>JAMXBC010000001.1:78090354-79296682 GCA_024138005.1 Lumnitzera racemosa | reverse complement strand
AGTTTGACTTTAATACAGAAAAAGAGACCTAAAGTTCAGTGAAAAACATTATTATCTTAGAATCTAGAGTCGATACAAGTTGTTTAGAGAATGAAGTGTTGTACAAGACTACTGGTTTAGGTATGAGGTTACATGCTTGCCGAATTTGTTTGTTAGTTTAGTTATTAAATAAATATAATTACATTCGATCTTAAATATTTAATGTGTTAAGTGTATTTGGCTAGGCCTAACGGATAAGGAGTACCGGCGATCTTAAGGTGGCATCGGGGATTTGCAAGTAGCGTTATCTTGATTAAAGTTGTTTACCTAGTTGATCTGATTAGATTTTAGGATATAAATGGTTCCAAGGTATTAAGAAGTACTTGATACAAAATATGCATAATGTATATGTTACTTGTGTGATTCAAGGTCATGAGTTACCTTAAGCTTTAGAATGCTAAAACTATGTTACGTGTTAGACTTTAATGAAAAGAATAACTGGTCATTGAAAGCATGTTTTACATTGTTTTGTTATATTGAGTATACTTACTCATTCGTATGTGTTTGCATAACTCTTGTACTAAGCAATTTCACTTACCCTTTGGGAACCTTATTTTTAGATGCAGATAATGTAGGAGATTAGGACTATTATGAAAACCTAAGATATGACTTGATGTACGACGTAGAGAATGATTATTATACCTACTATGAGAATAATAGGAAGATTCCTTATTTACGTGTGTGATGTTATATTATATATATACTGAAGGTATAAACTCCTAATGTTATCATGGCTAAGTTTCTATGGTATGCTGTAGTAGGAGCAAGTGAGACTCCATTAATGTTTATTAAATAGATCAGATTGTAGGAGCATTGTAGATTCCATTATTTACAGCCTATTTGTTAATATTATAAGGTGAGACTTATAAAACCACCTATGTTTTGACTTGGAGATTCCCTTATTGTTGGTTTGGTTTGTAGTTTGTTTATTTAATATACTTGAAAATAATAGCAGGTCTTAAGCCTTTGCGTGTTAGTATCTTAATACTAACACATAGCAAATTGTAGCTATACAAGTCCTAGGGCATTACATAAACTTTTCCTAATTGGAACATAAATGATATGTTATGCATGTATATAATGTATGAGCTTGAATGTCCATAGAAGTTGATCTCAAGTGTGCTATGTAATGTCATGCTTTAGATAACCTCAGGGAAACCTTGAATTAATAATGCTTGGAGAGATATGAATTGAGAGAGGCATGGAAGGAGAAGAGTGTAATTTCAACAGTTAGTTAACACTTATAACAAGTGAAGAAGCTCAAAATATCAACTTCACCATTGTTAAGCAAGACTAAGGTATGCTTCATATGATTAGATAGTTGATCCATAGGAGTAGAATTTTAGTACCATACTTGTGTATATTTGATCTTTTGCCTATTTGTAGATTTCAAAGCTCGTCCTTATTCATCAAATAACACCAGTGATTAGTTGACAATATGAGTTTTCATGACATCCATTGTTTGGCTTTAATGTGCAGTAAGATGTGTCCTCTACAAATGTTGATTATCAAGTCTTCTAGATGCGTAAGCTTACTAAGAAAAATGGTTGAATCAATCTAGCAATTCCTATTGCAAACTCATCGAACCAAAATCTCTCTAAGATATCGCTAAATAAATGGGTTTGGCTCTTTTGACCCTACCACTAAACTAAAGGTGAAAGAACTGTATTTTAGCTATGCCTATACCAAAATAGCCCTCTCTATACAGCATATAGAAAAGTTCTTAAACTCAATACTGTCTCTTATAATTAGTTACTAAGAATGAAGGCATTTAATGAACCTATTAATATTAACAATGCTAATAGTAAACATAATAATAATTTACAAACATGAATTTAAGAGAGAGAGAGAGAAAGAGAGAAAGAGAGGCAATATGTCTATGTGTAAACAAGTACAATCAAAATATTATTAGAAGATCTATAAGATCTATAAATCAATAAATGAAACAATAATTAGAAAATTTCAAGAGATTAATTTTTTGGGGGCAGATTGAATCAATCCAAATTTAACTTCAACTAAAGCTAAAAACTAAGATTTTGGAAACTCAAGCTTAATTTACACTATAAATAGGAACTTTTACTTCTCTTGGAACTAATCTACCATTTAATATGTTGTATGTTGTGATACCAAAGTAGAGCAAGGGCTAAGAATACTAGATAGCAATTAATATATTTTGATTATTTACGATTTTGTTTCATCCAAAAGTTATTCAATAGGGATAAATCAATTAAGATTAGATCAATAAAAATATAACGATGAGTGAGCACAAAATGAATAAGACACGAAACTCTACTCTTACCTTACCTTATATGTACAATTTCCTAAATTTTTAGAATCGAAACCTACCCTTTACACCTTGGAACCACCTTAAAATCTATACGATGGATTTATAAGGTATAGGGTATAAAGCACAGGTTATAGGGATGGAACTTTAAAATTTTTCTTATCTTCTCATAAATTTCAACTTTACACATTTTTTTAATAGTGAATTCGAGGATACATTTTTTTTTTTTTTGTATCAAAAGATCTCTTTTCATACTCGATTAATTGTTTTAAATGTGCATTTGCAAATATCTAATTTATTCTTCAGTATTACTAAACTGGGGTTTGAACTTAACAAATGGAGAATAATAATTGGAATTAATATAAACAAGACAAAAGCTTAAAGAGAGAGATATTATCAAGATTTAAGATATACAAGAGAGAGACAACTCTAGGTTTGAGATTTTATCTTATAGGCTTTGGTCCTTTCTTTCTTTTTATTGTAAAAGATTTCTTTGCTAAAAAATGCAGCCTTATTTTTTATTTCATTCATATTGTTTACTTATTTTTATAAAATGTATGTATGGTACCCTAAAACCTCAAAGTATAGGTTTCAAAGTCGGTACAAGGTATGAAGACATCATATAATACCTTACCCTATGGGGTGCAATAGCTAAGAAATTATTATGCGAAATCTATCTTGTAATCCTTAATGCCATCTAGATCCCACCAAATCGTGTTAAGTATAGATAGGTACCCTGTATAACAAGGTTACTTGCTTATCCAATTAATTTATAGAAAAATTAGATAGGGGATATCTTTTTCTCTAAAGAAGTAGAATTAGTGATATAACAAATTAAATAACCATAGGTGCAAATTTGGATCAAGAGAATTTAACGATAAAGATTTGAAGAATGGAACAGTTTGTGTTATTATGTATAGTTTAGAGTAATAGAAGTCTTAGGGCAAATTTAACATGAGAAACTACAATCTATGGCACTAAAAAGTAATTATATGACTTCAAAAGAAGAATTAAAATGCAAATTAAAATTTTAGGAGAAAAAATAAAATTTTCGTACGAAGTTTATCTTAGATAGGTAAGATATTAGTTAACTAGCACCTAAGATGGTAAGCTAAAGTAACAAAATAGTCAACCATGACTAGATTCCTACTAAACTAAGCCACAGATTTAGTTGACTAGGAACCAACTTATTAGTCAACTAAAGTCCCATTTAGTCAATAAATGTCTCCATTAGTGAATCACAATTTCTATTAGTTGGTTAAACCTTTTTTATAGTAAACCCTTTGATTAACACCTTACAAGCAAAACAAATTTGCATGCACTTTCATTAATGATCCAGTTAAATTTAAGAAGTTGATTATATGGTTAATTAAGGTTACAATGACTACTAGCAACTTCTTAATCTATTTGCCACTCATATTTACAAGTTAGATATATTATCTATTATGAATTAATCACATCCCAAATATAATTACTAATTCTTGTGTATTGAGTTAATTGATAACATTTTCACTGGATGTTCAATCTAGGGCATCAAAATGACACAGTTTCCATGAGCACTTGCTTCTAGCTTGGAGTAAGGTTAGCAAGTTATTCATTGATTTTCTCCAAAACCCAAATATGAATCTATTTCGAAGTTAAAGGCCTAGGTTGGGATGTCATATGAGGCACTTTACCAAGTGTCTACTCATGATGTAGAATAAGAGTTAAGATTGTAGGTAACTCTTAAAGAGTCAAAATACAACTAATCAAAAGCTTGAATGAATAAATAAGGAAGAAGTGGTTGAGCACTTACTCCAACTGTATGGGAGTACATATAAACTATAAATAAATTAACTAAAATTAGAATAATAACCAAGTTAATAAACTAAAATATATCCTTATGATTAAACTATACTTATACACCAAATAAAGATGAAAAACTTAAATCTAAGTAGCCTTTGTGTTTTTCCTAGAATGCCTCAAGGGTACCGACAAAGATTCGGATAACTAAAACAGCCTTGTGGTGGGAGTAAGGAAATAAGAGTTTGTTTAAAGCCTACAGCTAATATCCAATAGGGACGTCATCATGTGTCGTCTTCAATATTCAAAGCGTCTTTCGTGACTAACCACTCAAATAATGATGCAACGATTGTTACCGACCACAAAACATCAGTTATCGAAACACAAGGAATATCTTTGGAAATGTGATGTTGTGAGGCCTTAAACCGGGGGGAGGGGAAATAATATATATTCATTGATGTTAATACTCATGTGTTTTGACAAGTAATTTTATTCTTATTTTTACATATTAAAATTTTAATCTTAAATCACTCGTTAAAAAGTTAAATTTTTCTCTCCTTTTTTTTTTTTCCTTGTTTGTTTTATGTGACTTTATCATACATCTAATAAAGGGTTTAATAGATTGTAGCGTCTGCGTAGTCATATCCTCAAACTTTGACATCACCGACAGCTTATGTGCATGAGATGTCCACTTAATTTTTCTACAAATATGTATTCCTATGTTTGGTATTTGTCTGGAAACATGGAATTAATAACATCTCAAGTGGGAGGAGGAGAGAGACAGACAGAGACAGAGAGGGGATTGACGTTTTCTTAATTTTATTTTGTTGAGGTAGGTCATGTCGTGTTCAGTGCATGGGCTCGGATTCCAACTCGCCAATCAATAATCGCTATTTGCCTTTCTTCTCTTATCCTGAACAATCCTGAATCGACGGCTCTCTCTCCTCTTCAAAATTTATAACTGTAGCTGTTGTATAGCGACAGTTCTTGAAAACCCTGCTAAAAATGCGTTATGATTAATGCTGCTTTCAAATGGAATTTAAATCTTGTTTACTTTGGATCAGCATCAGCACTTTGATACACAACATAATATAATTATAAACAAGTTAGACTAAAAGTTAAATACCTTGGCACGATTAACAAATCTACAAACATTTTTATAAAATTGGTTAAGTTCGAAGTTTAGCATCCAGAGTAGTTTATAAAGGTGCAACTCGTTAAAGATTATGAAACTTTTAATATTTCTTTTAAGTTTCAAACTTAGAATTTATAGCTCTAGTATAGTTATCTTGTCTAATTGATTGTTGTATATACCTCATTATGCTATTATTTTAGGTTTATTTCGACAATTTTGCGTTAATATATGGATTATAGAACAAAAGTCTATATCAATAAAACAAACTCACTTGGATCATCAATTTTGCTGTTGGCCAGAAACGTTGGCAAAGTCGTCTCATAGGCAAAGGTTATAGTATTAAAAAAAATTAAAAAAAAAAAACCTGTTATGTTCTTGGGACAACTTTTTTTTTCTTCAATTGTATATTTCAACAACTTTTAGTCTACAACAACAAAATCTTGCATAGCAAGAGTCATATAAATGAAATAAAATATCATTTTCTTATGATACAAAATAAAAAAAAAAAAAAAGGATGTTGTTTCTTATACTCTCTATATACTAAGTGACAGAATTCTAAATCATTGAAATACTTTTTGGTATAACGGCTCAAAACACATCGAAACTCCGAAGTTAAGCGTGCTCAATTAAGTCAATCTTAGGACCAGTGGCCTTTTAAGAAGCTGTTAAACTAAGGAACAAACCTATATGTTGTTCCACACCAAAGCAAACAATACCTTGATGGAAGAAATTCTAATCGGATCATTATAAGTGGTATTAAAGTACTCTACCAGCTGAAAGGACAAATTCTTGCCTGGTAGTGATCTTAAGTCCCTACTTGGTAATAATTTTGAACCTGTGTAACAAAATTGATAAAAACGTTAATTTTGTAATTTTGTAAGAGGAATAGACTGTAATACTTGTTATATACAAAGTGATAAAATTTTAAATCATCAAAGCACCTTTTGATGTAACGACTCAGAGCACATTAAAACTTCAAATTTAAGTGTACTCAAGTCAGGTTAATCCTGAGTAACCTCTTGAAAAGCATTGTACTAAGGGACAAAACTTTTATATTATACTTTTTTTCTATTACTTAAATATATAGTTAATAATAATTTTATCAATTGCCCACGTAGAATCCAATATGCTACAAACTAGATAGTACTTATAAAATATTTTATTAATTTAAATACAACGAAGTTCAAAAATACAGTCTAATATTACAAGTTGCAAGATGGAAGAAATCCATCAACATGAAAATAATATATATATAACAACATCAATCACAAATAATATAAAACCTTTTTTTTCTTAATTTTTCTTTTCATTTACTCTATTATTTAGAATTTTCTACAGTTCCATCCTTATTTTTTAGGGGCAGTTTAGCTCTCAATCGTACAATTAACTTATATTTCTTTAAATCTAGATAATTAAAGTAATTGTAAATTAAACGGTCTAAATTTAAAATAATGTAAATTAAAAATAAGATGAAAAATTGAAACAATTTTATTAAAATAAAAGACAAAACCATAAAAAGTTTCACGTTATTTAGGGTTGGATATGCAGTGTTTTCTATTTTTCTTCCTGCTTAGCAAAATGGGACCCTAACAATGACTTGCTTTTAGCCAGAAATATCACGTAGGTTGGGAATGGGATAACGAACTTAAACTTGCACCCAACTCCACTCACGTGTTTTTGTACAACTAGGGTTTAAAATAATAAACATTAATTTTATGATCTTGAACAAAATAATTTCTATAATATAACATACTTAAAGCTAAAAATGGATCAATCTCTTAATCATAACAGAGAGTAGTGATGATACTTTAGCATAAACGGTTTCTCTTCCTTAACATTTTTCACCCTTCATGTCATGCAAACTTTGATAAATATTATTTTTACAACCTTAAATAGGTAGAAAAAGGACCTGTTTATATCTATTTGACTTTTGATCCAGTACATCCATCACATAACTAAATAAATAAATCAGATTTAATGTCCTATTAAGTAATTACTTGTATTCAAATAATTATAATATAAGTATTCTACAAATTGGTCTATTCTATAAATTAAAATAACCAACCATAATATACATAGAAGGCTACATTATTTAAAAAATATTCCAACAGCCTTAAATTGCCATATTTTATTTACTTTTCACGAGCCTTTCCGAAATTCGAAACACTACGGCGATAGTTGTAGGATTTGTCTGCAATACATGTAACTCTTAATAACTACGATTGCGGCGGTTGAGTTTAAAAGCGACAATGAGATCCTTTAAAACTGTTATGTTTTATGATAACTTAGAGAGATGCTGTTACTGAATTGTTATCGTGGGTTTCCTTTTCATTAAATATGATATGTAATCGGCTTACTATAGGATTTAATTGTGAGTACTATCGAAATTTCCAGCATTTTCGGTAGTTATTTTGATTTTCTACTGGTAATTATGGCTAGAATACGAGGAAAAAGTTGCCATTATGGCTACTAACCAAAAACAGAATATTTTTACATCCATGACTGTAATAATTGCGCATGAATTGCGATGTCAAGTGCTCAATTTTATTCTTCATTCACCATTGCAACTATGCATCTAGTGTCAATTGTAATTACACATAAGTATGTGTGAATAGATTAATGACATATAAAAACCAATAAAATTATAATATATAAAAATATTAGCCAACTATTATTAATATATGTTTAAATATTACAATGATATGCTTACTATTTATTAAAACACGTAATATCTTAATATTAATAAATTTTTTTTCAAATTCTATATTGTCTTTATTGGGTATATTTTAATGATAAACCATAACGGTTTATATGTATTAATAATAATACTTGTTAATAAGATTATCATATATATAATGTAAAGTTCAGATAAAGTGATCTAATAAAATTATAAACTACAATGCATCTGGTTAAGTATGGCTACTTTTTCTTTTTTTTTTTTGGGTGAGGGTTTGGAATGGTAGTAATATTAAATATGAACAAAAAGCGTAGTTTCCATTAGACTTAGACAACAAAAAAATTGGAGCTCCATTATCACTAGATAGCATATAGTTACTAACAATGGGAGAATCAGAGATAAGAGTCTTTCTCTTTTTACACAATCCAAAAGATAAAAGGTCTTGTCTCATTAAAGACAAGCAAAAAACAGGTGGAGAAAGAAAAGAGAAATAATCTTGATCTTTGCCACTATTTAATTCCCTTAGCATCACTTCAATCTTTCAAGCCTTAGAGCTGGGATAGCTTTCCCGTATAGGCAGAAATAACATGATAAAAAGCAAATTTAACGTGAGCAATAAGTAGTCAGCTGCCAAAGAATTAAGACAAATTTCAACATGTGAGAAGCCGCAATCAAGGCTATAATGTAGCCCTCAAAAAAGCCCCCCAAACCCATATTCCTGCTGAATCTCTAATCACTTCACCAATTGCTGCCTTACCAAAACCACTGACAACCTATCCATTTATGTATAGGCTGATTGGTCCCTGTTTAGGTGAAGTCCAAACCAAATTTGTTATTAAAAATTTTTCTACTATCTCTTCTAAATTTGATTTAAAATTTATTGCATCTAAACCATTAAATTGATTGTGTTGCCAACCGTCTAAATTTAATGAATATTAAATAAATTGTAAGATGAAAAGCTAAATTGATCCTATCAAAATAATAAATAAAATTATAGAAGTTTCTTATTATTAAATTCAAAAGGACCATTCCACTTTTCAAATTGGGAAAATCCCATTTACAAGGATGCCTTCCCTTTCAAGTCACTAATCTATATTTATCTGCGAGTAATACATTCCTCTAACGTCTAAATACACTAATTAGTATTACTACCGGTTAATATGAAAGTGAATCCAGTTTAACCTATTATGTATTTGTCCATGTCAAAATTAAATTAAATCTATTCCAACTTTCATACAACTCAGCATCATTTTCCTCGAGTTTTATATATTTTGATTCATAAACAAGGAACCACAAAAATTGGACAATGATAACATTGAAGTAATTAAAACAAAACAGATAAATGAAATTAGTTTATCAAATCAAATCTAATCCCTTAAAAATATCTAGTTCATTCTAAACTATAAACAACATGAAAACGTGGGAAAAAAAAACAATATTATAATAAAAATAAAAGGAAAAGAAGACACTTAACGGGTTTTTGAGCTCTATTCCATCTTCAAATCCATCTTCTCCTGGAAATCTTGGTGTTTCTTAATCTTAATGTGTTCCAAGATTACTTAATTGTAAAATGAAAAGAAAGAAAAAAAGGAAGAAAATTTTATAAAAGGTGGAGTAGAAGTGTGTGTGTCTCTCTATTCGACGTGCGTATAAAGAAAAGAAAAGGGGGGGAAAAAAAAAAAGAAGGAAAAAAAATGAAAAAGCCTAAAAATAAAACCTCTGTGAGTCAATTTCCACTGCCTGAACATAAGCTCTTTTGTTAATTGCCTTCTTGGGCTTTGACTTTTGTCGACTCCAATGGAGTCTCGGACAAATGACTTCAGTTCCTGGGCTTATTTTATCTCACGGTCGTGTGGTTTTTGTTCTGCTTGGATCGTGATCATAGTTTCGTCTAATCTTTGCATTTTTATGTGGATATCCTATTTCAAGCAATCCTTCTTTCATTGGAAGTACAGAAACACGTAAATTAGCGTAGGTAGTATAGATTCGAGATTAAAAAAAAAAAAAAAAAATTGAATTCACAGTTAATTAATTTCTCTTATAACATTGTGCCCTAGTATTTAGCATTGGACTATTTGCCCGTCTTATTGAGACCTATCCTTGCCTCCAGAACCACGATGTGTAGCACTTTGGATGGTATTTGCGTGTGGCTGCTAAGCTGATAAGGAAGTGAAACTAGAAGTTGCGAGTTTTCTTGCGAAGAATATCTTTCTCTGCTCCATCGTCTATTTTTCCCGTGAACACACACAGAGGGATAAAACAAGCTAAGCTATTTAAGTTCCACCTGATATTTTGAATATGATTTAATTATAAACGAATCAAGCTGAAAACTTCAACTATTAGGGTAGCTTATTAAATAGTGTTTGCGTTTCACTCTCTTTTAACTTGTGGAGCTCAACAATCTAGTTGAGCTCAATTGAAGATTGGTGATAAACTTTAAAAACTTTTATTGAAGAATAGCAGCATTAAAACTTTTTACTGACGCGAAGTCACTAAAATGGCAGGGCCCTGAAATGTAAATACTTGCTAATTCATAGGAAATAATAAAAGTTATGTATGATATGTCTATGAAAAATCAAAATATACTTTGTGCTTATTTTGTTGCGCCATTATGATCAAACATAATATTTAATTTTTTATTTTTTTTAATTCATTAATAAGAAAAACAAGGGATAAGCCCAAACCGCTCCAATCACCAGCACAACGTTAATAAATAGCAAGAAAAACAAGGGACAAGGGCATCGCCATTGACATACCTAACAAACACAAACACTTAAAAACTAACCATTATACTTTAAAATCAAATCTGTAATGCAACAAACACACACACATATTTATATATAGGTTTAGGATTTCAAAGTAAGAAAAATACATACTTTTTCAATTTTCAAAATAAGAGAGAGCGAGAGAGTTATTTGCGATAATGATTATTCAATTCCGCTTTTGTCATAACTTTTGAGGTTTGGTTTTAAAAGCTATTAGAATATGTAGGTAGGTTTTTTTTTTTTTTAATTGAAACCAAATTTCAGCTGCCATTACTAACTATAATCATGCAAAATACATATGTAATATCCCTAGTTTTGCAAACCACTAAATTTTAGAGTTTTCAAAAAACATAATTTGTTTGAGTTCAAACTTTATTAACATTATAAGAATTATGCTATTTGGATGAAAATTCTCATATTGAATCTATTGAGAGAAAAAGATTTCACACTAATGGTGATAGCTTAAAAACAAAGCTACTCTAAGAGGAATGTTTTCATAAAGTGTTGATGATTTAATAATTATTTTTGTAGCTCCAAAATATTTCAGTTTATGCTCCTACCTATTATTTGGATATACTAAGAAAGATATAAGTCTAATAAGGCTACGATGAAATATTTACTCATGAGTGGAGCAAGTTCTTCTATTCTGGTTCATGGTTTCTCTTGGCTATATGATTTGTCCAGGGGAGAGATCAAGCTTCAAGAAATAGTGAATGATCTTATCAATACACAAATATATAACTCTCCAAGAATTTCAATTGCACTTATATTCATTACTGTAGGAATTGGATTCAAGTTTTCCCCAGCTCCTTCTCATCAATAGACTCTTGACGTATATGAAGGAGTGCGTACGAATAATCAAAGGAACTTCTATAGAGGTTTGGTTTCTATAGCTTTTTTTTTCCTTCCGATTGAATACAAAAAAAAAAAAAAAACAAAGCAAGCCCCAACCTTTTGGTTTATTTAGGTACATTTACCGTACTCACTCAATTTTATATATCTACTTTCCTATTATTCAATTGGATCACCAATTGTTATTTGAAAACAATTGTAAAAATGTATATGCTTGATGCAATTAAAATAACATCCTGACTTCGGTTTAAAAAGCATTCAATATTGTAAAACAATAATCCATACATATTGTAAGTTTGTGTACATATATACAAAATCAAAACTAGTTTACTAAATTGTTTCTAAGCTAAAATTAAAATAATATAGTGTTAAGATGCATCTATGCAGTAAAGGGTACTCAATCAAATGCTAAAAAAGTCACATGAAGCTATCTAATAAGCTTATGAGCTTATGTCCATGAAACAAAACATCCAAGACTTTTTTTTATGCACATCTGAATGGCTGGACCATGTATAAAGTAGGAAAAATGGATAAGTTAGATTTTTCCTGATCTTGAGGTCTATCAAACTAGATAACTATACAGCCATCTTTCTTTTTCATGAAAGTAGGATCAGCCAACTTAATGGGCACTGTATTATGATGGCACTTTTCATATCTATTCCTCATGTTATAGGGAATATTTTTAGGAGATCTACTGTAGACATCTACTTTGCGGCATGAACTACAATAGGAATCTGACTAGAATCCATTAAAATAATAAGAGCTTCTTTACCTTTTCTAGATTAGGATAAATCAAGGGAATGATTTTGGATTTGATACACCATTTGATAGTGAAGAATTGCTGCAATGGATTTCAAATTCAAAGATGGTCCAATGATTTGTACCTGAACTTAAAGAGCTTCCAATAACTTTGGATCTACTAGAATAAGATTGTAATTAAGATACAGTATTATAAATACTATTCCAACATTAACGGTTGTTTCAATGGTGCCAATACATACTTGTTGATACTTTAAATATCTTATATCTAAGAGAGCCATCCTGACTACCATTGGTAACCCTTTTCTTCCATACAGTGTCAAAGCCAATCTTATCTCTCCGAAATGAATATGGGTATATTCTTTAGATAACCACTGCTTAGGTAACTCAAGAGGAATTTGCAAGGTCACAAACTATTTATCTTATGAAGCTCCAATTTGATATTGACCAGATTTAAAAGATTAGATGTACTCTTTGACTTGCTTTGAACTTGGATTGATCAAATATCTAAATAAAGATTTATGTGGCCTTATAAAGGCTAAATATGGATTAACTAGAGGTAAAGAGGTTCTATCTAATTTTTCTTGGTAATCAAAATAGGATACTTCATAAAGATAATCTATCTTATTGGAATGAGATTGTTTAAAATGGGTATCTAAGTTAAAGGTAGCTATAGCAAGATTAATGAAAGTTAGAGGTGGGTTAAAAGTACTTGTACCCGAGTTTGCTATATTTAGGTTTTCCATCATGTTATAAACTCTTCTTGCCTCCTAAAGAAGAGAAATTATCTAGCTCTAATACCAAATGATGCCCATTTATACTTAAGATCCAAATTCATATAAACAAAAAAAAAAAAAAACAAAACCAATCTATAGTATCTCTTCTAATCTCAAGTCTCAACTAGTTTTGATATGGGCTTATAGTGTCCTCTTGCCTTCAGTGGCATCTTACTTGAACCTATCTTTTAGCCTGAGAATAGACTAAAATACTATATTTGTTATTTGTCAAATCATATGATTCATTGCTGATATACAGGATCCTCATAAAAAACAAGTATAAAGCACACTTTGAATCTTAGAAGATAACCAAGAATCCAAAAAATTTACTTTTATTAAGATTAAGGGAGATAAGGAGAAATTTAGAAAGCTAAGAGATACAAAATATACAATATAGTATTATGGAAATCTAAAGGCTATATTTTGCCTTCTGTGTTATATGAGTTCTCCTTTTATAGACTATTGATGACATAAACAAACACATTACATATTAAATATGTGATAGATAAAGTCTACCTTATAGGACAATAATACATAAGCTAAAGACATACAAAGGACAATAATAGTAGACACATAAGCATACTAAGGATAATAATATAGATGCATGCTTATAAAGCTGACAATATTCCTTTAATAGGATTCTTTTAAGGTTTTAGTCCATGTCAAAAGTAATGGGCTCATGATATGATGACAGATTTGCATCATCAAGATTTTCAAGGCTTTGATTATATTTAACTATCCATGCTTTATCCTCCATCCTATCAAGGTCTTGCTCATATTCTCTTAGAGCTTAGCAAATTAAAGGATTAATGTCCTAAGAATCTTCACTATAGTCCCATGGCACCTGTGCTTCAAAGGCTATTAGCCATATATCTTTTGGAATGGTTTGATTGGCAATACAAGTTCTTTTCTATGTTTCCCTTTATTTTGAATCATCTTCTCTGATATCTCCTTCAAAGCCATCAATAAAGTTACAATAAAATTTTGTTGGTTGATATTCTATCCATTGTAAACCCAGATCAATTATGAGCTTAAATTTGTAAGGGATTTCCTCTCAAAAATCTTCTTGTTAAGTCATTAATCTGTGATGATGTGATTTGTTCTCATACAAACAAAGATTCAAACCATATCATGAGATTTGTTAAATGGGGCAAATGGTTTAATCTTAGGTTGAACCTCATTGTTTGTAAAAATTGTAAAGTCCCATGTGCTGAGAACTAAATGGTTATGGTGTAATGGTGTAATAGATACCAATAAAACCTTATGAGCTCTTTAACAAATTTTTTTTTCTCATGAAATCTCCAAACATGAGGATGGATAAATAGATATTTTAGATGTAATCCAAATAGATTAAGATTTGATCCCCCATATTTTCGAAAGATTAATGTTTAATTTTCCCATACCTATATCTTTCTTTCCTTAACAAATCTTTCTATTTCCACCATTTATCTCAATTTTGGAGGTCTATGCACAAAAAACTTTCCTAGATTGTACCATCTTAAAGGAAAGAAATTGCTAGATTGAAACATGGCAATCTTCCCAAATGTATGAATATCACCTAAATAAGATTTGTGGGATAAATGCATTAATATTCATTCGATTAAATCTTGAGACTCCTTCTAAGGTCTAGAGAGAAAATCTATTACATCATTCTTTTTCCTTGGGTGCTTGACCTCATAAGAGTATTTAGAAAATCATTCTTGCCACCTTAATAACTAAGGATGTAGCATAGTTTTTTGCTTAAACTTAAGCATTTTTGGAAAGGAACCCATATCCATTTCAATTTTGAAATGAGATCCCATAAGATAATATCTAAACTTTTGAATGACATATATGACTACTAAGATCTCTTTAAATGTTGAATAATAATGGATTTTAGAGTCCTTAAACATTCCACTCTTTTGGCCACAAATTTGCCTACATTTTTCTCCTTGTTAAAGGAGAATGGCTCTCTATTGGTTGTCACTAGCATCAATTTATAGGATAAGCTGCCCTCATAAGGGTATCTTCAATGATGGGAGCTTCGGCAGCTCTTCCTTCATTAACTTCACTATTCTTGTTTATTTTTCTCTCTATGGAGGATGGTTTTTCTTAGGCATTTTTTATAAAGCAGCAATGTACTAAGAGATTTTAGGAACAAAGTCTCCGATATGGTTTACTATCCCTAATAATTGATGAATTTGCTTAGTATTTAAATCTCTATCTAGGAACTTCTGTAACTCTTGAGCAATGTTAGGCTCTAGTTAATAACAATCATCTTTAATCCTCATACCAAGAAATTCCATCTTTGTCTAGGCAACTTTCATCTTTTCCTCTGAAAGTATGATTCCATAAGAGGTTGTTGGCTCATAAAATTGTTGTACAAGCTTAGTAGGAGATGATTCATTTGAACTAAAAAGAAGGATATCATCTATATAGATAATTCTACTATTCAAGATAAGCAAAAATATTTTGATCATTACCTTTTGGAGTAATGATAAAGCCATTTTTAGCCAAAAAGATAAAGCCTTCTACTGATAGTGGGGGTTTGGAATGCAGAATGTTGTTTTAGACCTATCATCCAAATGGATACTCAATTGCCAAAATCCTACCTTAAGATCAAATTTTGAAAATATTTTGGCTTAGGTAATATTCTAGAATAAAGTATTCTTATTAGGCATTGGAAACTTGTTGTCCTGGATGAAATAATTGAGAAGTTGATAATTAATAACAAGTTTTAATTTTTCCCTAATTTGTTTATCTTTTTGTTCAAAAAGAAGGCCTTGTAGGCCTACTGTGAATCTAATAGTTCTATTAATCCTTGCTAAAGTAAATTCTGGAATTATTCATTTACTAGCCTAGTATGTTTAGGATTCATACTTGAATGACTTACTTTGGTCATATTGATACCCTCATTTTTCTTAAAATTTATCCTAACAAAGAATTCTTGATTCTACTATAATATATGGTCACATTTCTTCAAGAATTTAGTGTAGTCTTTTGCATAAGCTTCTGTTACAATCTCAAGTATATTGAACTCTTTAATTGAATAAAATCAAGGGAGTTTATTACAAGGTTTGAGATTTTTCTTATTCTTGATCCATTTTGGATGAATCTTCATTTGTGAAAGTCTGGAAAGAATATCCCAGCCAATAACAATGTCTTATTTGGTGATAAAGGTCCAAGTACTAGAGTAATGATGCTATATCCTAGAAAAAATTGAATTTTTATAGGTTTGCTCCAAAAGTGTATGCAAAATTCCTTATTAGATGCTACAACAAAAGTCCTCATATGTAGAATCTAAAATTCTTGTGGGATAACTTTAGGATTAAATATGTTTTTGGTTACTCTAGTATATAAGATGCAAGAACCAAGATTGGCTTGTCATGGTGAAAATGTGAATCGAGACAAGAGATGTACTAATTCTCATAATCTCATCACTAATAAAAGGTTCCAAATGTTGAAATGAATAGGATTCATCTCTTAAATCTACTCAATTTGGACTGGATGTATCAAAATACACTTGTAAAGAAAATAGAGTTTTTTTTTTTAACAATTCTTCATTTACTAAATATAAGGATTCAAGATCTCATCCTCTTCTATCCTTAAGTAATGCTTTACGTCATCTTCTAAGATCTCTTATTAGGACATTGTTTTGTAAAGTGTGCTATCTTGTTGCAAATATAACATCTCCTTTTTTGCTTTTGTTTCTAAGATATTTTCACTTGGTGGGAATTCTCTTCCTTCTTCTCCTAAAATAGTTTCTAATCTTCGCTTTTTTGAAATGCTTCTTCTTTTTTTGGAACACAATTGCATTCTTGATTAGAATATCTACACTTAATAACTAGATCTGATTTCTTACACATGTCATCAAAGACATTACTTCCTTGGATATAATCTTCTATTATCTTTCTTTTTTAACACGTCTTCTGTGATAATGTAAAGAGTTTATTGGATTTCTCCAACTAATACATTAATCAACTTTTAATTCTTCAACTAAAGGTGGCTTTCTATTCATCTAGCTAAAGGCGATGAGATAGAAAAAAGGAATATTGGCTTTAGTATATAATTTGCTCAAGGTTGATAGAATAGTTTGACAATTTTCTTAAAGTGTCAGTCCAAATCCTTCTTTTTATATGAACAGCATCCCTTTTCATGAAATTCTTTCCTTTTAATCTCTTTTAAATCTTCCAAATTCCTAATAAAAAAATTTGGTGTAGAATTCTTATAGCTTTGTCAAAGTTTTTCAAGCCTAAGAAACAAATTTAGTCTTGTTTAGATACAGAATTACACCAATCTTTGAGAATTCTCGTAAATTTACTAACAAATTTTATTAAGATTTCTCTATAGAAACGTTATGCCAAAAATTTTGTTGATATCTAAGAATGGAATTCTTGAAGTCTTTCTGGCCATTTTGATTAAGGAATATCATCTAATATTAATGTCACATCAGACTTGGATAATTTCTTTATAGAGACACTTGGTCTTGGATCATAAGTTTTAGATTCTATATCCTCATTACTTCTAACCATTAAAATAGGTTTTGTTGGGCCAATTGTAGTAGTACTTTCTTTATTAAAGAAATTAGATGCATCTTCAAATTCATCCTCAATATCTGAAATTGGAATGTCATTTAAACTATCCATATCAATTGAGTTGTCCAAAATCGAGCTACTCTAGTCTTCATCTTGAAAAGTTTTTAAGTCTACCAATGCATTGCTACTTTGTTCGATCCTTGCTCTTGGTATGCCTTGAGAAAAGCTTTCAGGAGATTATCTTGCTACTTTACCATGTAGACTCTGGATCTGTATTATGGATCAGTCATTTCATCATCGTCATCATCCTCTAATCTTTGGGTTTTATAGAGATCCTCAAACTTCTACTCTATACTGGAGGTTTCCTTTATTTTGCCTTTCTTTTTTTCTGAAAGCCTCCATCTGTCTTACTTGTTCCCTTAAGTTAAAGAGACTTTTCTTTTGAAGTTCTAAAGGCTTTAAAAAAGAAATTGAGGTTTTTCTAGAGTTAATAATCCCAGCAAATATATTAGATTCCGCAAAGGCTGATGATGGAATATATGAAATTCCTCTCTGCTCTGTTTCTAGCATCTCAATTTGGTTTCTCAATTTCTTAATTTCGAACTCCTTCTAGTTAATATATTCTTGAAGACTCATACCAAGTTATGATTCAGCTTTTTTTATTTCTTCAAGCCTCTTCTAAAGGAGAGTGATCACTTTAGGGCAGCTATCTACCTTTTAATTTACAATAGACAGCCATTGTTAAATGTTTTCAATATTAAATTCTATTCTCTTAAGCATTTCATTATACGCTAAGGCATTGTCAATATGCCAATTTAATATAGCTTCCGCTATACTACTCTTTTTCTAGTTACCTAAAGCGTCTCTTTCTATGAGATCTCTAACTTTAGAGATATGATAATAGTTTTCCACTACATATTCCTTAGGACATGAAAATTCTTTGTCTTTCTTAGTAAGTATTGTGATTTGTGCACACTGTACCAAAACACTTTTGATGTATTTATGCATATTATTTATAAAAGCAACTATTTATTGTATTTATATACTTTTATACTAGTATATATTTTATAATAAAGTGACATAGATAATCAGATTATTTATGAAATTATAATAAAGCTGTATTAGCAGTGAGATCCCATGACACCATATTATCTAAAAGTTATCCTTGGTTAGATTAATATCTAGAGGGGACATAGATAGTTAAACCAACACGTTGTATAACTAAAGCTATTATCACTGGACCGAGGGAAAGATATCTGAGTTATATAAGTAAGTGCCCAAAGTTAAGTGGGTTCATTGGGTACAACCAATTAATAGAGGACATCATATGTTTAATGTCATTAGTCCTTCCTCTATATGAACATGCGTAAATAATCCCTAAACTTGAGACCTTTATACATCATATATATGGAAAGTTATGCTTTGATATCATTAAAGGCAGTTTTTATTTAGATTTTAAATAATACGATTATTGGGTATAACATGAAATAAAGAGAGGATTGTGATGAGTCAAAATAGAATTCATCACTCTCTCAAATTAGAGAGTTGATATTCAAGGCCACTTAATTAAGATAATAGTAACTTGTAAACCCATGGCCATAGCAAATATTATTGAGTCTATTTTATTTTCGAAACCAATTAAAATGATTAAACATCGATGACATGACATGCAATTATTTAATCAGGATATTATTTGACAAAGAGATTTAATTACGCAATAATCAATTCATAGTTATTTCTTGTCAATACCTTTTTTGGTGCGTTAGATGACCAATAACTGTTGCTAAATGGGTTTCTCTTGCTTTTGACATAGTGGGCCTCAACGGGGGCCTACATGATGGGCTCTTAGCTCTATTTACCTTGGTTTATGTTCAAATAAACATTACTTTCGTATATAGAAACCTAAAGGGTTGTACATTATAGTACGATTAATGGGAACAAAGTTTTTCACAAGCTAAAATTTGTCAATATTTATTTCAGAGTTAGAATAAATTGATCCAAAATAATAAATTAGAAGCAACTTATTTTACCAAATAGAATATATTTGTGGTTAAGTATCTTTTAAAGATTATGTATTTTATTATTGGCTTTTCATGAATATGTAGATAGAATTTATTAATTCCATGTTCAATTACAATTGAAAAGTTTATGAAAATTGAAAAGTTATTTACCATTAATTCTATGTTTAATTGTTATGCAATTGACATGTTATGGCAATTGAAAAGTTTACGGAATGAAAAATCTCTTTCATTAATTTTAATTAATGTTTAAAAAGAGAAAAGGCATAAAAAGAGTTCTATGATTTCTATTTAGAGAAACAACTAATGAAAAGGTAAAAAAGAGAATATTACATTTTACATCCTAGTTTTTCTAATTATAATCTGAGCTATCTAGCAATATAAAGAATAAAAAATTGTTCTTATTAACGTATGTGTGGATACCGCTAGAAGGGCTATGTTTGAAGTCCTTATAGTGAACTGAATATATTTTGAAAACAATAAATTGGATTCATATCACCCCAAGAGAAGATAGTACTTCTCATTAGAAAAAAAAGAAAGATAATTTTATAATCTTTTATTGATATATATTTTTTATTACATGTTACACATGAATATTAAGATAGGTTTTATAATAATCTTTTTTATTTCCACTATATTCTTTCATTTATAAAACCTAATGGCTGGTTGCATCATAAAGGAAGGGTCTACAAGGCCTTTCCTTTTAATTGTGATGGAGGAGAATTATTATTCCTATTTGATTGCCATTTTTGACTGGACTATCTAATAATTTTGTCAACATACTATTCAACCTCAAAGTTTGATGGCTTAGAAGAGTCATTGATACTCATCCTTTTTTACTTGGAAGATGATGCTCCATCATCTCTTCGCTTCTTTGGTAGCAATCGTTCTTTTAAAATCCATTTTAGTTGTGATTCTATGCTACAATATCTCTAATTAAGAGGTTTTAGAGTCAAATTTGTCTTTGCTTGCTTTGGATCCAGCCTAATTTCAATGCTTATATGCCCTTTCTAAAAATTATACAAGGATTCCTTTTTAGGCTCATTGTTTGATTTTTTTATCTAGGAAACTTATCTTCTCTATTCTCAATTGGTGGTTAATTCTCTTAAGGATTTTCATAACTAACCATGTAATACTACTTTCGATAATCTTCTCTAAGAGTCCCTATGGTAGGATCACCATCTTGATACCTCTTTGAATGAGAATATGATTTTTTCTTCTTCTTTGATCCTATTAGAGGATTATTAGGAAAGAAAATTTTGCCACATGACATTGAATTGATAGTTCTCATCAAAATTGCAATGACCATTAAATGGATCCTTGAAAAAATAGATAGGTTTGCCTTAACTATCAAAATATTTGACAATTTGCTATAGTCGCTTATCAGCCTTTAGAGCCTTATAAGCTTCCAATGGTTAGACTATGAATAAAGTAGGAAAATGGATGAGTTGGATTTTTCCTCATCTTAAGGTCTATCAAACTAGATGACTACATAGCTATCTTTCTTGTTCACAACAGTATAATCAATTGACTAAATGGACACTATATTATGATGGCGCTTTTCATAACTAATCAACCATGTTATAAAGAGTATTTTTAGGAGATTTGCTCTAGATCCGCTTTGGTGCATGGACAACTGTCTCCATAAGATTTATGAGTAGTTCTATCAAGAGTTAATAATTATGTCTCATCATTCCAGTTAGCTTTACACTTATTATGTGATCTTATACCCCATGCTACTAAATTTACGGTTTCAAAAAAGGCTTTTCTATCTAGGTCAAACTTCATGATGAAACTACAAAAATTAAACAAAGTGATCTTATAGAGTGGTCTCTCAATTAGTGTTCATAAAAGGTTTAATATCTATATTTATTAATAAAAACCACTATCTATCAATTTTAGTCCATTATTTATCAAAATCTTGATATTTGAGCTTTAAAGGATAACTAAACACTAAAGATGAGTTATTTACTATATGAAAATAAGGAAAAAAAATACACAAAAGTCTTTAAATTTTACTTTATTTTCTATTTCAGTCCTTAATATTTCAAAAATTTTATTTGAGTCCACATTTGCAAAAATTTACAAATGAGTCATTCCATTAGTTTTGTTGTTAGTACCTAATACATGGTGCAATCTGATTTGTTCAAATAATTAATTTAATTAAATAATTAACAATGTATATATTATTTAAGTAAAACTAATAAAAATATTTAAAATATATAGAAAAATAATTATAAAATAAGAAAAAATAAAAATATGGAGAATTAAATATATTTAGTTATATATATATATATACTTATATACATATATATATAAGTACTAATATCTATATTTAAACAATTTAACAAAAACTTAGAAAAATTGCAAAAAAAGAAAAAAAGGAAAATTTGAAAAAAGAGCAAATCCAACTATCCCCTACCATTAGGTGGCAAGATTTCAACAAAATAGTAAAGTGGGTTGCAACCCACTTCAAATAATGGGTCGTATGACCTATTGGAAGTCTAAGTTAGCTACCTAAACACTCAAAAAAAAAAAAAGGAAATGCAACCTAATCTCAACCTAATCAAGTTTCACTTTTATTTATTCATTTTTTTTTTTAATTTTGAGTAGTTGAAGGTAGCCGCCCACCATCTTTAGGAGGTTTGTAAGACCTTTTCCCCTTCCCCTACCCCTCTCCCACTTCTTCTTCCTAATAAAAAGTAATCCCTAATAAGTTGCACGACCCATTGTCTCCTTTGGCCGAATCCAACTAGCCTAAGACTAAAGGGTGGTTAATTTGTATTTTTTTTTCTTGTTTTTATCTCTTTTCTTTTTTGAGAATTTATATTCATATTTTAGTAATTTTCTTTTTTTTTCACTTTTTTTCATTTTTCCATTTTTTGTTATATTTTCATTATTTTTAATAGTTTAATATATTTTTAATTACTTTATTCAATTTCCATTGGTTGTTTATTATATTATTTACATAATCAAAATATGGGTGTCAATATGATGTTGACACGTGTTGCTGTGTAATTTAAATCTAACGTAATCTGTTAAAAGTACTTATTTATAAATTTTTATAAATATTGAGGACTGAAATGAAATTTTTGAAACTTCAAGGGTTGAAATAAAAAAATAGATAAAAGTTGAGAAAATTTTTTTATTTTTCCATAAAAATAACGATGAGTAAAATTTATGTAAAATTAACATAAATTGTTATATGTACATAAAAATGCTCTAAATATATACAAATACAATAAATATTAACATAAAAACCTAAATATATATAAATTATACCAAAAATACTAAAATAATACAACATTAATGCATTAATTTATAAAAAAAGACTCTAGATTTGGTGGGAAGTAGCTTAGACATGGAGTAACTTAATTAAAAAGCTACTAAATTATTATAAAATTTACAAAAAATAAGTGTTTGACACCTCAATTTATATTTTTATGCCACTTAGCACCTTTGAACCAATTTGAAGCACTACAAATACCCTTCAAGCTTCAAATGACAACTACTACTTCCATTAGTGCAATATTCTATCTCACACTACTAGCTCATCCTACAACTTTGTTTGCATTATCAGCATCATTCATATTATTCTCATTATTTTGTGTACCTAAAGCAGAGCTTCCAAAACCCTAACTAGTTATGTTGCTCTACCATAAATGTTCATACCATCTCCATCATTTCATACAGCATCAACTCATTCAGTGACTCAATAGTACTAACAAAATGCTTTCATCTCACATCAATCATAATCTCTGAATTTCTAATCAATTTGCCTATCTCTCACCTCAACTACCATATTGTGATTTCTTTCTTTTTTTTTTTTTTTGTAAGAACCAAAATTTAAACTAAAAAACTAAGGCACAACTTACACCTTCACAAACAACCACTCTTTCATGACTACACCACTAATAACCACCATGTATGCATCCCATACACTGTCGGTAACTATCACTAATCACATGACCATAGCAACATAAGGCTATTATTGCATTCATACACCACTTGTCACCATACTTTAGGTTCTTATGTTCACCATAGCACTATGCAACACCTCTTCACTTCATTCTACATAAGTGACACATTATCATTGGAATTCTAATACCTAAAAGATACCTCTTACACCACTATACGTATAACATTAAATGTGCATACTTAAGCATATGACTCACCCCATTTAAGCAACTAACCGGTTACAAACACGCACCCTTCATATTACCTTTGAATGCTTACAGCAATAAACACCATTAGGTCAAATGCCTCTTGGGTACTGAACAGACTAAAACCCTACACTATCACATGCCTTAATAATTGCTTGTATCCCCCAACCAATTAAACAATTAGTTGCTCTACTATTATCAATTAATTACTTCTCCACTATCAATCAAGCATCTAACTACATAATGAGGATGCCTCTCTTTAGACCCTTGAGCGCCCCTTTCTCCAACTTTTAACTACCCATAATGATTTAAGCACATCCCCCCTCAATAAACCTTAGGCACCAAACATGCACAACTCCTAATTGAGATTCCATTATCATAATCTATGCTCTAATACTAATATAATAGAGATGAGTATCTATAAATGTAATCACATGTGGATCTCAATTTAAGAATAACAATTCAAGAAATCTAGATTTGAATAGCTTCAGTTCTTTTTTAGGTATTTGATTTGATTTTAGAATAAAAGAGTCTAAACAATCCCCTCTTGAATACTACACACCAAGAAAAGATTGAGTTGTGCTTAGGTTTCAAATGACATTATGCATAATTGAAATTCAAAAAGATGTTTGCTACAGTTAGGATAGAATTGATGACAACAAATGCAAGAACAACTCTTATTAAAAGATCTCATTAATATCGAAATTATATAAATATCTTAATATAAGACTATTCACGTAACTTAAGCCCTACTAGGTCAAGGGGCAAAGTTATATAATAATGACATAAGAAAAAATAAAAATAACAACTCAAAAATCTAAAATTAATTAATCCAATAAACTAATAAGGACCAAATAAATTAAATAGCCAAAAAAACAAAATATTCCATGTATTATTCCCAATAAACAGCGCCACTTATGGACCTTCATGTGTCTCTATAATTGGTTAGAAAATTTAGGTCCAAAAATCTTTATCATTAAATGAATCAAATAATTCTTAAGATAATCCTATTCATCTTCTATGTTAAAAAAAATCTAGAAACTAAATTCTAAAGCTCTCTAATTATAGTCCAAATAGTGGGACTAATAGAAACTTGATTCCCATCACCTATAGGTTTAAGATGAGAAATTTGACTTACCTCCATCCTCTTTGGTAGAAAAACTATTTGAGTTTGATTAATGTAGGGAGGAAAGGTGTAAATAGTAAAAACCCTTAGAATCAATTCTTCCATTAACTTACCTACAATATCTTCACTTTTCTTAAAGAAATAAGTATGAAGGTCATCTTCTCTAAGAGCCTTCTAAGAACCAATCGATTTTAAGGCTTTGAAAATCTCTTCCATTGGTAGATGTTTAGCTAGTAATAAATGGCAGAAGTTGAGAGACCATGATAATTCTTGTAGGATTGGATTTTTACGATCAAAGGAGATTTTAGAAGAGGTAAATGGATCTAAGAACCTATTGACTAATTTCTTTAGCAGATCTATTGAAACATCTATTTCCCTTTGCATCTTAGAGACTCAAATTCTATTCTTGACTATTCTAGCCATGATCAAGAAAAATCCATAGACTGACCCCATCATCTCTACCCCGTAAGAACTAAGAGATCACCTTAAGGGTAATTCTTCTCTCTCAATGATTCCATTCAAATTTTATCGTACTTATTCCTTTAGGTTAAGAAGAAATTGGTTTAGATTATTAGCTAAGGTTTTTCTATCTCCAACCAATCTAACTTTTAACTTGCTTTTCTCATTCATAATGATTCCAAAAACTTATTAATTCTAAACTATAGCTGACCCTTAGAAGTCTAACAAAGATGAAGTAAGGGTATTATATCTCTACCATACTCTTCTTACTTGTAGAATAAAAGAATTGTCTAAAAACTACATAAGCTAAAACCTAAAAGATCTTAGTGATCTAGGACCATTAGAGTAAGAGCAAGTATTAAATAAAATAGAGTCAAATGGGCCTTTAAAAAGATGTTAGACAAAATATTGCAGGAAAAGATTCCCCCATAAAGAATTAGCCAAAACACTATCTGTATTAGACAAAATGAGAATGGTGATTTGTTGTCTATTTGCCTACATAAACTTAGTTCTCTTATGCCCAAATTAAATATTCCAAAAGTCTCTGTACAAAGTCTATACCAATTTACTCTAAATTACTTCATCCTCACATTACCCTTCCTCCCCCCACACCCCCCTCTCTAACCTCTCACTCTTGTGCTTACCTCACTTCATGTCTAAAAATTGTCTATTTGATTACATAAACTTGGTTCCTACATGCCTTAAATATTCCAAAAGTCTCCATATAAAGTCTATACTAATTCACTCCAAATTACTCCATTCTTACCCCCTCGCCCAACCTAAACCATCTCCCACTTTTGTGCTTACCCCACTTCATGTTTAAGAATCACCTCAAAGGTCTCTCATCGAGCACCACAAATCATCATTAACATCCGTAAAGTAGGATTTTAAAGTGTTCCATAAATCCATTCTTTCGAGAGCTTTAGACTTGCTTATATGCAGTTGTTAAGATAAAAGATAGATTTAAAGATCTAACCTTTATCATAATGTATAATTTCTATCTAGATCGGTTTATAAAAGCTATGCTGGTCATCTCTATGTTCCAAAGCATCAACATATCTCCTTCTTGTCATTCACCTTTAGAACATAAATGTCTATCAAATGGTAGGAATTAGTACATAGGGTATGACATTGTAGCATTCTTCTTGGTCTCTAAAATTATAAGCATGTTAGGCTAATACTCATTCACCACTTCTACAACTAAATTCCTCTTCTTCTCTCTGCAAAATTTACTTCCCTTATACTCCACAAAATTATCTTCATAGTTCTTTACATTTGAATATGAGCCATATTTTCATTCTCCATCATTATCCTTACTACCCTATACTATAATGCATGTCTCAGCAACTAGGTTATTCTTCACTTCTCGCAATTTGATATAATGCGGTTTTGGTCATCTACACAACCATTACTTCCTCTCAATTGTTGAACAATAAACGATGAATACAATCCTTCTTAAGATAAAAAGTTGTTGGCATTATGAAACTTAGTAACACCATGCCATCTCTATCCTTTGAAGAATGATCTTTATCATTATCTTGTAAATGAATTCTCACTTTCAGAGAATAAAACCTGAATGATAGTTATGATCTAGGTTGGTAGGATTACAATGAACTCATTCATTGTTTCTACACATATCCCTATTCTTGTCTCTATTATCACTCCATTTCCCTTCATTACACTAATTCATGTCCATGGAACTTAATCTCTAGAAATTATTACTCTTCCCACAAACACCATTTTAGTTAGATTCTGTACTATCCTCACCCATCTGTTGTCTAAGAGAGCATACAATAGTTGTAAGCGTAGCATTATCCAAGGGATGCTCAAAGTTTATTACAATACCCTTATAATGAATGTTGCCATAAGTTTTTGACCCATTTTTGTAAAGGTATCTTGCTAAAAACCTTTTTGCTCCTACAATAATTACCCAAAATTTTGTGGTCCAAATATCAATTCAATATATTCAAAATGTTAATTATTTTTAACCAGCAATCCTTTCATTGCTCATATGGTATGATCACTTTCCTTTCCTCTAATCTGATGAAATAAGATTAATTCTTTATATAGGTATAAATATCTCATGTTTGCTCTTTATAATTTTATAATCTTTTTTAGGATAAGGAAAAACGATCCTAATTTAGAAAATACAAAAAAAAAAACAAAAAGAAAATTTGGTTAAGATAAATAAGAGTCAACTTTAGGGTATTTGAATCAATTAAAGAGGGTCATATCATTTTTAGAGTAAAATAATGTCTAAGTGCACAATTATTATAATTGAACTTCATTTAAGAATTATTATTCTTATTTTTAAAACACATGTATACGTGACTTAGTCAATTTTGGCTTAGAATTAGGTTAGTGTTATATATTTATTATTTCACTTCATCATCATTGTTATTATTATTATTATTAAAAAAGAAAAGAAAAGAAAAAAGGAAAGGAGGATTTCAAACCAAGTGTAGAACCTGATCCATGTGGACATCAAATAAGGTTGAAGGCCCTAGCGTAGATTGAGGACCACACATATAGGTGCGACAAGCACTTGCTCTCTTTTTTTTAATCCACATGCATATAGTGCACACATAGGCTAGGGTGCGTGGTACATACCTAGCATGTAACCATGCGCAACAGCCTCTATCTCCTTCGTGATTTCTATAAATGGGAGAAACAAAAATTCAATGCAATCTGCTTCTTTTTAACCTAATTAAATCCTTTTTTAAAGGCAAATTCTATCAAAATAAATGTAAGAATCCAAAAAACACTTGGAGTACTACTAACAAATACCCATTTCTTGTCCACATTCATCGTTTTGGAGAGTCAAAATTATCATTGAAATCACCAGTATAGATTAAAATCTAAGCTGCATATTCATGGCCAACTTAGCCATTAATGTCTCTTTCCAAACATACTCAAGCTCCAACTAGTATAAATAAGGCCTCTTCATCGTCATTTCATCATTGATTTTTTGTTTTCAACCATAAAAACACATATACAAGCTCTCTCTCTCTCTTCAATGCTTTTTCTCTCTCTACAAAATAGCTCAAAATCAAAGCTTTTCTTAAAAAACAATTACACAACCAACTTGCCCACATCGAGAGCTTCTAGTCTCAACCTCTCTTACTCGTCGTCATACTCCCTAACCACCTATACAAACCACCTAAGGTTCGACCTTCAACCACTACATAACCTACCACGCAAAACACTCACCACCACTCATTATCGTCTAAATCTATCAGCATAACAAGACTTGCAGCACTCTAAAACATAGAGCTACACTTTCCCTTGAGCTCTAGCAATCCTACGCAAAGTTACACAACCACCAATTTTGGCTACCACTTTGAAAACCTATCAAACCACCACTAAAGGTTAAGGCGTTGCTCTTACACTCATATATTCATCAATAAGAAACACACCAAAATGCAATTACCACTTGAAAAACCCACTGTAGCCACTTGCATCAAGCCCTTTTCAACCGCTATTCACTCCCCACTTGCAAACTGACCCAAGCTCAAATACTAACCTGGATCCACATCTGACCCAACTAAGTCCGACTCAAAGACCAACCCGTTCCCCCCTACTTTAGATCCGATCCACCCTGTTTTGTTTTTTTTAATTTATTAAATTATTTTTTACTTATTTCATGTACAAATTATATTCTATTGTAAAAAAAAATGAAAGAAAAGAAAAAAAAAGAGAGAAAGAATGAAAGAAAAAAGGAAAATATTTATTATTCATTTATTTATTTATTTTTAGAAATTAAAAATAAATAATAAGACATAAAAATAGAAAATATATAATAAATTTAGTTTTTATCACCTATAAAATATTTCAAAAGAAAAAAAATCTCAATTAACCTCTTAAAATTAGGACTTCTAGAATTTCCCAAAAAAAATAAACATTAAAAAATTAGGACCCTTTTTTACCAATTTTCTTAAACAAAATAAATGGTTAACATGTAAAACCGGATGTTTCTCAAAATTAAAAATCACCAATACATTAAAGTTTTACCCAATGAACTATAGAAAGTTTGATCCCGAATAACAAGTACATAGACACTCATATGAAACTACAAGGCAATTTAAAATATGAAAAATTTTATTTTTTCACTTTTGTAAATGGTTGTTCAACTTAACCTTTTTGTAGATTCAATTTTATTTGCATGTGAATAGATATTATTCTTTTGAAGTGTATTATTACGAAATAAACTTAATTTCAGAAAGATAAAAGTGGTATCCAATTAGGGTTTAATAGGGTAGCCCTCACATTCAAAATCTCTAATTTTAAAACCTTTTCATAATTTGGTTTTATCAAAATACTAGTAGCTAAATTATAACCAATTCACCTAATTGGTTTTAATTTAACTTTTTTTTTTTTTTGAACTCTAGTTAAGTGACGATTCCAAATACTTTTCAAAATAGAAAAGCCAACTTTTTCTTAACTCTTAGTCAATATTTAGTATTAAATGGGTTAAGATTTAATATTAACCGGATTAAAAAAATAGTTAAAACCAGAAAAACCAAGCTCAACAATAGGGAATGAAAACAATGTGTAAGGATATGGAAATTAAAGTAAAAAAACTAAACCAAGCAATAACTATATTAAAGAATGCCCAAAAAATTCAAAGACAAAAGGATTTTCTTTTTAGTAGCAAAAGAATTCAAAACCTGTTGTTAATCTGGCGAAGAACATTGATCTACCTAATACTATATTAAAAGTTTTGATGTTACTTGTTGCTACTATTCTTGGAAAGCAATATCTAATAGTAGTCGAATATCCTAAGAATTTTAATCACCAATTATGCCTTGGGAGATGAACTTTAAAAGCAATTGAAGTTTGCATTCACTTGTAATTAAGAGGTGTTGTTGACTCAATCAATTCTTAGACTTCCAGTGCATGAAATTAATTAGGGATTGTAAGTACTTCACTTTATGGCCGATAATAAAACTTAAGGATTTTGAGGAGTCAAAATTGCCATCGACCAATTTCTTTTCAATGATGAAACAGATGAGAAAGAAAATAAAATATGAAGAAAGATAACCGGTGGCCTCACAATACCGATGAAAAAAAAAAACAACACCAAACATATCAAAACTTGTAATCTTCATCTCTACATTAACATTCTAAACTAAACCTTAATATATTCTTAATTATATATAGAAGTTTCGGAAATTTTAAAAGGTGTTTAGGATACAAAAATCATCTCTCCAATATGAGTTGTAAGAAAATCACTAACAAGTACACGAAAGGAAGACTTGCGAGAATTGTATGATGAAAATTTAGGCATGATTTGTATAATAGAACATGCCAATTTATGTTGGATTTATGGTGGAAGGTTGTGAAAAATAATGCTATTCGATCGATGAGATGATGGGGGGTAAGTGTCAATCTTCAATTGGGTTCTTTTTCTTCCCACCGCCCACACCTCCACACCCCCCCCCCTCCCCCCAGCGAATCCTATTAGTTTTCCTATGTCATCCCTGAGCTATTGCGAGAAAACTTTAAGACGAATTGGGACTTCTTTGATGTGTATTAACCTAGCGTAGATATCATTCTTTTTTTGTCCATATTAGTTTAAGATCCATTCATTTAATGTGATTTCGGAATTGTTATTATACATTGACCAGTGTCATGTTTATTTTCTATTCTTGAATTCAAAACATGAGAAATTTCGAAAAGAAGGGAACGAAATATAAATACATAAGGCGTTTAGGTCCCTTATTAAAGCTTAAAGAAAAGGAAAAAAAAAACTTCTTATGTTATAATTTTTATAAGAGTTACCATACATTTGATCCAAAGCAATCACAAAATTATAAGATGAGAAATTAAAGGGATCTACCCTACCATCACTACCCTACCTTACCACCCAATCAAGTGAGTTTGATTTCAATTCAATTTTGTTAAATTTAGTAAAAATACTAAACATGTTTAGAAATTATGAAATTTGGTATTCTGAGGTTTTTATATATGTAGATTTAAAAATAATAATAATTTGGTGAATTTAGATTTGTAAATATATGATGCTTAAGAAATCCTAAAATCCGAGCTTATTTTCGATTTAGAAATAAATAACCTTAATGCCCTGTTCACTTGAAAGGAATTAGAATTCAATTCCCCCATTATTCATTATTACAATGTTCACTTGATTTTTTGTTTCCGAATCGCAATTCTTTAGGAATTCCTATTACATGAAATCAAATAATAGGAATTCCTTGACTTGACCAAAGAATCACAATTCCTCACAAAATCTCACGTTTTTCCAAAAATAACCTCATATTAATTTAACAATAACCACTGTCACCGCTACTATTATCACCACCTACCGTCACCGCTACCATTACCACCAACCACCATCACCATCATCACCACTAATACTGTTACTATTACACTACTGTTACTACCATTACTTTGCTGCCACCATTATTGTTGCCGCCAACGCCACCACCATCATCATCTTTGACCACCACTATCATTATCACCACTGTTATTGTCACCATTGCTGTAACTATCCCCACTCCATTCACCGCCATTACCCTAACCATCGTCACCACCATTAACCACCACTACCACCATCAGCCACCGCAATCACCACTACGACCACTACCACTATTAACCCTTACTATTGACCACCACCACCATCATCACTTCTAACCACCATCAACCATTACCCGTAATCAAGAGTATTTTAGTTATTAAAGTTTTATTACATATTTATTCTTAAGTTATTTATTAATCCAACTAAATAAAATAACATATATTACATCCTTATTACATTCCTTAAGAATGTTAATTACATTCCTTTATCATTCCATTCATTAAAGTGAATGAGCTGTAATAATTTAGTTTTGAACTCAAAATTTTTATATAGGCTATTTAAAGTATTTAAAATAGTGATATGAAGGGAATTTTTAGAAATTAATTTTCAAAAATTTTAGATAATTTGTAGGCCTTAAAATGATATATAAAAGAGTGATTTTAGGCTTATTTTGGTAATTTAGTGATAGTTTGATAAAAATATAGATTTAGCATGTAATTAGGTGTTTTAGGATGTTAGTTTTTTATGTAGTATGATATTTATATTATTTAGAGTGTTAGATGTAATTATTAAGGGGATAAAGCCCATACGAATACCTAAACTTTCATATTTTTTTCATTTTTTAATGAAATAAATCAATATCTCTATTATAACGACCACTATTATAAAACTGTAGAATAATAATATAAATACATCAACTTTCATTTTATTTCCACTTTAGTGATCAAACTTTATTTTTTATTTCATTTTGATATTTTAATTTTTTAAAGAAAGTGAAACAAGTAAGTATTCTCTATGACAACTATTATAGCATAGATATTAATTTACCTTATTTAAAAAGTTAAGATACTAAAATGAATAAATTTAGAGTTTACGTATTAAAATGAAAAAATATAAAAGTTCGCATGCTTCTAGGGACTTTATCCCAATTATTAAGTGTATTATGTAGTGTATATATGTAAATTAATAATATGTGAAATTGGAAATATAATAAGTAAAAAATACTAGGTTAAAATTGATAATATAATAATAATAGTAATATATAGTAAATCTGATATGAAATTTAAATTTAGATAATTATATGAAAAATATAAATTTTCTCACATCAAGAGCAAATACGATAGTCAAATTAGGATTAACATGTACCATTCGAATTGGAATACTAGTTAGGAACCAAATACGATATTTAAGATACTTGAGTATAATGTGATTAATTTTACATTATGGTTCGGAATAAGTTCTTAGGATTCACATATAACACCATAATCGAAAACTGAATTAGAACCTAAATGGGAAAGAAACTCAGAAACCGATTAAAAAACTAGCTTAGAATAAATCGGTAATAAGTAATGTATATATATATTTGGAAAATTGAGTTAAAACATAATTTCAAGCCTATATGTCATAAGGATATAAGTGCTAAAAGAGTATTTATATTATGGGATATGTGAAGATGAGTTGACTTACGGCAAGTTAAGTGAGTGAACCAAGGATTTTAGGTAAGTTAGGTTTAATACATCACTATATTTTGGAGTATTATATTAAAGTACTCTGCTTTTAGGCAGTTATATGTGCATGTGCTTATGTGTCTCTAATTACTTGTTAAAAATTGATATTGTGTTTTGGTGATTTGTTGTGAATTAAGTAGTGTGAGATCGTTTAATCACCTTAAATCGAACTTAATTATAAGCTACCTAAATATCTCAATTAGACATGCAGTGCAACCCTTTAAGAGACTATTATGGTTTTCTAATCAAATACCAACACCTTCGAAAAAGATAGCATTAAATAACATAATGGTTTTTTCTTCATCCTCAGTTGAACTAAGTAATAGGAGAGGGGGTTGCGGTAAGGATGAGGGCAATGGTTCAAAGGATAGTCATGAAAGGAGCAGTATCTCCATTGCACAAACTTAGGTTTGGTTATAAGTTGTTGCATAAACATTGAAACTCTTCAACCTAGATTAGAGCGGATGAAATTACTCTGATTTTACAAGGACTGAACCACGCTGTATGATGGCATTCTTAAGTCTCCATCCTGACTTACTAAGCTGTTGGTTACTCATACCCTTATAGATTTTTTTGCAAATACTGATTGAGATGCTGCATTATAACTATCTCGAGATTAGTTTCTTTTTAAATTGTCTTGGGGGAGTAAGGATCAAACTAGCTGAATAATCAAGTCCTTTAGAGTTTTATTATTAACTCTTAGGTTTACGTAATGGTCTTGTAATATTTTACTTATCAAACTACTATGACATGTAAATATTTCTTAGGATCGTAAGATAGTATAAGTATCTTTATGTAAATATGACTTCAAGTTTATAGTGTTATATATATATATATATATATATATTATTAGTAATCTTAAATGCGTTTTTTACTTCAAAATAAATAGTTGTGGACGCTTTGTGTAATTCATATTTATGATAGTGACTATGAAGTCAATTACTATCATAGGTTAGTTTATACGGTAAAACTGTTGCAGCTCCGCCGCTTTAGGGTGTAACATTAATTAAATATTATCAAAAAATATAGAAAAACAAATAATAATAACTATATCTAGCCTAAAATTATAAAATAAAATAATTGTTTAAATAAAATAATTAAATATAAAATCTTTATGGATCGATTATCCCCATCATTTCTTATAAAGGTCTAGACTAATCCTCTAAAGCTTTGGCTCAGTAATCCTTGTACCATTTGAAGATGGACGATATATCCATTTGATAAGAAAATATCTATCATCTTTCATGATCAGATCATTATATAACATCATTTACCTCTTCTTTATTTCCTTTTAGTAGTGGAACATGTGGAATTATATCTAATGACAACTCTACATTGATCTCTTCTAGAACTTTGAAAAACTTCATACTCCTATCATTTCATTTCCTACAAAAACGTTGTAAAATTCTCTTTATTCTAATCTAATTAATCATCAAATCCCCTTCTTCAAATTCATGATTCCTTAATGAATATCTATAGCAGACTTATATAATTTATTACTAAAAATAATTTTCCTTTAATTTTCTCATGTAAGTCATATATGTAAGTGGTAAATAATTTAGCAAGTTTAGAAGATCTATACGTAAGTGGGATTGGTATAAGATCAATAGAATGTCTGGGTTATGATATGCTTAGAGGACAATCATTAGAAATTAATCACAAGCACAAGGGAATGGGTCCTTCCAAATGTGGAAGAAATAGTAAAGGGTATTAGTAAGGTTTAGCAAAGGATATTAGTACATCTACCACTATTTACAATGAGAGTACACAATGTCCCATTAATCTTGCATCCAAGGTGGAACAAATTCTCGCGCTATTTGTCCTCAGGTATAAGACTTACACTCATTACTTACCTTAGCACCATAGTTGTGGGCATAAAGTTACCTTCTTCATTGTAGATAGTCTCCTCCTCCTCAAACTGATTAGCTTATCCAAACACCTTCGATTCTTCAATCTCCTCGTTAGTGCTATCGATCTCAATGGTTGGCATTTCACCCATTATCACCATCACTTATTTGTTTAGACATTGTGCTACCATCTGTTTATGTCAAAATCCTCGTTACTTGAAGTACTTGATTTCACTGGTCTTCCTTCCTAAGCCCTATCCCTTCTCAAACCTCCTTATAGGTTCCTTCTCCTCAATTCAGCTGGCTTAAATAGGTCAGATGTCAGTGGTTTTACTTGATTCTAATCACACAAGTCTGCTCAGAGCAGGTTGACTAGGGGGAGCTTGACTAATTAAAGCTCGAAATCTGCTTGTTTAACATTGTTGAATTCTCTAGGTAGCTTGGATTGCCTCATCCAAGGACCTAATTTCTCTGGTCTCAAGGATATCGCCTCTTTCATACTTCAATCCATCGATAAACTTATAAACAATTCAATCTTCTGGCTCTATGACTTCACATTGGATCATCAACATTTGATCCTCCTTACCTTAGCTCTTGTAACCTTTTAAAGGCATCATGCAGATAGTAACTCGACACAAATCTCCTTTGCATCACTTGCTTCATCTCATCATAACCTCTAATCTCCTTCTCTCCTTCGCGTAGATTGTAGGTTTTTCTACTACAGGGCAACATAACCTGTGAACTCTAGAATAGTAAGTCTCACTTTGGCTTTTTCTAGCACCTTATGACACTCAAACTACTTTTCTATCTTATTAACCTAGTTCAGATAGCCCTCAGCATCACCACTACTAGAAAAGCTCGAAATCTGTAGCTTTAGTTCTTCTATTCTAAGAGCTCAGACATTTCTTTCCTCAAGCTCATAGTATTCTTCTTCCTCATCACCTGACTCCTCTTCTCCTTCTTCTATCTCCTCCAATACAAGCCTTTGACAAGTAGCTCTATCTACAGAGACATTAGCTCAACCAAGTCTACCATTGTCTCTCTTAGGAAATGCATTTTCTCGGCCTTTGTTTAGGTCTTCTATAGCTTATTGTTGCCTATCTTCATTTATAACAGTTATTAGGTTAGTTACCAAGTCAGTGAGCCTATTTAGTTTATCATCTATAGATTGGGATGTATAATACCCTTATTGACCATGGCCATTTCGTGCACTTCTCTCTTAGTTACCTAGGGTTCCTTGAACATTAGAATCTGACATTGTTGACTACTTCATATACTAGCAACCGATCCTCACTTTGAACAATCAACATACCAACAACTATCAAACATAGCTAAACTCTAATACCAAGATAATACGTGTTTCTAAGAAGGTCAATAGATGGCTATTGATATCATGCCAACTAAGGGGTAGGTCCAAACTACAAAATAGTCCGAATAATGAATGGAAGTTGATGGTTTAGCAAAAATCGAGTACTAGTCATACAAATATGCGCATCGTAGAACCATACATGGATTAGCTAACTTGCTAGATGTAATGCACTAGTCCAAGTCAAATGGATTACTTACCACAATTCTTGCCAAAAAGATTGATACTGAGTAAGCAAAAACACTTAGCTTGCAAAGGAAATGTTTGAAAATTGGTTGTTACTAATGATGCGACTATTACATACTACAAGTGTTTATACATCCCATTTAAGGCAAGTCTTAGGTTGCTAAATTTACAAAGAAAAAAAAAAGATACCTACTACAAGTGGTAAATTAATGTTGTACAAGGGTAATTTTGTAAAGAAAATAAAAGAATATTTAGGTTCAAAAAAGATAGTATGGATGTCAATTTCTCAATTCAATGGTCCAAGTGGTACTAGATGGCGAACAAAGCTAATTAGGGAAGCTACTTAGCAAAATGGGTCTAGAGAATGCAAGCTCAAATGGTCACTCATCTATTCTGCCTCAGCAATAGGGCAGCTCGGCCTCGATCATTTGTCAGCTCAGCAACATCAATGGCTTCATCTACTTCTATTTGATTGAGGGTGAATAGTTCGAGGGAGCTCAAAAGAAGTCCCAAGTTTCTTCAAAAGAAATGCTCCTCATCTAGGGTCAAATCCTACTTGACGACATAGTACACTAAAGAAACAAGGCTACACGCTCTAATTACGTGATAAGTCATTGATTCCTATCACTCAAGATCCTTGAGGCTTTCAGTCCCTGACCCAACTGATCCACTCTAACCTTGGGACCTCGAGTACACCAAGTGCTCAACGCTTAGGCTAAAGAACATGATATCGGAAGCTACCCTACTTATATCCTATCTCTTCCTTCATTAAATACTATGTGATAAGCTACTGTATGATCTAAGAGTCTAGCCGTTCAGCTATGGTGCCTGCCTATGCTAATGGGACAATCTCTCTTCTTAAGGCTTACTAACCAATGGAAAGGAGCTATCCTTTCTTATTCTAAGGACACCTTCATATCCAAATCATATACGGGCCAATCCTTATCCGACACGTTGCTTTAACAGGTAAACTTCATGCCATATAAATAAAGCGCGAAGCTTCAGGTACAAGGATCTTCTTCTGAGCACTCCTTACATACATAGAAACACTCTCCTTCTATCCTTAATACTGTCCTTGCTAACTTTGGTATTTGAGGACCCTTATTGGCAACACCATAAGGAGCTTTTGTGTAGGTCTATTGTTACTCATGGCTATCAGACCACTAGAGAACCACCTCAATGATAGATAATATCACTACATCTAATACTTAAAAACCTATTGAATGGTGGTTCTTTAGTGTATTACAATAATATGATTTATAAAATAATAGTTATTTAGGATGGTTATATAAATTAATGTTATGTTTAGTGTGTAGGAATCAATCAGAATGGAATTGTGATTCCAAGTTCTATTTCTAAGTTTTATTTCCTTTCCCTATATTTAGAAGAACATCGTGGAATTAGCGATTTCAACTTCAAAGAAGAATTCAATTTCACCTTTAAGAAGGCAAAATCATGTTTCCATTGCTCCTTCATTTATTATTAATCAAATTACTTATCTAAATTTTAATTTAATTATGACATTCAATAATTAAGAGTATTTTTTATAATTACTACTATATACATATTTAATTTCATTCTATTCCATGGATATTTCCAAACACGGAAAAAGATTTGACATTCAACTCCTCAATCCATTTCATTTTATTCTAATTAATTCCATTCCAAACCATTCACGCGTACCAAATATGACATACAGTAGTTACCACTTTTACTCACTCCTCCTTCATAAATGATAAATATGATGAGTGGAAAAAAAAAATTGTATATTTTTAAAGCAATACATATATGGTTAATTTATTAAATTAATTATCACTTTTTTAGCACTCTTAGAGGAGGGTAAAGCAAGTAGCAATACCCAAACTTTCATATTTTTTTTATCTTAATACTTAAACTTTAAATTTATTTATTTTAGTATTTTAACATTTTAAATGAGATTAATTAGTATCTCCATTATAGGTCGTTGTCATAAACCAGTAAGATAATAATATAAGTACATCAACTTTCATTTTATTTCTATTTTAATACTTAAACTTTATTTTTGGGTATTCTTTATAATAACTTTTGTAAAAAACATTATAAAAAAATCCAAAAAATAACAATTAACAATAATATAATGTAAAAAAAAAAGAGAGAGAGAGTACTCCGATTCTTGAAATTTTATTTGCACATATGGTTTTTGCAAATGATATCTAATTTATATGAGTTTTCCAAATAAATTGTGCCATATATTACTATATTATTAACAAGGTAACAACAACAACCATAATAATAATAAATAGAAAAAAATGAAAATAAATTAAAAATGAGTACATGCCTATGAATTGATCTTATGTTAATCCTTCTAGCTTCACATTGATCAGTCTGACCTAATATCTTAATTCCTACTTGAATTATATTAACTAAAGTAATCCTTTATATACATTTTAATGAATTTTCAATTTTTTCTATTATTATTATACGTCATATATTATTTGGCTATATTAAAGCTTGCAAAAGTCGCATATTGTCTATAAAAATCACATCAAATAAAATTTCAAGACTCAAGTTTATTCTTTGTTATTATTTTCTTTTAAAATTTATTGTAAATATTCATTATTATTTGTTGATTTTTTATAATGTTTTTATAGAGGTTATTACAAAGAATACTTATTTGTTTTTAAAAAGTTAGAGCACCAAAATGACAAAAAAAAAAAAAGGTTTGAGTACTAAAATGGAAATAAAATAAAAGTTTATATACTTGTATTATTATTCTACCATTTTATAATAACGATCGTTATAAAGAAAATCTCAATTTGTCTCATTTAAAAAGTAACAATATTAAAATAAATGAGTTTAATGTTTAGGTATTAAAATAAAAAAGGAAAAACAAGAAAGTTTAGATACTCCTATTAGTTTTATCACCTCTCAGAGGATTGCATCATCCATTAGTTATTCGATAAACACATAAACATCAAAATCCAAAAGTAGCAAGGAAGACGAAAACATAAGACATCTTATTATTTAAAACTTTTAGATATTGCTCTTGTAGACAAGGTTATCAAATTCACGATTTTATATAGAAATATTAGAGAGTTTGTAAGATTAGAATGTAAAGTTCAAAACATAAAAATATAAGGTTTTACTTATGATAATAACTAAAGCAGTCACGAGAATTTTAAAACATATGATAAAAATAAAGAATTAAGAAATTAAGTTCATTTTACATAAAAAAAAAACTCTTAATCTATTATCAAATATATAGAGAAAAAGGACAAAGGATCTAACTAAATTCTTTTTCCATTATTTTTATTTTTAAAAAGTGGTGAGCAAAAGGAAACCAAATCTTTCAACTCGTTTTAAGTTATTAATGACATAAATTGAAATAAATTATCTACTTGTAAACTTTACAACTAGTTAGGACTTGAATAAAGGCATCGAACAAGGGATTAGGATGGAGAGAGAGGGAAAAAAATTGGAACCAGATAGGAAAGATAATGTGTTATCTTAGTATACTCTAGAGTTATTATTGTATTTTAAGTTATAGTATGACAATATGGAATTTTAATATAACTACTAGGATATACATCATCTTTCCTATTTAATTCCTTTTTTTTTTTCCCTTTTTCTCTCCTACTTATCCCTTTGTTTGATGTATGTAGCCTTTATTTAAGTTTTAACTCTAGTCGTAAAGTTTACAAGTAGATAATTTATTTCGATTTATGTCATGAATAATTCAAAATGAGTTGAAAGATTTGGTTTTATTTGATTCATTACTTTTTTCAAATAAAATAATGGAAAAAGAATTTAGTTAAATCCTTTGTCCTTTTTCTCTATATGCAGATTACAGATTAAGAGTTTTCTATGTAAAATGAACTTAATTTCTTAATTCTTTATTTTTATCATATGTTTCAAGATTCTTGCGACTATTATAAGTATATCTATAATTTTTAAAATTATTTTATATGGGTTATAAAAGCTCATATTTTTATGTATTGAAGTTTATATTCTAATTATATAAACTCTCTAGTCTTTTGACTTAAACTAGTGAATTTAACAACCTTGTCCATAAGAGCAATATCTAAAAGTTTTAAATAATAAGATGTCTTGTGTTTTTTTTTTTTCCCTCACTACTTTTGGATTTTGATTTTTATGTGTGTATCGAATAAACAACGGATGCTACAATCTTCTAAGAGAGGATAAAGCTAATAGTAGTGTATAAACTTTTATATTTTTTTTTATTTTAGTATCTAAACTTTAAACCCGTTTATTTTAATACCTCAACTTTTTAAATAAGACAAATTATTATCTCTTTTATAATGATCATTATTATAAAATGGTAGAATAATAAAATGGTAAAATAATAATACAAATATATTAAATTTTGATTTTATTTCTATTTTACTGCTCAAATTTTATTTATTTATTTATTTTTCATTTTGATACTTTAACTTTTTAAAATGAAACAAATAAGTGTTCTTTATAATAACCTCTATAAGAACATTATGAAAAGTAAACAAATAATAATGAATAATTACAATAAATTTTAAAAGAAAACAATAACAAAGAATAAACCTGAGTTTTGAAATTTTATTTGATGTGATTTTTCTAGACAATATCTGACTTTTGTAAGCTTTATATAGCCAAATAAAATCGTATATTATATCATTATTTATCATCAATAATAATAATAAATTGACAATTCATTAAAATGATTATAAAGGCTTACTTTAATCAATTGATTAACACAAGATCAATTTGATAGGCACATACTCATTTTTAATTTATTTTCATTTTTTCTATTTGTTATTATTATGGTTGTTGTTGTTGTTATCTTTTTAATAATAATAATAATAATAAATGACACAATTTATTTGGAAATACAAGAACTCATAAAGATTGGATATTGTCTGAAAAAATCATATATGTAAATAAAATTTCAAGAATTAGAAATTCTTTTTTTTTTTTATTTTTTAAAATAGATTATTGTTAATTGTTATTTTTTATATTTTTTATAATATTTGTACAAAAGTTATTATTAAGAATGCTTATTTATTTCACTTTAAAATGTTGAAGTACTAAAAATACATATAAAATGAAAGTTAACGTACTTTTATACTGGTTTATGATAATGATTGTTATATGGAAATATTAATTTCTCTCATTTAAAAAGTTAAAATACTAAAATAAATAAATTTAATATTTAAGTATTAAAATGAAAAAAATATGAAAATTCAGATATTCCTACTTATGCCAATAAAAAGATAAAATAATATAAGATATCTTTGAAATCTAACACTATGTTTAGCAAGTCTGAAGTAAAGAGGATATTAGAGAAAAGGTGTGGAAAGGAAAAAAAAAAAACAAAAAAAAAGTAAAAAAAAATTAGATTTTTACTCTTGTTTAGATAAGCTAAGTAAAAATGGAAGGAAATGTGTTGAAATATAATGTTTGGTATTACAAAGGAAGTAAGAAGAGAAGAAACAATATTATGACATGACTTAAGTGCCCTTTCAATTTGTTTCCACTAATCATTAGGAAACTGGCAAGAAAAGGGAAAGAAACCACACATCAACCAGTAGAGAACCACCAGTAAAAATTAGGATACAAACAAAATATATCATGGCTACAGTACACTTATTTCCCTTCTTTTTTTAGGGGTATTATTATAACTTAACACATCTTTTTGTTTCCCTTCAATTCTACCCAATTTTAGGAAGAAAAGATATTGTCTCTAAAGATCAAATAATTCCTCCCATTATCTTTATATTCATCTCATTTCTACTACTAATTTAACAAGCCAAACACCTTATTTGTTCCAAACCCAGCATATATATAGTCCAACCCATGTTGTTGAAAGATTTAATAGAGTTTAAAGAGTTATATTTCGAAAATAAGCCACATCTCCATCGATTCAGCCATGGCTTCCTCCTCGTACGTGAAAGAAACTCTTGGGGAATTAGACGGACAATCCTACACGACACTTCTTTCAAAACTCATAGGGGAAGCCAAGTACCTTCAAAACAACCCACCTGAACTAATCCCAGAAGAGGATCGAATAGTCAAACATGTCCTGGATTCTCTCCTCCCTTACAGCACCACCACTGGCGGTGGTCCACTGGTGGTTCGTCACGTGACTTATCATCCTAATAGAGGGAATGTGATTGTGGAATACCCAGGAACAGATCAAGATAAAGTTTTGTCATTCGTTGGTATGCATATGGATGTTGTTACTGCCGATCCTTCTGCTTGGGTATGTTATATTGTTTTTTTATTGTTGGGTTTTATAAAGATTTGAACTTTGAGGTGTTTGAGCATGTGGGTTAGTTCTGGATTTTGGTTATCAGCATAAAGTTTTGTGCTTATGAGGAGGTTTTTGTAAAAATAGTTAGTATAGGTGGTCATTGTAATGATTTTCTGATATATATGGGATACTATCTTTTAGACAATGAATGGAAGGACAGTGCAATTTTTGCTCAACTTCTGGGGCGACAATTTGTTGTTCGTGATGGTGGATTGCGTTTGTGATTTATTTTGCCTTGAATTGGTCTCAGTAGAATTACATAATGAAATCACTGAATTGGTCATTGTCAATTAGTTGATTTATTTTATAATAGTATTATTTGTTGTTGCTTTCGGATAATACATGTGGAGCTATCAGTGAAATCATTTGGATCATATTAGTGCCGACGTGTTCGTCTTGTTGGTAGAAAGTACCAGCTTGCATTGCAAGGATATGCTCTTACTTAGCCAAATATATATTGCTGTTCTTCTGTAGAGTTGTGTAAATTTTGGAGTATTTTAGTATCTGGTTTGTCTGCATTTCATTTCGAAGCATGAGGTTTTGTGGTTTATCTTGAAAGAGTCGATTTTATGAATCGTATTTCTCCCTTATTTTGGAATTTTTTTTTATGATGGTCTTTCGTGGCACTCTAATATTTAGGTGTTTTGAGGATAAGTTTGGTTCATTATCATCATTATTAGCCTATAAAAGTGTGGAAGATGCTTTTATGATGTGGAAGGACAATTTTGCTAGTTCTGATCTTGTTTGAATTCCTGATCATGATCAGCTCAAGTAATGAGCATAATTGATGTGCTATTCACTAGATGGTTATGTTCTCCAGGAATTTGATCCTTTCTCAATGAGCATTGATGGGGATAAACTGCGTGGACGTGGAACAACTGATTGTTTGGGGCATGTTGCTCTTGTTACTGAACTAATGAAGAAGTTGGGAGAGACACAGCCGAAATTAAAGTCCACTGTTGTTGCAGTCTTCATAGCTAGTGAAGAAAATTCTTCCATACCAGGTGTTGGTGTGGATGCACTCATGAAGGATGGACTTCTTAGTCAGCTGAAGGGAGGTCCTCTGTAAGTAGTCTATATCTCTCAACCAGGAGGAAGTTTTTAATGTAGGAAGGGTTCTAGTGCACTTGTATAAGTATCATATGAAACTTGTCAAGCAGAGAAACAATGATACAGCCTACTGTTGTTATACTTGTGATTTATAGTTTCCTAAATTTACTTTCTATTGCACTCGAGTTTCATGGCTTCCTCTAATATTTCTGTACCGATGTTTCATGTGCTTGGTTGTCCTTTGTTGATGCAGATTTTGGATCGATACAGCAGACAAACAACCTTGCATTGGTACCGGTGGAATGATTCCTTGGAAACTCAAAGTTACTGGAAAGCTTTTCCACAGTGGTTTAGCTCATAAGGTATGGGGATAGAAATTTCCTTGTATTTCACTGCTCCAAATCTTATCTTAGAATTGATTCCATGGAATAGGATTCTCAGTTTGGGAGAGGAATCTGATACTTTGGAATTTAACCACTGGAAGGATGATTTTGGTGAATGTGGATGAGAGGACAGAGCACTAAACTTATTGTAATTATTTAACTTGTCTAAATAACGATAGCCTGCCAATTGATATAGAAATTTCAAATTTAAAGATACTTGGAGTTAGTGGTTTAGCTCATAAGGTATGGGGATAGAAATTTCCTTGTATTTCACTGCTCCAAATCTTATCTTAGAATTGATTCCATGGAATAGGATTCTCAGTTTGGGAGAGGAATCTAATACTCTGGAATTTCACCACTGAAAGGATGATTTAAGTGAATGTGGACAAAAGGATAGAGCACTAGACTTATTGTAATTATTTAACTTGTCTAAACAACGATAGGCTGCCAATTGTTGTAGAAATTTCAAATTTAAAGATACTTGGGAGTTCTGTAATAACTTGTCTTCTATATTCATTGAAACAGTCCATACATGGCGATATAGTTTAGGACCTACGGCAAAAGGTTCGATATAGGCATATTATGTACAAGATAAATCCTCTAGGATTGTGATTCTAGTTGCATAATGACAAATTACCTAGTATGTGAGTTCTAAATGACCGTATAGCATGTGCAATTAGTAATTGCAGACTTGAGTGTTCCTAGCATCCATTCGAAGTTAATTTCATTCAATGAACATTGATATTGCCATAATGTGTATATAGTGAATTGGTGATTGCCAGTGTAGGCAAAAGGACTTTGATTAGGCTAATGCAAGCAATAATACATATCTTGGTAATTCAACATGCAATTGCATTGAGACTAAGCATTGTTAGATGCTAAAATGGTTTTTTTTTTTTTTAACAAGAAAAATTATACACCAGAGGATGAACATAAGTTTAAATAGAGGATGATTAAATTTAACATTGCCAAAGAGACAAACATTGTGAACAGTGATGCAAATTGGGGAAGTCATCATGCTTCCATCTTAAAATTGTTGTTTGTTGCTGATATAGATGCATTCATTAATAAGACTTAACCTAAACCCAAATCAAATTGACCTCACCAACTTGGACCCCACTTGTTATAGTGCTATACAAACAAAAAGAACACCAGATGTTTTTGCCAAATGTTTTGACTATGTTGATCTTGTTCCCAAATCAAACATTTTGTTGACAGATCAAATCGAAAGAATTTTGGGTCCATGGATCTACCCATATGAAACAGAAAAAATTCCAAATTCAAACATTGTGTTGATATCCATGTCGTTGACGAAGTTGCCTTTGGTAATTGATGCTTGTACAATTTCTAGGTTCATGGATCTCATTTCAGCTCTTCTTCTTGCTTGAGAATTGGCCATAGTTTGTCATATTGGAGAAGAAAAAGTGTTCCATGGATTTGGGGCTTAAGGTTCATAATTTTGGGGATAGGATCATTTACAACTATATCTCTAACTTATTTCACTCAATGGGATCCTTGGATGTGACATTAGCTCCAGTTTGGCTCTTAATGTGGAGAAATAGGTGTGTTTACCTTTGAAGCAAACTATTTCCTACAAAGTAGTGAGAAAAAAAAAATTATCAAACATTATAACTAAATTGCATTTTGTACATGCAATTTAGATTTTTTCCCTCAAACATGGCCACATGGCTTAATATTATAAAGAAATCGCATTTGGGTTATGCAATTTTAAAATCGCATTGTGATAATGCGATTTCAAAATTGCATTACAAAAATACGATTGTACTGTGTGTTGTTCAAGTTGCAGGAGGCTTTTGTGCAGTTCCTATTGCAGGGGTCTTAGGCCTGCAAAATTGCATAATCAAGTTATGACTTCTAAATCATGCACATGGAATGTGATTTTAAAATCGCTCACATCAGCCACATGGAAGTGTTGCGGAAAAAAGTTAAATCGCATCTCTGAAATGTGATTTAGTTACGGTATTTAGCAAATTATTTTCATTTTGACCATTTTTTAAGAAATAATTTGCCTCGAATGAGCAAACATACCTATTTCTCCTTAATGTGCCACGCCAAGGGCATATGATAGAATTATAATAGCTGCGTAATGATACTCTCTATTTGCACCACTTTTCATAATGTTCATTTCCTTTTTGAACTATTGGACTCATTCTACCTCTATTTAAATTTCAACCAAAAGATTCACCCTTTCTTGTGTAAAATCCTTTGCTTTTTTTTTTTTGTTTAATTAATTTTTAATAGCTGTAAATCCTCACACTTAATTCTGTTAGACATGAAGTTGAACTTCAAATGTGATTCAGTAGATATGAAAATATATTGTCAAATACAATTATTTATGGAAGTCCTTGCTATTATACTATAGGCTATAAATCCATTGGAGTTGACTATGGAAGGTCTTAAAGAGATTCAGTCACGATTTTATCGAGACTTTCCTCCCCATCCAAAGGAGGAGGTGTATGGATTTGCTACACCATCAACAATGAAACCAACGCAATGGAGTTGTAAGCTGTGATTTTAGAACTTAAATGATTTAAAGAATTTGTGGAATCTTTTCTAGTAATTTTTTGTTCTCTCTTTAGATCCTGGAGGTGGAATCAATCAAATTCCTGCTGAGTGTACAATCTCTGGAGATGTCAGGTTGGTTGCTCTTCATATTTTTCTGATAATATACCGTTCACATAAAAAATGAATAGCTAAGTTGGTGAATATACATCCCCTCATGTTCACTTTATGTGCGCTTGATCCTTATATTTGAAATTGAGTGTCTAGATCCCCTAATCTCTGCCAAAAAAGAAAATTTGCTTTTAGATGCTATGTTATTATTTTGCCTTAAGAAAAAATAATAAATAAAGTCATAAAATTAAGGAAAAATGGTCATTAGGAGTGCAAATGCGCTATCATTAAAACTTTGTGGGTCTAAACGGCCAGTTTTTGATATAGGCAGGCTAGCACATATAAAGCAAACATAAAAGGGTGTTTTGCAATTTACCCCAACTAAATTCCATGAAATTGTCATCAGACAGTATGTTTAATATGTTCTTCCTTCAATATTTATGCAGGTTGACTCCCTTCTACAAGTAAGTGGTTTGCCTTTCTAGCTTCTTTGGCTTGGGTTAGAATTTAAATCCTAAACTTCAAAACCTGATTTCCCTTTGTTATTATCCATCTCACTTGTCTAAAATTTTTCTCACTCTTGGACTGTCCGATTTACTGACTTGATGCTATGTCTCAGTGTAACAGATGTTATGAAGAAGCTACAGGAATATGTAGATGACATAAATAACAACATTGAGCAATTAGATTCACGAGGCCCTGTGTCAAAGTATGTTTTACCCGATGAAAACATGAGGGGAAGGTATTTTTCTCTCTCATCTATCTCTTATATGCTTACTTTTGATAAGAATAATATTTTCTTTTTTTAAGGAGAGGACTAAATTACTGTTATTGACCCAAAATTCCTAGTTCCTTTCCAAATCTAGTTTGGTCTGCCCATCCAAAATCTTTGCTAAAGAACCTAGGGAATGACAACTTCAGAAAGCTCTCCTTTTTCTCATTAGTAGTAAAAGTCTGCTTGTTATATTTAGAAAAATACAAAGTCTCTTTTCTACCTCCACTGAAGGTTCATTGACTTTATTTTATTTGGAAATTTCATCTTAGCAGTACTAAGGTTTATCATTGGTATTTTATGTTGCTTTCAATTGTAATGATCTTTGGCTTTTAGAGGGACTGATAGTGAGGATTTGGTAGGTGGTAGACAACTCACGAGAGAAAATATCCAAGGAAGAGATGAAGGTAAAGATGATAAAATGTTTAAACATCCAAAGAAATGATGTGATATAGTGGCTAAGTTTGTCTTATTATGGTATCTGGGGATTGAGCACACCATTGAGCCATTTTGTTGGTATAGTGAGGATCTGGTGAGAATGGTACATCTAGCTTTCTGCTTGGTTTCTAGCACTTAAAGCATAACTCCTTGACACACCAAGATCCATCTCTCATTTTCCCCCCAAAAAAGTAAATAAAAAAGAGTTTACAGAATGAAATGGAAATTCAGCACCAATAGAGTGGGAACACCATTACCAGGAAGAATAAAAAAATAAAAAATATAACTGCCACCATCATTTTTCAGCTCATGCTTTATCAATAAACAATTGTATAAGACAAAAAAAGATGGAGTATAGGAGACCAGGTCTTGAACATGTCGATTGAACTTACATTTTTCTCTTCAAAATCATCTACTTTTGCTGAATGTTATCATTAGCAAGCTCACCAATCTGCACATGCAACCTGGCTCCAACAGGGAAAACAATGGTCACTAGAATTTAATCTTAAGGCATGAAGAGATGGAGGAAGGAATTGAGAGTGAGCTAGAACAACTGCTAGTAGAGACAGAGATTTGTGATCAAAGAGGTTATGGTGATGTGGTGGTCTGCATGGAGAACAAGAGGCTATATTGGCTTTTGTGGTGCAGGAAGGACAAGGGAGTTGTGGTATGTTTATGGTCATGACTATTGCCCATGCGGTGGTCAAGAGGAGTGATTCCCTTTAGAGAGAGAGCTATTTGTAATGGTTAAATGGAAATTAGATTATAGAGAAGGCTGTGGGGTTTGTTGTAAGATCAGCCTTCAAGCTTTCATTCTTATTCTCAGAAAGAAGTAATGGATTCTACATGAGTAAAGTAATCATAACATGTGATAAGCAGTCTTGAAAGTTTGGATTTTGTGTTAGGCAGGAGTATTGACAATATCCAAAGACCTGATATACCCACATCCAAAATTTGGAACTGAGAATTGAACTGGTTGCTTCCTGGTGGTTTTTCAAATAGATCTTGCCATATAGGTCCTGACAAAATTCTTGGATAGATGGAAACCTGACCGCTAACTCTTGCTCTGTCCAATGCTCTCAGCATACTATGGCTCAACTAGTGTAGTTTGCCTTTCGGTACATGTCCATGAAGATTAGAGTGACCATCATGGGATGGTGGAGCACCCCTTGTTAGTCTGGCATGGTGAGACTTATATAACTCTTAACTGAAGGCACTTTTCCATTTTCCCTTTTAAGAATTTAATGTACTAAGGGAATAAAGATGTCGGATTTTAAGAATGAGCCTTCTCCTAATAGCATATAACATAAAAATACAATGACAACTTCAAGGCTTAACCCCACTAGGTGGGGTCAGCAAATGGCAAACAAGATATTAATAGGAAATATAGCATCCATTTGGATAAAATTGAGGGAATGTGTAGTTCATGTGGGATAGAAAGATTTGAAGTCAGTTAGAGTTGAAAACTAATGGATCATTCGGGATGGCTTTAGCCACTTTGGTCCAAATGGACAATGGCATGGTTCCTTAATTATCTATGCTTACTGGATCAATAATGTTTTTACTGGTCTTTTGCTTTGAAGCTCAACTACAGTTGCTTGGCTATCTTGCAGACTTGCTATAAGTTTTGATGAGGCAAATTCGGGAGTTGCTTGTGATCTTGATTCACGTGGATTTCACGTACTGTGCAAAGCCACTGAAGAGGTTGTGGGCCATGTTAAGCCTTACTCTATAACTGGGAGCTTGCCACTTATTAGAGAATTACAAGTATGTTTTCTCTCTTTCCATTTGCTTTTCATGAATTTTAAGTCATCAACTCATTTGTCATCTTTTTACCACAGGATGAAGGTTTTGATGTCCAAACAGCTGGCTATGGTAAGAAATTATTTCTTTGCTGTCATCTTGTCTTTGGTTTTCCCTTTTTTTTTTTTTTTTTTTTTTTTTTTTAAGGTGGTTCTTCTATGTTTTACAGTAAAGATCCATTTGGGATTTATATGTACTTATTTGTATCTTATCAATAGGAGTAGAGCTCGGTTAACATCACTTTCCTTTTCCGCTTCCAGTCATGAGTTTAATATACTTTGAAAAAATGTCATTCATATGCTCCATCGTTAGACTGTCATTATCTTGATTCAGTCAGGTTAGAAATTTTATCAAATGTAAATTTGGAGCATTACTTGCTGTAAGTTTAATGTATCCTATGTCTTCCTGTTGCTGAATCTTTTATGGGAAGTCAAAATGATGATAGAAGGGTCAGTTTATATTTATTCGCTAACTAACAAATTACTGAATCTTTTGTTATCTCCAATGAAATTGTGATATGAAAAATACAAAAATGTGATTCTCTTCTTCCTTCTGTTGCAGGGTTAATGGCTACATACCATGCAAAGAATGAATACTGTCTTCTTTCTGATATGTGTCAAGGCTACAAGGTGTTCGTGAGTATCATTGCACAATTAGAAGATTGACACTAAACAAGAAATATGTTTTCACTTTGTTTCTTTGACCGGGTGTTCATGTAGCAGAACGGTATAGTTTCTTTTCAAGCTTCTGTTCCACAAACACGATAATGAACACCTTTTGGTTTGATTAGAACTGCTTGCATTGGTCGTAGCTTAATAATGTAAATTACTTCATATTTATATCATCAAGATGGCACCACCTTGGGTTTTTATTATCTTTGTTGTTTCAAAGATTGTTATTAGAATATTCCATATAGAAACTACTGCTATCGAGGAAGGTTGTTCTAGGCCAGCCTGACCTTTTTGCATCCAAGTGCAGGAGTCCTTTCGGTTACTATCTAGTTTAGCACGCATGATATACGTGTCTATCCATCCATGATTGAATGCATGATATGGCATATGGTTTAAAATCCTGAGCAGCATTAATCCTACTAGGACAAGGATGGACCCAGCCGGAAGTCCACGTTGTCACTTGCAAACGCTCTTGTATGCATGACAACACATAAAACGATTTAACGGCAGGAAAAGGGTCACTACCTAAGGTTGTTTAGATGTCATGCTAGTGCCGTCTTGTTAAGGGTGTAACCAAGTTGAGTTTGTGACGATGCTATTGATTTGGCTGTTGTGGCTCACTTCCCAAAACTTAAAATTCAGAGGAACATGGTTCTTAAAATATCTATTGAGAGTTAGAATACAATTCAATAAGCTAGAATTAAAACTTGAAGTCGAGTTAATATCAAATCAATCTCAAAATGAAATGAGACCCAAACAGATAAGAGGTGAAAAATGAGCGTAGTACATGACAGTAGGCCCCGTGGAGCCCCTTCAGGTAACGTTTCACATCTTCTGCTATGATATCAAGCAAGCCTACTTAGCAATACAGTAGCACCAAGCATCCTTTTTTCATCATATTCAATCCGCCAACAAGCCCCTTTCTATATACATACGTGTGTGTGTGTGTGTTGACGTTTATGATTACTCCTGTTTTTATAAGACAAAACACCTAAGGATCAAGGGACAGCCTAAGAAAACATATCTTACTCCAAAAAGGGGACCTCTCACAAGAGAGGAATATGTCTATACAACCTTGTAATTTATATTTACACTTCTAAGTACTGTACCGCCTATAATGATGTACAGTCCAATGTATGCTACATCCGTTTCTAGCCTCTATGAAATATACAACTTCATGGATGGCAACGTGCAGGTCAGTCGTGTTCAGTCCAAATTCTTCTCCTCTAATTTTATCTGTTGGATTCTTTGGTGCAGTTTCCTTCTGTGATCATGTATCTTCCATAGGCCGTGTCCAAGGATCACGGATGAGTAAATACCGTGAGTTATGATGGGTGCAAGAATGTTGTTTGTCTGTAAATTCACATTAGAGTGTACTTTGTAAGTACGTATATTTATAGTACTGAGTTCCTCAGGTCAGTAATAAGGAAGCTTTTGTTTGGTACGTTTTTTAGTTACCTGGATCCATTCGAAACCGAGGTAGAAAGCTAGAAGTCCTTCCAGGAGAGGAGAGTAGATTTTCTTCATTTGCCTCCTTTCATACCAGGCTGTTGCAGCAAAATTAGATGAAAAATAGGGAGAATGTCAGTTTTGCCTGATCATTGGCATGTGATGGCTGTGATTATCAAAGGATTGTTTATTTGTTCTGCAGAAAACGTTCCAAATCTTTTTAAACTTTTGTTATAGTCGTAGCTTAACCGTTATCAAATATCATCTTAATACCAGATAGCGATTGCGAAAATTGCTAATGAAAGATGAGGAAAAATAATTCTCTTTTAAATATAGATACCGTTCTTCCTATTGACACATTGTAATGAGGTTAACTGCCACCACTGGCCATCGGCTATAACTTTCATTTTCCTACTCTCGCTTGCAAGTTAGAGCAACAAATAACCGCAACTTTAGTGTGAAAATATTTGACAATTTTAGAAAATAGATTAAAACGATTGACAAAAGAGCTCAAAAAAAAAATATTTTCTATGAGAAAAAAAAAAGCCTAAATTTATCATGCAGTTTTATAAGATCTTAGGTTTAATTCCCACCAAAGACACTTCTAGGAACTACCTACATAGCACAGGCTATATTAAATTGTTATATGGATCTTTTTGGGATGGTCATGTGACCGATCGTATTAAAAGAATGTATGAAGTAAAGAGAAGATATTGAACCTGCAAAGAGCTTTTTTAGATCTGCACGACCAGAATAAGACCGTAGAACCGGAGCGACTACATAGGTGGGATCTAAACGAGAGATAAACAGCATGCAAGTTAAATCATAGAATTTCAGAAGTTATGCTTGTACACATCTTATAGAAATTGTCTATTAGAATACCAACCCTTTGGAGAAGCAGCCACATAGTATAGAGAACCTGTAAGAGCGGCTGTAATTGCAGCTGCAAATACTTGAGCAAAAGGAACAAATGGAGGCAACACACCAGTCTGCATACCAAGTTGCAATAAAACCGATTAACTCCGGATAAACTCCCTTAAAAGGATCCAGTTTTTCAAGGATGAAATGCATACCAGAGACACCACTCCTCTCATGTCATCGATCAAGTTGGTTCCTCTTAAAAACACATCAGCTAGTGCTCCCTACAAATGCGAAATGCACGAAAATTAGTTGCTTATTGGGGTTCGTGGGGAATGAAAAACAAAAACATTAGAACGATTTTACTGATAAGTACTCTTAGGATACTCGTTAATATTGTGAAAGTTAAGTTTATTTGCTTTCTTTCCAAGAACCTTACATGGTTATTATCACAACTGATGCCATTATTGTGCAAATACATGCACACAAAATTCCGTCGAAATACAAACGCATCAGTCATTTCTGTTGAGTAGAATACCTGGATGGCAGCTCTATAGAAAAGTTCCTCCCCGATGGAGCTAGCAGCAACGATTAGTATGAACTGCAAAATGGAGAAACAAAATTAGCAATGTCGAAACATGATATGTAATGAAGTTGTAAATACTGAATCTTGACAAACAGTTTGCATTACGGGCAAAAAGAAATATGCGGCTTACCTGCCAAGGTGACATTCCATAAAAGAAACTCCAAAGCTCCTCATCCTCAACATCCCTAATAGCACGAGCATGAGGCGAGAGCTTCACAACTTCATCCTGAAACAAAGTATAGCTTGTCAAAAACAATTTCCTACTAAGAGAAATTTTATGCATGAAAAAGCACATATTAATAGACATTGTAGTTTGTCCCACTCCTAGCCCAAAGTTGCATAAGATGCTGGATTCAATCTCAATTAAGATGAATTCTTGGCATACTGCATGGTGAAGTAAGACATAACAGTTTCACTAGTCGTGTTGGACCGTATGGGTGGTCAAAATGCAGTTTCATTAAGCTCAGGGGTAGAACCAAAACTAAACTGCAATTAATGGTTCGATTCGGTTCACAGGGTTCCAAGGAGCCAATTACATTGTAGAAGAAACACATTTGTATTGGTCTGGTGTGGTTCAATTGGCAATTTGGTTGATCGCTCTCCAACTTTGGTGGTTGACCAACACTATATGAGGGAAAAGTTCAGTCTTAAACAGAAACAACCGGTTGGTTGAAAGTTGACTGCCATTTCTCTACTAAATGATTTTGCATGGCAGATGAATTCTTGTACAGAGTTACACGCAATTTGTTACCTTGGCCTGATCCAACCACTACATGCGACTAATTCCTCACACTTTTTTCCAATCATTTTCCTAACATTTTGATAAGACAGCTACCTGAAATTCAATTCTCCATTCGACTGGATAATGCACCGAATATAGGAGCAACAATTCATGTTAGCATGCCAGGTTGGCATCGAATTCATATTAGCGGTAAAAGTACATAAAATGGAATATAAATCACAAATAGTTAGCCTATATCACAGTTGTATCCTTTCATGTCATAATAGTAATGGTCCGTGTCAGTTTTGTATTTTGCCTTTTCATAATTACTAGCGGATACATGCACCCATATTATGGGTCCATTAAAAATAGTAAATAAATAAATAATCTCAACGGTTTTTAGGAATTTTTTTTAAATTGGACTACTTATTTCATTGACATTCAATAAAATAAAATTTTATTTTCCTTATTGGTAAAAATATCAAAATAAAATATTATCTTTCTCATTGGTAGAAAAAAAAAAACGAATGTGATCTTCCAGGTAAAATAAGTATGAACATAGAGAGCTTTTTTAAGTTATTTAATAAACACACTAAACGACAGTTAAAAAAAAAAAAGTTTGTCTTTAATAATACAAATATCATGTCAGAAATTACCCAAACCAAATATACATGCTGCAATTGATGTTGAAAAAGAGAGAGGGAGAGAAGTAGCACTTACATCCAATATGAACAAAAGGGCCATAATTGGTGGAGCTGCATAACCAAGTCCTTCAAGAATAGCATCTAATGATGGCTGGAACCCTCCCATGCTATCAATTCCGGTAATTGAACATATAAACCTTCCAGCTAATGCCATTGCCCCATAAATACCTTTTGGATTAAAAAAAAAAAAATCACATACCAAAAAGAATAATATTTAAAAAATTATATATATATATAAAAGCAAGGACAACAAAAATTTTCATTCCCAAAAAGTTTTTGGGACAACCCTTGAGAGAAAGAATATACTATTCATATTAAATCTCTCGGTTACCCCTTAAAGTTAAAGTTCTTTCTTTTCTTTTTTCTTTTTTTTTTCCCCCAACGTCCATTAAACGCATAAACAAGGAAAAGATTCAAATACAACAGCTTTGCTTTATTACCATCTTAAGTAGTGTAAAAAGAAATCCCCAACTTTTTGAATCATTACTCGATCTAATTGCTACAACAATACAACAGTTACCATTACTTGATCTAATTCTCAGTAACATATATATGAATCATTTTTAAGGGAAAAAGACCCTTTGCAAAATAGGGAAAAATGGCAGCCTATAATTATAGATTTCTTATTAAATGAAGATTAATTAATTAATCTTTGCACTTAATTATTGGAATACAGTTCATTTATCACATGTATTTTGTTAATCGATGCCCACCAATTATAAGCAGATCAAAAGAAAAATGGTTCTAAAGTTTCTTTTCCTTTTTCCTTTTTACCTCCCAAAAGTTATCAATAATTACCATGCACACGTCATTATAGAATCCTTTATCCTCGATTAAAAAGATCCACCATTGCAGAAGTTGAAAAAAGCCGAGTTGACTCACCGATTCCGTAACTGAGTCTGACCACTGCGCCGATCTTCTCCCAAACAGGAAACTCAGCTTCATTGAAGCTCCCATCGAATGTGGTGACTTCCATTGCAGGTCCACTGAACCCTCCTCCTACTCCACTCTCTCTCTCCCTTCTCCTTCCATCTATTCCCTGACTACTACTTCTACTACTACTGCTACTTCTCTCTGCTGACGCGTTCACAAACGCTGCCGCCTTCGTCGCCGTCCTCGACAATAAACCATCAACTCTCGTACCCCGCAATAACTTCGTACCTGATGACTTAAACGACGTCGTTGGGGAGCAGTACTTCGAAGAGAGAGAAGCCAAAGCAAGCTCCATTAGCGAAAAAGAGAAAAAGCAAAAACGAAAACGAAAACTGGTTGTTAAATGGACCGGATCGGGTCAGAAACGGGACCCGAATCAATCATCGCCTGTGTCAGTTAGTTGCTAATGAGTTCGAGTTACGTCGGTCCGATGAATGAGTTCGGGTTCTGTCGGAAGGAGAAGGAGTTTGGTTGGATTTGTGTTCTTGTGTGGTCGCGATGTATTGACCCGTCGTATTTTTGGATTTTTAGAGGGAAGATAATGGGAGATATCAACCGTTGGATGAAGGCGAAGGATAATCTGACGGTGAAGAAAGGCTATTGAGTTAGTGGTGGGTCCCATGTAGCTTTTGCGATTAAACTAATGATCTATCATATGTGGAAAATGTGGTTCCAATTTGAATATCTGAACAGCCAATGAGAAATTAACACGTTGAGATTACGGTGGGAAAAGTTGAGTACACGTAGGATTGGATATCTCCGTTCTTTTATTTATTTTTTGTTTAATTATTTCAATCTCGTATTTGGAGGCTTGTCCTTTTAAAGTTGACACTGTAGTTACCAAACGTTATTGGGTTATTCAAGTAATAAAAGCAACGGGCAGCCCACGGGAACCAGAGTTGGATAAAGGGGAAGAAAGAGGAATTTGTGACAATTCATTAGCGTGATCGTTTTTTAAGCTACAACAATTGACCCCCTAAAAGTGACACTTGGTCCAGTAATGTTGCTATACACCTCGTTTTGAAGCCCTAAATGTCATAGTAGTTTCTTAAAGAACTTGTTCATTTAAAGAACCCTCATCTCTATTAAATTGTTCCTCAACCATTTTTAATTTTTTTGTAAATATTACTTGGTTTTAGGTTCTACTAGTAGAAAATAGGTGTATGAGAAGCCTTGAAATCACCATCAGTGACTTGCAAAACAAATAGAGTAAGAAGAAGAATGAGGAGTTGTCAAATGGAACCACTTTTATCACGAATGATGAAGAGTAACAGTAAGATCATTGACACACTCAAAGTATGAGTATTTTAACCTTTATGTTTATCTTTTCACATTTAATGAATTGTGAGTGTTGTATGATCAAGCACGTGGACTTCCCTTTCGCATTTAATGTTATGCGATGCTAAGAGCCCTATCTATGTAGCCTTCTAATACTAAGCTTTAGCCAAATGCTAGGTACTGTTACAAGTCAATCGACTAATGTAATGTAAACTATTAGATTACTCACTTGAAATTAACCATTAGTGCTACTCTATTGTTAATTTAAATAAATCAAATCAAAATTTCTTTTTTCTAAAAAAAAGTTTTAGTTAGCTTTTTAAGCTCTTCAAAGACCCCGTATTTCCTAAAATAACTCATATTAATGCTCCAGAGTGTTGCAAATTGCAATGCAACACATTGAGATGCATGATAAACAACCCGCTTTACTCATAATCTTATATGCCCATATATTACTTTGTTATTATACATTTATAAAATGTGTCAATTATCACAACTAAAATGATATTTGTGATTGTGTTTATACTACTGCTAGTGTAGACCTATCATGCCATGACCATACACAAACTTACATGCCTTATGATCCTTCATTACTAGATATCACCCTTAGTCCAACCATTCATGCACCCTTCTTATACAACTATTTAAAGCAAGGAGCATTACTAAAATTACCATTTGAACTTTATGTAATGTCTTTTTTTTCACACTTATAAACATGTTTAATTCAAACTTTTACTTATAAAATATATCTTACACATACTTGTACCTTTTGGCAAGTAATTGTTTGTCATGTTTTTCTGTAACACCCTAAATCCTAATATGCTATATATCGCCATGTGTCCTTGGTCCTCTAATAATACATCAAGCATATAAGCAACTAAAATCTCCAAGAACATTCCAATAATAGTCTGCAATTATTTTTATAAATTTAAGTTTCTTAAAGAAAATCATAATTCCTTTTAAATAAGAACAATTGATTACTAAATAACAATTAATACCACATAAGGCTCCAAATTCTATTTATCAAATCTCTTAGAATATTCTACAATATCATATGAAGTCGTCGCTCTTCCCACCCCAAAGGTAGTAATAAAAATCTTCATAATTTTAGTCATTATGTACATTAATATTTCATGCATTTGAAAAATAAGGAGTGAGCTAAAGCTAGTACATAACACACAAGCACATGTGCATAAGTAATCATACATAAAGATAACCACATGCGTTTAAATGCAGATAGGTAAATCACACACAAAGTATTTTAATTATCTTTAAGTTAACCAACGCATACTTCACAATGAATATCCTCATAACCCTCATCACAACATGAGCTGAATCAATATCTTAGCAATAAGAGTGACTCTTCTGGCCTCATCTACATCCTATGTTGGGCGTACCTCCTCGGACCTCATCTATAGCAATCTATCTTTAGATGTACTACTACGGCCTCATTTGATCAATTTAAATCTACTTTAAATCATTTCCAAATGAGACTCCAGTAGAGATAATACGTCGTAAGGATCATCAGGATTGCTCCTTAAAAATCTGTCACTTTTGGCACATAAGCCGAGCCACATACAAGTAATAAGCAATACTAAATAAGTTATCAGTCCACTTAATATTTATACAAGTATATGAGATAAACTAATAAGTACAAGCAACACACAAGTGTCACGTACGTGGAGTCCAATGAAAAAACTTGACTGATTCCAGTTTAGAAGAGTAATCTATAATGAAAAGACGAATGAAAGCTATTTTAGTAATAATCTACAACTTACTATAAGCTTCCTAAGGGTTTTAGACTAGAAGCTTAAGTCAGATTAGACTAAACTTAGGTTAGAAAGAATGAATAGAGCAACAATAAGGTCTATGGTTAGGCTTCACGCCCACAAACCTAAACAAAAGTTAATAGTCTAATCCACGCCTTTAACTATGATTGACCTTTTTAAAACTCTATGGTCTTGGATCACAGCTGTATGCCTTGATTATGTTTCTTTCATCTTTAATTTTCTCAAATTTTTGACGTTTAAAATTTTACAAGAGGAGCATGATCTAGGACCACACCTATGGTCTTGGCCATGTTTGTGCCCTGCATTTTTTTTTCTCTCCTTTCTCTAAGAACAACACTCTCCAACCCTAAATTCCACCTCTAATTAAAAACTTAACCCACAAATGTTATAATCTTCACATTATTGACCAAATCTCATCACAAAACATCTCCATAACACATTTTCATCCATGAATTACATAAAAGATAAAGATTGTGAAATGAGGAATGCATTACCTTAACACTTAGAAGAACCCTAAAGCACATCTTTGTTATCTTATCAATAGTTCAATTGCCAAAACCTTAAAAATCATAATTACACTCTTTAGAATCAATCAAATGCTAAAAATCCACAATTGACATGACACTTACCAATGAATCCTCCTAGAGTTGCAAGTAGAGTCGCAGCTGCACATTCACGAATACTTTTTTCTCCAATTACGAACGAAATTACACTTAGATTTATGATCTTTAAACAAAACCCAATAAGATCTTAAGGGATTTCTAGTTTTATCTCTAGAGTTTGCAAGGTTTGCTATTAAGGAGTCCAAAGTTCCTTCTAAGGAGAGGAAATCTTATATTAGAATGAGTATGAGGCTAAGGTTTCACTACTTATGAGGCTTTTTAAAAAGTGATGGACTTTCTCCAAAAATGTCCTCATTTATTAATTGACTAAACTCTAATATGCCCCTTCTTTATTTTATGCCTTTATTTTTTTGAGGTATTATATATTCTTTTTTTTTTTTAGATGAGAAAAATATTGAATTTGATATAAAATTTTAATTAGGTATAACATTTACTAACTTGAAACTTTATGTATCAAATTTGGTAAATAAAAGTTTAATTTTTTTTCTTGACAACTATATTTTCATATTACAATTTGCAAGAGGAAATATTCCAACTTAGTCTATCTCATTGGTAAGTTAGGTAAACTGATTTTCATACCGCTAGGTTATAATCACGTTAGTTAGGTAAAAAGCTTGATTAGGAATGATATTTAGTAATTTCAAATTTTACTTGTAAAAATACAGAGTACATAAAGTTGAGATAGTAATATTGACATTATGCCTTTAAGAAAATATTAACTTTTGTATTAATGTAAAAATCCATATAGATCCATTCATTTAAACATTGTATTATGAGTAAGCTAGGGGAAAAAAAAAGAATATGTAGGTGGGATTACATTGAAAAGAGATTCCATATTACTTAAAGCTGCAAATGAACCGAGTCACTCATAAGCTACTCAAATTGAAATCGCTTTAAGCTCAGCTTACCTTAGACCCATGTAAAGACCTATTCTAAATTGTGAACTAACCCGAAACTAGCCCATCAGGTCTTAAGAGTCCAAGCAATTCAAACTCCAAAAATCATCGATTTGGAAAAGCCTCAAACCATCTAGCTAGACCATTAGTCGAACTAACGATTTAAGCTTATGCCTTTAAAAAGAAAAGAAAAGAAAAGGAGAATAAATTTTTTTAATTGTACTCCAATCCGAGGAGTTAAATTTTGTCATCTACAATTATAATTATAATTTGTTATTATGTTTTAACAATGTATTACAAAATCCAAATAAGAATTTTTTGCATTTTACAATTTTTGTTACATTGGTCATTTTTATTCAGTTTTGAAATATATCATTGCTCGAACCAAATGAATTATTTTGGGATAAAGAAAATTGTTTGAAAAATAAAATTTTCATTGCATAAGCAACAAAATAGGGAAATAAACATCAAGTAGACTAGGAAAATTCCACAAAAGATTGAACTAAAAAAAAAGAAAGATGAAAAGTACATGAAAGATTGAAAAAAAAAGGAAAATTTTGAAAAAAAAAAAACAAAATAGTTTAGGGACTACGTAAATTAGCCCTTAACCACTGGTTTAAGTGAACAAGCTTGGGATAGACCACCTCATGTTGGCTTGTAAACTAGTAGTTCAAGGGCGATTCAACCCTTTGCATAGATTTAGGTTAGCTCGAGTTCAATAGGTAAATAATCTAAGTTGAAGCTCAAAATAAAGCTCATTTATTTAAACGAACTTAACTCAAACTCTTATTTAAGCTAGTGAGTCGATTTGTTTAAGCTCCCAAGTAGGCTTACAAGCTTTGTATATAGTATAAATATTATACATAATTGAAATCCAAAAACTAATATTAATACAATATATATAAATATAAAATATAATATGAGATAATATAATATACGTAGTATATAACATGATCTTTATCCATTATTAATTAATTTATTTATTTATTTTATATATTTAGACTCACAAGTAAACTCGAACTTAGTTCACTTTAAGCTTAGCTCAGCTCAACTAGCTCAAGTTCAATTTGTAAATGACCTAAGCTTAAAGTTAAGACAAAACGTATTTATCTAAATAAGTTTAGCTTGAATTTATAATTTTTGAGCTTGATAAAAGCTTAGCATTGCTCATGATGAATAATTTTAAATAAGCTAAGCCTAAGCCTTCAAAGATTCACTCAACTTGGTTTGACATAAGTCATTTATAACTTTAAATTATCTTAACTAAAGGCCATCGGTAGGTACTTAATGACCTAAAATTAGTTGTTTGCTTATGAAGACCTAAAAGTGCTTAGCCAATAAGGATGGACCCATTGAGGGGTCAAAAGGCCCTCCAACCCAAGAATTCTATATATATATATATATATATATATTTATTTGTGTGAGTATACTTGAAGCACAAAAATTATTAAAAGAAAAAGTGCTATTTATAAAAAGTTGTGGTGTGGTGGAAAGGAGCAGCAAGTTTTAAGTGTTAATTAGGGTTTGAATTATAGTGCTCCAATTTTTTTTTCTTTATTTGCTATCCATTTCTTGGTTTCACTTACCTAACGCATTATATTTGTTTTTCTCCTTATGTGCTATGTAAACTTTTTTTTAATCAATTATTAACATATTAGGGTAGGAAACGAAAGGAAATTATATGATATATTATTAATAGTTTATTAAATATCATTAAATACCATAGACTAATCTAGGGGTTGAAGGTGCCATATCCTCCATAATTTTATATAATATTTTAATTGTTAGTGTTTTGAAAAATTTATTAGTCTTACTTACTAGAAACATTACAATTTTCTAAATTATTAATCATAAATGTCTCATATATATATATATATATTATATGAAGCAGTTTTTTAAATATCTTATAAAGAGATTCATCTGTATTCATATTTATAAGTCATTTAATGATTATTTTTTATAAAGCTTACTTGACTTTCATATTTTTAGTAAAGAGATATCTTATAAATATAGATATGTCACCACCAAGTGTCTCGTAGATACAAAGAGTAATTTCTTATGACAACTTATAATAGCTTTATATATATATATATATATATATGGGGTATTTTAGTGATTGTTCAAGTACTCATTAAAAAGTCATCTTTTTATTATTAGGAATTTGGTAACCATTTTCATGATATTATATGTTTTTTTTTATTGCATTATGGATAACTAAAAATTCCATAACATATATTATATTTGTAAGAAAACATGAATTTATTTTACAAATGAATCTAACATGAATATAAGAAAGGGAAAACTTGGCCCTCCCAATATAATAGTCCTACTTCTGTCCCTGTTAGCCAAGTCAAAGCAGTATTAATGAAGGTATTTGATCGGTATATAACCAAACTATTAGCTTTTAATATTTTATTTTAACAAATATAAAATTTTAGAAACTTGTCAAAATGATGCTGAAAAAATGAATGAAATTATAGTCATGGTAACCAAGTACAAAAACTATATAGCCGATTGATATAGACGTGTTTTGGTGATAATATTATGGTGCTTATCATCCTATACTATACGATACTACACTAACACATGAGAAATGAAGTTAGTGCTTTTTTAAGGATGGGAAAGGATAAAGAGTTACTTGCTTGGGCTTCCTTAGTTAAACTCATGTGTCATGTGATTCAGACCTTCGGTTTCTGTTTCTAAAATTGATTATATGATTCACGCATATGCATATTATTTTCCCGTTGAAATTCCAGACATAAGCATCCCACGTATATATTGAGTTCCTTTTCTTGCTTTCAAATTCCATCTACACCGATTTCCTTCTTTGGTTTCAAATTCTTCCAACACCCACATCCACCCATAAGTATTATAACTTTAGAGAAGATAAAATAAAGTCTAGTATTTCCTATTAGAAGATTAGTATTTATATTATTGGCTTATAATAATTTTAGTTTCTAATTTAGCGATTTTTTATATATCACTGTGATCATATTAAAATTATTCCCTATTTTTTTTTATAATTTTATTCTTGAAGTATCGAATTTATAAATGTCATGTCTAATTGGATTACATTTATGACTTTCTCCATTTATTGAAAAATGTTATGGTAAACCTAAGAAAGATGAGGCTCTAGTAAATTTTATAATACAAAACGCAAACCTGCCGGGCAAAAAGATAAGTGGCCCACTAAGAGGTTCGGCCCACATGCCCCTAATTTTCTTTTCAATTAGCTTTCCTTAGGTTTTGCTAACAAAGGGAAAAAGGTGGAAGGACTGAAAATATAGAAATGAAAGGTAATGCTGGTTTTAGTTTTTGGATATAGAAGCAATGCAAAATAAAGGTAAAATTTTGATCACGGAATAAATATATTAACAATGATCCATGGTCATACAATATTTTAATTAATTTTTTCAAAATTCATTTAAGTTGTATATGTGATCTCGGAAGTTATTTAAGTGCCTTATATTAGTTTGTTGCACCGTTCCACAACTCTATTTCCAATGGGTAATGACCTAAATTCAGAGGACTTGCATAGAGTTATAATCGAAATGTAGATGACAGAAATGATTTATTTAGACTGAAAAAACTTGGTTGAATTTTGATAAAATTAGTGTGTAATAATTCACCTAAAATATAAAGAAGTTGATTAAATTTTTGCACAGATAAAAAAAGAAAGGGCGATGATACTTTGACTAAAAGAATGTAATATGAATTCATAGCCAATCCAATCTCGTTGTCCAACATCTTTTTCTTTCCTGCATACTTGTCCTTCATTTACGTGATCGCAAAGAATTTTGTAATGATAATTTCAACCATTCAAGTATATCCGATATAAAAAGTGCTTGAGGTTTACTTAATCCAGTAATATAGATAAGCTTATGAAACTCTCAAAACCAAAGTGGAAAAAAATAAAAAATAAAGATGGAGAAGCAATTTTTCTATCCAAGCAGGCAAGCACTATGTTGGGCCAATTATTGCGTTTAAGTCGTGATTTTATAACTTTATATGAAGTTTTTAATTAGATTAACCGAAGTGGAAGGTCAAATATGTGAAATTATAATAGTACTTAAGAAATTCTGGTAACACACATTATGTACATATCAGACATAACATACAAATTCTTGTATAATTATCGCATTGTAGTGACACTTATGAGATTCTGATACACGTCCATGTTTGCCTCTATCACTAATTTCCCCTTACAGATTATCATTGTGGTAATCCTTAATAGATTAAGGTGCACTTTTTTTCTCCTCATTTTGCAACAATTTGTTGTATTTGTGGTAGAGTAATTCTAGTAAACATGGTGTATCAAAATTTGCTAAGGACTACCACAAAATTGATAATTTATAAGGCAAAATTAGTAAAGGAGGTAAATTGTTTTAGCCCTTTAGAGATTTTGGTATTCAGGCATGGCAGGTCCCAAAAGTAACCAACAAGGTGGGAGCAAGGTTGGTTACAATAAATTTTAAACTTTTTTGACAAACAAGATTAAAAATGTCTCATTTGATTGTTTTAGGATGATTAAGCGTGAAACAATATATATTTAATAATAAAAACACAAAGTAAAGAAAATAGGATTAAGAAAATCAAGTAAGAGATTTATAGTATTTTGGCCTTGTGTTTATTTCATTCTTCAAACTCCAATGCTAGGGACCCGACAATCTACAATATTGTTCCACTATCTACCTTTTACTATTTTCAATAAGAGAAAAATAATTACAAGTCTTTCTGCTGCTCTTGCTTACATATAGAATAACAAAAATTTGAATTGCTTTCTAACACAAAGCCTACCATACAATCAATTACGTTAACAAATGCAATGAGGACAGAATATAAAGATTCTCTTAATGATAGTACATAATAAAATTAGAATATGAAAGTAGAATAGATAGTGTTATCTTTGAATTAGATTTTGAATTTTCTCGAATCTCAAGTTTTTCAGTAAACGAATGCATCTCTGATATGCTGATCTATATATATCGAAAAATTTGAACTTTTCCTCTTTTACATTTTTTGGTGCAATGTTTCTTTGCTATAATCTTTGATAACTCTTGATCAATCTTAGATAATCGTGATTTAACTATTGATTGCTGTAATCTCATAAGTTGTGTAGACTAAATCTCTCCTGATTTTGAATTGAATTTGAATGTTGTACTTCTTGTATTTTTTATCTAATAAGCATTCTTGAATAATTACTTTATTTTCTTCTCATAATTCTCTAATATGACTTTTAAAAATTGAATTCTTTTTAAAAATAAATATCTCCTAAAATTAGGAGTAAATCTTGGTGCTTCATGCTTTCGAATTTGAATGTTGAAACTTTTGGAATTATTTTGCTACTACCTTACTAGTTAGTACTCCATTAAATCTAATATAATTGAGTAAAAAATTTTCAAAAACATTTATACAACAACTCTTTTTGAATTTGATAAAAATTTGCATCACAAGATTAAAATTCATCCTCATCTTAACGTATCTTCACATATATGTCTTTATTAGTGCTTGTTTTAAATTCAAATAAAGATCTAATTTAAACTTCTTAAAATTCTCCATTATCTTAATGATAATTCTTCAAAATTCTCATGATATTTCTAACAAATTACCTTCAATAAAATTTGCTCATTTTCATAAGATACCATATCCAATTATGCTTATCCTTTGAATAATTAAATTAATTCCACTTAAATCCTGATGAATTTAACTAACTAGCTTTTTGGAACGTATTGAATATATTACCTTAATACATCCAATAAGTGGAGCTAAACCTTCAAATAATTATAAGCCCAAAATACTTCTTGATATATTTAGTTTTATAACTTTTGATACTGTATTTAAGTTTCTAAATTTTTCTCTAAATTTGGTTCTAATTTTTAAAATTAGTATTAAGACAAAATTTTTATCTCTTGTTTATTTTCTTACACACTTAACAAACTTGTAAAATATTTTTACTCTTTTTGTTATCATCAAAACATTTATAAGAGAACTCAACATTCTCTAACAAAACTCTTTCTTAGAAAAATATTAAACAATTCATGAATAATTCATATCAGGTCACAACAAATTTAAGCATATATTATCAGAGAATTTTTAAAGTCCATAAACAAAAAAAAAATAGAATTCTTTTATATCAAAATTTATCCAATTAAGCTATTTCTAAATTCAATATTTTTCTTATTTCTCCTCCTTTTTGTTATTATCACTTACTCTTTACTCTCCTTAAATTTGATATGGGTAGAAAAGAATTAATAACAAACTTGGAGAAAGAAAGGACTAGTATTTCATTAACAAAATTGAATACATTAGTTTGATTCTCAATTGAACTTTGGACATGATTCTAAGCATAAAAGGAATAGAACATAACTTAAACATTTGACTTGAAACATGACATTAGACAAAATTTTGACTAAAAATAGAAAAGAACTAAAATAGACAAAATTAAACACAAAAGACTAAAACTAGATAGACTTCTTCTTTTTCTTCTTTAGGCAACTATTCTTAATCTAAGGAGTACCTACAGAACTTGGTTGTTGAGTTGTGGAGTGGATTCCTTCCTTGTAAGCATCAAAATTTTTGTTAAAGGAACTTGCAGAGCTAGTTTCGTTAATGCTTGAATAGACTTTACAACTAGAGGAATTCAATCAATAGGTAAGCTAGATTCAGCTTATAAAGATAGAACTTTTTCAGTTGGACTTGAGGGTTGTGATACATATGTAGTAGTAAGAAATTTTAGAGATGGTAGATGATCAAATTGATCATAAAATGGAGGGTCAAATCGTGGGAGTTTTGGTTCCACAATAGGTTGAGGAGAGGATTTCTTAGGTGAAGAGATAGGCATGGGAGATGGTTTAGATTGTTTTCCAACTTCTTCCTTGAAAGAAGTTTGAAATTTGCTCAACAATCAGTCCATCCTTATTTCTATCATGTGCTCAATCCCCTTTTTTGAAATTACCTCTGCTATAGAAGATTTACTAAGTCCTTCCTTCAAAACTACTTCTGAATCATATTCTGAATCGTCTTTTGATTCAAGTCCTTTCTTATGTTCCTTAAACTGAAACTTCCCTCATATTCTGACTTTATAATCTTTCTTGGATTTCTTCTTCTTGCCTCTTAAAATCTCCTTACACTTTCTTTTCTTGCTTACTTTCTTCATTAGTTCTAATTCAGGTTCTAAATCAAATCCTGAAATTGCTCCTAACAACTCCCCCTCAAACACTGACCTTGGTAGCCTATTCTTCTTATTCCTATCATGCATATAGAGAGCCTAGTCATCAGTATACCAAATCTTGTTATTCAGATTTATACCTATGTGATGGTAATGATATCATCTAATACTCAAATTGGTATTTCCTTATTTGTCACTTTTGGAATCTTGACCTTCTTATACTCAAACAACTTTATCAATAAATTTCCATATAGCCTCTATCTCCTTGTTATAAAAGTACGTTTGATCATTTGTGTGGCAATGTCCAACTTCTTCTTCTTCATCATAGCTAAGATAACTATGGCATCTTCCTTTGAAATGCTAGTTGTACTCTTCTTTAAAAGTATACAACTAATAACCAACTCATGGAGTATTCGTACAATCAACCTAAAATTAAAAATACTAACTTCCTTTCTAGGTAAATCCTTTCACCCTTATTCAACTCTTCAAAGATTTGTTTTCTAGACCATTTCATCAATACTTTATTATTGTTCATTCTAGGAATCTTAAAGCATCTTTGAATATCATCCTTTGAAATTTTCAATTTCAGTTCATTCACTTTGGACAACCATATTTCCTTCTAATCGATATTGAGATTATCATAAAACTCAACTAATAATTCACCATACACAACAATTTCAATAGTACAAATGTTCTTGTATCCTAGAACATCTAAGAACTCATTGAAATTCATTCTTTTAGAGAAACTCAAACTCAACAATACATAGCTTAGAACCTTTAAGAACTCATTGAAATTCATTCTTTTAAAGTAACTCAAACTCAACAATACATAGCTTTATGAACTGTTTTTGTTTAAAAGATGAAACAAACATAATTCTAACCCTTACCTTTTTCTTCTCGGCCTTCACCTACTCAAAACACTTAGTAATGGTTTTTGCTTCTAGTTTAAATTTTGGATCCAACTCTACATGTGATTCTAATTTTGATTCTGACTTAGTTTCCTTTTCCTCACTTGTAAATTTATCTTCTTCCTCTGTTTCCTCTTCATCTTCCTCAGTCTCTTGTTTTGTCTCCTTTTTTGTTTTTGCAATTTCCTTACTTAAGGAACTCTCAAACTTATCATCATTTCTCTTTTCTTTGCTAGTGGTTTCGGTTTGATCAGGGTTAGGGTTTCTAGAACTAAGGTTTCGAGATTCTTGAATAGGGGTTTATTTAGAATTAGAGGGTTTATCTACTAGAAAGTATGGGTTTCTCTTTACTATTTTTTGAATCCTTCTTGGTTTTAAGACTAAGACAAGAGGATTTTCTTGGAGCCATGAGGAGAAAATGAGAAGAGTGATAGGGAATGGCCTTTGAAAAAAATTCAAAAAGTGCAAGAGAAAATGAAAAGATGAATTGAAAGAAAAGCGACATGTAATTGTGTTTGAATGGGGATTTAAAGAAGTAAAAAATAGAATGCAATTATAAGATTGCGAAGAAGTGGAGGAGCGGAGTTAAATCAGAGATAGAATTAGAGTAAGAAAGAGAAAGATGGCCATTGCAAAAATAAATAGCTTATTGGTCATGGGAGAGGTGCCCTCGTGAAATTAAAAAGTGGATGAATTGATTATTATAAAAGATTGATGTAAGGTAAAACTAAAAATGGTGGTTTATTAATTGCCTGGTAAAATTAAGGATCAATTGACTTTCCTAAAGTTTTACAAAATCTATTATCCCAAGATTTTACATTGGTAATTAACAATATTATTTTATTAGTTAAGGTATTATATTTAGCTATACAAAATAAATTAAAGAGCTAAAATAAAATATAGAAAATAAATAAATAAATAAAAGTTCATATGTACACAATTTCCATAATATTTCAAAATTAATTAAACTATATAAACATGTGAATAATATATATACAATTTTTACATTATGCTAGTCATTCAAATATTCATGCAAATGAATAACAAACACCAATTTCATTTATTATCAAGAGGCTTGGTGAAAATATCAACTAACTGATTTTCAGTTGACATAAATATTAATATCACTATTATTAACATGATCGCGTATGAAATGATGTCTTACCTCAATGTGCTTAGATCTAAAATGATGTACTAGATTCTTATTCAAGTTAATTACAATTGTATTATCACATTTTATTAAAATATTTTTCAAATTTAGCCCATAATTGGATAATTATTGTTTAATCCATAAAATTTGAGTACAACTATTACCAATTGAAACATACTCATCTTCAACTGTGGATAGGGTAACAAAATTTCGCTTCTTAGAAAGTCAAAACACCAATTTGTCCCCTAGGCTCTAACAAGAACCTAAGCTACTTTTCCTTTCTATCTTACATTCAACATAATCAGTATTTGAGTAGCCAATCAAATCAAAATTCTGAGTCTTTGGATGCCGAATTCCTGACTTTATGGTGCAAAATATAAACTTAAATATCTTTTTTATAGCTGATAAGTGTGTTTTAGTTGATTTATATTGAAACCTAGTACAAATACATACACTAAACAATATGTTTAGTCTAGATGTAGTCAAATATAACAATAAACCAACCAAACTTTTATAAAGTTTTTCATTAACTTTCTTACTTACATCATCAGGATCTAACTTAGTTAGGGATGCCATAGGTAGAGATATGCCGTTGACATTTTCCATATTTCCAAACTTCTTTAGGATTTGCTTGGTATACTTCTCTTGATGCATGAAAATCTCATCATTAGTTTGTTTAATTTGAAATCTAAGAAAGAAGTTCATCTCATCCATCAATGACATTTCAAACTCAGCCTACATAAGCTTAGAAAACTCCTTACAAAATGTCTCATTAGTAAATCAAAAAAGAAGTTCATTAACATATATTTGGATTACTAGAATATCATTATCATAGTGTTTAAGAGACAAGGTTATATCTACTTTACCCCTTTAGAATTCATTCTTAATTAGAAAGTCACTTAGTCATTCATACCAAGCTTTAAGAGCTTGCTTTAATCCATAAAAGGTTTTTCTTAGTCTATACACATAGTCCTCTTCAACTGGATCTTCAAACCCTGGTGGTTGTTCTACATACACCTCTTCTTTTATATATCCATTTAAAAGTGCACTTTTAACAACCATTTGGAATAACTTAAAGCCTTTATAACAAGCAAAAGTAAGCAAAAGTCTTATTACCTCTAATCTCACAAGTAGAGCATATGTTTCATCAAAGTCTATTCCCTTTTCTTGTGAGTAACCCTTAGCAACCAATCTTCCTTTGTTTCTAATAATTTTACTATTCTCATCTAGCTTATTCTTAAATACCTACTTTGATATGCCTTACAAGTGAGCGTAACAAGACTCAAGCTATGAATTGGTTATTCAGGGTTCCGAAGTAAATGAGGAAATGTACATGAAGGGGGGTTTAACAGTAAGTGTGTATGGATATGAATAAAGACACAAATATGATCAAGGGTTGAGCTCAAAATAGGGTTCAATATAACTTACGAATACTAAATGTCACTCGAGATTTAAATGAGGGTTAGATTTAACTCACTAACTTGCTCAAATGAGGGGTTCACCACAATCTTAAGGTTAAGATTAATAAGAACATAAGAAGAATTAAAAAGTTAACCAACACTCAATAATCTGAAAAAGGTAAGCTCTAAGAGCTTAGGAGCATCCTTACTCAAAAAAGAATGTTTAAGTGTATTCACTATTTGAACATTCTTCATTATTTGCCTTAATTCTTTTTGCTAATTATAAATATTGCTATTTATAGCAAATCCTAAAAACTCTAGTAGTAAAACTGTAAATAATGTATAAGGCCTTAAACCTTAAAGAATGGGCCTGTAATTAAAATAAAGGAAATATTCACAAGATTACAAAACTGTACGTTTAATAGAAGAAGTCAGCATGCAATCATTCGAGTTGTCTTGGTGTCTTGGAAGGAGCAAGATTCAAACTAGGCGAGGTCAGCGACTACATGTCCAAGTTTAGGTAAGAGCCCCTAGACTCTTGTAGTGCTTAGTTGAGATACCTAAAAGGTCGGCTCATAGTTGCCGAGTTCTATGATTAGCTGGCACTAGTCTCTCTGTGCCATGCTAAGTGGATCTTTGGCCTTGAGGCTTTGGCTTTGTGGTCTATCGGCTTTTCGGTAGATGATAAACTTGATGTTGAATTGATCCTTTTCTTTCTCTTGGCCTTTTAGTGTTAGCTCGCCTTCAGCAAAAACAAATTGACCTCAGCTTTAGACAAGTCAACGTTGATTTAGACATAGTCACAGGCTGATTCCTTTTACACTTTATTCCTATGATAAACTTATCTTTAGGTCTAGGAACAAGTGCCCATATCCGGTTTCTTTGAAAGTGATTTAGCTCTTCTTGCATGGTGTTTATTTAACTATTATTAAACAAAGCTTCATCAACAGTATTAGGCTTAAACTCATATAATAAAGCAAAATGGTTTTCAATATTTCTCAAGATAGCTCTAATTTTAACCCCAACATTGATATTACCTATTACTTGTTTAGGTGGATGATAAGTTTTAAACACGATTGTTTATAAGGCTTAAATATTACCTAGGTAGGTTTTAGTCTAGCCTCTGAATTTGCTTCTTGTTTTACTTGTGATTGTGATTCGAGATTTGCTTCTAATGGTGGTTTTGATGCACTTTCTACCTTAGGTTCTATAGTATGATTTTATTGTGCATTTTCATCCTTACCTTTGGCTTCTTTAAGTGAATCATCATTAAAATCATCAAGTTTAGCCTCATTAGCAAATTTAACATTTATGGATTCCTCAATCATTTTAGTAACCTTGTTAAACATACAATATGCTTTACTATTTAAGAAGTATCTTGAGAATAAGCCTTTATTAGCCCTTTCCTCAAACTTACTAAGGTTAACACTTGTTTTCTTAATGTAAGATGTGGAATCAAACACATGAAAATATGATACTAGAGGATTTCTACCTTTATAAAGCTCATAAGGTGTTTTCTTAGTGAATGATCTAATGTACACACGATTGATAATATAGCATGAAATGGATATTGCCTCAACCCAATAATCTTATGCTACATGACTTTTATTTAACAAAGTTCATGTCATTTCTTGAGTAGTCTTATGTTTACATTCAATTACTCTATTTTGTTGTAGAGTGAAAGGTGCAAAAAAGTTATGAGTTATGCCATTATTTTCACAAAAGGTTATCAAATTTCAATTTTCAAACTCTTTTCCATGATCTATCCTAAGACTTATTATAGAAACTCTTTTCTCATTTTGAACTTGATTAGCAAACACTTCAAAACTCTTAAATGCATCATTTTATGTCTATGCCTTGAAAAGTCATCAACTATCACTAGGCTATACTTGTTATCACCTAAGTTCAAAGTACATGTAACACCAAACAAATCAAGATGCAACAATTCTAAAGTTCTCTTAGTTGATATAATATTCTTGGGTTTATGTGAAACAGCACTCATTTTATTCTTAATGCATGTGGTACAACGAAAATCATTTTTAATATTCAATTTGGGCAAATTAGATATAAGATTATTCTTAGACAAATTATCCAATTGATGAAAGTTAACACAACTAAATTTTTTATGCCATAAGAATGTATTATCAAAAACACTTAAGAAACAACTTTCAGTTTCTACTTTAATCGGTTCGACAAGATATATATTCTTCTTTTTATAGCCTTCAAACAATTTTATGCCATTTTTATCAAAAGCTTTTACTTTGTTTTTATCAAACACCATTTTATAACCCTTATCACATAGTTGACTTATGCTCAACAAATTATATTTCAAGCCTCTAACAAGACTAACATTCTCTATAATATGAGGAGGTAACCAATCACGATGATTTTACTTTTATTATCATCTTTAAGCCTCATATAGCCTCCTTTTTTCCACTTTAAACCTGTGAACAATGAAGCATCACTACTCATATGATGTGAACACCTACTATTTAGATACCATGTTCCTTTCCATCTTGCTCCACACTCCTATAAACATCAAAATAGAGTTAATTCATTTTTTCAACCTAAACTAGCTTGGACATACCAAAATTCAAGCTTATATTGTGCAATGATTTAGCTTGTTGTGTACTAAGGTTATTCATTTTATAAAACAATATTTTTCAATATGACCAGATCTATTACAAAAGAAATAAAAATAAAAATTAGATGATCTATACTTATTATTTACTTGTCTCTTCAGATTTTGGCTTTGGTAGCCTTTGAATCTGCTTTTGATGTATCCATTGAATGGATACTTATTATTTCGACTAATACATCTTTTGTTATACTGATTTTCTTGCACATCAAACTTAGCCTTAACATGTACATTGTTATTGTTAATAGATTCCATACTAACTACTTCTTTGCTTTTAACAAATACGGTTTTGTTACTAGATTTAGAAGTTTGACCATGTTTGTATCTAAGTTCATTTTTACAATTATCTAACCTTTATGAGGATAACAATAATTGCAATTTCACGTTACTTTTATAAAACTTGTTAAAAGTCATATCTATTGTGTAAGATAGATCATTAATTCTATCTTTCAAGTCTATAATTTTTTATTTTAGAATTAAATTCTCCTTTTCCAAACTATCTTGAGTTATCCTTAGGTTTTCGTTGCCTATCTGCATAACTTTAGTATTATTCTTTAATATATCATTTTCATCCACTAACAATGAGTTTATTCATAACAATGTATCCTTTTTCACTTTTTAATGCCTTAATTTCATTATCTTGTTTGTTTAACTTAAAATTAGTGCTTTCAAGTGCTTTTTAAAGGACCGTTAATTTGCTTTCTAACACCCTTAAGCATAATATCATCATCAGAATTTACCTTCGAGAGAGCCATTAGACTTAGGTTGGCTTCTTCGTCTATTTTTGAATTTGCTTCTAATTTATCTAAGTGGCCAATAGTGCTTTTTGTTTTCTCTTATACTTTTCCAATTTCTTTAGCAACATTGGACATTCATACTTGATGTGCTTAGGTTTTTTGCACTCATAGCATACCAATTCCTTTTTGTCTTTCTTCTCCTTCTTTTCTTTCTTCTCTTCCTTATAATTCATTCTTGCATCATACTTGGAATGATTAGTAGAAGAACGTTTATTAAAAAACTTTTTCTTACCTTTTTTCTTAAGAATCCTATTCAATCTTCTTCTTAAAACGTAATGTCCTCATCATCCTCTGATACTAGATCTAATTCTGATTCAAATTTTGAATTAGCTTCTTAAGTGTTAAATGCAATGGTCTTTTTATTACTCTTAGATTCATTAATGTACTTGATATGATATTCATAGGCAAGTAGCTTTTCTCTGAGTTAACTCATAGTTATCTTTGTTAAATCTTGAGTTTCTTCAATTGCTGATTTCTTAGCATTCTATAATCTAAGTAAAATCCTTAATATCTTGCAAATAAGAGTAGTATCTTCAATCTTTTTACCTAGCAAAGCTAATCATTAGTGATTGTTGTAAAGCAATTAAATACATCTCGAATATTTTCACTCAATTGAAATTTAAATAATTCATATTGTTGAAATAATGAGTTAATCCGAGTGTCCTTGATAGTGGTTGTTCCTTCATAAATTTCACTCAAGATCTCCCAAATGTCTTTTGCAGTCTTGCAACATGACATAAGATAATATTTAAAATGAGCTATTGTCATTAATAACAAATGCTAAACTTGATTGTTCTTCTTAATCTTTCTCTTCTCAACATCTATAAGTGTTAAATCTCCATCCGTAGCAATTTGGATGTCTCCATATTTAATAATTTCCCATGATCCAAAGTCAGTTGCTTTGACATAAGTCTCTATCCTATATTTCCAATATGCAAAGTTAATACCATTGAAATAGGGAGCACAATTCATAACAACTGATATATTATTTTCTACCATGGATCTTTGAACTCGAGATAATCAAGAGCTAAGCTCTAATACCAATTGTAGGTCTCAAAAGTAACCAAGTTGGGTTAGGAAGTTTTAAGAAGTTTTAATTGATTATAATAGATCTTTGAACTTTTTTCGATAAACAATATTAGAAATGTCCCATTTGATTACTTGAATAAGATTAGGTGTGAAACAATATATGATTAATAATAAAAATACAAAGTAAAGAGAGTAGGGTTGAGACGATCAAGCAAGAGATTTATAGTGCTTCAACCTCATGCCTACTGTACTTTTCCAAATCCACTACTAAGGACTCGATAATCCTTACTAGTGTTGTTCCACTCTCTATTCTTTTATATCTTCAATAAAAGAGAAACAATTACAAGTTTTTTTGCTTTGTCTTACTATGTTACCTTTGCTTACACACAAAATTATAAAAATTTGAATCTCTCTCTAACGCAAAGCCTATCACACATACAGTTGTGTTAACAGATGCAATAGGGATAGAAGATAAAGATCCTCTTAATAAAAGTACATAATAAAATCAAAATATGAAAGTAAAGGAGACGGTGTTGTCTCTAAATTAGATTCTAACTATGATTCTGAATTATATCAAATGTCAAGTTTTTTTGTAAATGACTGTAGCTTTGATTTGTTGATCTCTATATGTAAAAAAATTTGAACTTCTTTTCTTTTATATCTTTTGGTACAACGTCTCTTTGCTATAATCTTAGATAACTCTCGATCAATCTTGAATAATCTTGATATAGCTGTTGGTTATTGTAATTTCATAAATTGTGAAGAATAAATCTCTCTTGATTTTGAATTGAATTTGAATGTTGCACTTCTTGTATTTTTTATCTAATGAAGTCTATAGGCAATTTTGAATAATTGCTTTGTATTCTTCTAGTAATTCTCCAATATGACTTTCAAAAATTGAATCCTTTTTGAAAATAAATATCTCTTAAAAATTATCTTAATGCTTAATACATTCGAATTTGAATTTTGAAAATTCTAGAATTATTTTTCTATTCCTTTACTTATCTGTACTCCATTAAAGCTGATATAATTGATTAAGCAAGCTTTGAAAACATTTGTATAACAACTCTTTTTGAATTTGATAAAAGTGTTAAGATTCATCATTATCTCAACATATTTTCACATATATGTCTTTATCCAATCTTGTTTTGAATTCAAATAAATATCTAATTTGAACTCCTTGAAATTCTCCATATATCTTGATGATAATCCTTCAAAATTCTTGTGATACTTTTGACAAATTGCCTTCAATAAAATCTACTAATTGTCATGAGATACATATCCAGTTATGTTTATCCTTTGAATAGTTAAATTAATTCCGCCTTAATCCTCGTAGATTTAACTAACTAGCTTTATGGAATGTGTTGGATACATTATCCAAATATATCTAACAAGTCCAACTAAGCCTTCAAATAATTATAAGCTTGAAATATTTCTTAATATATTCAGCTCTATAACTTTTGATACTGTACTTGAGGTTATGAATTAGTCTCTAACTTTGATTCTGACTTTTAAAATCATTATTAAGATAAAATTCTTATCTTTTGTTTATTGTCCTACATACTTAAAAACCTTGTTAAATATATTTTCTCTTTTAATTATCATCAAAACATTAATGAGAGAACTCAACAGATAATTGTCATATTGTGGTTACATTTAAGAGATTTTGGTACATGTGCATATTTTGTTATACTCGTCGAATTGTGGTAGTGAACTCCTAAAATCGAATTTAGAGTAATCATACTTAAACTTAGGGTCTTCGAGTAAACTTATCTGATTGATCCTAAACTTTATGAATAAGTAAGAAAAGTTAGTCGAAGTGACCTAGTAAAGTTAGATATTAAAAATAATGACCTAAAACCCTAATTTTAGCCTTAGAAGTGTAGTTATTTAATATAAAAAAAAATTGTCGAAACCCTTAAAACTAAACTCCAAACTCAAAACTCGACAAGACTCTAGAAATAAGTTATTTATGCTATAAAATGAAATAATATAGTATAATATACTATATAAATATACATATATTTTTATGAATATATCCAGTTATGTAATAATTACACTCATGAATTAACTTAAAAACCTAAAAATATATATAATAAGCAATAAATTCGCAAAATTAAATAGAAAATATATCATAAAAATAAAAGACATAAATGAAACATAATGATATGAATATAATTACACATTACATGTATCAAATATATAGGATATATATATATGTATATTAGTAAAATAACTAAGTATTAATATAATATACATAAAATATTGAAAATTAATTTAAAAATCAATCAAAATTCATCCAAATTGCAAGGGATAAGCTGCAAATTACTAGACTTCAACTGTGGTAACCTCTAGACCATTAGAATGATGAATCACAAGTAGATTTAAACACATTTTGGCTACCTTATACTCGGAAATTAGGGAAAAGGGGAAAGAAAAAAAGAGAGGAAAAAAATCCAATTGCCCCAATTCAGTTAAATAACACTTTAGGAAGTCAAATCAACCATTTAGCAACTTAGGATACTTAGGAAAATTAGAAAAAAATAGAAAAAAAAAAAACAGAAATAAAGTAGGGACTGGAGTTGGACCAAGGCTAGTTCCCTAACCAAACCTTAATATACTGTTGAACCCTGCTGGCTACCATTAGTCCACCTCACATGCCACCTATCCAATAACCCCCCATTGGCCAATAGTGGTTGGAGCTCTGATTAACGGGCATGCTAAAATTTTGCCTTATCTTTCAAATATTTTCTAAAAATATTAAATTAATTGGGAAAATTATGAAAAAAAAATTATTCTTACGTTATTTTTAGAGTGCTATCATGTTGTAATTTAATTTTTGTAATTGTACAAATATTTTATATACTTGTTTAATAAATTTACTATTCGTCTGAATTTTTAAATCTAAAATAAATATATTTAATGATGTTGTTTTGAGCTCAAATTTTTTTATAGAATACATATTATATCTAATTAATTACTATGCAACCTACTTTTGATTTCATATATGTTATTGTATTTTTTGACCCCCAAAATGGATAAAAAATACGATAAATTATGAGATAAATTGATTTTTATAAAATTAATTGATGAAATTGATATTTGATGACTTTTGGATACTTATAAAGATGTCAGGACATAGTACATGCACCGATAGCTAATTTGTAACTACAATCAAAAGCTCTCTTAAGCCTCCAAATATTCTAATATAGCATTTCAACAAGCGATAAAACCATGATCTCAACTTACTTGTATTGCCGCTCACTATGGAAGGTCCGTATCATTGACGTTTTGCTCACTAGGAGATCCTATATATATACCAAACCTAGATTTAGTTTTCATAATATTTACAAAAACATTAGGATTCTATCTATTCTTTGTATCAAGTTATATGCATATATATATATATATATATATATATATATTAGAGGTATATTAGAATTTCTATAGGATTGAGTATAGTTTTATTATAGTTTGGTTGTATATGTTATATTAAGTTAGTAAAAATTAATAATATAGGTGGTTATATTATTACTTATAGTATATTGATCTGATCGCATCGAAATTTATATTTAATTTGTCAAGTTATTCTTAGTTTTGATAAAGTCATTGTAGTACGTATATTTTCACAATAACATGGGGATATTTGTTTTATTACTTAGAACTATCTAATTTTAGTAAAAATGGATTCATTGAGTTTGTACAAACTCAGCAATATGTAATATAGGTTTTATCTGGAGAGATCACTTTTAAAGCGTATTTTTAGGTTCTATTATATCCCTATAACAAGTGTTACCATATTATATCCATGTTACGTAAATAGAATATATTTTACATAGTTTCTTAGTATAGCTTAGTAGTATGTGTAGCATTTAGCCCTAATACGCTTATATTGTAGCCCAGGTCACATAATTATCATAAAATATGATGGAAACTCATCCTAACTAGATCTTATCGGTATGAATATATATAGGATTTAACCACCCCTAAATGGAACTAATAATGATTTAATTGCTAACGTAATTAGATAAGCATAGCAACTCATTAAGGGAACGATTAGGTGTATCAAACCAAATACTGACTCCCTTCGATAAGGATAGTTGAAATGATCATTTCCTCATCTTTAGTCGAACTAAGTGATAAGTGAGGAGATCATGACAAGAGTGGGGACTATAGTTCGAAAGTAGTCATAAGAGGAGGGTATTCTTCATTGCATAAGCCTGGATTTGGTTTGATTTGAGTTGCGGTAAACTCTTTAATCCGATTTGAAGAAGATGTAATTTTTATGACCTCACAATGGACTAGATAACATTATACAATGTTTCAAGTGAATGATTGCATTACATTTTATTAAAATTAATAACCTTGTTTTGTGATTGTATGGTACTCTTTTATCTCTATCTAACTTACTGAGTTAGTTATGCTTACATCCTTATAGGCCATTTTGTAGGTGACAAGTAGAAGTTTCAAGATGTACATATATAATTACCCTTAAGTTAGTGCGCAGTTGATTAGGAAAGTGAGGAGTTGAGGATTAACTGGATTTGGGCTTTTGACTTTTCTTTTTGTTTTGAGGAAACTAATTGGGAACCCCTATGATGCCTACTAATTTCCTATCTAATTGTAAATAGACTTTAAGACTTGTAACTTTTGTAAACTCTTATAACTTTTGTAAACTCTTAGTGTAAATTATATCTCTATATGTGGAAATGCTTATATAAGTACTGTTGTATTATCAGGCAATAGATTATTTTGAACAGATATTTTGAAAAGCTATATTATAAGTTCGATTATTAATAGGTTTCAGACTAGATGCTTCAAGCTGATTAAGTCGTGTACACCTTGTGTAAACTGTATCTATGATATTAATTATAAAGTTAGCTTCTATCTTAAGTTAATTTACATGGTGAGATTATTATAACTTTTCCTGTTTGGAGTATGATAAGTAACACTTAATAAATTTAGGTAAAGATGGTGTGCCAAAATTTACTAAGGACTACTACTATTTGACAAATTATAAGGTGAAAATTGGTTATAGAGGTAAATTGCGATAGCCCTTTTGAGATTCGGGTATGCATACATATTTTAGTATAATTGATGTACTGTAATAATGCTTAAGAGATTATTGTACACATACATATTCTAGTATAATTGTCAAATTGTGGCAGCATTTAAGAAATTCTAGTAAAGAATATGTGTAAGAATTTATTAATGACTACTACAATTTGACAAATTATAAGATATAAGATAAACTTGGTAAAAGAGGCAAATTGTAGCAGCCTTTTAGAGATTGCAGTACAAGTACATGTTTTCATACAATTGTCATATTTTGATAATGCTTAAAAAATGTTTGTATACATACATATTTTGGAAAAAATTGTTAAATGTGGTAACCTTAAGAGATTATGGTAAAAATGGTATTTACTAGAATTTATTAAATACCATAATTTGACAAATTGTAAGGTAGAATTGGTAATAAAGGTGAATAATGGTAGCCTTTTTTTTTCGGTATGCGTAAATAATCTAGTACGATTGTTGTATTATGGTAATGTTTTAAGAAATTCTAGTATATGTACATATCTTGATATAACTGTGAAATTGTGGTAGCACTTAAGAGATTCTGGTACATTACTAAGAGCTTACTGAACAAGTACAACTAAACCACTTCGCTCAATAAAATCCCTACTAAGTTGGTGTAACTCTTTTGTCTGCCAAAAGGAGTCACTATACATACATTGGGATTTATAAGTTGGTATGAATGCAAACTAAACTAAACAATTTATAAACGCTAAATTATTGTTAGTTTTTTCAATTTCTTGAATTGTGTCAAATTGAAACACATATAATTGGTTTAGAGAGGTAAAACTAACCTAAAACAATTGAAACAAATATTAACTATCAAAATAATGTTTTTACATTTAATTAAGATAATATTGTTAAAAATTAAGATCAAACCTTTTTAATATGATTGATAGAAAAGGTAATAATTTTTACATAAATACATCTATTAATATGTAAAATTAGGAAGCTTTTACCTTCTCCTATTTCAATTTATTCATTTATGGTGCATTAATTTTCATTTATTATATTTATTATCACTAATACTAACTATTACATATATTAAAGTCATGATATTAATTTCTATAATTCTTTAGATTCTCCTTTTCCACCAATTACAAATCAGAAGCCATAAGCTCTTTAGAGAACTACCTAACTTCTAAAGATGAAGCAAGTGACCAATTCCATCAAAGTAAAAAGAGACTTGTAGTGGTAGAAGAAGATGATTCTCCAATGCCTAAAGCTATTAACAGACTAAATGAGAGTGACAAAGGAAAGTTTAACTTAAGTTTTGATATATTGTTGTGACGAATATCCCAAGAGTGTGTGAAAAATATTGCTTCAAGGATTTGCACCATAATGAAATTATGGACTAGGATATGGAGAAGGCAAGAGAGGAAGAAGAGAAGTTAAATAGAGGAGGAACAAAAGTTGAATGCAAATGCAAGGCCTAACACTGGCTACGTAAACTTCTCTAAGATGGAAAAGGAGATCCTAGGTACTTCTTGGAAAAATACTTTCATAGTGAAAGTCATGGGTCCAAATCTACCCTATAAAGTTATGTGGGAGAAGTTGAGAAGAATATGGAGAAACCTAACTGCATTTAAGCTCATTCATGTAGATTTAGGATTCTATTTTATTTTGTTAGATAATAGTATGGACTATCCATGGATTATAGGGAACAAACCTTAGCTTGTCAATGGGTGGTATTTAGCTTTGAAAAAAATGGCTCCAAATTTCAGACTTGAAGTACCTTATTTGATGTAGTAATAGTGTAGATAAGAATTTTTTGCCTCCCAATAGAATATTATTCTTCATTGGGAATCAAGAGAATTGGAGAGAAAATTAAGCTAGTTTTGAGATATGATGTGCTTACGGTCAGCCTTGAAAGAGGACGATTCACAATAATATGTATCCAAGTTGATATGACTACACTTTTAAAACATACCGTTGTTCTAAATGGAGTTGCCTATAAAATATCATGTAAGGATCTTCCTAAGTTATGTGATCATTGTAGTAGAATTAATCACAATGTTTGAAGAAGATGGAAAAAAGAAATAGGAACAAGAAAGGGAGGAAAACTTGAAGGATAAGTTGGATATGCAACAAGAGGGAACAAAAGAATCATAAGGAAAACTTGAGGCATTTGAATAGTTAGATTATAAAAGGAAAGCTGAGAAGTCGGAGGGGAAGGGACTAGAGAGTATATTATATGAAGTCAGGAGTAATAGTGGGAGGAAATTGAGGAAATAACTTTAAGAATGCAAAATAATGAGAAGGAAGAGGTTAATAAAAAGTATGAAAAATGGATTTAAGTACAACACAAGAAGAATAAACCAAAAAAGGATAAAAAAAATAAAAATAAAGAAAATATGAAAAGGGATATTAAAGGTATTGAGACACTGTCGAGCCCTATTTTGTTTTCCTTAATTCAATTTATATTAAGCTTAGCTTGTTCAATATAAATTACTTGACATAAAATTAAGGAAACACATTTTTTCTTAAAAAATGTTTTGAAATAAATTATTTTTTAAAAAAATTGGAGTCACCAACCAATTAAACTAGTAAAAAATAAAATTAGAGTATTTGGATGGGAAAACCTTAATTTAGTCACTGATCTATAGATTTTCTAAAAAATAATTTTAGAAAATTAACTAGAAAAACTAAGTTTAGGAGTTAATCTATTAAGACCAAGTCATTATGTAAAAAAAAAAAATTAACAAGCTTTATTTTTATAATTTTTATAAAAATACTAAGATATATACAAATATGCAAAATATAATTAAAATGGATTTTTATTATTTCTTATTATGATTTTTTCAAGAAAAAGGAAAAAAGTTCTATTTTTTTTATATGGTTGTCCCGAAGGTGCTTATATTTCCACTAGTCAGGATCAAACCAACACGGTTTTTTTATAAAATATTTAGTGAGTAGATTTTTTTTTTTGAAAATTAAGCTAGATTTACGTTTATTTAACAATTTATTATTATTTAAAAAAATCTAATTTCACAAATCCATTTTGAAAAACCTAACTAACTAAATCTTTCTTTTTTTTTAAATCTTTAGTTAAGATTTTTTTTGAAAAGAGCTTACTACATGTAAAAAATAAATATCTTTTTGAAATATTATATGCAAGATAAGCTAAGATATGTATCTAAATACTTATCTTCTCCAAAGAAATGGATCTCAAAGTAAAGATATGCGATTTTTCAAAAAAAAAAAATAATTTAACTACTTTATAAAAAAAAATCGACAATTATTTAAAAATATAGCAAATGATATGACTATTCAAAAATAACAGAAAACCTGTACTTAAAAAATAAATTAATAATAATTAAATTAACTAATAAAATAAAAATATATTTTTTACCTAAACAAATCAAGTCACGCATGATTAGTGTATTCATGTTGACCATGTCGTGTGTGCGCATGTAGTAATGGATTGTATACGGCGTGTGTTGTGCTCATTCGTCATGTGTGGCAGTTGTGTGATCGTGTATCAACGTATATCATATGAAGCAAGTGTTAAGTGAAGCCAAATGTGTGGGTTATCATGTGTTGTGCGATAGTGTGCTTATGTTATGAAGATAGTGCACAACAATGGATCATACACGTGGCTATGGATTAAATGACATACGTATATGGCAAGAAGTGAACATGCATGATTTGTATATGTCCAGTCGTGGGTATGCTAAGCAAGTGAGTGCAAGCATGTGTTCAGTGCAGGCGGAGTGCAGATTATGAGGGTATTGTGTGTTCATGAGTGTAATGTGGCAGTGAATGAGTAGCGTATGGCGTGCATTAGATTGTGAGATGAGGGGTTGTTGTGGCATGCAATGTGATGTTGTGAATGTAGACGATATGTGTGGGATAGTAGCTACTGCATGTTTGGTCAAACGCTGTGTAGTATGTTTAATCAGGTGCTATGTAGTGTGTTCACCTAAAGTTAGTGTTTTGGGAGAGTGATGTTAGACAGCAGTGTATCGAGTGGTGTGTTTGTGTTGTGAATTGTAGGATGTAAGTATGTGTATTGGGGTTTCTAAAAAGACTCCTCAAGTCAACCACTGAATTCCTATTTATAATTCATATTACCAAATCTTTTATATCTTTTAGTTATATATTTGATCTTAACAAACCTTAAATATGATAATAATTCTTTGAAGATTCGACCTAATTTCTAGAAACCCTAACTTAATTTGGGCTTTCTATTTTTCGAGCTTGATTCATTCTAATTTGATTTAACTCAATAATCTACTTAATAAATCCTAAGTTTATTTTAGTCCAATATAAATTAAATAAAAAAATTCATTTTATATCAGACTAGACTAAAATATTTTAATGAAACCTGATCCTTTAATGACTTAAAAATTTATTAAATTGAACATTCACCATTATCTTATTCAATTTGATTTAAACCTAAACAACTTGACTTGATACAATACAACTCGACTTGATACAATACAACTCGACTCGATACTACTCGACTCGACTCGATACTACTTAACTCGACTCGATACGACTTGACTCGATGCTACTTAACAATTTATTTTTATTATTTTTTCAATTTTATTTTATATTTATTTATTTATTATCTTGTTCTTATTTTTTATTTATATTTATTTATTTTTCTAGCTTAATAAAATTACTAAAATAAAATGAAAAAAATCAGGTATCTATAGTTGCTCCTTTTTGTAATGAAGTTCAATTAGAACTTCACTGCAAAGGTAAAAGAGATACCCATTTTTGTCAAAACTTACTTTAAACTGATAGAATGAGGATTACTAACTTGAATAGTTAACCAAGCTATGTTTTATCTTAAAGAAGAATATCAACTTGAAAGGTGAATACAAAGAATAAACTACCTGTTTTGAAACGACAGGGCAAAGGAAGGGGAAACCTGTCTTGAAGGGATGAGGTAAAGAAATAGGAAGTCCATCTTGCAAGGATAGCTTAAAGGAATAAGAAACCCATCTTAAAAAATAGGTTAAAAGGTTAGGGGGCTTATCTTGAAACGATAGGGCTTAAGGGTGCCCATTTTAGAAGGATACGACTTAAAGATTTAAGGTACCTATCTTGAAAGAATAGGGCTATAGGATGAAGGGTGCCTATCTTGGAAGGATAAGGAAAAAAATTTAGGTTGCCTATCTTGAAAGCATAGGGCAAAAAGATTAAGGAAGCCTATCTTGCAAAGATTAAGGAAGCCTATCTTGCAATGATAAGGCAAAAGGATTAAGGTGCCTATTTTGGAAGGATAAGGCAAAACCATTAAGGGTCAATTAACTTATTTTGGTTTAGCGGATAATCTAAAGAGGATAGATTTCTTCAAGATTTAAAAAAAAAAATATTCTCTTAAATATCTCTTTCAACGACTTTTCGAATCATTTTACCTGAGAATGGAGAATTTTGCAGACAGTAACCAATCGACATATCTTACGTTGACTCTCAATATTCACTCATTCAATCAGTAGAATATCACTAAAGTATTATGCTTGCTTCTTTTCCTTTTTTCTTTTTTCTTCTTTTTTTCTTTTTTCTTTTTTTTTTTTCTTTTTTGGAATAAGGTCTTCTTCATGATTGAAACCTTTTGCTTAACTATACCATACTCATGCTTTGATTTTGCTTTTATCGTCATTAAGTCTCAATTTATACCTCTCTATCATTCTAGAAAAATAAATCTCTTTTCAAGAGAAATAGGATTAAATCATTAAGAGCATTTGATCTCAATTTATTTAGTGACTCAAATTCATTGGTAAGTGTTTGGTGCTTAAGTGTATGAGGTTAAGAAATATGGCATATAAGGATTTATTGGTGAAGTGTTTATTGGTTGATGACTATCCGAATTTGGGAACATTCATAGATATCTATTTTACTTGTAAACGATGAAAGATTAACCAGAAACAATCTTCAAGAAAAATTGGAATCTTCATTGAACTCAGTTTTTATGGATAATACAACTTGACTACATCTGAATTCATAGGTCCCCTTAATTCTAGACCATCCATTTCTATCAATACTAATCTACCTCTTGACAATACCCTTTTTACCACATAAGGGCCTTCATAATTTAAAGCAAACTTGCCTTTAGGGTCTTTTGCATTCGGCAATATTTTCTTCAACACCAAGTCTCCTTCCTTGAAGTATCTCGAGTGCACTTTCTTGTTAAAGGCTCGAATTATCCTCTGCTGATGGTACTGATCATCACATATTGCTGCAAGTCTCCTCTCATCTAAGAGGTTCAAATGTTCCATTTGCTTTTTCACCCATTCTGCTTCATCAAGTTGAATTTTTGCCAACATTCAGAACAATGGTATTTCTACTTCCACCAATAGTACCGCTTTAGTTCCATACACTAATGAATAAGGTGTTACACTTATAGAGATTATAACTAAGGTCTTGTAAGCCATGAGAGTAAAGGGAAATATCCTATGCTAATCTTATAAGTGATCGCCATCTTCTCAATGATTCTCTTGATATTTTTATTAGTGGCTTCAACTGCCTCATTCATTTGAGGTCAGTACAGAGTCGAGTTCTTATGATTGATCTTAAACTAATTGCATACTTAATCCATTAGCTTGTTGTTCAAATTCGTCCTATTGTCCATAATAATAGACTTGGGTGCATTATATCTTATAATAATATCCCTTTTTAGAAATCTAACTACCACTCCTTTGGTCATCGTAGTATATGACATTGCTTCCACCTACTTGGTAAAATAATCGATCATGACTAAAACGAATCTGTGCTTGTTTGAAGCCTTTAGTGAAATTGGACCGATCATGTCCATCCCCCACATCAAGAAAGGCTAAGGAACCAACAATGCATGCAATTCTTAAGGAGGAACTTTGATTTTATTAGTGTATACGTGACATAGGTGCTAGTGCCTCACGTGTCTGATGTAATTTGATTCGATCGTCATCCAAAAATATCCCATCCTCATGATTTTCCTAGCTAACAAGTATCCATTCATATGAGGACCATAGACTCCTTCAAGCACTTCTTTCATTAATTTATTAGCTTCTCCTTTATCTACATACCTTAGTAATGTTGTATCTGGTAATCTTTTGTACAATATTTCTCTACTTAATAGGAAATGAGCAGTCAATCTCCTTGAAGCTTTTCTATCTTTTCCATCAGTGTTATCAGGGAACTTATCTATTTGAAGTAACTTTTTAATATCATAATACTGGGGTTTCCCCAATTTCTTCTTTTCAACGGTCAAACAAAAAGTCAGCTTTTCCTCTACCTTAATCTTTAGGGGTTGAATTTTTATCCTATCCATGACTTTCACCATTGATGCTAACATGGCTAGTGCATTAGCAAATTGATTTTAGGTTCTTGGAATATAAGTGAATGAAATTTCTTGAATCTTTTAATCAACTTGCTTAAATGCTCGTGATAAGGAATTAGCTTTTCATCTTTCACCTTATATTTTCCCAGAATCTAGAGAATTATAAGAGAGGAATCTCTATATACTTCTAGCTTTGTATTCTCATGTCTAACGCCATTTTGAGTCCCAAAATGTAGGCTTCATTTTCTGTTATGTTGTTTGTATATGGAAATACTAACCTCGCTGCCACAGGGAAATGATTACCCAAAGGTGATACTGGTATTGCTCCTATCCCACATCCAAACACATTGGCTCTTTATCAAAATACATTCTCCATTCTAGTTTTTCACCACTTAGTTCATTCACCACCATCATATTTTCATTAGGAAACTAAGCTTCCAAACCATCATCTTCATCTTTTAGTGGGTATTTTGCTAATTGATCAGCCACTACTTGCCTTTTAACTGAACTTTGACTTACATACTTGATATCAAACTCAAAGAGTAACATTTGCCACTTTGACATTCTCTAAAGTAATGCCGGTTTTTCTGCTAAATACCTTAACTAGTGATGTTTTGTCAACAACTCTACTGAGTAATAGAGAGTATACTGCCTGAGCCTATGCATCACCTATATTAGGGCACAATACGTTCTTTCTAGATCTAAGTATTTTTGTTTGCTTTCTGTAAATTTCTTGCTTATGTAGTATATAGGATGCTTTTTTCTACCTGTTTCATCTTTCTGCCCCAACATACATTCCATTGATTTTGATAAGATAGTCAAGTAAAGAATTAATGGTTGTTTCAATGCAAGAGTGACCAATGTCAGAGGATTCATGAGATACTCCTTAATTATAGCAAATGCTTGCTCACACTCTTCATCCTATTCTATTGTTGCATTCTTCCTCAAGAGTTTGAATAACATCTTGCATTTATCGGTTAATTGTGGTACAAATCAAGCAATGTAATTCAACCTCCCCAACAGTCTCTAAACTTCCCTTACAGTCTTCAGTGTAGGCATGTTTACGATTGCCTCAACTTTATCTAGATTCCATTTCTTTTGACTACAAAGCCTAACAATTTACTCCAGGTTACTCTAAAGGTGCACTTTTCTGGATTCAATTTCAATTGAAACTTCCTCAATCACTCAAATAGTTTACTCAAAACATCAACATGATTCTCATCCTTCTTGGATTTGGTGATCATATCTTCTACATAAACTTCAATTTCTTAGTGCATCATGTTATGAAACAGTAAAGGAAAAACCAAAAAAATAATGAATAAATAACCAAGAAGAATTGATAGAATGAAATGAACTAATTTCATTCAATGAATTCAAATTATCTAAAGGAAAAGGCCTGACTAAGTGGACTAATTATGAAATTGAATGCTTCTAATTGATCTAATATTGCTTTTCTAGAGATATTGATAGGAATGGAAAACTAATTGCACAAGGAAATTAGGATGCTAATATCTTCCTTCTCATCTAGATTGACGCTGCATTACTGAGCCAATGCCTTGGATAAACTAGCTACTTCGGGTTCTTGAACACATGTTGGTACTGGGAATGTCTAAAAAATCCTACGAGCATGGTATAGCTGATCTCTTCTCTTCCCTCTGGTTTTGACCTTCATTTCTTAGATTTCTTCTATAGTAAGCTTAAATCCAAGCCCAAATGTTCCAATCTGCAGCTTAGGTTGTCCCGAGTGACCCCGTGCCCCCTGTCTTGACACTTCAATCATGCTGACCTCATAAAAAATTTGTAACCCTGGTTCCTCCAATTCTTCATTCTCGATATATGGAATAACCATCTCTTTGTAAATCTCATAGTCTTGTTCCTTGAGAATAGCAACCAACTGCCCATAGGCTATGAATTTCACCTTCTAATGTAGATTAGATGGAATTGCCCTTGCTGAGTGAATCCATAGTCTTCCCAATAGAAGATTAAAAGTTCGAGGTATATCCAAGACTTAAAATGGAATAGTAAACATCTACAAACTGATCTTAACCTGCAACCCAATTTCTCTACGTATCTCCCTCTTTGATCCATTAGAAGCCCTTATTGAAATTGAGTTGGCCTTTATCTCAACTAAATTTATTCTAAGCAAATTTAGTGTCACCAATGGACACACATTCAATGAAGACCCATTATCTATTAATACTCGAGCAACTACTTTCCCGACATACTTGACCATCATGAAAATGAGCTTTATGTACCGGTCTCCTTCTTTGCTTAGCTTATCTGGTGAGAAAGAAATCTGATCCATCGTAAATACCGAATTCACCACCAATCCTAGCTTCTTAGTGGAGATCCCTTCAGGTGCTTTGACATGTTTCAGAATTTTGATTAAGGCTTTTTGGTGAGTATTTAATGATAACTGTAAGCCTATTAGGGAGATCTGGGCCGATACCTTAGCGAATTGATCTATAATCTTATACTCACTAGCTTTTACTAGCTTCTTTGTTACATTTTGATCTTTCTCATCTATATTCTCAAAGATCTTTCAAGAAGCCTCTTTGTTTTGGTCATAGACTCGTCCTGAGTAAGTAAGCCTACCGACTATGGGTGATAAAGACTTGGTTGTCTGATTCATCGTTTAGGAATCTAGAAGGGCTGCTTTATAATTCTTCGAAGCTATTGGGACATTAAAAGCAATCTTTTTGAGCTTACCCAATTCCTCTACCTTCCCATAGTACTAAAAACTAAGGGTTTAGGCTCATCTCCAATCATTCGAACCATCTCAACTGTTTTCTTGGCCTTTATAATAAGTTTGTCTTCTTCTTCAAATTTGAAAACCCCATCTCATAGATGGTTCATCGGCATAGATGGCAGGTGAACCGAAAAAATCGACTAAATACTCAAACTTTTCTAACGGCTCTCTTAAGGTATCGATTGTCAAATCTTTGGCTTCATATCTCTCTCTAAGCTCTTTCTGAGTACATTTCTTTCGTGGTTTTAGAACCGTCATAGCTATAATGTTAGCTTTCTTTATCTTTCCATCTTTTAGCAATTGATATATTGTTGGTCTAGTCCGGGTTTTATCTCTGAGATTCATATTCTACAAGTGTTTGGCTTATCTCAAATTCTAAGCTATCTCTTTAATAGTGATGGGGAGACTATTTAAATCAATCTTTAGTTCAGACACTTCAACGATGATCATGTTGATTGAGCATCCATGATCCGGTAAAGGATTCTTACCCACGTTGGGAGTAAGGTCTAAATGAAGTCCAATCAAACCAATTTAGCATCAACGAGATCCTAGATCTTATGTCTGAGTCTTCAGCACCGGTTCGTAGAATGCCCTACTTATCCCAAATGATAATCACAATGGAGCTTCGAGTTATAGTCTCTTGGTCTTTGTCCCTCCTTCAATATTTCGAACGTTTGGAGATTCTCTTTTCTTAGTCGTGCAAGAACCTGACTTAGAGGAATGGGTATATGAGTAAACTGTTACCTTTGTGGGTGGTTATTTTGATTTGGATTCGGTAGGGGATCAAATCCTCCTGTCATGGCTACTGGGGCTGTAAGTTTGATAAGATTGCTGATATTGACAATGTTTACAGTAGCTTCTTTGGCCTTATTGGAAAATCTCATGGAAGGCCCATTCAAATAAGCCATCCTTTGTTTCGAAGGCCGTCTTCCATTCATCTCCAGGCCTTATTTGTTTTTTGTGGTAGCTACTTTTTAGATCATCTTTGAAAAGATGCGGGCACTATGCAACTCATCCAATTATAAAATTAGATTTGAATCGATATAAATGATACATACCAAATCTTATAAATATGGGTTAAGTGGCACGAAAATTTTTAATCAATCACATATTAGCTTACTCTATCTTCATCCTCCTTTCATCCACGTACACCAATCAAGCTCCAAGCACTCCCTTCATCGATCACATATGAACCCACATTTTGCTGCACATACAACCAAAATCTCCTTCACTCTGCATCAGGATTAGGAAGCCTTCTAGTAGCAATAGCTTCCTTAATTCAATACCCTGAGGCTACAATCTCTATAAAGTTAGAAGCAGGGTAACCTACTAAATGTTGATAATATGGGCTTCCAAGAGTATTAATAAAGGCAAAAGTCAAATCATTATCTGTTAAGGGTAGAGTCACCCTAGTTACCTTGCCCCTCCATCTTTAGGCATACTCCTCAAAGCTTTCATTGGCTTCTTTCGTAGATTATTCAAATCCCACGTGAATGAAGCCACTTCGATATTGAATTTATACTAGTTGTAAAAAGTTCGGGCTAACTTATCCCAAGTATCAATCTTATTGAAGTCTAGTTGGGCATACCAAGTTAAGGTAAGCCCAGTTAAACTATCTTGAAAGGTTTAGACCATCACCTTATCATACTTCGTGTATTTCCTCATTTTTCTAATGTATAACCTAATGTAGAGCTGCGAGCAGCCTATCCCATCATACTTCTTGAATTCTGAAATTTTAAACTTTTTTGGGAAACCAGCATCTTCATACGTTGGCAAGTTGATCATTCTCATCTACTCAAGCCCATTAACGATCTCTAAAGTTTTCATCTTCTTGGTCAACTTTTGCATAAACTTTCTTTCCATCTCTCGGTGTTTTTCCTTAATCTCCTTCCTTTATATCTCAGCATTAGGGATTAATTCTGCATCTTCCAATTCAGGGGGAAGGGTCGCTTTTGCATTCTGATTCTAGTTGACTTAAGATCCTTGTCTGTTATTAAGAATTCCAATAGCCCGAGTAAGAGTCTGGATTTGTTCAGTTATCTTATTCATATTTTCTTCCAAGGTTGTGACCTTGGGTCACGTTTGGTTTGATTAACATTTCTAGTACCTTGAGTTGACATTCTTACCTTGGAATGAGTGAATATCGAGCTTCTAACTGAGTTTGCTCACTTAGGCGCTATCTTTAAATTCCTAAACGAAAACTTGAGTTTTAGACATCTTTGTAAATTAAAATTTTTGTTGTTTTTTCTTTTTTTTCATTTTTTTATTTAAAAGGCAATTATCAAGAAAAAAATGAGCAAAAGACTGCGTATTAATAAAGATTTTCATTCAACGGAGATGTAAATTTATTAATAATCATAAAATAAAACCTATACAATGGACTAAAATAAAAAAAAAAGAAAACTCCTAACTAATCTTTCTAGAAAAAAAACTTAAATCCTATATTTATAAGAGTCGACGGATTTGGCAAAAACAGCCTTCATCAACTTCTTTCATCAACTTTCAGACTATAACATCTCTTTCTCGAATCTTACCCCTCAAGAATTGATTTTCTTCGAACAATCTCTCATTCTCCATCTATAATTCTTCAATGATTCTTTTGCATTCTTGGAATCAAGCTTCAACTTTAGCCCGTATGGTGTCTCAGTAGGCCTGCTCGGTAGGTGAAAGGTATTTTAGCTCTAACTTATGTCTAAATACGTTTGGAGCTTCATACTGTATCTTTCTTGTCTTCTCCAATTGATCATAGATGAATTGCTTAGTAGCCTAGTATTCTCTGACTTTGCCCCTCAAAGTTCCCATGTTGACTATTTTCTTGACTTCCCTCTATTCCCATAATTTCACAAGTTCTGCTAGTCATTGAATCAAAGTAGTAGTAGGTAAATAGGGATCTTGATAACTCGATGTAACATTTTCTAAGGAGTCTTTGTATGCCATCTCTTGAAGTAAACCCAGTTGTTTGGTGATACAAGTTGGTAAATATCTTATACAACCCATAATATCGATAAGAGGGGCCCTTGCATAATCTATGCACCTTATGATAGCTCGATTGTAGTTGCTTCATCTAACCGTCCATATGAAATCTATTAGCTGCATCTTGCTTATGATTAATACTCATCCCTTAAACTGAGCTTCTTTTGGTACCTTAAGGTGATGGGTAAAGTCATATACTAAATTCATGTTTTCAATTAGGGATACTTTAAGAAGATTCTCTTTATACCCCTATGTGTAACTGAGAAACCATATAGTAAGGACTATAAGGTTGACTGTGAAGTACCCATGCCCCTGCTTCCTTAAGGAGGTAAATGTCCGGAAATGCTCTACCAATAATGTCGGTACATAAAACTTACCAACTAAGAATTGGGTTATTAGCTCGGTTACCCTATAATGGTCTTGACCGTATTTGATGGGAAATAGCATTGTCCTAAATACTGCCACGATAAAGGCGTTTACCTTCTTTTCAACCCAGGATTCATATCTTCTACAAATGGTTTGACGATATTTCTAATAAGTGCTTAGGCTTGAAAACCATTCTACTAGTCTTATGATACTGAGACACTTCTTGCCCTTTAAAGATAAGAACGGTGCTAGAGTTACCTTTTTGACTCCTAGCAAGGTCATGAAGGCTTTCTCGAGTTGGATTCTAAGATCCGAGATGGTTATGTTCGCTTTGATAGGCGAAGCACTAAATAATTACGAGTATTCTTCTAATATGAGCATCAACACATATGGGCCAAACTTGAAAGCTATAGATTTTGGATTCAAATAATGGATAGGGGCTTGAATTAGAGGTTGATGGAGCTGGACTCACATGAAGGATATGACAAACCCAGTCTTCTTGTGAATGTGATCTTACTTATTGGGCAAAAACTAATTCAACCAATCTTTTAGGATAGCCTCGAGGAAAAAATACTTCTCTAACTAGACCTCATGGATGGGTTTGGGATTGACACTACCTTAACTTTCCATATCTATATTATATAGAACATGAAACAATACAGTTATTTATAACAAGATCACTAAGTTTACAATAAAATGGGGTATGATATTAATAATTTTGCAGCTTCTTCAATTTTTTTTTTAATTACGCAGCCTTTCTGTAAAGACAAAACACAAATAATACAAGAAATAAAAAATAATCACATAGAAACAAGCATTAGCAAAACAAAATTAAATATGAAAAGAATGTAGTATACTACACATACATGTAATGCAATAGGGGCCAATAATTAATAAATTATTGGAAGCACTATGAACTGCGGTGGTCGAAGAGTACCCTTATATATAAGTGTATTCAAATATGATTTAAGAAGAAATGAAGCTCATAAATACTTATATATAAGGGTTATTGATTTTTTTAATTTTCCCTTTTTTGAAAAGGAATAACAAATCGACCGAGGATTGATTAGGTTTTTCTTATAATTTAAAAATGACTACCTTTTTTCAAAAAGAATGATGCAAGAGGGTTAAGTTTACTAGTTTCAAGTTCTGTAGCTTCAATGATTTCCAGAGAAAAACCTAGTGGGTTATATCGAAGCTTGAGTAGGCTTATTTGTCACCGCTTAGCGGGGTTAAAGACCTCAGTGACCAAAGGGTAACACAGTGGTGACTTGTCCTAAATTCCTAAAGTGGCCCAAGTCCAACCACATTTAAACATGCAAATGGTTATTAAAATAAAATCCCCCTAAATCCCCAATAAGGGCCCCTTAAGCCTCATCTTTTTTAAGGCCTACATCGCTAAAAACTAGTTAGTACAATCATAATACAACTATATATATATATATATATATATATAAGCTCATCAATTAATTTTTAATTTTTACATGGCTAGCCCACCAGACTTTCCTAGTGGAGTTGCCAATTCTATTGAACTCTATTTCGGTTTCTTTAATTCAATCTATATTAAGCTTAACTCACTCAATATAAATTACTCAACATAAAATAAAGGAAACACATTTTTTCTTAAAAAATGTTTTCAAAAAATATATTTTTAAAAAATTGGAGTCGCCAATAAGTTAAACTGGTAAAAAATAAAATTAGGGTATTTGGGTGGGAAAACTTTAATTTGTCCATTGATTTGTGGATTTTCTAAAAAATAATTTTAGAAAATTAACAAAAAAAAAAACTAAATTCGGAGGCTAATCTATTAAGACCAAGTCACTATGTAAAAAAAAAAATTAATTAATGGGCTTTATTTTTATAATTTTTCTAAAAATATTAAGATATATATAAATATGAAAAATATAACTAAAATGAATTTTTTATTACGAATTTTTCAAGAAAAATGAATTTTATTTTTACATGGTTGCCTCGAAAGTGCTTATATATTTGCTAGTTAAGATCAAATCAATGTAGTTCTTTTTATAAAATATTTAGTATGTGGATTTTTTATTTTTAAAAATCGACCCAAATTTATGTTTATTTAACAATTTATTATTATTTAAAAAAATCTAAAAAAAATAATTTCACAAATCCATTTTTAAAAACCTAACTAATTAAATTTTTTTTAAAAAACTCAAGTTAAGATTTTTTTTTTTAAAAGAGATCACTACGTGTAAAAAAAAAAATATCTTTCCTAAATCCTATATGTAAGATATGCTAAGATATGTCTCCGAATATACGAATTTCGAAAAAAAGATATACGATTTTTCAAAAAGAAAATGCAATTTAACTACTTTATAAAAAAAACTGACAATTATTTAAAAATATAGCAAATGATATGGCGATTCAAAAATAACAAAAAACCTGCACTTAAAAAATAAATTAGTAATAATTAAATTGACTAATAAAATAAAAATAATTTTTTTTACCTAAACGAATTGATCCGTATGTGATCGGCGTATTTGTGTTGATTGTGTCGTGTGTGCGTGTGTAGCAATGGATTGTGTGCGGCATGCGTCGTATGTAGTAGTCGTGTGATTATATATCAATGTGTGTTGTGTGAAGCAAGTGTCGAGTGAAGCTAGACATATGGGTTATCGTATGTTGTGCTGTGAGACGTGCGATAGTGTGCTTGTGTTGTGAAGATTAGGTACAGTAATGGATCGTACACGTAGCCGTAGATTGAGTGATGTACATGTACAATGAGAAGTGAATGTGCGTGATTTTTGTGTGTGTGGTCATAGGCATGATAAGCAAGTTAGTGTAAGCATATATTCAGTATAGGCGAAGTGTAGATTGTGAGGGTGCTGTATGTTCATGAGTGTAGTATAGCGGTAAATGAGTGGCATATAGCGTGCGTTGGATTGTGAAGTGAAGGGCTATTATGGCATGAAGTGTGATGTTGTGAATGTGGACAGTGTGTGCGGGACAGTGGCTGTTGTGTGTTCAGTTAGGTATTGTGCAATATGTTCATGTGAAGTCAGTGTTTCAAGTGAGTGGACAATGGACAACAGTATATTGAGTGGTGTGTTTGTGTTGTGAATTGTAGGATGTGAGTATGTGTATTGAGGTTTCTAGAAAAAGGACCTCAAGTTCACTGCTGAATTCCTATTTATAATACATACTATTGAATCTTTTTTATTATTTAGTTATAAATTTGATCTCAATGAACCCTATATACTAAATATACGATAATGATTCTTTGAAGATTCGATTTAATTTCTAGAAACCCTATCTTAATTTGCGTTTTCTATTTTTCGAGCTCAATTTAGTTAAATTTAATTTAGTCTAATAATCTACTTAATAAATCTTAAATCTATTCTATTCCAATATAAATTAGATAAAAATAAATCCATTTTATATTGGACTAGACTAAAACATTTTAATAAAGTTCAATCTTTTAACGATTTAAAGTTTATTAAATTGAACATTCACTATTATCCGATTCGATCCTGAATAACTCTCTCGACCCGATTCGACTCAATTTAACTCAACTCCAGTCGACTCAATACGATATAACTCGATACTATTTAATATTTTATTTTTATTATTTATTTATTTTTATTTATATATATTTTTTATTTTTCTAGCTCAATAAAATTACTAAAATATACTATCTAGGGAAGGAATGGAAGTTATCAACGTGGAAATGATAGGAAAGAATGTGTATAATGCATTAGATAAAAAGAAAAATGAAAAAACAGGATGGGGAAAGGTCACGTCAAACGGATTGCAATTGGATACACAAAAGGAAAAACAAAAGGAGGGAGAGCCATTAGAGAGAAAAGGAAACAAAAAATCCAAACCCAAGGAAGTGGGAAAAATCCATTTCTCTAAAAAGGTTAGCAAGAAAAAATGGTTCGCATGCTATCACTTGGACCAACACGTAGTGGCGGTAAATGCGAAATTGTTTTCACAATAGGTGGTAGTTGAAGCGTTGGGGATTATCATGATGAATGCACAATGGAAGAAGCACTGGGTATCGGAGATTCTATTCAGATCAACATTCCCAGAAGGAAGGATATTCCACTAAAGGGAGAAATTGATCAGGATAATAATGGAAGGCACAATCACAATTAAGATGCCAATGATGAGATCTGACATAACGGGAAGTTTCGTTTTGAATCTAATGGAATGGACATGAAAGAATCTAGTGGAAAATATGATGATGACATTTCAACGCTGATGGACATACAGAAGGTGCCATTCATGGAACATTTCATGGAAGATCAAAGAAAGCAGTTTCTAATAATTGCATGGGAAATGCAGATGTCAATAGTGAGAATGATGTTCCACCCATGCGGATGCAGAGTAGAGACTAGGCATTCTGTTATGGACTACTCTAGGGAGGAGTGGCACAGATTGTTCTTCAGCCCTTTAAACCTGGAGATGATGGACACTTTATCTTCAGATATGAGGCCAAAACCATTTAGGATTCTAATTTGGAATGGTTGAGGAGTTAACTCGGAACAGAGACGTAAAGCAGTAGGAGAGCTGGTGGTGCAATATGAGCCACAAATAGCGACCATAAAGAAAACAAGAATGGGACAGAAGAAGCAGAGAGAATGAAAGAAAGAGTAGGAATGAACAGCATGATATGCTTGGAAGCACAAGGGCACCATGGAGGCATTGTAATTCTGTGGAATGAGGAGGAGGTTGTAATCAATGAGAGAGTTATCTCTAGGTAGTAAATGACTTTTGAAATCTATGTATGTAACTCTAATTTATTTTTTGTTTACATTTGCAATTTACGCTTCTTCTCAGTTTGAGGAGAGATGCTTGTTGTGGAACGAGCTTAGAGAGTAGCGAATAAGTTATCTAGCCCTCTGGCTTTGACAAGGGAATTCAACGAAATTTTATGTAAAAAGGAGAAATAGAGTGAAAGAGACGTTAACCATATAAGGCCGGGAAAGTACCAAGAATGCATGAATGTGTAGGATGATTGATTTATGGTTTATTGGGCCTAAGTTTACTTAGTCCAAAACAACAAAAAATTCAAAAGACCTAATCCAAACAAGGATCGACAGAGCATTGGCCAATATGGAGTAGAGGAGTATTTTCCCAAAGGCTAAGTGTATTATTTAACTTCAAGTCAATTAGGCCATCTCCTTGTCATTCTAAATATCCACTTGAATATAAGGAAGGATACAAGAGAAGAGAAGAAAGGTGATTTAGATTTCAACCCATGTGGTTGGGCCACCCAGACTTAAAAGAATTTGTAACAAATAGGTAAATATGGCCTAATTTTAAGTATTCTAATTGTAAGCCTCATAATCGAATATTTTGAAATTGGTACATGAAATTTAGATTGATTGTGTTAATTATCTCATTAAGTTAAATTTTTGCGACAAAATTAGGAATATTAGTAAAAATGACTTTATGAGTATGGATTTAAGAAAATAAAATAATTAAATATTAAATTATTAAGTTATACGTATATTACTCGTTATTTATTAAAAATATAAAAAATGAGTTCTAATTATTAACAAATTGCTAAAGATAAAATATATGTATATTAAAAATTATAAAATAACTTAAATAATATTTGAGGAGTATTTATTTGTACTATATATGCATCTACATGTAGGTAAAAATACCTAAAATTACATAAAACACCTAACATATACTAAAATAATTAAATAAAATTAATAAAAATTAAGAAAATTGTGTCAATAATGTAGAAATGTTTAGATTTAGAGTGTGGTAAGCTGGGAATTAAGAATAAAAAATTAAAAATAGGATTAAAACACTTAAAAGGGAAAAAGGAAAAAAGGAAAAGGGACATTTGGCATAAGGAAATTTAAAGAATTACCGAAACCCCTCTATAAGTTCAAAAATACTCTACCATAATTCATTTCGATTAGTTAGGAACTTAGAAAAACTAGAGAGAAAATTGAAAGAGAAGAGAATGTATTTTTAGAAAAATAAACAAAACTATAGTACAATTAAGGCTTAAATAAGGAACTCATGCTAGACCACCATCTACGACACAACCAAGACCACCCTTATACAGAAAACCCCCATGTTTGGTTAAGCCAACAACCTTAAGGTAGCCAGAGGTAGCTGTAAGCTGGTTATTTTAGTGAGTTCAAATTTGTACCCAATTTTGTACAATTTATTAAAAAAATCAAAGTTATGTAGAAAATTATGAAAATTGGTATTTTGGAGTATTTTTTGATGTAGATTTAGAAAAAAAAAATATCAATTTAATGGAATTAAGTCTCGAAATATACTGCTTTTAAGAAATTACTAAACTTAAGCTGATTTTCGCTTTTGCTTTAAATAACCTTAATAATGTAGTTTTGAACATAAAATTTTTGTATGTATTGTTTAGGGTATATATTATATTGCTATGAAGATTTTTTCTTAAAATTTATTTTTCAAAATTTTATCTAATTTTTGGGCTTTAAAATTTTAATAAAGGACCAATTTTTTAAGATTTATTGATAAATTGCGGTAGTTTTTGATTTAGGGTATATTTATTCATCTTGAAATATTAATTGATGATGGTAAATGGTATTTGTAGTGTTGGGGATGTTACGTGTGTGTATTATGTGTAAATTATGTGATGATGGATAATATGTGAAAATGGAAGGTGTTAGAATAAATCGATAATATTATGACATTAACAATAGAGCACAAATTTGATATGTTATCAAGAGTTGCTAACTCTACCATAACTGCTAGTTGTAATAATTCAGAGGTAGGTCGTCCTTGAGATCAAAGTCCCTTGAACAATGTAGAAGTAATAACATAAGGATTTGATATGTTATAATGTCAACCTAAGGTTCTATTAAAGTTATACTCTTGACAGAACCTTAAATTTTTCCTAATTAAGCTAAATCTTCAATTGCATATAATTTTTTTGTTTTAAATTCGATTTTCACAATCTTGTAATCGATTTCCATCATTTGCCAAGTGTACTTTCACATGGTATGATTAGATTTAAGAGATAGGGCATGAAATTCTACTTATAGGTCAGAACAATAATGTCCCTAAAGATTGGGTTTCCTTTTAGGTTTGAATTTATTATTAGGCCTTTTTTCTACTTTGTGAAATTATTAGGGCTGGGCTTAAGACTTTTAATTGAGCTTATTTACTTCCTTAAGATCAGTTTTCCATTGAATATTTTTGGCCTTATCACTAGCTTGAACTTCTTAGACTTTTAGGTAGCTTTTACAATCAATGATGGGTCCGATTCTTACTTTAGCATTACTTATCACTTTAGTAGGCTTGGGAAATTTAATGTAGGATTTCTATGGACTTTATTTCATCTTTTTTTTAAGCTTATCTTGCTAGTTAGAAAATTCCATAAATTTCAATTAAGAGTTTTGAGCTCGATTTTGAGTTTTAAGCCCTTAACAATTATCCTACTATTATTGGTTTGTCTTTTCACTTTGTTTACTACATTTTTATGTGTCCTTAAGTAGATTAAACTTGTTCTATAGATTTGGTTAGCATGGTCCTTTGGCTTCTAAAATCATCTTTTAACTTAACTCCTTATTTCCTTAAACTTCTGTGTTAAACCAAGGCTTTACACTTACTTGTACTTTGACTTATGCTTGTTTTATTCTTTATAAGTGAATTATTTTAGCATAGCATCAAGTGGAAAACATAAAACATGTACATCTTAGAAGTATTCTACTATACTTAGGATTTTAAGGTTTTTAAGTCACTTCTATCATTAATAATGACTTTAGAGTTCTCAAGTTGAATTATAATTATGAAGTCACTTATTACGAATACAACTTTTATATTAAGCTTGATTCTTAGTTTGGTTAATCCTTGAGAATAATCAAAGAGCATTTCCGACTCTTAATTTGTTACTTAGAAATTATAGGGTTTACAATTAGTCCCTAAGAAATCAACATGCAAACTTAAATCCGCCATACTATAAAATTGATATGTACACTTGCCTCTCATTAGATATCATTGTCTTAGCTATGACATTCAAACAATTTATCTACTTTGTTTTCCCATTCTAGTTAGTCATTGGCATCTCCAATACCAATAAAGCTTGGCATTTGTAACTTGATATTATCAAGTCCTTTAGGAGCTCGACCATAAGGTTCCTTGAATTCATAGAAATTTTCATTTGCATCTTCTTCCACATCATCTAATTCAGTTTATCTCCTTGCATGATGGCCATCTTGTCCAACTCCTTTAATTAGATCTAAGTTGGGTATAACTACTCACCAGCAATTTCCTACCTATGAAATCCTCTCGCATGCCTACCTAAGGTAGTTTGGCCATCCATTGTAATAGGTTAGAAGCTAATAGGGCTAGCTCCAACAAGTTGGACATTGTCTTGAGCCACCTTGGTAGGCTGGACATTGACTATTTACTGTATGAAGGTAATCATTTCGGCTGTTATAATGACTAAATCGTGAAACTTCTCATTGATGGTCGTAAGGTTTGACTCTTCTACCTTCCTCATCTAAGATCATCACTCTTCACATTCGTAATGCTATCGTGAACACTTGGAATTGATATTAGTAACAACTTCATTAGTACAACGTTGCAACGATAACTTATAAATTTCAAACCTCACTTAAAGCAACGCTTAATTTCGAACTTTGGACTCCATACAATACAAATCTACAATCATAGCTTTACACTACAGCACTACATATAATACGAACCATATGACTCTATTTTTCCACGCTTGAAATAGAGAACCTCACCTTACGACTTCAATAACACTAATAAACATTGTAATTACACCTATAATACTTTCAACTACTGACTAACTCCAGTAAGTTGTACTTCAACAACTAACTTAAACTTATAACACCTACAAGAATTCACTTCGCACCTAGAACAGTACTCTAATACTAATAACTTTGTTTCACCACATAGAACAACATTATTACTCTCTTCCCTACTAGTTAAAACCATGAATTCTAATATTAGGATAATTATGATGTGCCTAGGATGCCCGACAATTACTAGGGCTTACCAAGTGTGATAGTGGGTCATTCTCTTATAAAGAAAATAGAGATGGTCATTTGGCAAAAAACAAAGGTCAAATCGTGGATATGGCACATCTAGGTTTGTACTCAAATTTACTCTGACCACTCGATATAACTTATGAGTGGAGGAAATGAGTGTAATCATCATCAATTCCTTACTAAAGAGAACTAAATAAGAGTGAAAGGAGGGGCTTGAAGTAGAAGTTTATGAAAAGGAGTATACTAAAAAATTTAGATGATAAAAAGATGATTGTTGTACACTTTCAGGACCCTTATATAATTGCTAATTAGGGTAATAGACCAAAAAGGGAAACAACTAAAAGGGTACAATTTGAAAAGAGGAAATATATGTATGGGGAATAAGTTATAAAAGGAATAATAGAAAAAGAGTCTCCATTGGAGGACACTTATTATCCCTGCTAGAACACATTTCCTTAGGCATTACCTTGACACCTAGCCAAATCAAACAAAGAAGTATAAAAGCTATGTTTGTTGTATCTTAAGTTAGCTTGGAGTACATTTGGTAGATAAGTCAATAATTGGCTTAGATAGCTTGGAATTAAGGAGAGTTGTTGGGAGGTTGAATGGTCCCTATTATCTTAGTTTAGGCTAGAGCATAAGTAATGGCATAATAGCTTAAATGATTGATAAATAGCTCAGCAAGTGATGTGAAAAGAAGCCTTAACTATAACTCAACTTGTCCTCTACCATTTTTCCTTCGAGTACTCAAGGCTAAGCCTTAGAGTCCCTAAAGTTAGCCTCTGATGATAGGTTCAGAGCTCGATATCGTCAGGTTAGAGGCTGATTTGTATGAAATGAAGGTCGGTAGTGACTGTAAACAAGTTAGGCCAACCATGGGGAAGGTTGAATTCCCATCACCTTGTATCAATTACCATAGTACATGTAACCACCACTATGTATTCTAAAAGTGGAGCAATACCTAAAGGAGCCATTGCCACCTAATAGTAGAATGAATCCATAAGTAATGTTGATTCAAAGTCTAGCCAAACTCATTCTTTTTAAATCAAATTTCATCTATTAAGGAATGTTAGCCCAAAATAGTATAAGATGAGAGGGGACATAAAACTTGACCTCTTGGATTACAAAGTACCTATTACTCATTGCAAAAGAGAATGAAGGAGTATTACTCCCCTTACAATAGGGTCCCAACAAGGAGTCCTATAACTTGTAAAAAGACTATCACTTACATACCAAGAATATGTAACCTCTAAAGGAAAAGGTAGGAAAAATGCTCCCAAACAAAAAAGCCTTAACTTATAAGGCATAAGAACATGCTAAAACAATTTAAAGAAAAAAAAAAAAGGAGAAAGGGCAATATTACTACTTTTGCAACAAAAAAAAAAGTCTTACTAATCAAGGGAAATTTTTTGAAAACTTGTATTAATGGAACTAACGTTATCACAATGAAAATCTTTTTATAATTTTTGGGCAAGCTAATTTGCAATAATGTTTTTTTCTCTCCAAGCAAAATTAAGCTTATCTTAGATATCATGGAGAATCTTCCTTACCCAACACATATTTCAATTCAAATTTCTAAAATTTATAAAGAATTGGTTCTAAGTTGATTCTTAAGAATTCTTAAATAAGTTTAACAAATGCAAATTTCTTGGAGAGCTTTGAGAACAACTTAGCTCTATTGTAGAGGCTTTGTTAGAATACATATTTGAGCTTTGAGTTATGTAAAGACTAGTGCTTATGTGCTTAGACGGGCTTTAATTGAAGCACGTAGTTCAATTCTGACTCAAGTGTCCCCTAGTGCTTATTTACTCAAAGGTTTTTTTTTTCGAAATTTTGAACTTGCTATGAACTAGAGTTTTATGAAATGATCGTATTTACCATGTTTAAGAGAATGAGGAAATGTAAAATGTTATGAATGATTATGGATGCCTGTTATATGATTGTTTTTGTTGTTATATTCCCTTTCTCGGTAATTATACGGTACCTTCTTACATGATTTTCTTTATTGCCTTGGGATTATATAAACTAATCAGTTGTCCCTAAAGTTGACTAAGCATTTATTCGAGATTTAATTGAAACTTGATATGTATTACACAACGTCTTACATAGTTAAATGTCATCACTTCTACATGATGGTACATAGGAGTTTAAGAAGAACCTAGCTCTATTGTATACAACTAAGTAACTTAGGGTTCTCTCTTATATACATGAGCTACAAACCATGTCATTATTTCAAGACGGTTGGCTTGATACGGGAATTCTACTGCAAATAGTTATTGACTTTTATAGATCATTATTAACCATTGTAAACTATTTGTTAACTGTTTTTAAGCAACTTGTGAATAGATGTGTGGAATTGAATCCCTAATCCAAGGTAAAAGAGGTTACATCTTAAACTTCCTGATGGTTACTAGAATAGCATGTGTGATGCTGACATTCATATGGTTACTCATGCATAGCATATTTTTTACATCTTCAATCTAAGATCAAGGGAAGTTATACCCTAATTTATGCTAGTTATTGGAAGACCACTTGCGATGTATGCATTCTACATGCTTGATAACTTACTGAAATTTGTTTATACTTATAGTCTTTGAGAGTTTTGCCTCTTTATTGACGAGTTTTGCTCACACCTTAAAGGTTGATCTATTTTTTACATTAATAATGTTATAACACTACAAGGGAACTACACTAAGTGAGTATTTATGTTTCCATCCTATGGGCATGAGCTTAGATTACGAGAGAAATAAAAATAGAAAACCTCTCCCTTTTCATTAAGTTATTATAACTTATTTTGGATATATTTTTAATTATTAAAGATACTTATATTGTAATTCCCATTAAAAGACTCAATACCTATGCGATGGAATTATGATGTGATAGTATGCTTTTAGGTTAAAATATTCTTTTGTTAATGCTCTTGTTGATGCTTATTAATAGTTGATGAAATCTAGATTCCATGGTTAGAATTTCCTATCCTAAAGAGTGTTTATGGTGAGTTGTCATGGTTAAGGTGCTTTATGAGGCGTGATAGCTTTTCTTAGTATCAATACACGTATTTTATTAATCCTAAATAAAGATCAAAGAGTCTATAAATCAAAATGAAATGAATAGAGTCAATTGATTTTCTTAAGTGAGTGCAAGTAGACGTGGATAGAAAAATAATTTTTATGTTCAATAACCCATTGGTTTTTCTTTCAGCCTAGTAGTTTTTCTATTTTATTAAATTTGAAATTCTCCCTAATCACATAAAAATTTCCTAAAACATGTTTAAAAACTTTTGTAAACGTATGCAAACTACATCAAGAAATAATGGTGGGCATATTGAATGGGATATGATAAAAGTCCAATAGAGTAAAGGATGAGACTCCAAGAGACACATTAAAAATTTGATTAGATGCACAGAAAAAAAAAAAAGATCTATTAGTCAAATTATTAAAAGATGGATGGCTAGACTTATTAATGAATGGAGGGAGGTGCTAAACATGATAAGTGAAATTCTAAATAGGGAATATTGTTGGTAACTGGTGATATGATTTTTAGAGGATTATTAATATATTCTCCATGTTTTAGTAGAAGCTTCTAAAATGTTTGTAGTCTTTTGAGACCGACACTTAAAGTATCGATATGTTGCCATATTTTATATATATAAAGTAAGAGCAATTAAGTGGTACCTTAACTATGTTCATAAGTGAAGACACATAGATGGGGTTACCTTAGAGCTTGAGCTACGAGATGTAGAGGAAAGTAATGCTAATGAGATCAATTCTAATTTTTTATCTAGTATCAATAATGATAGAGATCTTGATTTTGATCCATATCTACTCTTTAGTCTTAATTTTGACCCTCACTTTGATATGGAGATGGAGGAAAGTTTTGGAAATGAGGCTAGTTCATAGGAGATTTTAGCCACCTTAGGTGGTGATCAACCTTTAGAGGAGTCAAAGCAATTGCATGCCATAAAGCTAGAGCATATGGAGGAGCTAGGAACAAATAATGATAAGAAAATCCCAAATGTAGAAAATGGAGGATGATATGCCATTGGAGGTTATAGAGATTTCTTTAAATAGTTAGAGTGATGAAGAAAAGGAACTGGAGGCAAAAATGGACCACAAATTCTATATGGTAACATGTAGAGGCCTAGGAGCGATCTAACTTTGTATAAACTAAGCAACTTAAGGGTTATTGCTTGTATGATCAAGCCATAGACCATGTCACTATTTTAGATTACCTCGTGCTAAAGCTATGGGGATTTTGATTGTATATTATTGTTAGTTGTAATAGACTTTTGTTGATCATTGAAGAACTTTTTTTATTGTTTGCAAGTGGTTTGAGAACTTATGTATAGATTTGAATCCCTAACCTAAGGTCAAAGGGAAGTTATACCTTAAACTTTATGCTAATTATAGAAAGATTGGATATAATGTTTACATTTATATGATTGTTCATCTATAATATATACTTCACAACTTGCTTAAACTTGTTAGTAAGTGCATCGTTTTTAAAGTTGTATCAATTCACCAAACTATCCTTTTCTCATATCCTCATAAGTTTGTCCATATTTCAAGTTTTTGACACTATAACATTACGAGAAGGTTTCTCTTTCCTATACTTTGACGTTGGATTAGATTGTGAGAGCAATAAATATAGAAAACATCCCCTTTTTGTCATATTGTTAAAGTTGTTTTGGATATAATATTTTTGTATTAAGACCTTGGATTGCTGCAATTAATTAAAGGTGTTTATTTTATAGCTCTCATAAAAAAAAAAACTCAATACTTATACGAATGAAATATGATATGATAATATACTCTTTAATTAAATATTCCTTTCTTACTACTCTAGTGGATGCTTCGTAAATGGACGAGTGGATCTTAAATACTAGAGGTAGAACTACTATCTCCAAAAGTGTTTATGATGGGTTGTCATGACTAGATACAGCTATGGGATGTGATAAAATTTTAAACACCACCATGTAATTTTTGTTGGATTACTGCGAGTGTGTTAGATCCCACATAACTGTATATAAAACAACAATGTTTCAACTAACACGCTAAAAACAAAAGGACACACATAACTATCACAAAAGAATTGATGAATGACTTTCAATTTCAGCGTCTTCATAGGCAAAGTTTCAGCACCACTCTCCGCCCCTTGGAATTGTTTAAAGGATTGGACTTCTGTAGAGTTACTACAGTGTCCAGCAGCGTATTTGCTGCATATAGATAGATATATGTAGTGTAGTTCAATGTGGCAAAACGTCAATGGGGGAGCGGGTGAAAAAGTCGGAAGTGAGTAAGATATTAGGCATGAAAATAAATATATTACCATTGAATTTGTTTTTATTAGCACTTGGTAAAAATTCAAAACAAAGAACTGAATTCTCCAATATTGGGGAGCAACCTAATCCTTGCATGTATGTGTATGACATCACAATTGATGTTTCTTTTATTCATTGCATAAAGATATTTTCACTCGTTTACATTACATAACTCCTACGTTTTTCACAAAGTGCAATAATATTTGGTGTTCATTTGATAATTGCTTTCAGTTACCTCTAGTCATTATTTTTTTTTTTTCGTCTATGTGAGTATTTTAATTATTAAATCAAAGTTATTAAATCTATTATAATTTAATGATATAAGTATTGATTTTTTTTTATGTAAATGTATCGAGTTTAATTTCTCCTCTCCGGTGGAAAAAAAAAAAATTTATTGAACCAAAGTTTGAAAAAATAAAAGGAAGAAAATCCAAGAAATTTCAACCGTGAGTTGCATTAGATTATGTTATTTCGGAGCCTTGTAATTAAATTATACCATTAAGGTGGGTCCACTCCGCTCCTTACACCTTTCGTATGGATTTGCCCAAAAGGGAGGGCGATCTAGAGTTTTCTAGAGGTAGCAGCAAATTTGCTTTCTCCAGAAAAAAACAACAATTGACAAATATGAAGCCTATTTTCTTCTCTACATGCCCTTTGCTATGATATATTATCCAATAATCACCGTTTGGAAAAATAAAAAAGGAATTCATCCAATAATCACCTTTTGAGGACCAGAAAAATTAATTTTTGTCTTAGAATATAAATGTGTTTCCCAAGAAATATTTTTTTTTTTGTTTATAATTTTTGTTATTTTTTTTATCATCGCAGCTGCATTGATTTTAGATATTATTTATTAATAGCAAAATGTCATAATATTAATGATTTTGTAGAAATAATGAAAGTACCGTTATTAGTGGAAAATGCTAATGACAGATTAGTAAAACAGTTTTCTTTTTGTGATAATAATGATCACATTTATCATTTTTCATTAAGATTGTTGGGTATTATTGGCTACAATAAACTTTTAATAAGATTAAGATAATAACGATAAGTTATTTGCTTAGGGCGTGTATTGAAAGCAAAAATGATAATCCATGAGAAATTTTATTAAGAATTATGTTTTTAATAAAAATCGAATCGTTTGTTATTTTTGTATTGCTTAAATGATGACATTTAAAAAATATTATTAATTCATTTTAAATTTACAACAAAAATCCTCTTTAAATTTTTCTAACTTTTATGATTACTCTTTACTATCAAATTTGTATATTAACTATTAAAATTTCGTTGAAACACTTGATGCATCATGCTTGTGGGTCTAACTTCCAAGCAACTAGACATCCAGTTGTGAGCTATAGCTAACATGGTCAGATTTTTATGCATATAATGTTGTCTAATTAAGTATTAATACAACGGGCACGTCTTGGGGAAGAACACCAATCAGTTGATCCCACGTAAGCAAATGTTCCGCAATACAGACAAAGTCCAACCATATTAAAATAAATATTTTACTAATTAATTAATAGAAAAAATCTTCCCCTAAAAGTAAATAAATTCCATTTTATTTAATGACGATGAGGAAGCTAGAGAAAGAGATAGAGAGAGAGAGAGAGAGAGGAAGACTGTAAAATCTATATGAAGCGTGGAAAATGAGGACAAGGGAACGGGAGAGAGCTACCTGTATTTAGTATTTACATCCCCTTGCTGATTTTGCGAAGGCAGGATTGTGGGGTCTTGAGACTATAAATCTGCTGAACTACGTATTAAGTTTTATGCTTTTTGATGTTTTATGTTTTATTATCAATATCTTTTTTTTTATTATTATTATTATTATTTTCTTCTAGTAGTAAGAATGATAGTAATAATAATAATTTAGTAACATATGGTTCTCTTCTCCAGCCAAACTCTGTTACTGTAATCAAGAAAATACGAGGAAACTGAAACTTACAACTCTTTTGTCTCTCTGCGTGTCTGACACTCATGCTTCTTCGTGATTGGAGTGAAACAGCCAGGTTTCACACACTCTCTCTCTCTCTCTCTCTCTCTCTCTCTCTCTCTCTCTCTGTTTTTCTTTCTTCTGCTCTTATGGCAAGTATCGTTTTTTTTGGGTATCATCGTGTTTCGTTGATGGATAGTTTGAAGGTGATCGATTTTATTTTTCCTTTTTTTTTTCTTGTTAAAGATTGATCCTTTTGCGTGTTTTTGTTTCTGGGTTAAGGTTCTTTTGACTCAAGCTTATGTCTTTGGCGTGAAGTAATCATCTTTTTATGTGTTTCGTATTAATATAATGATGGTCAGTACAATTCTGGGTTTTCATGGAAATATCAAATAATTTACATCGTGTTATTGGATAGATTATACAGTGTTACTCATTGTGTCTTATAATATGGTTATTTAGTTATTTAGTTTTATGTGATGGGGTGCTTGATTATGGTTAAAGACGCTGTTTGTCAGCTAATCTTCATGTCACGAAGTCTTTGTTTGTTGTCCCTCATGTTAGTTGTTTTTCCTTTTTCAATTATGTGAATAAATGATGTCGATTTCGTATCAGTCTGCATTCCGGGTGAGAACATTGGATGGTCGCATTTTGATATGCGCGAGGATTTTGCACCACTTAACTGTAGGTGATTGCCTTGTTAATTCCTGTCCACTTGAACTCAAGAAGTGTCTGTGTGGGAAGTAGAGTATAGGAATAATTAATTTGCTTAGAGTTGAACTTTTCTGAATGAACTTGACTATGATTAATGAGAAAATAGAGTTAAACTCAGTTATATTGTTTGTCGAATAGAGCAAGCTTGTTAATGTCGTCTTTAAGTCTTAAAATTGACTTGTTATCATGTTGAAGTGGAGTTTCAAGACTTACAGAGTAAGAGTGTAATCTCATGTTGTATGGTATCTATCCATCCTTTTTGGATTGAGATTGTAGAAATTGAAAATGATGTGGTTCACAGTATGATACCAATGAGTTATTTGTAAATTTAGAATAGTATACACTTCTGCATATGGTAATATGTTTCTTAAAAAGTAATTGCTTCATGTAGTTGTTAATTGTTATCCTACATGTGGATTGATTGCCAAATTACATTTAGTTGTCATATTTAAACTTGCAATAATGATGAATTCTGAACGGCTATTTAAGAGTAGTTTCGTAAGTAAAGGCTAAAAGTCATAGAATATCTAAAAAGAGCATACCCTGGAATGCTAAATTCCCTCCCTCAGTGAACTTTCAACAAAATATGATTGAGATTGGCAATATTTAGGTGAACATGTACCTTAACCCCATTCAATTTCAATTCTAGCTATTCTGCTATTATGGTTGTTTTCCTAAAGTTTTCAAATATTGAAATGTATGGAGTCTCTTAATGTTGTGATTGATGTTGCATTATGATAAAGTGTGGTTATGTTTTTTTTTCCCTCTGAATAACTGAAATGTATGTAAATATCATTTGGTTACTTTAACTCAACAGAAAAGTGGTGGGGTAATTCATATCATGCTAACTGGATTGGTATGTAGCCATAATTAACCATATTTGTTTTCCTATCCCATATGAAATATAATTGCTGCTTTGAATTATAGGTATCAACTTGGATCAAAGAGCAGTTTGGTTGTGGTTGTTTGATGAATGATAAGCGTTCTGTGAGGAAATGCAGTACAAATGTATGGCCATGATAATTGCATGACTACCGAGCATATGGCATCAGAACTAGGAAAAAAGGAAAGCTCTTCTTTCCTTGAAGCATGTAATTGGAGTTCATCAAAGAAAAACTTCTCCGATGATGCACCTTCTAATAGCAGTTCATGCATTGATGGACAGTGTGTAAGCAGTGAAACCAGCAATATTCTTACTGGATGCTCTAGAAATGAATCAAAACCAACCACATTTAACAGGAACAGGGATAGCTCAAATCAGCGTGAGAAGCATGACCTGTTGGCCTCCTCTGTAGATGATCTTTCATGCATTGCCAGATCAGATGATGTGAACATGGTTGTTGATAATTCTGGTGTCAATAATGAGAGGAGGGATGCATCGAGCAACTCCTCAGTTAATGACATTCTGTTTACTGAACAAACTGCTGATAATCAACTCAATGAGCACTGTCAGATTAGCCAACATTCTGAGACACTGCAAAGCGACAAGAACATCAGGGACTCCCCATCGCTAGCAGCTTCACCAAACCAATCTGACCCACCAGAAATTTCATTGCTGAGAAAATTTTCTACAAAGGTGCACAATGGTGATGTTGCAATGGAATATTTGCTTAATTTCAATCTTATGATAAAATTTCTGTTGCTGAACTTTGATTTCTTCACTGATTATCAGGGGGAGGGTTCTATTTGCTCAGAGGAAAAAGAGGGCTCATCATTCAACAAGATGATGACTGACAGGGTTAGCAGTTTAGTGATTTCTTTAGTAGCTTATGCATCTTTTTTATTTGAGAAAGATCTGATGGTAACACAATATGTCAACAGGAGGTATCTGCTCCTGCAGTACACTCTGTTTCAAATGAGCATAAGGAAAAATCATATCCCGTGCGTGATGGACCTTCCAGGGACAAACATTCTCTACCTGCTTGTGCTGCTGGAGAAGGCAATGTATCAGATGCTTCATATGATGTACACTACTTCCTCTCTTAGCTTTGTATTTGTCAAATAATAAACATAAAACCTGCACTAATTTACAAGCTTAAGTTTCTATATAAGTTAGATGTGGTGCAAACCTTATTATGGTTCATTGTTCAACCTTTATCTAATTAAGTCATCATCTTGATGAGGTTATCTTAAAGTCCTAACCTACATGTGAGTGAGGTGTCAAGTAATAAATATAAAGCTCGTACCAATTCTACTAGTTTAAGTGTTAGATCAGTTTGTCGTGGTGCTGGATTTGACAATATTTTTGTTTGGCATGTCACATACTGCTGATTGGATGCAATGATGCTAGTTTATACTAATTTGGATCAAGCATTGATGTGGAATGAAATTTCCATTGTGTTTAATATTCTCCCTCTTATATGGAGAAGCGAGGTATTCCTTATGCCTATATTTTAATCCATAAGCAGTGAATTATATGGGCCCTGTATATACATATTAATTGCTCCTTAGCGAGGGATTCATATTACCACCGGAAATACATGCATTCAAATAGTATCCGGTTCCATATGTTGATGATCCAGTTTGTGCATGTATACTCGATTGATCACTATTGCACTGAATATTTTGGACTTAAAAGCAAAACTCTTTCTTTCGTTGGAACCCCACCCTAACAGTTTAAGGATGCTTTTTCTTCAAATAGGCCAGGGTTTGTGATATCTGCGGAGAAGCGGGTTGGGAACATATGCTTGCTGTATGTAGCAAATGCAGTGATGGGGCCGAGCACATGTACATCCTGCAAACTAAATACTGAAGATATTTGTTATTCTTTCTGTGATTTATCGGTTTTTGCTTGTATTTCCCTCTTTTGTCTTGCATTTTCTGATTTTCTTCCTATCAATCAGCTACTGCATGTGGGTGAAGATGGACAAAGTTCCTAGTGGCAATTGGATGTGTGAAGAGTGTGCAGTCCAGGAAAGTGCAGAAAAGAAGATGAAAAATATAGTTGGAAGGGCAGATAAATGTCCAATAGAATCATCATTGAAGACTATGTCTAAAAAGGATAAAGGTTTAGGTAACACCGTGAGATCCTATGGCTTGGGCATTCGGAAGAGGAAAACTAACAAGGTTGGCAAGTCTACAATCAAATCAAGACCTATCCTAGTAGGGAAACGGAAGATCCTCTCATTTGCTAAGTCATCTGAGCTTCCTTCATCTTCTCACAAAAAACTAATTAGGCAGCACATTTCCACAAAGGATGTTGATGAAGGGAAGGTAAAACATGGTCAAGTCACTTGCACCAGCCAGGTTTCTCTAAACAGCTCTTCCAAAGGTGCTAACTTTGGTAATGAATCATGTGACTTGAGACAAGAATGAGTCCCTAATAGCTTTAGACTCCACCCCTTCTATCTTTATGTACTAACTTTGAATTTTGGTAATCAGGTTTTATGCGGTCAAAGTCATTTAGTGATGGAGATAAAAATATTAAAGGAAGTCATCTGCTAAAGTTTGGGGGTCCAAAGCCTGATATAAAAGCCAATGGGCATGAAAAGGAGGCAAATGGAAGAAAATTGTGCAAGTCTCAGACATTCACAACTAGCTCATATTGTTCAGGTACTGATGATTTCAGGTTTAAGAGGATTCCATCCTCTTCTCATGTTAAGGGTCAAAGTATTATGGAGGATAAGAAGGTGGGCACCTTGGGGGAGAGAAAGTGCAATCCTTTGTTGGCCTCATGTAAGGATTGGGTTCATGCAACCATGGGCAAGAAAAGGTCCACAATGCTTTGTCAATTGGAGTCACCTTTAGTGTCTAGTAAATGTAAAAATGGGAAAGTACGAGGTCACAGGGGGCCAAACAAGTTGCTGAAATCCACAAGTGATCTTTCTCAAAGAGGATCTAATGTAGATGATAAGCATCATGGTGTCATTGGTGATGTCAGGCTGCATTTTGGTAATTCCAAGGAAGAAAAATCTGCTACTAAGGGTAACAATTTGAAGCTCCCTTTTGGGTTCCAAATGCCCATTTTGCAAGCAAATTTTCCTTCTGGAACGCTTGTGGTTCCTCGGCCTGATTTTTCATGGAAGTAAGTGCCTCTAATGCATACGACGGCATAATAAATATGTTGGGCACTTCTATCTTAGCCTTTAATTATTTATTTATTTTTTTCCCTTCCCTTTCATGCAGAGGGGAATTTGAAGTTGTAGGAACTGGAGGGGCTTCCAGCTCTTTCCCGGGGTTTCAGGCATTCTTATCCAATTCTGCCTCACTTAAAGTACTTGATGTAGTTAAAAAGTTTCCACAGAAACTATTGTTGAATGAAGTATCTCGGTTAAGTACCTGGGCAGCTCGGTTCAGTGGAAAAAATGCTATGGAACAAGACATTGCTCTCTTCTTCTTGGCTGAAGATCTCGAGAGGTTTTATAATATGCTCTTTGTGTTTCTTCTTTTAAATGCATACCTGCTTCTTTATTATTTTCTGATATATTCTTATGTACTCTTTTCCAGCTATGAGAGGAACTACAGGATATTATCAGACAAAATGGTAAAAGAGGATTTAGCTCTCAAAGGATGCATTGATGGAGTAGAAACGTTGATATTTTTGTCTGATATACTACCTGAAGGATCCCAACGTATGAAGTGTCTTGTTATTTTGGAGTTCATGTTCTGTGTGCTCAATTTATAGGACAAGCAATTGTTGCTAAGCAATTTAAAATATTCTTTGGCAGGATGGAATGGATTGCCATATTTATGGTGTGTTTTTGGAAACCAAACAGTTTTTTATGAAGACAATCCAAATTCTCCATGTAACATTCCCGAACATGCTACCAGAGCATGTTTGCCTGCTCATCCAGTGAATGGAGATGAGTACTCCCCTGGACAATCAAGTGCTCCCACAATTAGCTGCGTTGAAGAGCAAAATTCAAACTCTAGCTCCACAAAAACATCACTGCATGCTTCTTATATGGGTATTCCATCAGTATCTTCTTCCAAGGAGAAGCTTTCACCAGCAAAAACCTTAAAAAACCAGGAGTCCAGTGTGATTTCTGCTTCTATGTCAACTGAACAATTGTTTAATGGCTCTGTTTCAGACAATGATTTCCTGGTAACATTCTCATTCCTTTTGAAGCACTCCATTCACTTCTGTTCCAACAATTTCTATATGTTTCAAGATCTGCTTAGTTTTCAGGATAACTGAAAGCTATCTGATGGCTTTGAGAATATATATATACACACACACACACACACAAACACACATAATTTTCAAAGCCTTTAGGTATTTTTTTCATATGCATTTAATGAAAAAGTCTTAATAGATCTAAGAATTCTCTTGAATTTGTTATAACTCATATATAGTAGTTTATGAAGCATGACCATTTGCATCTCCATGCTTTTGAAGTGGTGAAAACAAGACTTGGTTTGCTTTGATTCTTGGATCACTGACTCAGCCTGAATGGTTTGATATGTATTGGAACTTATCGTGGTTCCTCCATACGATGTTTGTCTAGAGCATGCTCATTTTCAGCTGCCTTACATCCTTTGCGCTGAATTGCACTGGTTCCAAACCTGTAAGTTCAGTTGACAATTATAACATTTACTCATGATTTTCTTTCACCAGGTGGATGGGAAGGACTCATACAGAAGCCCAAATTGGGAACTTAAATCATATAGCCCAGCAGCCAAAAGAAATCATGATGGTGTTGCAAATGAGGATCTTTCTATTGGAATGAATATACCTAGTTCTGTAGAAGCAAAACATTGTAATGGAACAACTTCCATCAATGTGAGTCCTAGTTCTTCCATGTTTGGAAGAGAGGTGAAAACTACAGATTACGGAAAGGCTCATCATGAGGAGTGGTTTGCCCCCGAGGTCCTAGATCTCGAGCTTTCATTGGGTTGTGGAAAGAAATCTGGGAGAGGGCTGACTCTGATGCTAGGGGAAGAGATGGTGAAGGATAAACACTGTAAAGGCAAGCATCATGATTCCGTGACAAGTAATGATGAGGTCTCGACCGCACTTGTTCTTTCGCTCGCACCTCCTCTAGCAAGGTGAATATTGGGATCCCTTCTTGTTCTGGAGAAGCATGGAACTAGGTATCTTAAGCTCTTGTATGGTTTCTCAAAGTTTCTATGTACATAACCAGTGGTCAAACCTGGACGCTTAGGACTTATTGTCAATAAATAAGGAATAGAATGTGGGGTATAGAAAGGTGATATTTTATATTTTCTTATATGTTAGACCATTTGTATTTTTGAGTTTCATTTTCAGGTAATTTGGTTTCACCGTTTTTGTTTCTTTGCAATTAGCAAATAAATGTCAATGCAACATACACAGATTGGAACTTGTTCTTGGAATGTCTTTAGGTCAGTCTATCTACTACTCTACCTTGAATGCGCTTGAGTTAGATTCATATGGTGTTAAAATGACCCATATGGTCCTAGTCGGTCCGAGCAGGCTATAAATGAGTCGATTCTGTCCCAACTTTTGTTTGGTATTTCTTCAAATTCAGCTCAACTATATTCAACTATATGAATTTTCTCATGATTTCGTGCGGAGCTTGCTTTTGAAAGCGCTCGTCCATTGATTCCCTTCCCCGTCCTCTTCCGTTGGCATCTCCAATTTCATAGTTATTATTATTATTATTTTTTTTTAAAATCAAATTTATATGCCACAAAAGGATGGATCGGTATATTCACCATCCACATATCCGGTCTCGGTATTGCTCCCAGTTTGTAGCATTTGAATCCTAATGTGATCGACAGCGATATCTGCGTTACATACAGCACTATCATTCTGGATAATCCGTTCATTCGTGAAGGGAAGAGTATTGGGGAAATCCAGCATATTCGCGGTTGCATTGTTGAACATTTGAATATTATTGGAGTCTAACATTGGTGCTTTCTTCATGTCATCGTATGAGTTATGAGGTGTTGTAATTACATCCTTTTGTATAATTCTACCAAGGAGGAGGAGTCGTTGAATTCACATTGCTGTTGGTTTTCTTAGAACATTGCTTTCTCTTGGTTGCCTTCCTGTTATTTTAGATGCCATTTTCCGTCCTACCAGGCAATCTCTTTGAGATTTCAGACCATTTGTTTCCTGACTCTTTGCCAGCTTCGATCAATATCTTGAGTTCCTCCTTGCTCCATGCATCCTTTTGTCACTGAAAATATCAGATAAATTCTTATGAAATATTTCTATTAATTCTTAAAATCTCGAACTAAATCACAATTATTTTAGTTGCTTAGGATTTTATCATGAATTTTGCCCCTGTTTCTTATATCATGCCAGTGTGTGTGCACCAATTATTCCCAAAACTTTAGAAGTATGATCTCTATACAAATAACTTGTTTAAATTCGATAAGTTGAGGGAAACTTGTATATTTTTTCTCCTTTGATATATCAAAGTATTTCCTATTATATGTGGTTATATTTATAGAAAGAATCTAATTGAAAAAAAATTTCTGACTTAGTCTCTCTAGCTATATTAGCTAAATGATTGGCAAAATCTATTTGCTTCTCTAAAAATGTGGACAATTGAAGCACCCAACGGATGCATTACTGCTTGGATCCTTCGTACAACGTGAAAGGTGCTCCAAGTAGCTAGGCTCAGGCCTATTTGTGTTGTTGAGCCATTGGACAAAGTCAATGAGTCAACTTCTATTTCAATATTTCTCAAGCTGTGCCGCTTGCAAAGATTCAATTCCACTTCCACTATATGTAGTTCTGCCTCTGCTATGTTCTTTGAATTGAAAAACTTACCCAAAGCGAATATATTTCGACCATGTTCATCTTGAACTAGGCCACCACTATAAATCTCGCCAGCCACCATAACGATAGTTGATGCGAACTTTGAAATTTGTTTCGGTTGCAGGACAGGGATGAGATTTGACCATTAAAACCAAAATTCACAAAATAACTTATAGTTAAAGAAGCAATGTTGAATTGAGTCTTCTCCATATTTGCAGAGCCAACACCTTGATGCTAATTTGACTACCCCTTCTTTGAATTACTTCATCAATGATAAAAATTGAAACCTTGGCGGGAATGCGCTTACTCCAAAAGAGAGATCACGAGAAAGACTTTGCGAGCATCGAATGTTGTTCCATGAACATTCGCTAGAGAATGGACCATCTGAAGAGAGTTTCCTCATAGCACAATCTGCATTGCTTGGTTGGAAGGGAGTTTTACTAACTTTGTCAGCTAATTCTGATCCAGGACATTGTTGCAGAGTATATGTATCCTCCCAACTATCTTCCTTTCAGTCATCTAACGGTAAAAATTGCGAAAGATTTTGAATTCTCCAACCAAAAGTTGCATTGGCCGCTGTTTTGACCGACTCCATAAAAAATGTGCTGCTCAACCACTGATTTTGTTTTAATCAGTCTTTTCCAAACTGGAGAGTGTTTTTCTCTCCTGAATGAGAGTCAAGTAGAAGGAGTTCTGCACATATTTAGTTTTAAAATAGTTAGAAATAAAGAATTCCCCACTCAAAGCATCCACCATAGCTTCACATCATGAACTCGAGCGATGTCTTCTAGTTGTTTCATTCCTAAACCACCTTCCTCTATAGGAGCACAAAACTCTTTTCCAGTTGATCTAGTGGACTGGAATATTCTGGCATGAACTCTTCCAAAAAAAAAAAAATTCTCAAAATGCAACTTTCTATATCTTTTACATGTCGAGCTTAATCATTAAGTTTCTACCTCTTACTTTCCTCTTTAACGAGTGTATCAGATCTTGTGGCAGTAACACGTTCTCCAATACGCCACGGCTTTTAATAAAGCCAGTGTGATTTTCAACTAATTTGTTAGGGAGCAAGGAATTTTAGTCGCGAGACTAGAATTTTTGAAAGAAGCTTACTAAAAACATTGTATAAGCTAATCGATCTGTGACCCTTCCAATCTTATTGGTTATATCTTTCTTTTTCTTTTTCTTTTTTGTGCACCAAACTATGGGTTATCTTCTTTCGGTTTCGGAATCAAAACAATGAAAGTGCTTGTTAAATATCTTGGTAGGACATGTCCTTGAAAGAAGAAACATATGACAACCACAAATTTTTTCCTTCATTATGTCCTGACAACTTTTATAGAAATGACCACCAACCTCGTCCGGACTAGCTACTAAATTGTTATCAATATAATTTAAAGATTAAAGCTCTCCAAACCTCATCGACTAAAGGCAGGGAAGTGAGAAATGAGATGATTTCATCTATCATCACTATTGGAGTTAATCGGGTCGGCTTCTGGAAATTCAAAAGTTTTTCCTGCTAGAATAAAGAATTATAGTAGTTAACGGCCGACACTCAATCTGCTTTCCATTTTCATCTTTGATTCTTGTGACCTTAGATCCCATTTGTCTGTGCATTAGAGTGGCATGAAAAAAATTTAGTATTCCTTTCACCCTCTTTCACTCGTTTGAGTCTTGCTTTTTTACTTGAGAAGATTCTCCTCACAAGCCAAAGCCAAAGCCAAATGAAAAGAAAGTTTTGCTTGTGCCTCATGTAGCACACATCTATTTTCAAAAGAGGAATCATTTTCAAAGACAAATTCCAATTCAGCTACCTTCTCCTCCCACTATTTTACTTGGTCAAGAACATTTCCAAAAGCATTTTTATTCCATTCTTTCAAACACCTTTTTAAACTAAGCCTAAGCCTTTCTTTTTAGAGCTTAACTAACCCAATGCTTGTCATTAAACCACTACGGTTTTCTTTAACATCTAAAAGCTTTGAATGCTTTGTCCACATGTTGAGAAATCGAAAGGAACCTGGTGGCTTGGGATCCAGATCTCTTCATCTCACAAGCAATGGGCAATGATCTGAGCATGTTTTATTTAGATGAATCACATCAATAATTTCCTCCTCGAGCCAAAAGGAGTTTACAAAAACTCAATCTAATCTTTGCCATATTGAACCTATATTGAACCTCTATTCCAGGTGAATGTCGAGCCTCAGAAGTGAAATTCTTCGAGTTTACAGTTAGTCATTGTTCTATTGAAATCATTCATCGCTTTATCTGATGGATGTTGATCTCGTCTTCTTTCCTTGATCAATCTAACAAAGTTAAAATCTCCACATACTATTCATAGAAGATCACAAGTTTCAGCACATTCATATAATTCTACCGATAATGGAAGCCAACCCACTATGGAGCATGCATAAATGGTGTTGGTCTCTCGCAAGCGATCAAGAGGAGATGGTGAATTGATTGCTTAACAAATTTTAAACATTTTCAGAATAAAGAACCCTTTTTCATTACTTATATAAATGACTTAGAGTTTATCAATATATGTGCAAATAGAGAATTAAAATCAAACAAATAAGTAAAAGAGAGAGGGTACAATAAGATCAAGTAGAGGATTTATGTAGCTTTCTCCTTATGAGTCAATTCTCTCTGCGAGCTCCATTTATTGGGACCGTATTGATCATTCCACCATTTTTTATATTCAAAAGAAGAGTATAAGTATAGAATCAACACAATTTTGTCCTCCTAGCTTGTCTCTAGTTACAACAAAACTATTGTGGCCTACTTTCTCTTGATTACAATACAATTTAATGTAAATAAATCTAGGTAGAAAGATAAATACAATTTCCAAAGTATTTAGCATTGAGGACTTGTAAACAATTGAGAAAAATAAAGTTTGCTCTAGATTGATCTTTCAAACGCTTTTTGCAATGAATATCAAAGAACAGTATGTTGTTTTTCTTCACGGTTTCTTTTTTTTTTAAATTTTTGAGAATAATGGCTAGTAAATCATTTAGACGTTAGATGAGCCTTATCTTTTTTGGTTCAACTTGAATAACCTCTATGTTGGTTGATCTTTATCTCCTTGTAGATTTGAAATATCAAGTTTGGTGTAATTGAAATATCTCCACAAAATTTATAGAATTCAAAATATTTAAATATGGATCCTCTTCTCTTCTCAATCTTTGGATAAGCTTATGTCTTGTATCTAGACTTAGTTGAATAAAATCTTTATAGCTTTAAATCTTCGAATAATTTAGCTTCCATGATATTCTTATAACTTAAATTCGAAACATTTGAAACTTATGATCCTTATTTTTAACTTCACGTGCTAACCAACTTAACCTTGATATTATGATTCATTATAATTTGTAAGATAATCCTCCTTAAATAGTGGAACATGTCAAATGTATTATCCAAATACACTTAACTGGTGCAACTGAGCCTTAACATACAAAACAAACAATATTAAATAAAACTAAGTTTTTGTAAGTTTCTTTTAAGTCCATTTCTAAGTCTTCTATACTCTTTGGAACAGCTTCTGTGCTTTTATAGATTGCTTCTAAGTTAGTTTCTATGTTTATTAGATCTCTCTTTTCTTCATACTTCAACAATACCCAATATGGCTTCTAAAATGTGCTTCTAACTCTTTGTCTGTCAAGAAATCTACAAACTCATCCTTTAAGGATTAGAGCTTTTAATTATTCTTCTAACTTTTTATTTTTCAAGCTTTATTTATGAGTCATGTTTTCTAGTTAGTTACTTGCTTTTGTCTTTGCTTATAAGTCATTGTCATTTTTGTCAACACTTAACATATTTATTAGTAAACCTTTGGTATTTGTTATCATCAAAACATGCCATCAAGGGATCCAACAAATAGCAGTAAAAAAACATATCACTAGTTATTGGATTCTAAAATTTCATTGTTAAAAGTTGACCATTGTTCTAACATCCTTATACTTGTAAAATGTCATTATATAGAAATCATATACTTGCGTTGATATTAAGGCTCTGATTAGTTCATCTTTTTGGTGTTTTATTAATATCTACTTAAATCTTGCGTTTGATAAAAATAAAACACTAAAAAGATGGAAACATAATTTCATATATGCCCTTCTTCTAAAATTAAAAACTCAACAAATTTATACAAAATTGAATTTATTTACTATTTATTTTATTCATGTTTACAAAAACATCAATTAAAATGATTATTTCTAATGTATAAAATATATTTTTTTCAAATCTTCTCTCTTAAAAGTATACGAATTTTCATTTCTTAACTCCAACACTTCAATTATTATTTTTATCATAATTGTGAAATAGAAATAGATAAGATAGTTTTCAAATACCGTTTTTCAAACAAATACAGATCAGATGTAGAACAAATACAAATCGAATATATATAAGATATAGAAGGAAAAAAGACAATCCAAATAGGATTTAAATATGCCTCCATAAAAGCCTATCGTTTGGCAAACAATTAGATAAGGAATCAAAATCAACAATGGAATGTAAGGTCTACTATTTGATGAAAAGGAAAATTTGGGGGGGGGGGGGGGGGGGGGGGGGAGAGAGAGAGAGAGGGGATATCTTTTATCTAAAATGACATAGTCAGAATGCCATTTCCATTTATTCAAGGATTTCCCAAAAATTGAAAATGCATATCAACTCTATCTACATTGGATTATGTGATATCTCTCAAATATAAGGTGATGGAGATCTAATTATCAAAAGAACATGCTTAATAGGGGGTACTCCTAGGATGGATAACTTCTTAGGAAGCAACTGGCATAAAGGATAAAATCATGAGGCATATCACATTAAAGTAAACAATACTTCTATAAGAAGAGTGCCAATCAGGTTGTTATTACATATATGCTTAATATAAGACATATTTATGGGAATCAAGGATTTGCCTAAGCAGCCGATGCTTTATTCATATGTTTTTTGTTTGCTTTTTTTTTCTTCAAAAAAAAAAAAGTTTAGGTGACTTTAGCTTTAATCACCAACATGGTTAAGGCATCTCCAAAACCATAAGCCGTCTAGGAATTTACCCTTTAATACAATCCTCACATTGGTAGAGATATACTCATACTCTTTTAATAGACCTTGACCTATCCTTACTAACTTATCCAACTTATGTTAATCATATATTTGTGTTGTCACATATTCAATAATTGATCTTGTTGGACTATAAGGGTCTTTTCAAAATTGCTTTGACATTTAGATTGATTGATTCAAATCAATTTTTCCCTTCATCATTTATATGTAAATAACAAAATATGTACATATAAATTATGAGTATTACAATTATTAGTTTATTTATATCAATCATTCCTGACAACACAGTTATTAGAGCAAAGTACTTTTATATACAATGGGGATAGTATTATAATTTGCACTTAATCATTAGTTGATTTTTAATTAATTATATGAACTTTGAAATTGTCAATTTCATCACCCAAATGGATTTTTCGAGTTAACATCACCGGTGATTCTAAATTTGTTAATATCCATATTTTTTAACCAAAGCGGACTACTAAATGTCCTAAGCATTTATTTTATGGCCATACTCCACTTAAGATAATTTAGTATTTTAACAACTCTATCAATCTATATCCTTATCCTCCTTCTCTTATTCTTTGTCTTCCTCATCCTCTTTTTCCTTTTACTTAATGCTAATCTTGATTCTAACAAGTGTGTTAAAATTCAAATCTTTATTATCTATTTTTATGTTAAGACCATGAAGTATCTAAAAAAATTGTATCAAGAATCAAAACTACACCATACATTCATTAAAAGAGGATTTAGCAACAACATCACTTATCCATATTAAATATACTTCTTCAAGTTTTGAAAAAAAAAATGAATTATTTTTCCACTTATTGCAATATGAATTGAAAAGGGAATCATTATTGTGTTGATAAATAAGCAAATGTTCAAATTTTCATATTACTAATATTCGACATCTTTCTTGATTTGGCACTTTATTAGCATAAGTATTAGAAAAACTAAATTAATCTATTTTCTTAAATTTTTGAAATAAGAATAAAAGAAAAACTAGTTATAACAACAATTTGAACCCACTTCAACTTAGGAGCAGATTTACTCCAAAACTTTTCGATGTTTCAAATAACCTCATTAAACTTTGGTAAATTGGTAAATAACCCTCATAAACTTTAACATTTATATGGAAATATCTCTTAAACTTATCAAAATATATTTTAAGATTCTTTAAATTTTGATCACAGTATGACTTTTTAACAAAAAATAAAAATGTTTGAAGTGTTGTTGATGAGCTAGTGTTTAGAGGATCATTAGGGAAATCGATATCTTGATTCATCAATAGGCTTAAATTCCATATAGCTAATGTAGTTATACTATAACAACATCAAACCCTAGAGGATATAATTAACTTGCAAGTCGAGTTGAGCAACATTAGAATTGTAAAGGGAAACAATTTTCTACACATTTGTAGAAGTGAGATAAAGAGGAATTTAGAAAGAATGAAGAAATTAAGAGAGATGTCAATAAGAGTAAAGTATGAGAAGCAAAAACTCAAAAATAGGTGCAACAAAAGAAAAGTTAGGACATTAATTGTTTTGAATGTTCAATTGATTAGCATTAGGCAACATAGTATCTTAATAGGAGGGTTATGATATTAAAAAGATGTAAGATTGAGAGTGAGGAGAAAGAAAATAAGGACAGTGAGAGTAATTATGAAAATGAGATGATTTATCCTTAGCAACAAATATTAATGGTAATGCAAAAACTTTTGAAGAATTATGAAGAGACAAACCTAGAATAAAGAAAAACTTTTTTCCTTATCAAATATTTAGTATAAGGGAAGGCTTATATTGTTGTGATTAATGGAGGTAGCTGTACTAATATTATTTTTACATATTTAATTAATAAACTAAGGTTACAAGTGACACAACATCCAAAGCCTTATAGCCTTCACTAAATGAACAATTGAAGGATTTTATGTATATAAGTAGGGTCATATTCCCTTATCTATTGGTGACTATATTGACAATGTTCTTTCCAGTGAAACTCACATGGATGCTACTCAATTATTGCTAGGAAGACCATTGTAGCATGAGTGTTAAGCAATTTATGATAGGTATAGTAAAGCATGTACTATTTAAAGGCACGGTAAAGTGTTTGAATTGGTTCCTATGAGCCCATTAAAAGTTTGATAAGAAAGGTTTCCATTTATTAAAAAAGAAAACGAGCAATAAAATTTGCTCATGTGTCGCTTAAATAAACTAGATTCAAGGATGAATCTTTTTCAGCCAATGACAATGATAAAGATCATAGAATAAAACTAAGATAAAGGATAAGTTGGTCATTGTAAAAGATTTTAGAAGTATATTTGAGCATATAGAGGGGTGAGAGGTCTTTGAAGGTAGGATTGACTAAAGCAAGGCTAACTTAAATAGAATTAAGAGTGATAGATCAGAGGTGGTCAACTAAGGGCAGTCGACTGCTCATCATATTAAGTCACTTGCAAGACTAGCTATAGGCCAATTACATAAGATGCATTCGCTTATTTAGTATTTTTTTTTTAATTTTATGCTATCTATGTCCAATTTATTTAGGTTAACTTATGTTTAAGTCCTTTATTTTGATGTCATTTTTACTTTAGTAATTTTCATTTTATGTCAATGGTCTTAGGTTTTTAGTTATCAGCTTATAAATAAGCAACTTTTGTAATGGTAAATCAGTTTAGTATTAAAAAAGTATCTTTTGAGATTTGTTGAATATAAGAAATATCTTTTCTCTTTATCCATAGATCATGTTCTTATCAATTTAAATCTCAATTGTGAAGAACTTATTAATTGAATTTGTGTGACTCACATTGATTCTTTCAACACCCTATGATAGTTTCACAAATTATGTGTAATTTCGGTTTGTAATTCAATCACAAAACTAGTTTGATTTCATCATTCTTGCATAACATTAAAGAAACGGTCTCATTCATATCCTTTAATTTCTTGTTCAAAGTCACAAAATATCTCTTTCTCTCTTACAAATACAAAACCCTTCAAAACCCCAAAACAATTATCACGATCACGTTTTGAAGCAACACAAGACTTGTATCATTCGGTATAAGAGAAAGCATAATCTTCATCACATTCCTTACCCCTATCATTATTACCACCATAACCACTACGACTTCACTATTTGCATTATCAATTATACTACTGCAACTATCACTGCCATGAATTACTAGCCTAACTTTACACTTATACCACCACTTTCGATACTAACAAAGCATAACCATCACTACAACTATGGTATTAGTGTGGTATTAGTCTAATAGTAGTGGCAACAGTAAAGGTGCTAGTGGTGATGATGATTTAACAATGATGCAATGATTATAGTGGTACACTAATGGTGGTTGTGATAGTAAAAGTAGTGAGGGTGGTTGCAATGTTAGTACATGGTTTGTAGCAATAGTGTTGTTTCTATTGATAGTGAGGTGGTAGGAGTTAAGGGGGTATGGAGGAGGTGATGGTGGTGGTTTCTTAGTGGAGATAGTGGTAATGGCAGTAGTCGTGACAGTATTTTTTATCAAACTAGATCATACTAATACTTTTGTTTTATTCTTATCTCAATAAAACATTATAATTATATGAGGTAAATAATAGATTGAAAGATTTGTGGGAATTAAGAGCTGAAATATATGACTTGGCTAATTTAGGTTATAATGCCTTACTTTTCAGGTGTCTACTTAACTTGTACTTTTCAAAACTTGGTACTTGAAGGAAAGTTAACATGCCACTCCCAAGATAAGAACAATACCACTTGTGAATTAAAATTTAACGTTTCAAGCTTAGAACCTATAATTCAATCATATTGTACATGTATACCTAAGGCACTTCATATTTAATATCATAGTTGAAACTTTCTAATTTTGGGTTTCAATCTTCTACTTATACAATTCAACCTTTTAAGTTTAGTTTCTCACCTTCTATGTTTAGGTAATACTATTTTGTCTCATAATATAGATCTTCTAAGTTTATAATATTACGTTGTAAATTTATAAAAAAATAGGTGTATATTTTTTACCTCTAAGAAGAAGCTTCTATGTTCTTAATTCAACCTTTTACGTTATTAGTTAATAGGCTCCTGTATGGATCTTTTAAGTTCCCAGTACAATCATATAACTTTGTAGAATTTAATAAACTCTTAACAACTTATCTTTATATGGTTTAAGTTTCACCATGCTAAACCTATTTTAAATGAAGTTCAAGGACACTGGCACTTGCGTTAGGGATTACGTAACATCTTAAGTCATACATTTTACATGTAAATATAGCTAATGCGCAAAAGTTGCAATATGTATATATAAGGCACAACCTAAGAACCTAAAACTTCAAAATAAGTGTTTAGCGCTCTCAGAGTTTTCCTAAAGCCTAAGTTAGCAACATCACAACCTTTACCTATAGAGTTTTCCTAAAGCTTAAGTAAATAACATCATAACTTTTACCTATATTTAAGTTTAGTAAAATACCAACCCTTAACTCCTTATATAGTAAAGTGAGTACAAAGAGTAAAGTGAAAAAAGAAAGGAAATCCATATTCAATAATGACATAGGTAACAAATTAATAACACAAGATACGTTTAACTAGATACATAATCCATAACAAAGTACCATACATTGTGCATCGTACAATTAGCATGTTAATGTAAGTGATATGTATTGGCTAGTATTCTTATAGCAAACAACATAAAATAGCCGTATTTCCAAGACAATTCAAAAGTAGTATTAAGAGGCCCAATTCTAAAGGCAAAATAATGAGTTAACACTTGGCAGCTCAATTTAAAGGGGATTAACCAATATCATCCAATTTTATATTGTCTTATCTAATTTTACATGCTATATACCAATACAATCACTACTACAAGTATTATCTAAGAGTATTATAGACTTTAGTTTAATCGACAAAGATAATTATAGAATTTCCCTCCATTACATATCTAAATAGTGCTAAATGTTCACATACTCACAATTATCTTTTAATAGTATTCAACTAACTTTTAGACATAACATTCCATTAAATTTCAAAACCAATTGAATTAAAAGAAATATTGATATCCAACTTATAGCATCCTTTCAAGCATTTTAATTTTATAAATAATCGTAACTAAATTAAATAGTTAAGTTATTTTAGTTATAAGCATATGTTAATATCAAAAGTAGTATCATTTAAGCTAAAAATCATTCCCATTTGCAAAATAAATGTCAACTACTTTTAACATATCCATAGCATTCTAAAAACATAAAATAATTATTATCTTCTAGTAGTTTTAGGAGAATCATGCATTTCCATTAGGCTAGAATTTTCTTAAAAAATTGCCAAATTTAAGGAAACTAATTTATTATATAAACCAAATATGTGACAAAACTAAAATTAGATACTCATAAACTTAATATACCTTATTAAGAGCTCATGAATTGAGAATCAACTAAAAACTACATCATCAAGGATTCAACTATCAAATTGAATTTAGCTTCAAATTGCCCCATTTCTTAAGAACCTATTATACTTACTTTCAAATATGTGCATATGAAGTCACTATGTTAAACAATACAAAAAATTAACTACAAATACAACTTTTTATAATTATTTAAGCAGGTATAATATTTTTATGTAATTCACAAAATCAATTAGATTCAGATTCTTACAAGCACATGAAACTCGAAGGTTGTTGGCCACCATAAAGAATTATTCTTGAAAGCCATGAAATTTTCTCTAAAAATAAATAATAACTTACTAAAGTTGGAAGCTTTACTCTCAACTTTAATTAAATTTGTTCTTGTTGTATATTAGAAAGAGAAAAAGAGCAAATGATAATTTATGATTATTGCAAGCTTTACGTAAGAATCTCATGAACTTTGGTTCCTATCGTAGATAGGAACTAAAAATAAAAAGTATTTATTTAATCAATTTACTTTCAAAATAAACAATTTATTATATGAGTGACATAAAAAACAAAATGATATTTTAAGTTTAGATTATCAAACTATGTTTGTAATTGAACACAAACAAAATAAGACTTTCACATAAAAGTATTATCATAATCTAAAGAATGTATAAATGATTAAAAAAAAAAATCATGCTATGATATTCATATATAATTAAATAATTACGTTGATTGCCTAAATTTTGGGCAACAAATGTACTATTGATTTCAATAATTAGTGTAAACTACTGTAACTTGTAATTATTTACTTGTACAAATAGTAAAATAGATTATAAGGCTTTAGTTTCAGTTGGCTTAGTTTTTCATGAGTTAGTTATTTTTAGTTAGTTACTATCAACTTATATAAATACCAAACATTCACCTATAGTTTCAATTTCCTTTAATAAAAGAAACAAAACTTCTATTCTTCAAAGTTGAATAGATATTTTCTTTGGAGCACAAGACTTCAACGAACTCTAACATGAACATCTAAACTCATATGGCATCAGAGTAGTGACAATTCATCTTTGCTTATCATTTTGATCATCACTGTAAGTCTGATTAACTACTGTTCTCTAATATAACATTGTCAAACAGACTAATATAGATCTTTTATACCTTTTTGGATTTGACAACCCTAATATGATATTAGGGAATGTAATTTTCAATGGTGAAAACTTTATTGCATGGATTTGTTAGATTAAATTAGGATTAGGAGTGAAGTTAAAGTTAGATTTTGTAGATGGATTGATAGTAAAACTTAGCGATGATTCTCCTGATCTAATTAAGTGGCTCTGATATGACTATATGGTATGATGCTGGCTTCTTAATTTCATGAGTAGTGAATAGTCACAAAATTACTTGTATGTTCAATCATCGTATGAATTATGGATGGAAATTGTTGAGTACTATGGTAATGCAAATGGAGTGCTTGTGTATCAATTACTTCAAGAAATTTGTAATCTAAAATAGGGAAATCTATCTTTATTACCTATTATAATAATATGAAGAAGATTTGGGATAACTTATAAGTCTTAAATGCACATCTTAAGTGTACCTATAGTTGAATGGCCTATTGTATCTATAGATTTAAGAAGGAGTTTATTGAATTTGATTTACAAAATAATTTAATGGAGTTTCTAATGGGATTGTTTAAAGGTTATGCAAGTGTTTACAGTTAGATTTTAGGAATGGATCCTCTTCCATCAGTGAACAAGGGTTTCTATCTTGTTCAATAAGTTAAAACTTAACGGCAAATTACAACTACATCGACTATAGATATAGAAATTGTAGCTTTTGTATCAAATAGAAGATCTTTGGATAAGAAGAAACTTAAAGAGAAAGTGCAAAGCAAATTTGTAAACACTATAAGTCAGAATGGCACACTATAGAGAGTTGTTTTTAGATCATTAGGTATTCGAAGTGGTATAAAGGAAGGGGATTTAACAAGAAAGTGAAAAGTTCGGCTTCTTTATGTGTGAAAGAAAGGAAGTTGTTACCTTATGTTGATTTACCTTTTGAATATTTTAGTAATTCAATATACTGTAGTGGAGGTTTAAGTACTTCTTTAGTTGATCTAGCTCTTATGCAAAGTGTTTCCCAAGAGACGATGAAACTTATGCAAGGAAAGTCTTTGGTTGTTGAAAGTGATACTATTGTAGTGAACATGGTGTAGGTATTGCCGTAACTCTAAGTTGATGTCTTAATGCTTAAATAATGATATAGATTCATGGATAGTGGATACAGGGAGCTACGAATCATGTGACCCCCTATCCATCTTTGTTACAAAACAAATAAACTTTGATGAAACCAATACTAATTCAATTACCTGATAGCATTATCAAACATGTCACCCTACTGGGTTCTATTACCATAAAACTCGGATTAACCTTACACAGTGAATTCTTAGTTAATGATTTTACACACAATCTTTTTTCAATAAATAAACTGTTACATGACCAGCAATTAACAATCACTTCCACTCCTTCTTCATGTATATTTCAAGACCAGAGAACTAGTCAAATTGTTGCCATAGCAAAAGAACTTTGTAGACTTTATGTACTTGTTCCCATTGTTACTATTGATTATGTAGATCCTTCTAGAAATATCTCATTTGATGTAAACTTAGTTCAGACTTGCAATGATTATAGTTTAGCACATTTACTACATGATAGGTTATGTCACATTTCAGTTTCCAAACTTAAACATCTTACTATATGTTCACATTTGCCATTTGATAAATTTCTTTGTGAAAGCTATAATCAAGCTATATTTCATAGAATGCTCTTTTCTCATAGTGAACATGAATCATCATTTGCCTTTCATTTGCTTCATATTGATTTATGGAGACCAACTAGAGCCAATTATTTTCTAACCATCCTAAATGGTTTTAGTAGATGTATATGAACTTAAGTCCCAAGTGCTATCAATTCTGATTAAGTTCTTTTACTATGTTCTTAATCAATTTGATATCTCTCCTAAAATATTTTGAATTGATAATAGATCGGAGTTTATATCCTTTACTTGTAAGTCCTTATTTGATAGCCTTGGAATTATACATCAATGCACCACGATTTGCGCATCACAACAAAATGGGAGGGTAAAGCGCAAACATAGGCATTTACTAGATACCATCAAAGTATTGAAAATTTAAGCAAATCTTCTTAAAGAGTTTTATAGTAGGTGTGTATTAGCTGCTACCTATCTTATCAATAAAATGCCAATGGCTATTCTAAATTGGAAGGGTCCTCATGAGATGTTCTTTAATCTTAAACAAGACTACAACCACTTACACAAACTTGGTTATTTATGTTTCATAGCAAAACATACTCCTCCCTAAGACAAACTTGATCCTAAAGGAGCTAAGTTTTGGATTATTAGGCTACATTCAAGGACAAAAAGGATATAAAGTGTTTGATCTTGTTAGTGGTGAGTAGAGATATTATTTTTTACGAACACATATTTTAATTCCAATAATCAAACTTGCAGTCATCTTGTTTTGATTCAAATCTTCAAGCAGATCATTTGGTTCATTCTTTTGTTAGTCTTGATAGATTAGATTTATCCCCTATTCGACATATAGATTGTACTTCCATCACTTCTTTTGATTATCTAAACATAATATGTTCCTAAAATGTTCCACTTAGATTCTCTAATAGGTCTACATAACCACCCAAGTGGCTACAGAACTTTGTACATAATGTTCATTCCATTACTGCTACTTCCATGCCTTCACCTTCTAATAAAGCTTCTTTGTCCTTATATCCCTTGTTTGATTCAATTATGTTTGCTCATTATCCACCTAATTATATTGCATCTGTGGCTAATGTATTGACTATTCCTAAACCTAGCTGTTATTCTTAAGCTATTAAACATAAAGAATGGGTTCATGCCATGAATCTTGAACTTAAAGCTCTTAAGAAAAATGATACTTGAGAGCTCACAAGTTTACCTAAGGGAAAGCAAGCTATAGGTTTGAAATGGATTTATAAAGTGAAGTTCAAACTTGATGAGACAGTTAAGTGATATAAAGCTTGATTAGCAGCTAAAGGGTACACTTAGTGATGCAAGCACTATCGTGGATGGATATACGAGTAGTAGTATCACACAAACAAGGGGTAGGTCGGAATCACAAGTTAGTTTGAAAAGTAAATGATAATCAAGGTTTTGAGTAGGGGTTCTCATGCACTGACTAAGGATATTATACACCAACGCTTCACACAAGCTTGAGCTATACTTGATATGATACATAAGTGAAACATGAGGCTACTTGCCATTAATCTACACTCACAAATGGGTTAACTAAGAGTGAAAAGAGCAAGTAAACATACTTAACTCAAAGGGGAAAATTTATGAATATTGAAGATACTTGGTGTATAGCTATTATAATAAAGAGCATTTATATTCCCCTAATTAAGGCAAGTCTTAGGTTCTTACAATTTACCAAAAAGATCCTTTACTAGAATTGGAAAACAAATACAACAAAGAGGGAAAAACTATTACAATGGAAAACGGAATGGTCTATGTTAGGATATTAAGGTTGTTAGAAGGTTATATACGTCTTTGCCTCTCAATTTGTGGTCTAAATTATTGTTGGATGCAGGGCAAAGCTAACTAGGTCAGCATTAGGTAGGCAGCTCGAGAACTTAGAGGGCACTTATCAGGATTGTTGGAACTATAGAGCTTGGCTTTAGTAAGTCATCTTGGCATTGGGTTGGTGTAATCTCGGATGTCCGATAGTTTGAGATCATGGGAACTCGAGCCGTAATGCTGGCAGATGTTAGTTTTTATTGGAACTTCCTACATTAGAGAGATTGTGATTGGGTTGGAAGAACTTGGGAAACATATCAGGTTGACTAAGAGGAATTCCTCTTCTTCTGGGGTCAAGTCCTTCTAGGTAGCTTTGTGTACTAGGGCAGCAAGTCCTATTGCTTAGGATCGAATGCTTAGTCCTTGATTCCTATCATTCAAGTTGAAGGTGAAGGTTATACGGACAAATTTTCACCAATTGCTAAACTTGGTAAAATGTGCATTTAATTGCTATTGCTGTTGCAAAAGGCTAGCCTTTATATCAAATTGACATCAACTATAGCTTTCTTCATGGGTATATATGTATCTTCCCTAAGGTTATAATTAAGTATAATCTTAAGCGCTCATTGTATGACCTTAAACTAGCCTCTAAGCAGTAGATTATTGAAATCTCCAAATTTCCATTAAACATTTGTTTTTAGCAATCCAAACGTGACTATTCATTATTCACTTGTTATAACGCCAATGGTTTCCTTGCTATTCTATTATATGTAAAAGATATGATTTTAACAGGAACCAATGAAGCTTCTATCTCAAATCTTAAGTAAGCTTTAGATAAGGGGTTTAGTATTAAGCTATGTCATACTCCTTTAGGCATCTTGCTTAACTAGTGCAAATTCATTTAAGATGTCCTTGAAGATGTTGGTTTCTTTAGTACTAAACAATTAGTTACTCCCTTTCTTATTGGTTCCAAGATTGACAACACTTTCAGTAAATTACTTAGTGACCCTTCTTTTTATAGAAGATCAGTAGGTCTCTTACTTTATTTAACTTCGATTAAGCTTGACATTTCATTCACAGTTCATTACCTTAGTCAAATCGTGTTAGTTCCTTGTATGCCATATTTGTAAGCTATCTTTCATGTTCTTCGATACTTGAAGGGTACTTCGTTTCTTGGCCTTTTTTGTCCTATGGTCAATTCATTTTCCTTGTTTAAGTATTCTAATTCTTACTAGGGATTGTGTCTTATTGATTGTAAGTCTATTACTGGCTTCTACATCTTTTTACTCACTGCCTTAATTGCGTAAAAGACCAAAAAGCAAACTATTGTTACTACTTTCGAGTGCTGAAGGAGACTATTGAAGCATGGCTTCGACAACAAAGGAGTGTCTTTAGGTGAATTATATTCTTAAGGATCTACTAGTTCATGTTGATTTACTAATTTCTCTTTGTTGTGATAACTAATCAGCCTAGTTGATTACTAATAATCTTTGTCATAATAGAACTAAACATATTTCTATTGATGTGAACTTTAGGCATGATTAAGTTGCTACAGGTTTCTTGAAGATTATTCATGTTCATCTTAAGCTTTAGCTCATTGATTTTTTGATAAAGCCACTTAGGCAATCTAGTTTAAACTTCATTTGTGCTAAGCTAGGTCTTTGAGTAGATCCAACTTAAGGAAGGGATGTAAGCTATTGTGACTTGTAATTATTTACTTGTACAAATAGTAAAATAGACCGGTAGGCTTTAGTTTCTGTTATCTTAGTTTTTCATGAGTTAGTTATTTTCTATTAGTTCCTATAACCTCATATAATTCCTTTAGTAAAAGAAATAATACTTCTATTATTCAAAGTCGAATAGACATTTTTTGCAAAGTACAGTACTTCAACGAACTCTGTAATGGACATCCAAACTCAGAATTAGTTCTTTCCTTTTACAAGTTTCTATAGGCTTCACAAATGCCGTGTTAGTAATACAAAAGATCAATTGCATCTTTTAGAAAACAATTATCGATTTTTTAATATATACATAATTTTTTAATATATAAAATAAGTCACACAAAATCAACACTTTTATCCTTTAATGCAACAAAAAATAAATAAATAGTAGCATCATCATCTTTATACAGAGTTAACGTTATATCTAATAATGTATCAAAGCAATTTTATATCTTCAATAGAAAATTCTGGATGAATCCAGTCAAACACCTCCTGGACATTCTCTTGCCTTTCATTAGTAAAAAGCTAACCAAAGAAATTGGTATGACTTGCTGCAATGTCTTTTTCCTCTTCCATCTAAATACCTTTCTCAATTTTTATCCTAGTAATCGTATTCTTCCTCCTCCTATTTTTGGTAGTTTGATGGAAAAAATTTGTATTATAATCACCATAACTCAACCAATTGTTTCAAGACTTTGGTACCAAATTTTTTCCTTATGATATAAAAGCTCTTCAATCTATTCAATGAGAGACACTTCTTCCTCCTTATTACCCTCCACACGACTTTGGACAGCATTTAATCTTATAATAAACTTTTTGATTTTCTCTCTTGAATTGGGGATAACTTCATTATGCCATTTCAAAAGTTCTTTTTTACACTCATGTTGTTTGAGTAAGATGTCATATGCATTAAGAACATTCTAGCCCTTAGTTACTGCCTCTTTATCGCCTTTAATGGAATGCTAAAAGTTTTTAAATTTAAATCGCTTAGTTCCTGTAATTGCTTTCTCCACTAAGGAGATGATAAGGGTAGCATGATCTAAACCTATAGTTAGGCTATGATCAACATAAAAAGCTCCATAATATTTAAAATTTCTCCTTAAGATATCCATATAACTTTTTTTGTTTTTGTTTTCCGTTAAAAATAAAATGCTTGGATTATGTTTATTAATAAGTCCACTAAGGTTTTGAGTTGCCAAGGATGGACCAAGTCCTTGACAACTCCAACTCAAGATTGTCATGGCTTCCTTGTGTCGTTTAAAGGCATGCCACTACCATCTAATATGCAGTTTAGATCCCCTTCTATGATATAAACATTAATGAGAGTGTATTTTGCCACCACTTCCCTCTTTCCTTCCTCTGCCTTTTATATTTCCTATTACGCTTCTTCCTCCACCCTTGTTAGAGCCATGTCTAGCCTTAAATGTCAATTCCTTATCAATTTTCGGGGGATTACCATCAAAGTACTGCTTCTTTTGAACTTATTGATCTACATTGTCCATCCCTTTATCCTTTCCTCTCTTTAACTTCAAATCCTTAAAAGCATTCACCATTAGTGAAGGAATTACCACACTCATCACATTGAGATCCTCCTTATTGACAAGAGAGTCTACTACTTCATTTTGCTCATCTGAAGGCAATTAAACAATATATTTGATTAGAGAGATGTTTTCTTTTTTGTTTGAATAGAAAGCTACAGTTTGTGACATAATGCTACGATGTTTTTTAGCAAGGCTCCAGGGGGGTTTATTTACAAGTGACTTAAGTGTTTTTAGGGAGTCAACCTCTGTGGTTTTAGCAAAAAGGTTAGAAACGCATGACGGAGTTTGGGAACTGTGGTTGTTTGGCTTAGGTACAAGTGATGGGGTTTGCGATTTAGAGATTTGGGTGAGTTTATTGGTAATGTTTAGGTTAATGTTTGTGTTTGTTGGTAGATTGGTTGTATCATAGTAAGCTCTTTAGTTGCCATTAGCCTTTAAATTAGGTACATTTGACTAGAAACCACCCTTAACAGGTGTTGCCCATAAACCTGATCCGTACGCATTACTCGCACCCTCTTTAAACTTGCATGGTTTTGCTAAATGACCCAATTGACCACAAATGAAGCAAAAATCTAACAATCTTTCATGCTTAAAAAATGTTTTATATCTTTCACCTTAGAATTCAATCTACTTAAGTCACATAATTAATGACCATATATGCTTGAGTCCACAGCAATACAACTAATGTACAAAATGAAATGGGAAGAGAGAAAGGGGTGGTAAGAATTGAGAAACTCAAAATATTGGTTGTAACACAGTAAATGGTTTGAGAGTAGTGCTTTTAGAATAAAGTTGCGGAATATGACTTTAGTGATGAATTTACAAACATAATCAATGCTAAAAATAGTAAATAAAGATTAATGACACCTTAAGACAAATGTAATACATAAAATTTAAAAGAAAAAAAATCCATTAATGGTGTTGTAAACAAATCTAACTGATAAAATTATAGGTAAAAACTTTTGAAAATATATATTATAATATAAAATAAATAGATAGGTAGAGCTAGCGCCAAGAGAATTAAGTGAGGAGATTGATTTGACTTTTTAATCAAAAGAAAAGTGTAAGGTCCATAGAAAGGGTCCATCCATGGTGCTCTTAGAGTTGAAAATATTTTTGGACTATCGTATGATTATCCAATAGAAAAAAAAGGTTATAGGGTTGAGAAAAAGTTATATGGAGAAAAAAAAAGGCATAAATTGAATTTTGCCTTTGTTTGTAATCAAAATTCACAAAATGTATTCTTACTGAAGAAAGAAAGAAAGGAAAAAAATAAAAAATAAAAACCCAAATCAAGCTTAGAATTTCATAAATCCCTCCACTCATTTGCAAAGCTGAAGTGAAGAAACCTTAAAAAGAGAGATTTGGGATTTTGTTTTTCCTTCTTATGTTGGTTTTTGATTTGTGCATGTGCTTCAAAGTTCTCTCTGAGGTCACATGCATGCCACGTAATATTTTAATGAAGCACTTAACAATTGCATAAAGAAAAATTATGGGTCATTATTGATAGTGAATTCTTAATAGGAGGATTTAGGCCCATGCTTGGCTTGGTGTTGCTGCGAGCTTGTGATGAGGCCTACATAAGTAATAAATGTAAGGAGTCACCTCCTGTGTATGCACTTCTATGCTAAAGGGGTGAAAAATAAACCAACATGTAAGAGGGAGAGAGAGTAGCTAGGTTATGGGATCCCCTTTCTTAAGGGGGTCTAGTAGTACTTATGGGGAATATAAGTATGTGTTGATTAGATAAATAAGATCTTAAAAGTATTTTTGCATATCTTAGATTTGAGGAAGGGAATTTTATAAATGATCTCCTTACTGTATGCATTAGTCTCCTCTTGTTCCTTATCCTTTTGGATGGATGGGTTGTGGGACTGAGCTCATCCTTAAAAAAAAAAAACTCACAAGGAAAAATGCATTACTAACTCTCATGCATTTGTTAAAAAGAAAAATCATAAGTTAGTTAATGTAAAAGCATTATGATTTGTAATTTTTTAAAAAATAATAATAACAATGACAAAAAAGAAAAAAAAAATTGACACATAAAATGAAAGAGTGGTGGACTTCGAAATTATATAATGCTACAGGTAACTTGTGATTCGGTGTACTTTGTATCACACTTTACCCAACAGTATGATGCCCTCTTAAGGACCATTCTATAAAATAAAAGCTCTGGCTAATTGAAAGCATTAGTGCATCTTTTCAACTTCTTTGTGTGGAGTCAGGTGACATGACAGGCAAAGATGGTGCATGCCTTGCTATATTACTTAATTGTATGTGCATGTGCATTCCTTGTATTAAGAAATCATTCACACGTATGTTTGATGAGAATTAGTTAGATGGAGCCCTATCTTAACCTTAATGGATTGTATTCAAGCATGTTCTCTCATCAGTTCTTCCCACGTAAATCGATCATTTCCTATGATTTGTAGTTTATCAAGCTTCATTGTCAAGTGTTTCTCAATTATAATGATTATTTTCACATTAAAGCACCAAATGCTTAACAACTTTTAGTGGATAAAATGATTCAACCCTTTTTTTTTTTTTTTTTTTTGTTAATCTTGGCCATCGTTTCAAAAATCATAATGAAGATTTTTCCAGGTAAAAATGCTTTTTAAATCAAGACTACTGTACTTGCAACTTGGAATTATGATTTGATTAATATCATACTAGCTATAAATCAACTAGGACAAGGAAAACATAGAGAAATAAAAATTGTGAAAATAATCAGGATTATAAATCTAGCTAAGTTACTTATATTACTCTCAATTTTATAAATAAGGTAAGAGATACTCAAACTATTGTGGGAAAAGCAGTTCGACATTTTCTATAATTATGACTTTTATGTCCAGTTTGCTTTTATTATTATTATTATTATTTTTTATTGTATGATTGATTTTACTTTAACAACATCGATCTGTTTTAAGAGCATTATCGAAACTTAATTTACAAAATTTTCACCTCATACTACGCTTTTATCTTCCATTACTCGTTGCATTCCATACAAAATCAGTTCTTTAGAGAGAAAGAGAGTAAAAAACCCTTCTTTATGTTTTCTCTTCTACATTTTTCTTTTTTTGATCATATTTTATCCTTAACTAATGATACAATGTCAAGATGCACCTACCTATAAAGGAGTGAAAACAAAGACACCGAAATTGATTTTTACTTTTTGTTTTTTCAAACGAAATAGGAAAAATGGTTTGAGGATTCTTATTTATGCTTCTTTAAGCTGAATTACTACATGAGGAGTAAGTTTCGTTGTAAGAGGATTCCTTCATAGTATTTTTTTTTTCTCAAATAACTAATGAGTTAGCGGTTTTAAATTTTTTCTCTAACTACTGTCATAAGTATAAGAGGATTACAATTATTAGAGGAGGGAATTGAACCTAATCCATCTTATTGGAAGATAGATATTCATAAATTAGGTTATAAATGCTTTAAATAAGTTGATAGCTTATATTCATATATGTCGAGCTTTTTTTTGTTGTGCCATATTTGATTAACTTTATATAAGTACAATATCAATAGATAGTCCTTTCTTATAAACCTATTCCTATATTTGATTGATGGCTAACTATTCTAAGAAATTGCTCTTATTGTAAAATAAGAAATTATAAGATTAAAAGAATAATTGTTGTCGAATCTTTTTACCCATCATATTTCCATTATCTAACCTACAAATAATAATTATTACTTTTGTGTTCTGATTACAATTATCGATTCCAGTATCGTGGCACTGGGGAATTACATTTTATTAAGTCATTATGATCCGTGAAAAGATAACAATCACTTTGATTGGAAGAATAACACCTATTGGGAAAAATTGTTGAAGAAGATAACGTGAATAGGGGTGGGGGAGGTGTGTTGGGATGGGAGGCCCACCATTATTGAAATTCGAGGGGGAAACAATTTGAACAATGATGCCCTCACCCTCACTGAGTTGTATAAAAATATGCTGTCATTTTATGAAAATAATAACAATAATACGAGAATATAAATATGAGGGAGGCCCACAAAAGCGAAACACCATCAATGAGTACTTTCTTTAGTTAATGGCATCGGAGGTGATGCACATTCACTTCTCTTCGATGTAGAGCTTTAATTTAATCGGTGGAAAGTGGATCGTTTCATAAGAGTCCTATAGAAAAGGTCTATTTTTCATCTTTGGTTCCATGGGTTTTTAAACTATACACCTTCTTTACAACTAGGTCATGATTTTTGCTTTAAGGAATCAGGTCCCTATCTATATTGCTCCTCTATATGTGGGATAAAGGTACTCCATTAATACATTCATCTCTCTCTCTCTCTCTTCTTTTTTTTTTTTTCTCTCTCCATATATATAATATTTTTAAGGATAACTTAGGCGGATGAATCCTAAAAATTTTTAAAATTATATTAATACTCTCCAATTTTCAATTTGTATACTTCCCCTTTCCTAATGCATAAGTATCCATAATTTTTACACATTCAAATACAAATATAATGTTAAAACTGTTATAATCTAGCGGTATATGTATTAATCTTCCAAATCCAGATTTGCTTTTTTTCTCCAAAGTTATATATGCAATATTGGCGGTAAAAAAAGAAAATGGAAACACCATAGAAAAGCTCATGCACTATTAACACTCAAAGTGAATTGTTAAGAAATAGAAAAGTAAGGTAAATTAAATACAATGTATAGATATAACGAAAGAGAAAATTTAAAAAAAGAAGAAGAAGAGTAAAATATGAAAATTGAGACGTGAATGGAATCATACTCATGTCTAAATTTTCAAAACAAACCTATTTATGATTAGAGTGGCTAATGGATTTTACACATATCCTATATAACTCTTAATAGACATTAAAAGAAATCGATATTTCTCGTGGATTTTATTAACAAGATTCACCACTATTGAAAATCAATTAATACAAATACGATATGAAAAAGAAGAATCATGAAAATCACGTATTAAACAAGTCTCAATCATAATGTTTATTCAGAAATGAAAGATAACCGGATTGAATTCCTGACATATTACATTTTGTTGCTTGTTAATATGCTAAGGAAATAATCTTAGAACTATTAATGGGAAATTATTAAAAGAAGATAACATAAAATAAATAAGTAAATTGGAAACTAATGAGTCTGTGAGAACAAAATAATAGAAGATATCAAACAACACGCCAATGAATGCGGAGTGTAGGGAGGAATGATTGCGGGAGACAAATCCGAAAGAAAACCCCACCATTTGGAAAACAAAGAGGTTGATAACGGGAAGAAGAGATAAGACTCGGTCATCCACTCTCAATTAACCCTCCTTATCAACTGCCCGCCCAACACACCCTAGAAGAGCTTAATGGTTCCGAGTTATGCAAATCTTTGTAATTTTCCTTATTATGAATATGTGTGGAGAATAAAACTTTATACAATTCATAAGATATGACGATAACTAATTCATGATGTATTTATAGTTTTAAAATATTAGAATAAATAAAAATATATAATAAATTAAACTTAGAAAATAAAGTAAGTCAAGAAAAAAAACTTTTAAATATAGAGAAATCTTTGAGAACATATAAATTTAATTTCTAAAGTAGTATCAAAGAGTAGAATAATATGACGTAATTTAAAATAGACTCAAATAAATCTCTATTGAGATATCATGAATTCCATAACTTTTGATAAATAAAAAGTTATAACATTTTTAAATTGACTAATTTGCAACTAAAAAACTAGAAATACTCCACTGATCCATTGGCTTCTAGCTGCTCCTACTTCGTCTTTCGATTGCTTTGGATCAACTTCTAAGCTTTTTTAGTTGTGATCAACGTTGTTTCTGGACAGCTTCTTATCTTATCCCTGCTTTTGATTTCTCATCTTCTACTTCTGACTATCTATCCGCTCCATATATTATAATCTTAATTCGTTTGCGTCACCTTGAACCTTCTAAAAAGCAAGTCAATATTTGTAACATGATAAAGTTATTCATTTGACTAATATCGAGTCAATCAATGCGATATTTTATCATTTTACAAATCTCCGTAACTCAAGTAAAATCTACAATTTTACTTTATACATTAGTATTTGTCATATCTTCGAGACTGTTTACTAAATTTTCAAAAAATGGAAAAAAAAAAAAAAGAATTTGTGACTAGCTTAAATAATTGTAACTCTCTTAATTCATACTTTCATAAAAAATTCCTTTAATTTTGCAATTTAAGTCAAAAAATTATAACATTCAATATATTTCATAGACCTACTTTATTTCATAACTAACGTCAATATCGTGATTTGCCTTAAAAATTCGTAAATATGATAAATAGTTCATAATTTTAGTCAAGATTTTTATCGACAATTTTCCGTAAAGTGCTTGTAACATCGGAATTTCACATAATCTCATAAAATTTGAATTTATTCTTCATAAATTTTCTTATATTTTGTAACTAAGATTTCCATAAAAATCAATGAGTTCATAAATCGTCTTCAAGTTCATAATATTATACAAAAGTATGCAACTTGAATTAATATTTTGTAGATTTGCATGCTTTTGTAGCTGCACAATGTGTTTACAATTTATTTTATAGTTTGTAATATCACATAAATGCTTGTAAAATTCATTAAACTTTGTAGAAATAGCCTTTTTTTTTTTTCCTTAAATTCTCAGTGAATGTTGTAAATGTACTTAGAGTTTGTAAGGTGATTTATTTAATTATAGTTTCTCTCAAAAGTTCCACAATACAAAGTTCGTAATTTCCCTTATGTTCATAATTACTAAAATTTTTGTAGCATATCATTTGTTAAAAACATTTCAGTAATGTTACGAAAGGAATTATTGGTAAACTTACCATATATTTTGCAAAATCATTTATTGTTTATATTTACTAAAAAATTCGTTATTCCTCATTAATGTTCGTAAATTCATTATAAAGATTAAATCTTTATACATTTAAGGCTAAGATTGAAGGAAAAAAAAAAAGGTTCAAGGATTGATTATCTTGAACTCAACAGATTAACAACCCTTCTACAACTTGTAAGTAACTATTAGCTAATCTAATATTCTCATCAAATCACTAAGTAATGCGTTTTGTAAGAACAAGAACTTCTGAAATACTGATATGCATAATATGGTAGAATCAAGCGCACTCCATTTTCCATCTCAAGGATCCATAATATGCTTGGACGACACATTCATACCGATAATGTTGGAAACATGGTATCCTTCATCGGCACAATAGTTTGGACCATATTTTTACACTCGTTCATCACACCTGGTTGAATCTTGATTTTTCATGGTAATGTTGTCTTGAAGAAGTTAAATGCATTAGCAATGTTCTTGATGAATTTGTGGAAGAAAGTCTTTTGCAATTGCTTGTCTGCTAGTTTCTTCTCCACCACCACATGTTGTTGATTATAGTCATCGGATTGTTGTTCGTCATGCTTTGTTAGAACTTGATTTACGGTTGAAAAGTTATCTATTAGCATTAAAAATTGCACATGCTTTAGTAATATTGGAGTGATGAAGAATTAGTGAAAAGAGAAGAAGAGGGAAAGGAAAAGTAATAGAAAAGAACGTCATTTGTAATTTGGTTAGTATGGAAAATTTACCTTCGGACATTTTCATATATTCAAAATGCCCAAATCTAATCGTGACAGCAGTAATGAAAATTTTCCATAAACTAATTAAACCATTGCATGGCTTTGCCCTTCATAGCAAAAGAAATTATAGCAATGCATTTGTCGTCAGTGATTTGATGAAATTCAAAAAAAAAAATTTCTACCCGAGAAATCCACCTCAGTGGGTCTCCCATAAAACTTAGGAACTTCGAATTTTGACTCTCCTTTGTTGGGCATGGATGAGAGCACCAAATTATTAGAATGGTCATAGCCCAGTTAATATATCCTCAATTGGATATCTCTGAGAAGGGTTTGTAAAGATAGAGAAATAGAGAGCAAAAGGGGATGGAGGATTTTTTTTTTTTTTTCTGTCATTATTTATTGAATGCATTTTTATTGTCACATCACACTTTTGTAGGGAATCAAAAATCTATCTGCTATTGGCAAAACTGAATTTCGTTGTCACATTGCACTTTGTAGGGAGAGCTTTTGCATTGGTATTGATTATCTAATATTTTATGTGATCATTATCATTTGAATAATGTTCTTCTACATCATACATAAAGATGACTTGCTGATACACACATTAGCAAGCACAATGAACTGAATATATGACAAGAGAAAAGTTTTTGAGAGCTAATTAAAGAAGATTATATCTGACAAAAGAAATTTACAAGCATATTTCTACAATCAGCATTTAGGTACCCAAATATCATGTCCCATGGTTCAAGAACTAGAGTCCACCTTTATGGTTGGAGGTGTTAGCTCTCTCAACATGGTCACCACTTGCAACATGGTAGGCCTTTTCGAAGGGAAATCATCCACACATTGCAATGCTATTTGTAAATGTCTTACCATTTCCTTGACTTCCTCAGCTTCTGCATCATCGGTTCCTTTAGCTGTTGAAACCAATTTTGGGTCAATGACTTCCATGTGCTTCCCTTCTCTCACCTTCATTTTTGCCCATCCCACCAAATTTGTATCCCCAAAATCCTCCTTATCTGTCGGTCGCTTTCCAGTTAAGATTTCAAGGAAGACAACACCTAAGGAATACACATCTCCTTTAGCTGTGCAGCGGAAGCTTTGGTAATATTCGGGGGGGACATAGCCAGGGGTCCCTGCTAGTGTGCTGACACTTAGATGTGTGTCAAGAGCACTTATAAGTCGTGCCATCCCGAAGTCTGAGACTCTAGCCTCCATTTCACTATCTAATAATACATTACTAGATTTCATGTCCCGGTGTATAATGTGGGGGATGCAGTTATGGTGTAGAAAACAAAGGCCTTTAGCTGCCCCTCGGGCAATCTTTTTCCTTTCCTCCCATGTTAGGACACGTTCATCTTCATCCTTAACTCTTCCATGCAGCATCTCTTCAAGGCTTCCATGTTCCATTAATTCATAGACAAGAAGTCTTTCCTCTCCCACTTTGCAATATCCCAGTAAAGGCACAAGGTTTCGGTGTTTGATCTTTCCTAGTGTTTCCATCTCTGCCATAAACTCCCTATCACCTTGGTAACTTAACCGTATCAACTTTTTAATTGCAACTTTTGAACCATCTTTTAGTGTAGCCCTGAAAACTTCTCCAAATCCACCACAACCAATAAGACTTGCTGCCGAGAAGCCATTGGTTGCTTCAATAAGTTGGGAGAATCTCAACTTTTTCAGTTGTCTTTGGAAGGTCGCAACGTTAATGCTCAATGGCTCCTTCTCTTTATCAATTTTCCATGTTGTAGCAGCGTGGGACGCTTGCAAGCTATTCAGCATCTTGATTTCTTCAGCCTCCTTACGCCTTGCACGCATTGCCATTGCCCAAAATATCAAAATGCATAGGGAAGCAACGGAAATGAGAATTCCTAAAATAATGCTATTGATCCCTGAACCAGTTGTCTTCTCTCGCCCATTACCTACATTCTCACCAGGATTTGTTACCGGTGGATTGTTCTTGCATTCAGGCAATGGAACCCCACAAAGTCCTGGGTTATTAGCATATTGAGATGCAGGAAGAGTACTGAGCTGCCCCCTTTGTGGGATTTGTCCAGTTAATTGATTATCAGATAGATCTATTTGCACCAAAAATGAAAGATTCGAGAAAGAATCTGGAATTTCACCTTGCAATCTATTATGTGAAGCATCAAAGACACCTAGATTTTTTAGTCTACCAAGTGAAGTTGGAATCTCACCTGATAGCTGATTATGTGACAATTCAAGAACTTGCAGGGCTACCATGTCCCCAAATTCATCAGGTATCTTCCCACGGAGTTGATTGTACGATAGATCAAGGTACTCCAGAGTCTGATATCTCGTAAACATGCTCAAAATTGGACCTGAATACATTCTTGTGAAATCACAATTCCTCAATGTAGGAACTTGCAATAGCCGTTCAGGTCTGATTCCTGCAAACTCCAACAAACCTCCTACACCTCTACAGGTATTTCCCACATTTCGCACGAAAACAAGAGTGTTTCCTGATAGAATTCCAGGCAAAGCTTTCGCACCCATTTGCCTACCAAGCCGAGGTGGGATTTCACCAGTAAGCTTGTTGCTATTCAAATCAAGCCAAACCAAACTGTTGCATTTTGCTAGTTCTTGTGGTATCTCACCTTTCAAACTGTTATTTCCCAACTGCAAAACCGCTAGCCTTGGCAAAAGGCCAAAATCTCTGGATATTTTGCCAGTTAATTCATTGCTAGTCAGTGATATCCATTCCAGGTTAGTACAATTAAACAACTCTTTCGGAATTTCTCCACTAAGGTGGTTGTTATTGAGGATGAGATTCTTCAAGTTCCTGCACTTCCCTAGTTCCGGGGGTATACTTCCTTCAAGTCCATTGAACCAAGCTATCAACTGCTCCAGATTTTTCAGCATCCCAATTTCAGCTGGAATTGAACCATTCAAGTAATTAAGGCTGAAGTCAATTTTCTTCAATTGAGAACAATGGGACAACTGAGGTGGAATTTTCCCCGAAATGAGATTATCGGGAACTAATAACTCCTCGAGAGAGGATGCTGCTGCACATATATCCGGTGGGAAGACACCAGACAATTTATTTGAACTAAAATCAATAACTCTTAACTTTCCACAGTATTTGATGGATGAAGGAAATGGACCTGAAATTATGTTGTTACTCAACTGCAAGCTCTCCAGAGAAGTAAGATTGTGGAGGATGGAATCGGGAAAGGGTCCAGATATGTTGTTGTTTGACAAATCGAAGCTTTGCAATAGTTTGCAAGTCAAGAAGGTGGCAGGAATTGGTCCTGAGATGTTATTGTAGGAAAGTGTGATTTCTTGGAGAGAGCTGCACACATTTCCTAGCTCAGGAGGAATCCTGCCAGTGAGGTGATTACGAGAAATATCCATTTTTTGCAGACTAGTGAATCGGCCGAAAGATCTCGGAATTTCTCCTGTGAACATGTTGTTGGCTAAATTCAAACTCACTAGATTGGTACAGTTGGATAGTGCAGCAGGAAGAGAATCAAAGAGATGATTCCCTGAGAGATCAAGTTGTAGCAGGGAAGTACATGAATTCTCAATTCTCAAACCTGAAATGGATCCTGACAGGTTGTTATAAGAAATGTCTAAGATCTGAAGCTTATCAGCATTCATGAAAAAATCATCAGGTAAGGAACTGGTGAGATTATTGAATGCAAGATTCAACTCTTCCAGATTAGGACACTTTAAGAACAGGTTCTCAGGGACAGTACCTACAAGGCCTGAAATGGACAAATCAAGCTGTTTCAAACCATATGGGAGAAGAAGCAAGGAAGTTGAATTAATTGAAAATCCATTGTTTGACAATTTAAGAACCGAAAGCATGTCTAGAGCACCAAGAGGTTCAAAAGAGACGATTCCTACTAGATTTTGGCCGCTTAAATCAAGCTGAGTGACCCTACCGAGGGAGCAAGTAACTCCATACCATGAACATGGATCCTTTTTCAGTTGCCATCCTGTCAAAACTCCATTAGGGTCTCTCTTGATCATCTTCTTGAGCCTAAAGAGAGCTACTGCATCGGTGTTGATGGAAGAAACACTCTGTTCAGCAACACAAATAGTAACCATACATATAATGCAGAAGAAGGCTGCATGGCAAAATATCTGAATCGGGTTGCTCCCCATTGAAGAAAACAATATTCTTTTGAAACGGTTCCGAAGAATACACAGGGAGGGTGATATTATCTACGACATTGGAAAGACATGTATTGGAGGGAAAGATCAAAGTGTTTGTGTGGGATACAATGATGAGAATTTGTTGTAGAGGTAAACTTTAGGAAATGAACAAGCTTTTCTGTTTCATGTGTTGTGTTATTAAAATGAAAGGGAGGAAAGGAGGGAACGTGCGGGAAAGTGAAAGAAAAGGTAGGGAATTGAGAGTGAAATATGGTGGAATGGAATGGACCTCAAGAGAGAATTTAAGTGACGAGATTGATCTGACTTTTAGTCAAAAGAAAAGTGTAGACGAGATGATGATGGTGTATGCTCCATTATATTTGCTTAAAAATGCGATGGATTATTAGCTTGATGGACTGGAGCCATGATTCCAACATTAATGTATTCTGTTATTCAACCATGTTCACTTGTCAGTTATTCCCACGTAAATTGATGATTTCCTATGTTTTTGTAATCTTTCAAGTTTCATTTGTCTAGTGCTGTCAATTACAATGATTATTTTAACATTGCAATTACCAAATGGTTTGACAACTTATATAATTTTATTTTGCAATAAGGATGGCAAAATAGAGACACTTATATAATTACCCAAATTAGAGTGTCTTGTTCATGTTTTTAAATTTTTTTACAAAATATTTTATAAAACATCATCTTCAATACTATGGGTATGCTTGTAAAAAATAATTATTATATATTCCACGTTTACAAGTGAATTAAACATACCACGAATCTTATTTTCTATTGAAACATTTTACATATAAGATAATCGAGAATGATACATACAGTTTAACTTGATCTAATTTAATTTAATTATAAATCTAATTTGATATAGTTTAATTCTTTTTTCTAACTTTTGATTCTCTTATATATCTCGATTAATCATTCGAATCGCTTTGACGAGACCATATTGGTTCGTCAAAAATTATTTTAGTAAGCGATTATGATCCGTGAAAAAGATAATCACTTAGATTGAAAGAATATTACAGATGGGGGGAAATTGTTAAAGAAGATAATGTGAATAATGAGGTGGTGGGCACACCTTGGTTGAAATTCGAGGGGGAACAGGAACAGGAACAGGAACAATGATGCACTAGGTTGTGTATATATGCTGTCGTTAGATGAAAATAATATAAGATAATAAAGGGGAGGCCCACAAAAGCAAACACCATTGATGAGTAACTTTAGTTAATGGCATTGGAGGTGATGATGCCCACCCCACCCCACAAAGCTGATTTCACTTCTCTTGAATGGAGAGATTGTTCGGTGGAAAGTATGGATCATATATAATAAATTACCATATTTAACAGAGGGTCCTAGATAAAATGTCTATTTGCATCTCTCGTCCATGGATTTAAAACTTTACCCCCCTTCTTTGCAAAGGTCATGATTTTGCTTTAAGAAATCAGATCCATATATTAATATTACTCAATATGTGGTGGTAAAGTTACTCCATATGTACACTTACCTTACTCCTATTATTTTATTTTTTTTAAGACACCCTGGTAAATCCTAATAACTTTCGAAAATATCGTAACAATCTCTATTTTTCAAATTGTTTTACTTTTCCCTTTCCTAACGCATGGGGATCCATAGTTTTTTGCACATTTAAATACATACATGATAGGAAAAACCGATATGTCATCAACAAATGAAATAAATTGATAAAGAAATATAAGAGTAAAGTTAAGTGAATACAACTTGATGATATAAGAAAAAGAAAATTAAAGAAAAAAAGAAGAAGTAAAGAATTGGATTTTAAGGTTTATATAAGAGAATAGGATAATTTTACAGGTTTTTTTTTTTTTTTAATAACTATGAAGTTGGAAAATAAAAGATATGGACGAAATCAATATTCAACATATTACATAAGAATATTAACAACGAACTAGTTGAAACCACAAATCGATATTATGCACTATTTATAAAACTCTCCACTAACGTTAAAAAAAAAAAAAGTAGATATAACTCACAGATTCATTTAAATTGGCTCACCTCAATTGAAAATTGGTTGATAAAAACATGATATGACTAAGAAATTCTCAATACTCAAATTAAGCAAGTCTCAATGTCAACGTTTATTCAAAAATAAAAGATAACTTGACTGAATTTCTAGTCTATTATAGGTTAAGGAAATAGCCTAGAACTATTACAAAAGAGATAACATAACGGAAAACCACAAAAGACGAAAAAAAAAAAAGATAACGTAAAGTAACATAAATTGGAAACTAAATAATTTACAAAAACATACAAAAGAAAGTATAAGAGGAAACTAGCTCGTAAGGATCCGCCAATTGACCAGGGAGTGCCGAGAGGAATCATGGCCTAAGACAAGTCGCTAAGCAGAGGTTCATACGGGGAGGAAACAAGGCTTGTTCATCCGCTCCCGGTCAACAACCCCTCTCCACAGGTAAATTGCTTGCCCAGCGTTTTGCTAAATAGCTTAATGGTTGGTAATTATTCAAAACTTCATAGTTTTCCTCAAATTCAAAAATAAGACAAAGTTCGTGACATGATAAAGTTACTGATTCAACTAACCTTAAATTAATCGATGTGATACTTTGTTATTTTGCAAATGTTTGTAACTCACTGTAAAAGTTACAACTTTACTTTATTTGGTTGTAACTTTATTCAAGTTTGTAACAATATTAATCAAATTTTCAAATTTATTTACCAAATATTCTAAAAATACAAAAAAAAAAAAAAGGAAGAACAAGAAGAATAATCATTGTAACTATCCTAAATAATGGCAATCCTCCTTGAAGGTAGTGACTTTTCATACTTCTATAAAATTCCTTTAAATTTGTAATATTGGTTAGAAGATCGTAACATTAACTATATTTCATATATCTATATTTCATAAATAACCTCATTATTCTTAATTTGCCTTAAAAATCTCACAAACATGCTTAATAATTCGTAATTTTACTTAAGATTTTTATAGATAACTTTTCGTAAAATGCTTGGTAACATCGTAAATTCACATAATTTTATAAGATGACTTTATAATTTCTCTTATATTTTGCAATTGTATGCACAAGTTAAAAACAAACTTCTTAAACTCTCTTTAAGCTCGTTATTTCACTAAAAAATATGTAATATGAACTTGCCTATATTCATAACTGGAATACAAGTTTGCAATTCTATTTAGCATTTGTAATTTTTGTAAAGTTTGCAATCTTCTTTAAAATAACTCTTTTGTTTTATTTCTTAGTGAATGTCACAAATGAACTCAAAGTTAGTAATTTCACTTATTAAATTATAATTGAATTTAAAAGTTTGTAACATAAATATTTTCATAAAAACAATTAAAGAAAATAGCGACTTTCCTCAAATTTTTATAACATATGATTTGTTACGAACATTTAAAAGGATCTTTTTGTAAACTCATAATATATTTCACAAAATATGTACTTGTTATTCATAATTTTACTCAAAAATTTATAATTCCTCATAAAAGTTTGTAAGTTTATTATAAAGTCGTACATTTTCACTTCATAAAATCACTCAAAATGCTCATAAATTTATTTGGTTTTTTCATAACCACGCCCAACTGAACTTCCTCTCATGGAAAAAAAAAAATAAAAAAAATGGCTCCCATATATCATATGACTCTTGCATGACATTTATTTAGCGGAGGAGAAGGATTATCGGCCTTTGAATTTGACTCTTGCGGATTTTGGCTTGGTTGATACATAACAGCACGATTGATATGATTATTAAGTGGCTTGTGGGTTGGCACGAGTCAATATAAACTATGCTACACGACTATTAATGGGTTTATGGTAGGTTAGCATGATTTCTGACATTATAATGGTCACATAAAATTAAGGATATTTTATATCATCTATTAGATATGTAGAAGCAAAGGAGAATCGATGAGGCAGGTTTGATAATATGTATCCATATTGTCAAAATTCATTAGAAGAACTGACTTAGATTAATGTGGACGGCTATTTCCTAGAAATATATCCTACATCCCGTGTATATAGCGTAGAATGATTGAAATGGGTTGAGAGATGCAGTTGACCCGAGCTTATTTAGGTGCTATAAAACCTAAATCTATCCCAATTATTTATAAAGGTTTTTAAAACCTATGAAAAACCCTATACAATTTTAACATTAACCCATCACCTATCTTGATTAAAAAATATAATACTTGATTAAAAAATATAATACTTTTTACCCGCCTACCCCAACCCATAAATAAAATTAACTAAAATTGTAGTTTTTTTTTTTTTTTCTTTCCGTTTTCTTTTCCCTCCAGAATTAATGTTTTCCATGTACAAGAATTTATATCAAATATTTAGTAACACAGTTGTGACAACACCTGAACATGATTGTGAATATCATCCCGACCAATTAGTAGATGAAAATAAAATAAAAGACTATTTAAAGTAAAAGTTAAAAGAAATTTGGAATTAAAAACAAAATTTTTAGTACTACGAGCATGATATAATATATAAGTTAATTATATTATTAATTTCTAAAAAAAGTTATTAGTTTATTATTTTTTATCGGATCGTATATCCTATCAAGTTTTTCTTAAATCTCATAATATAATCCTAAACCATATAGAGTTAAATCCTATAAGATTTTTATCAAATCGAACAAGTTAAGTGCTTATTAACAATTTATCCGACTACATCCCTAGATGAGTTTCTCTTTTCCTGTGAACTTAAGAATTTAATATTTCAAACTAAACAAAATGCAAAAAAAGATTATTACAGACCAAGTCATAGGAATTCAAAACTTCTTAACACTAGCCAGTACAATCCTTATGGATATTAGACTAAGTCGTAGGAGTTCATAACTTGGTGGCTCATTTATTTGGAGGTAGTAGACGTGAAATGGTATAATTATTCCCCCTCGACTTTATGTATATTAAAGCTATTAGATAATTTTATATATATATTCTTCTTATTGTATTATAGTTTAATTAAGTATAAATTTATAAATTCTATGTAAATTATTTAACTATCTTCCTTGAAAATTCGATAAACAATATAACAAATCGAAATTGACATTGGTAATAGTATGAGACTCCATTTAAATTATGGTTCTATTTAATTTAATAATATTATGTAACTTAAATTTAATAATATTATATACTCTTCTTACTTCACTAAAAATTAAATGAGTAAAAAATTTCAAATTCATATATAGATTCATCGATTATTTCCTTTGAAAATTTAACAAACAATATGATAAATTTGGAAATCAACACTGATGGCAATATTATTATCCATTTAATCCATAGCTCCACTTGATTTAATAAGGTTAAATAATTTAAATTTTCAGATTTTCTATATTTGGTAAGATTTTATTTTACTAAATTTTTTGTTTAAATTGTATATTAACTATGAACATTCTGTTTCATTTGTTTTTATAAAATTTAAATATCATTATTGTTCTTTTCTCATTGTATTTATAAATATTTTATAGTTTAATTATAATTTTTTAATTGATAAATAGTATCAAACTTAAGATAAAAGAAATCCAACATAGTAATATAAATTATCAGCCCTAGTATAAATGGATCAAAGCTGGACATGAGATAGTTAGTTCATTAGTTTAGAATTTCATACACAATTAATAAACAAATCGTGTCATGTGTTTAAATTTTTCAGACGCAAACTTGTTTAAACATAGAAACGAGACATGATAACATGAATTATCAGCCTTCTCTAATACAGTGCAAACCAAACGTGGAATAATAAGATTATACTATTCTATACTTCTTATATTTGTGTTATCTAACTCTCATTATCTTATTCAGTTCTAGCAATCACACCTTATATAAGAAAATGTGAAATTTTTTTATCCATCAAAGAGAATAAAAAGTTCAAACAATTAGTCCATTCAATCCTTATTAATATTACGATTATATAACTTTTGGGCTATTTTTTAAAATGATCATAAACTGTCGTTTTTAATCATATTCATAGTTTAATACTACAATTAATAATATGATGTAAACATTAAAATAAACATTTCCTATAATAAAAATTTATACAAATAAACACTAAAATTAAAATTTCTTAATAATTACTCCTAATTCATGATTTTCTTATTTCTTATCTATTTCATTCCAGAAAATAAACAAATCATAAATTTTTATATAACAATATCAAAATATCTTTGAGGAGCACAAAAAAGGACAGTTGACAAACAAAAACTTCCTGACTTCGGCTTTCTAACCCGTCTACCACGACATTTCCTCCCCTGGTATTATAAGAGACATGCACTTCCTCCAACTTAACCATCCTTCCCAGTAAGCGTAGATATTTCTCTCTCAATCTACATTCTCCTAGTTTCTCTCAAATTACTTTATTAACATATTGTCATATATAATTAATTATTAAAATTATAAAAACAAAAATGATGTCATAATGACATCGGAAGATATTCTAAAAACTTAAATAATTTCGACCATTTATTTCTCAATTCGGGAAAATTAGATGAAAATATTTAAGGAATCAATCAATAAAATATCTTTCGGTGTTTCTTGAGAAGTTTAAATAATTATAGCCGTTCGAATTTGACTCGTTTTAAACTCAATTGAGCTCGAGCTTGATTAATAAATGAACCTTACTTAAGCTAAAGATGAAGTTTGATTATCTAATCAAGCTAAAGATGAAGCTCACAAAAGGCTGCGAGCCAACTCATTTAAAATCATAAGTTTATGATCGAGAGCAAGTTTATGAACTTTATATATATATATATATAATAGATATTACAAACATTATAAGCTATATATTATTAAAATCCAAATGTTAATATCTATATAATATATATAAATAATATGTTATAAAATAATATACGATATATAATTTAATCTTTATTTACTATTTGTTGATTTATTTTTTCATCTATTTTTTTTTTTATATTTAAGCTCAAGAATAAACTCGAGACTAACTTGCTTAAGACTCAACTCAGATCAAGTTCGATTAGCAAATAAATCAAACTTGAATTATAGATAAAACTTACTTATTTAAACGAGCTAAGCTCGAGTCTCAATTATAAGTTCGATAAAAAGTTTCGCCGGAGAATTTTTAAAAGATATTTGTAGTCCTACTCCCTAGATTATTATGCTAAACAATAGGGAATGAATCCATGCTAATAAGGCAATGAACCTGAGCTAGTCATATTTGGTTTCGGAATCCATGCTAATCATGCAATTTTTTGCATGTTATTAATTTTTTCACTCTACTTTGACACCGTAACATAAACACGAAAACATTACATTATTTTTTTCAATTACAATATTTGAACCCCATTAAATTTCAAACACGTGAGGAAGACCCAACGAAACCAGCAATGAAATACATCATGCCACTGGAAGTAAATTGATCTTGGAGTTTATGAAGATGACAAACTTAAAGGATGTGGATTCAAACACCAACCTACCAATGGACTGTAGCCATTTAGTACATTTGATCAAGACGAATACTTAAGTTGGAAAACCAAAAAATATAATATTCATCGAACTACAGCATAAATGAATTGATTGCAGATAGACATACAGCTAGTATGATTTGCTTTTGATTAGCATTATAAGATTGAAAGTCAAGGCAGATACTCTTGCAAAGCATAATTTATCATACAGGACAAGGCATTCTTATCCTAATTTTCCAATATTCACCATGAGATTATCGCGAAGGCAAGCCATCCAATCGTTTGACGGAATTCCCAATCATGATATGCCCTCAGCCCTCCCATTCCTATCGAGTATAATCATTTTATCGGTATTTACTTGTGTCTCCTGGAGGTTCCAGTATGAAGAGACTCTTACTTCTCGTGCTTATTTTTTCTTCCTAAGAATTCCAAGACAATAGTTATATACTAATACTTCTCAGGACAACTAGAGAACTAAAGAATCCAAATATGTGCAAAAGAAAATGGATCGTTTAATTGCATTACATATTCATCATTCAACAATGTTCACACTCAAGAGACAGTGAAGAAGAAAAATGAAAAGGAAGAAAAAAAGAAAGTGAAATTTCAGAGAAATTGAGAAAAATAAATAAAGTATATTATCTTGTGTCATTGACTCTTGAGTCGAGACTCAACACTCGAGAGACAAAGAGGGTGTGATTGAGTCTCAGCGAGAGTGAGGGTAGCAACTGAGAGTCGAGAGGAAGAGAGGCGATGATCCGTTGGAGGTTGGAGCGGCTAAGATAAGCATTGAGAGGAAGAAAGTGAGAGAGAGGCACAACGGTAGGAAGAGTCGAGGGTTCCATAGTACGGTAAGGAAGAGGGTCAGCGTCGAGAGAGGTGCAGTGGTGTGTTAGGAAGAGATGTTAGCGTTGAGGTTAGTAACATAGGTTTGCCCTACAGTAGTTGGTTTTGCTGTATCTGTTTAGTGCTTATGACGTAATCATTTAGGCTTATTTTTCTTTTGTAGCTAATCTCTTATTTTACATCTCCTAGTTAAGGTTAAGTTAGGTTTTATTGTGAAAGCTTTAAAGCATGTCTTTTGGAGAGTAAATTACTCAAGAGAGCAGTGTGTCAAGACATTGAGATTTCAAGATTCAAAACTCATTTCATCAAACTCATTATCTATTTCTTTTACTTTTCTTTAATTTTTGTTAAAGTTTATCTTTTTTTTTATCAGAGAATAGATCTTTAATATTTAATTTTTTTGGAACTTAGATCTCCCATGTAATGCTTGGTTTTATTAGATCTAATAAAGATTTTTTAGTTTTCTTGAATCAATTATGTGTACTTGCATATTTTAGATTGATATTTCCATAGGTATTAATCTAAAAATCCGATATTATATAAGAAGATCAAGAGATTTTTTATATAATTAAATCTAGACATAATTGATGAAGATTTGTGCAATGTTAGAAATAAATTGCAAAATTCTTCTGAATCTTTGATATTTTCTTTAAGGAAATTCGCTGCACAGTAATAAGATTTTAAATTATGCTATGGGGAAGAGATTCTTTTAGACAACTAGAGATTAAGGTTAACAGGTTTGAGAAAGCTATTAATTTTAATAGGAAATATCCCCCATCAAGAAAATTAATGAATCAATTAAATCATCTTTAGAGAGAATCACATGTGTAGGTATAAGGGAAACAAGATCTAGGTACGACATTGAATTTTGAATTAATTACATTTAATTGGTTGCTTTCTTGTTTGGTTCTTGATTATTTGCTTAAATTATTTGTTGCTGTAATTTTAATTTAAAGAATTGAGTTGTTGAAATTGAATTTATTGATTAAATAATAGAGTTAAGGTTAGTATTGGTATTCAGGGTCTCTTGGGAATCGATATTTGGACTCATATCCGCTATACTATAATTTGATAGATGTGCTTGCCTCGTATTAGAATGATTAGGTGTAATCTCTACGTGAAGGGGGTCGTTAAAGGTATTCAAGGGCTTACTCATGAAGGTTGATAAATGGAAGGAACATTTCTATCATATTAATGAGCGAAGAAGCCAAGCTTTCTAATGTCTTGGCTAAGGCTGATCTAGACTAAATCCATTAGTTATCTTGAGGATGAGGATGATAAAGTGAAGGAGGAGTTACTACCAATTAGAAGAGGCTTTGGACCTTACCAATTGGAAGAGGCTTTGCCTATTGGCAATTGCCCATAATTATGGTGAAGACAAGCTTCTTTATGGGGCATAGACAAGTACCCATTAATCTTAGTTGAGTAAGGTATGGTTAGGTAACTATTACATTGCACTGTCATTGTAATGAAGAAGCTTAGGTCCATTCGTCCTTGGCAGTGTCAATGTAAGCACTTTCCTTTTCATTGTTTTTCTTAAGTCTTGTTTGTATTCCCAATAATGCAAGTGGCTTCCGAGAAGATCAAGGAGAAGCTATTGGTTGTCCCAGAGAAGAGGATTCAGGAGATCAAGGCCTTGAAGAAGAGAAACGGGGTTGTTGTGGAGGGGGTTTCGATTGCTACCGCTGCTTCACTAATAGCAAGGGTTGCCTTGCGTCATGAGGTGTCTATACTAGTTAATGGAGCTGGTCAGGCTATGAGAGTTGTAGAAACCCAATAGGTTGAAGAACTTAGAGAAGTTGGTTCAGAGGGCAACCTAGTGCGGCATTGCAAGTCAATAAGGCAAGCTGAGGGTCAGGTGTAAGAGCAGTAGGGCAACCCCTTAGGATGTTAGGGTCCAGGCCATAGATATTATTAACAATAATGAGCCTGTATGGATGCCAGCTCAAGATAAGTGACCTATGGAGCAATAAGAGCTCAAGCAGCTTGAGGATTAGGCTCTCAAGCCGGTAAGGCACATAGTAGAGCTCAAGGCAAGGTTCAATCACTTCTTCAGGGTGTAGTGCACAAGTCTTGACGTCACGTTTTCTTCAGTAAAGTATGCTTAGGGTAGAGAGCTTGCCTACTGTCAAGCCTAATTTCTTTTCTCCCAGTTTTTATAAATTAGTCTTTTTTTTTTAAACCGATCAGTATTAAACCCTACCCATTTAATACTGACTCTCAATTAGGATTTAAAGAAAACTAATTTTTTAACTTTGAAAACATTTTTGGAGTCACCACCCAATCATAGTTAGGAAAGAAAGTTAAGTTATAAGTAATTGGGTAGATTAGTTATAATTTAGCTACCGGTCTATCGATAAAACTAATTTTTGAAACAATTTTCTAAAACGAGAGATTTGGATTTGGGGGTTATCCTATTAAACCCTAAGTGAATACTACTTTTAACTTTCATAATTTAAATTTACCCTTCAATATATCCTTATAATAAAATCTATCTACATTCAACTTAATTTAATTTTAAAAGGATAAAATGATCAATTATTTACAAAAGCTAAAAAAAATTTATGTTTTAAGTTGCCTCGTGTGTACAAGTGCTTACCATCTATTATTCGGAATTAAACTTCTATAGTTTGTTTGACGAAAACTTTAGCAGGTTGATTGATTTTAGTCTCGAAAAAAGGTTAAGTTTACGTGTTTACCTAGTTCAATTTATTTAAGGAAATTTTTCTCAAGGATCTTTATTTAGGTTTTATTTTTTGAAATTCTAAAATAGTCTTAATTTTGAAAATGGTTGGTTTATTTTGTTATTTTATTGGAAAAAAATTTTTTATGTGATAAAATAACTTTATATTTTTTTATTTATTTATTTATTTACTTTTTATTTTTTGGTTAAAACATGAAAATGAATAAAACTAAAACTAAGTACTTCTTACTTTTTTTTTTTCTTCCTTTCTTTTTCTTTTGTTTTCTCTTTTTCTTCTTTTTCTTTTAAAAAAAATTTTTACAATTACATCCTATGGGTACAAATAGTAATAAATAAACAAATAAAAAGATACAAAACAATTCAAATAGCTAAATAAGGATCAGACAAGGGAAGGAATGTAAGTCGGATTGGGGATTCGAATTGGGTTAATTCGGGTCGACTAGGTTAGGTCAGTTTAGACAGAGTCAAACTAAGGCTTCTCGCATGTCAAAATGGCAGTGATTGGAGTGGTGCTTCAAAGGTTGTTTTGGTAGTCAAAATGATCTAGAAAAGGTTTTTTAGTGAGTTTTTTATTGGCATTAAGGGGTGTAAGGAAAATGCCAAGGTGGTTAGACATGGTTTAGCTGGTGGTACAAGGCGTTGGTCATGGTGGAGTGGTGATTTTAGCTTGGTCGTAATTGGTATGTGCTTGGATTTGGTTATCGTGCATGGCTACTATGATGGGTGAAGATGTGTAGTGGGTTAAGTGATGCGGGGAGATCAAGAGGGTGCCATTGGTGTTGGTGGTGTGTAGTGTTTCTTGTTACCACATGAGAGGGAGAGGTCAAGGAGTTGGGATCTGGGTTCAATCGGAGGAGCATAGAGGGTAGTGCATACAGGAGTGGCCGGGGGTTGTAAGTGTGATCCTGCTGTATTAAGTGGTGATAGGTAGTTGCTACAGTGGATTGGTGATGTCTAGTCGATGATGGATAAAGTGGATTTGGTTAAAGAGCTGATGTGTTGGTTGTAGACTATGTGAGTATGTGTTTGGAAAGGATGCAATTGTTGACAGTTGTTGGATTACAGATTGGTTGGAGCAATTGCTGTTTGCGGCATGGTTATGTGTACGTCAATGTGTGAGGATGTAGCTTAGTGGTGGTATTCAAATACGGATGCGATGTGAGCGATTAGAGATAGGGCCAGCAGTGGATTGCGAATGGATCCGGGTTAAGATGTGGTCGTAATGAAGAAGGAGAGTGGCTTGTTATCATATATGTCATAGATGGTTCAGGTTGTATTGATTGAGAAAGAAGGGTCATCTAAGAGGGTTGGTTCAATGTATGGGGGTAGCTATATGGTCCATGTGTGGATTTCAAAGAGAGAGAAGACCGTGAATATGTAGCTGTACTAATGTGTGTGATGTGCAAGAAAGCCCCCCCTCGATTGCTAATTGTAAGTTTCTTTTAAAGGAGAAAGGGAGGGAAAGAGAAGGAAAGAGGAGAAAGAGGTAGGAAAATGTGTTGTCAAAATCAATCACGAAGTACTACGTGTCATGACCAGACATGAAGCCCAATGATCTCTTAACATGAGGCAATGAGAAAAATGTAGAAAAATAAAATAAAATGAAATAAAAGTAAAAGGCATTTTTTACTTTTGATGAGAGTCGAACCCCAAACCTCAAGCCTAATGTAAATCCAAAGTTAAGTGTTTACTCGTTAAGCTGTTGGTTTATACCTTATCCAATTGAGCCCAAGCCCAAGCCCAACAGTCCCTTCCTTATTTTTATTTAAATTAAAAAATTCTATTCTATTAAACTCTTTTAAAAAATTATTATTTTCTAAATTCCCTAAATCCTTTATTTTTCAATTTTTTGTGACTTTTCAATTTTCTATATATTTTTCTAAATTTTCCATTTATTTTTCTAAATTTCTTTTTTTTTTTTGTGCTTTTTCCTTTTTTTTTTCTAAATTTTCTCATTTTTGGGGTTTTCTTAATTTTCTATTTTTTATATTTTCCCTAATTTAGGACCCTTTATCCTATTCTAAACATTTTGAAAAATAAATAAATAAAAATAATTAAAAATCAAAAGGAAAAAAGATGAGATATCTACTCTTGTCCCGTTTTATGGTGAAGTTAGAGCAAAATTTTGCTACAAAAACAAAAAAGACAATAATTTTGGCCCAATGGTGGAATTTGTCCTAAGAAGTGCCTTAACTAGCTATCTTAAACTCGATCTACTGGAGATTTTGGTGAATAATGAAAAGAGAGAGGAGGCACTTTAAGAGTTGGCCGAGGGATTGAAAGAGGAATTGAAGCTTGGTCATACCCTTATGAGCTGATGAACCAAGGTAAATGGGTAAGTACTCCTTAAGCTAACTAAAACCCTAAAGAGATGTTGAAAACTTGGTCGTATCTTAAGGAGCTGACTAACCAAGATGAGGTGGGTAAAGTGCTCCTTGAGTTGACTAAAACCTTAAAGAGATGTTGAAGGCTTAGTCATGCCCCTATAAATTGACTAACCAAGATAAAATGGGTGAAGCGCTCCTTAAGATGACTAAGACCCTAAAGAGATGTTGAAGACTTGGTCATGCTCTTATAAGTTAACTAACTAAGATAAAATGGGTGAAGCTCTCTTTAAGATGGCTAAGACCTTAAAAGATGTTGAAAACTTATCCGTACCCCAATGAGCTAACTAACTAAGGCAAATGAACAAAGCGCTCCTTAAACTAGCTAAGAGCTTAAGAGATGTTGAAAAATTGATTATGCCCCAATAAGTTAGCAAACCAAGATAAGATTAGTAAAGTGCTCCTTAAGCTGGCTAAAACCCTTAAAGATGTTGAAAACTTAGTTGTACCCTTATGAGTTGATTAACCAAGATGAAATGGGCGAACATTCCTTAAGCTAACTGAGACCCTAAAAAATGTTGAAAACTTAGTTGTACCCCTATGAGCTGACTAACTATGATGAAACAAGCGAAGCGCTCCTAAAGTAAGCTAAGACCCTTAAAAATGTCAAAAACTTAGTCATACCCCAATGAGATGACTAATTAAGATGAGATGGGTAAAGCGCTCCTTGAGCTGGTTAAGACCCTAAAGAGATATTGAAAACTTGGTAATGCCCTTATGAGTTGACTAACCAAGGCAGGCGAAGTGCTTCTTAAGCCAGCTAAGACCTTAAAAAGATATTGAAAACCTAGTTGTGCCCCTATAAGCTGACTAACCAAGATAAGACAAGTGAAGTGCCCCTTGAGTTGGCTAAGACCCTTAATTAAAACTTGGTAATACTCCTTTGAGCCGACTATCCTAAGCAAGAACGTATCTTGGGGACTAACAAACCTTAAATTTGGAATTGATTTGAGGCAAACCTAGAAGTGCTCCTTTGAGCTAACTATCCTAAGTGAAACGGGAAAAGCACTCCTTGAATTAGCTAAGACCCTTAATTGAAAGCCGATAGTGCTTCTTTGAGTTGACTAACCTAGGCAGAAGTGTCTCTTGGGGAGTAGCAACCTTAAATTTGGAATCAATTCACGATAAACCTACAAATGCTCCTTTGAGCTGACTAACCTAAGCGGGAGCTTCTCTTGGGGGCTAGTAACCCTAAATTTGGAATTGATTTAAGATAAACCTAGAAATGCTCCTTTGAGTTGACTATTCTAGGCGAAATGGGCAAAGCACTCCTTGAGTTAGTTAAGACCCTTAATTGAGACCTTATAGTACTCCTTTAAGTTGACTAACCTAAATGGGAGCGTCTTTAGGGGACTAATCATCTTAAATTAACCTTAGAATAAGTATCCTATGGGCTTTCTAAGAAGAATCAATGATGAAGAAAGCACTTTATGGGCTCACTACAACCAAGTTGGTGAAGAGAAGTGCCCAGTAAGCTCATTAAAAGAAATTTGTGAAGGAAAGCTTTCAATGGGCTCATTAAAAAAAAATTGATGAATAGAAGTGCCCTACGTGCTCGTTAAGAATTTGGTGAAGAGAAGCACCCTATGAGCTTACTTCAAAGAAATTAACGATGAAAGGAAGTGCCCTAAGGGCTCGCTAAAAAACCATAAATGAAAATGACAAAAGAAGGGGTGGCACTTTTAAATTTGGCTAGAACCTTAGAGAGATGGGACAATGCTTTAAAGGTTAACTAGAACCCTAAAAAGAATAAAAGAGTGAGTTAGCGGTTTAAGAGCTAGCTAGAACCTTAAAAAGAATAAAAGAATGGGTCAGTGCTATAAGAGCTAGCTAGATCCCTAATAAGAATAAAAGAATGGACAATACTCATAAGAGTAGACAATACTCTTAAGAGTTGGCTAGAACCTTAAAAAGAATAAAAGAGTGAGTTAACACTATAAGAACTAGCTAGAACCTTAAAAAGAATAACAAAGTAGACAACGATCCTAAGAGCTGGTTAGAACCTTAAAAAGAATAAAAGAGTGGACAATACTCCTAAAAGCTAGCTAGAACCTTAAAAAAATAAAAGAGTGGGTCAGCGCAATAAGAGTTAGTTAGAACCCTAAAAAGAATAAAAGAGTAGGTTAATGCTCTAAGAGCTAGCTGAAACCCCAAAAAGAATAAAATAGTGGGTCAGCATTGTAAGAGCTAACTAGAACCCTAAAAAGAATAAAAGAGTGGGTCAACACTCTAAAAGCTATTGGAGCCCTAGAAAGAATAAAAGAGTAGGTCAACATTACATAAGTTGGCTAACACTCTGGAAAGACAAGATGGCACCCTAAAGCTTAGCTGGAATCTAAAAGATGGGACAACACCTTAAAGGTTGGCTGGATCCCTAAAAAGAATAAAAGAGTAGGTCAGTTGTAAGCCCCAAAATTAGCCATTCGAGGTTTCGATCGGTTGAAGGACCCGATCGAATCTAAATTATAAAGTAAAGCTAGAAATATTAGTAAAATAATCCCGTAAGTTTAAATTTAAGAAAATAAGCAATAAAATAAAAGAATATAAAAATTTCAAATTTTAAGTATATAACGCGTCATTTATCGAAAATGTGTAAAATGCATTTCGCTAATTAACAAATCGCTAGAGATAAATTATATGTATATTAAAAATCATAAAATAACCTAAATAATATTTAGGAATATTTATTTGTACTATATATGAATTTACATATATGTAGAAATACACGTAATTACTTAAAATACGCGTAATGTGCCAAAATAATACTAAATAATTAAAGAAAATTCATAATTAATTAAGTAAAAATAAATAAAAATCAGGAAAAATAAGGAATGATTCATAATTGGGTCGTGGCAGCTGGGAAAAAATAGAAAAAAATTGGCCAATTAAATTAAGATAACACCAAAGCCAAAAATTAAGGGATAAGGCAATTATTTTGTCCAATTTAATGCACAATAAATTCCCTAAACGTCTATAAATATGAAAAAAATTCAGAGAACTCCTTTGGACAGTTATGGATTTGAGAAAAATAGAGAGACTCGAAAATTGAGAGAAAAACCAAAGAAAAAAAAAAGAAAAGGAAAATTGTGCAGTTAGAGCCACAAAGGAGAACCCAGACCCGACGGGCAGCTGGGAGTTAACGGCCACCACCACCACACGGTAGTGGCAACGCCCAGGTGGGCCGACACACCCAAGGCCACCTACGGTGGCCGGAGCCACCCAAATCGGTGAATTCTATTTTCAGCCTGATTTTGTGTAATTTTGTAAAAATAGTAAATATTATTATAAAATTATGAAATTTGTTATTCTGAAATATTTTTGTATTTAGTTTTTAGAAAAAATATTATTTTTAAGAAAATATGTCTCGTGATATAGGATCCTTAAGATATCGTGCAAAACCGAGCATGTTTCGGTTTAGAAATAAATGACCTTAGGAGTGTAGTTTCAAGCCCAAAATTTTTGTGTAGATTAATTAGATGATATAGAATAGTGATATGAAGCCCATTTTCAAAAATTAATTTTCGAAATTTTTAGATAATTTTTAGGCCCTAAAATGAGGCATAAAATGGGTAATTTAGGGTTAATTAAGTAATTAAATGATTAATTACTGATTTAGTGAATAATTATATGTTTTAGGATGTTAGATGTAATTATTAGGTTAATTATGTAGTAAATAATTAATAAGGAAAAATAGTTAACTTTAAGTTAATTTTGTAAATTAGGGAAATTTGGAGTAAAATCCGATTTAGGATGAATTTAGACATTTTGAAATGATAATTGATGTTTAGGAATGGTAATTAAAGTGATAGAAATATTAGAAGTGCATCATGTACATAATAGGCAATAATGCATAATATGTAATTTTTGAAAATATAATAAATAGAAAATATTAGGATAAAAATTGATATTATATAAATAATAAGGATATATAATAAATCTGATAAGAAACTTGAATTTATGTAATTATATGAAAAATGTAAAAATTTCTCACATTAGGAGTAAATTCGGTACACTAATAAGGATATAAGTGTACCGGATGAAATAAAATACTGACTAGGGCTAATAATGATATTTGGGAGATCGAGAAGTAATGTGATTAATTTCACATTATGAGTTGAAACGAATTTATAGGGTTGGAATATAAAACATTACTTAGAAATCGAACTAGAACCTAATTTAGAAATCGATGTGGAAACCGAACTTGAACTTAACCCCAAACCTAGAATAATTATAAAAGACTTAAGACCTAGATAATTAGGCATATTAAACCCTAAGCAAAACCTAACAATAAGCGTTATAGGATAAAATGAACCTATAATAGTCATATGAAAAGCTGAAACCACGTTTGTATTATAGGGATGATTGGCGATGGCCTGAGCAAATCGGACCTCGAGTGAGTGAGCGAGGAGTCGAGGTAAGTTGAGATTAATACGATGCTGTATTTTGGAGGCTTAAGATTATGCTTGGTTGTGCTTGTTAGATAGTTGAATGTGTGCATGTGCTTGATTATGGGTGATGCTATGATTCTGTTTGTTGTTCTGGCATACATTGTATGATTTGTATGAAATGATTGATAACCCTAAACTGGACTTAATCAAATATACGACCAATAATCATAATCAGACATACATGGCAACCCGTTAGGGGAACTTAGGACTCTCCGGCCAAATACCGACCCCTTCGAAATGGATAGCGTAGGATTGCAAAATGGTCCCTTCTTCATCCTTAGTCGAACTAAGTGACAGGAGAGGAGGTCGCAGCGAGGGTGAAGACAGTGGTTCGAAGGTAGTCGCGGGAGAAGCAAGGTCTCCATTACACAAGCCTAGGTTTGGTCGTGAGCTGTTGCATTAACGGCAACTCCTCAATCCGGATTAGAGAGGACGCAATTTCTCTAATCCCACGACGGGCCGGACAACGTCGTGCGATGGCATTTGCTTGCACATGCATTGCACCTAATAAGTGATTGAAAACCTTGTTGTGTGTATAGTACAATTTTAAGTCCTCCATCCTAACTTACTGAGCTGTGGTTGCTCACATCCCTATAGACGTCGTGCAGGTGCTAGCTAAGAAGCGGCAAACAACTACTCTGAAGCTAGCAACTGCTGGATCCTGGGGAGTGAGGAAAAACATTGGAGAATAAACACATATTTCTAAGGTCTAAGTTTTTATTTTAGAATTATTTTTCATTTCCGAATGATGTAATAACTAAGAAATATACTATAGAGAAATATTGTAAACTTTAACTGCAATAACTGAATTATAACATATATATATATGTAATTCCTCACTTTTATAGGTAAATGATTTATTTAAATTACAAACTATTTACTTCAAAGCGGGTTAGTCGTGGACGCCTTGTATAGATCAGGTCTAAGATAGTGGTTGTAAGGCCAACTTCTATCTTAGGATGGTTTATATGGTGGGGCTGTTACGACTCTGCCGCTTCGGAGCGTGACATCAATGCTCTAAGAGTTGGCTAGAACCCTAAGAGAAGTTGATGAAGGACTTAAGGAGTAAAGTAAGGAAAGCAACCGGTTTCAAAAGAATTTTTGACTTGGAAAAGTGTTTACAAGAAAATTTTTGAAAAACCATTTACTAGAAAAAAAGGCATTAGGGATAAGCCCCTTGATTTGAAAAAGAGTTAAAGGATATTAAAAACTACAATTAAGAAAGAAATGATCTAGACTACTATGGTCAATTTAAAAAAAATGTGACTACCTTGAAAATGAAACGGATAACGTGAATTGAAAGCTTGGTCACTCAAGCCAACATGGATTGGACAAAAATCTTATGACAAGCATTTACTTTCTCTCTCTTCTTCTTCTTCTTCTTCTCTCTCTCTCTCTCTCTCTCTTTGAAAGTTTGCCAATGGTTGTAAATTCTTATTTAAGGAACCAGTTATAACCACCCCCTTTTTTGGTAACCATATAAGGTTTCTCAATACCCTTGACCCTAGCGCTTTCTCATAAGGCTTTGTGATTTTAAACATTCATTTCCTAAGGAAAAGGTAATCTATGATTAGTTTAGTAGAAGAGGGCTTCCTTGCTAGCTCTTAATTTAGATTTTTCTCCTAACTACAATTCTAAAAATTAAAATTCATTTTGTAAGTGACACGCTTTGATCAATCTGTTAGGTCTTTTCTAGTTCAATATTATGAATTTAGGCCTTTGGACAAAGGGTTTAAAAAATGAACAATGAGGAGGCCTATTTTGAAAGAAAATGCCTTTATTTATCTTAAGTGTACAAGTTAAGAGCCTTAAGGAAAAATTAGAAGTATACTTACCCCACTTTCAAAAACCTTTATTAAAGATAGATTATCTTTCAAAATCAAAAGAGCTTTTACTACATAAGGGTGGTATTATGGGTGAGAAGGCCTTATGTGATTCAATATGGATAAGAGAGACCTTAAAGTACATATAGAAATTTTGGGTTTCCGAGCTTTGGAATGGGATTCAAGGCCTTGTGTTTTTTTTTTTTGGTAGGTTATTTAAGCTTTGACAATTAGCCTTTTGATTCAATTTGGCTACCCCCTACTAGGCTATGATATAACTCTCGGGATTTTCATCTTACACTCAAACCCAATTCTTCGGCCTCTTTTCTTCATTTTCTCAAATTATGCCCAAGTATTTGACTTTATGTTTTGGCTTGGTTTATGACTAGGTTTAACTTTCTAAATAGACTAAGGCTTTTGGTTGGACTACCTTTATAGGCTAAGGATTGTATTTGGTTTAGCTGCTTGAATAAGTTGTGTTTTGTGTTTGGATTGGCTACCTAGCCAAGTGGCTTGTGTTTAGGTAGATTGCTTGAATGGACCTAAGGTTAGTGTTTAGATTAAATGGGCCAATGGGCTTATGTTGGCTTCCTTAATAGGTCAAAGGGCCTCATGTGGGTTGGAAGCCAAGTGTTTAAGCCGGTTGCTTGAGTGGACCAAAGGCCTAAACTTGTGTTGGCTTGTTGAGCACATAAGGATTTATAGTCATCAGCAACTTTTCTTTTCATTTTTATTTTTTCAATTTTTCTTTCTTTTTTCTTCACCTTTTTTATTTTTAGAGAGAGATAAAGATAAATTTTTATTTTACAAAAAATAATTTACAAATAAGGATGATGATTTGTTAGGATTCTATTTACAAGTTTATGAGATTTTACATTTCTTGGAATTGGAGGAAACAATGGTTAGATAAACGCCTATTAAAGGACTACTTATAAGGAAGGGAATGTTAAAAAATGAAGAACAATGAACTAAAGAGAACTTTATTATTTTGAAAAATCAAAATATAGAAAAGAAAGGCAAAGAACCTAACATTTATTCTAAAACTTGATATTTATTCTAGGCTTTTTAGATGTGAATTGGAAAAAACCCTACATTAAGTCTCATATACAAGCCTTAATGTGCTTCATCATTTCATAGGTATCCCTAATGACTTGTGTTAGAAGGGACCTTAAGGCCCAGTTGTGAGCTTCAAAACACTCAAGCTTTTCCTTCAAGTAGGCAATCTCATCTTCTAGCAGCTACTCATGAATCTTAGAGATGTCCTGTAGCCTATCATTCTCTTGATTGTTTGCTTGTTATCTACCATTCTAAATCTACACATTTTATGGAAAAGAATCAATCATCAATGCAACAAAAGAAAGTACGTGGAAATATGAAAATTTTAGGGTCGTTTGGGTTAATACATTACTTCTTAAGTTGTAACCCTACTATTATTTTCAAAATCTTAATTGCATTAAAACTCAAACAATTAATAGGGTTGTAATTCTTAAGAGTAGTATATTAACTCAAGCTTAAAGGGGAGTATATACAATTTAAGATGGGTTCTAAAAGGTTCTTAAGCTTTGTGACCTCCCTTATTTTTAGAAAACACTTTCATTGGTCATATTAAGCTTGAACAGGGTAGCCTAATCAACCTTGAGTTGTGGTTACACCATAACACCCGAAGCCTATAAAATGACCCCCCTCTTAGTATCTTAAGATGACCTAGGTCTAACCGCATCTATCCTGCATCTTTAAGACAATAAACGACCCTCCTCTAACCCCACACCCCCTCACTCACCCCAATGTTCTAATGTATGTCGTATGATATTCAAAGCAAAGTATATACACAAAATTAATAACAAATAAATAAGTAAGCAAATTAATATATAACATGGGTATTTCGAAAAGCAATTTTAATTATGGAAAGTATTTTAAGCGACTAGCTTTCTTAACTTCCTTAGTGAAGTAGCTAAGCTATCGAGCTTAATTTTTTTTCTCCTGGTTTTTATAAATTAGTCTTCTTTAAATCGATCAGTAGTAAACCTTACCCATTTAATACTGACCCTCAACTAGGGTATAAAGAAAACCGGTTTTTTAACTTTAAAAATATTTTGAGAGTCGCCACCCAACCTTAGTTGGGAAAGAGAGTTAAGTCATAATCAATTAGATGAATTGGTTATAACTTAGCTACCAGGCTATCAATAAAACCAATTTTTGAAATGGTTTTCTAAAACGAGAAATCTAGATGCTTGACAAAGCAACTAAGAGGAGCATGGTTGTAGCTGAGGGAGTTATTTCTTAGTTTATTGAATCGACATAGTGACTGTAGTTTTTACGAAGGTAAACATGACTAATTTGAGTGTCAATGCAATGGTGGGAGACAATGACAGTAATGCTACTAGCCGTAGATGCTACGTGGAACCAACTTTTGATGAATGACTGGATCAAATGGTGGTGATGATGGAGAATATGATGATGCTGATGCACAAAATGGTGATTACAAGGGAGGATGAGGCCCATAAGGCTAGTGACCAATTTGATGTTAACACGCTAATAGAGAATCAAGTTGATCAAGGTGTCTACCAAGCTTAAGAGGTTCCTTGCAAGGAAGTAGACCACTTAATTCATCAAATATAAGCTAGAGGAGTTGAACAGCAAGATAATAGGAGGTTAGAGTTGATTAAGGAAGATGAGAGTGAAGTAGAAAAAAACTCTGAAGAAGAAGAGAGTAATATTCAAGCTCTTAGAGTTAAAGAATGAGAAGTTCGACATAACCGAGCACCCCAACATGCTCGATACTTCTAAAGAAGAGTTTATTGACAATTCCTACTAAGGATGAACTTTGGAGAGGTTGACAATGACGAAGGAGAAACTGAAGTGGAGTAAGAAAAGGAAGAGTGACTCATCCAAGCTCTTAAAGGATTAGACAACGTAAGAATCCAGATGCCGAGCTTCTTAGGGAGTGGAAATGTCAATGAGTATATAGATTGGGAAAAGCGAGTTAAGAAGTTGTTCAAGTGCTATTAGCATGTTGAAAGGGATAAAGTTAGATTAGCTACTCTTGAATTTATTAGATATGCCTATATGCGGTGAAAGAAGTTACACGTCATGAGAGAACGAGGACAACGAAGAGTGAGGTCATGGGAAGAGATGAAGAGAGTTATGTATGGAAGGTTCATTCTTAAATCCTACTATCAAGATACTTTTGAAAAATTACAAGAGCTCCAACAAGGAAGTTGAACAATTGATGAGTATATACAAGAGTTCTAAATGTTGATGATCCGTTGTGAAGTGGAAGAACTTGAAGCCTGAACTACCTCTAGATTTGTTACTAGACTAAGATTTGACCTCTGAGAATTTGTTGAAGTGATATCTACTTATACTCTTCAAGAATCTATCAAGGTCGCTTAGTAAGTTGAGAAGTAGAGGGGAAACTAACCTTATAAGAGCTTCAATTCCCAACTATCCAAATGAGCCGACCTACCCAAGATGGAAGTAAGAAGCCTACTGGACTTGTGCTTAGCATGAAGGAAGTATAGACCTTCCAAGGAGAAGGAGTGAGGTTGGAACGAGGAGGAAAGGAAAAGTAATTTGAAAGGGGGTAAACTTCTGGATAAAAGACAAATGAGATAAAGTACTTCAAAGGTAAAGGTTTTGGAGTCTTTTCCTCAGGAAATTCAAGGTAGTCTAAGGACAAAGTCCATACTCAAGTTAACCCATGGTTTAGTCAAGACGGGTAAAGGCATCACTCTCCCTTGATCAGCTTGGCTTTTGGCCTTCTTGTAAGTAACACAACTTTCATTCACATGGTGCACACCGCGTTTCATTTTAGGCCACAAGAACCTGGCATTCAACAGTAGTTCATATGTCCTACTTTCTCTGAAATGTCTAAAGAGCCCACTAGAATGTGCTTCTCTCAATAACAACTCCCTCAAGGAACAGGTCTACATACATAACTTACCACATCAAAACAAGTAGTCATCCTCTATATAATATTCATCAATTGTTCTTCCCTCTCCATAACGCTTATATATTGGGCTAAAATGAGATTCATGTTGATATTATGCTTTAATGCTCGTAAAACGTAGAAGTTTGGTCTATAATTTGGTGAGAAGATCATGTCTTCTTCATTAGGTATCAGCAACTATATTGCTCTTTCCTTGCTTATACTTTGTAACAAAATTGAATCCTTCGAGTTTGTCTTTTTGAGAGCTTTAATTGACTCTATAGGTATCTTAAGGATTCATGATTAATGTATATGACAATTTCTTTTGGTAAAAGATAATATTGTCACACATAAAGAGTTCAAATCAGTTCCAAGAGTTTTTTATCATACATAAAGTAGTTTAGTTGTACCCTTCTCAGCTTCTTACTATGATAGGCAATAGGTTGACCTTCTTGCATTAACACAGATTCGATCTGACACCTGATGCATTGCATTTGAGCTCATACTTACTCAAAATTGAGTAAAGCTAAGATTGGGGCAAAGGTCAACCTTTCTTTTACATTAGCAAAGCTCTTCTGTTCTTTTTCTCCTCTGTTCTTTCTCTCCTTACTTAAACTCAACGTTCTTCTTTGTTAGCTTAGTAAGGAGTGCAACTATTGGATTAAAACCCTAAATAAAACATCGATAGAAGGAAGCTAAGCAGTAAAAGTTCCTTACCTCAACACAAGTGATTAGGGTTAGCCACTTAACAATAGCTCAAACTTTTTCTTCGTCGACTCTCAATCCTCCTCTACTGATTACGTATCCAAGGAAAATCACTTCTTCCTAACAAAAGTAGCACTTCTTTAGATTTCCAAACAACTTTTTTTCTTGAAGAACATCAAAAACTGCTCGAAGATAATCAATATGGTTCAACAGGTTAGCATTATATATAAGGATGTCGTTTGAGTAGACTATAACAAACTTCCCAATCAAGTTTCTTAAAACATGATCCATTAACCTTACAAAAGTGCTCAAAGCATTTGATAACCCAAACGGCATTACCATCCACTCGTACAAACCATGTTAGGTTTTAAACGCAGTCTTATACTCATCTCCTTATCTCATTCAAATTTGGTGGTACACTAACTTCAGGTCAATCTTGCTAAATATTCTAGGATTACTCAATTTGTCTAACATGTCATCTAGCCTCGAAATGGGGTACTTATACTTAACTGTAATCTTATTAAAATCTCTATTGTCCATACACATTCACAAAGTACCATTCTTCTTTGGCACAAGCAATGCAAGTACAGCACAATGACTAAGACTTTCTCTTGCATATATCCCTTCTCCAGTAGCTCATTGACTTATCTATATAGTTCGATAGCTTGCTCAGGATTCATCCAATAAGCTAGCTTCATTGGTAGAGCAGCATTAATTAAGTCAATGCAATGTTTGATACCATGGAAAGGGGGTAACCCTTTAGGAAATTGCTCAGGAAATAGTTTAGCATACTCTTTAAGCAACTCCTTGATCTCTTTTGGCAACATAACTTGTTCTTTTAACTTTAATAATCTCCGGACCAATAAGAAGGTCGGCATGTCAAATTTAACAACTACTTGGAGCTTGGAACAGCTAGGAACTAAGGCCTTTTTAGATCTTTGGATTAATTGAGCTTGTAACTTACTTGCTTGCTTAGGGGTTATGGGATTTAAGGTGATTCTCCTTTAATCCTTCTCAGAGACGTATGTAATCCTGAATCTATCATGTATGACCCTTTGGTCAAACAATCAAGGTCATCCCAATAACAGAAGGGATGTATACATAAGTAGCACATCATATGGAATCTTATCATAATAGTTCCATATTAAGATCAATAATAACACTTATAGGGTAACATGCGGTTCTTCCTTCTCATTTAGCCAATATAGTTTATAGGGTCTTAGGTATGATAAGGTCAACAGCTTCATGTTTCGAACTAAATCAGCAAATGTAACATTGGTATAGCTTCTACTATCTCTAATAAGTGCACAAACTTGCTCATTTACCTTACAGGTGATGTGGAATAGGTTCTCTCATTGCTTCTCTTCAACAAATGTTTCATTGTTTAAAGCTCATTAGATTACTAAGGTCAACTTATCCAAGTCATAGGAAAATACTTCATCTTTAACAAGCTCATCATCTCTTACAACATTCTCCTTTGGTTTAACCTCCTCCTTAGGTTCTTCATCAATGCTATCTACTTCAATCTTAGGGGCATCTCCCATGTTCATCTATTTAAACATAAGGCGGCTATGTGCCTAAATCCCTATCACTTAAGGTACTTGATCTAGCTCGTCTTCCTCCCAGATCATTGACCCCTCTCATAAGTTCTCTTCAGCAATTCTTTGTTAGTAGTGTAACCCTTCTACTTAGTTACAACTTCAGCTCTCTTATTAAGGTTAGTTCTCTATCGTGCTTGACTGCCACCTCAAGCAAGTCGGCTTACTTAAGGTCAAATCAACCTATGTCTCCTCTACTTCTGCATACTTTGGGTGATCCTTATGGCTTCATCCAATGTAGTGAATTGTTATAGTTTCACTATATTTTAAATGTTATTTTTCAATTCAATAAGGAACTTAGATACTGTTTGGGCTAAAGGCTCATCAACCTCACATCAAATCATGAGCATTTGAAACTCCCATACATATTCATCAATGGTTCAACTCCCTTACCTCAATTCCTGAAGTCAAGCGATAATATCCTACAAGTAGGTATCTAGTACAAATCTGTTTCTAAGGACTCTTTTCATTTCAAGCTAAGTGCTAATTTTTCTATATCTTTCTTATCACCTCATGGTCTAGAAGTTCTTCCATCGCATCATAGAATACTTGAAAACTTTACAACAGCAGTCTTCACTTTCTCATGGTCCTTATATTGATAATATTCAAAAACCCATTCTACCTTTTCCTCCTAATCTAGGTGGTCATCGGCATCCTTAGAACCATTGAAGCTCGGAATCTAAAGCTTCACATGGTCCATAACCTGGGGTGCTCAAGCTCACTCTTCTACCTTAACATACTCTTCTTCATTCTCTTCATTCGCTTCTCCTAAGTCAATTCATCTCTACACACATTCTCTTACTCTTCCACCTCAGTCTTATTGAGCTAGGATCTACCCTCTCATAGGTTAGGCAACTTAGGGAATGTTTTGAACGACATCAGTGAGCCAAAAAACTAAGGCATGAATAGCTTTGGTGAAGTTGATAGTTTTAGACGACACCACTGTTATCGTCTCCAATCCACGTGTTTACACTAAAATAAGTCATCTTCTATGAAGCTTTAACAATACTCGAAACTTCAATATTCAAGAAATAACTAACATTGTCTTTAAACTAACCAACTTACACTCACACTTTCACTTATAAATATCTAAACCCAAAATAGACTCTACTATAAGCTACCAGCATAACAACTACTTCAAATGTCAAAAATGTCTTAGATAAAATTTGCTCTATTTCTAAAGCTTAAAATAAAGTATCTCACAATAACTATCACAAAACAACAACACTACTTCCATTACTTATTAAAACACTATAGCTATCTTCTTACGTAACCATGACACTATACTATAACTAGTACTACTCACAACATGGCTACAACAAAGCTCAAATATAATTTACCTACTCAACTCTGATACTAAGATGATAAGACCGCACTGAGAACAAACAAAGTCAGTTGTATTGAGGGTAGGTCCAAGTTTACTGAAAGCTTAAAAGGAGATGGGAATGTGCAAAAAGAGAAATAAATAAGCGAAACCCTTGATTGGCTCTAAGGATGTGATGTGCCAAGGAATTATTGAGGACTCATAAATAAGCTCAAGATGACGCACAAGTCAATTCAGTGAAGGTACTTGCCACCTACCTTTGCTCAAAGAAAAGGATAAGAGTGAACTAAAAAAGAAAGAAAATGCTCACAAAGGAAAAGAAAGTATAGTATATTCTGTATGTTAAGACTTATTGCAACTACATTATACAATAGGTTATTTTATACTAAAAAAATTAGGGCAAACTACCAAAAATGGAAATAACTAAAACTGTAATGTCTTAAATAAGTAAGTTATAAGGAATGTAAAAAGGTATAAATGAAAAATTAAGAAGACATTAGATCTGCATGATAGATCCCATCATGTGGTTACTTCGACATGTAACTGTTACTCAATGGTGGAACTGCTGGCAAAATAGACAAAATTGTATGGCTAGTCTAGCTATTACTGAGTAGAGGTGTTTAGCTAAGTTAAAGACTCTTTCAAGATAAATTTAGCTCAATTATGCTCTAAGTGGTTTGGAGTTAGGTCAACCAAGCTAGTGATTGGGTGAGTTAAGATGTTGTCTGAGTGCTCTTTAAGTTGGCATCCAGATACTATCTACAAGCATAGGAGAGTTTGGCTCGAATAAGGCGGTAGGCCAACAGATTGGAGCAACTCGGACTCTTTAGTAGTAGGTTAGAAAGAAAGAATTTTCTAAGCCATACTCTCAAGCCCTTAAGCTCAGGTTCAAGTCAGGAGTCCAATGGTTTGATTCCTATCACGTGTAATGTACTACCTATGTGTGCATCTCGTATATTACTAGGCTAACCATGGTTATGCGATTGAAGAGTCATGCATGATGGGTGTGAGAATACTTATAGCTTCGAGAAAGATGGCTTGCCTATTAATTGGTATCCTATGACTCTAAGCCAAGTGAGCAATATGCAATCTAAACTTATCCAAAAGACTAAGAAGGCCTTAATGATAAGTAGATTTGAGTTTAGAAAAACCTTAAAGGAGAACAAACTAACTATTTTGTTGGTACAAAGACTGTTGGAAATAAAGAAATAGGCTAACCTACCTAAAGAGGGCAAGGAGATGTTAAAAGAATTTGCAAACCTATTTCCTGATAAGTGTAGACACCTCATTTTTGCCACTTTCGTTTTATTATTGAGTCGGGTTAAAAAAAATTAAAATTAAAATTAAAAAAAATTAACAGAAAAAGGAAAAAAAATAAAAAATATAAAGTGTTAAGTTAAATCTTAAGTTATTAAAGGATCGGGCTTCATTAAAATATTTTAACCCATTTTGATATAAAGTGAATTTTTTTTATCTAATTTATATTGGACTTAAATAGACTTAAGGTTTATTAAGTGATTCATTAGGCTAAATCAAGTTATACTATATTAGGTCCGGAAAATAGAAAGCCAAAATTAAGATAGGGTTTCTAGAAGTTAGGTTAGATCTTCAAAGAATCGTTATCATATCTTCCATATCTAAATTTATTATCATATCTTTAGATACAAAAGATTTGGTTGTGAGTTTATAAATAGGAATTCGACGGTGGACTTAAGGACAGTTTTTTCTCATAATCCCACAACCACTTCACTTGTCATCGAAGCTGACCTTCACTCGCCCCTACCATTCAATCCACATACATCCCCGAAACACATCAACTGTACGTCTACATCGTCCATAAGCCACATATGCACGTCTAAACACTCACGCTACATTACCAATATGTTAACTTCCCCCCGACCAAACCTTAATACTCCCCTGATTAATAGCACCCCGAACAACAATCACATCGACCCCCCTGGCTAGATGCCCATACACTTGCACTTATCCCTAAAATGCATATCCCATTCACACTACAAAGCACTTTGTCTACACTCCCTAATATGCATGTCACCCCCTCAATTACCTACAACCGTATATCTTAGTCACCATCACCTGCACACTGTCCCTTACATAACACATTGCACCGAATACTTTAAACACAACTGACAGTCCCTGACAAGCCACAATCCCTCACCTCTGACCCCCCCAATAGAAACAAACACATAAGCTACACCATACTCGACAACAACATACAATTCACATGAGCACTTAGCAACAGACACAAGCCAACAGCCTGATCTATGCCACTCACAACAATACTTTACATTGGATAACACACACTCATATGTGACTACCATACATGATTAGCACTGTCATAGATGCGCACAATCAACTTCACTCTAAGCATGTGGGTGTAGTCCAGATAATCACAACACAATCAATACGAGTATACACAACTCAACTTGTTTAGGTAAAAAAAAATATATATTATTTTATTTTATTAGTTAATTTAATTATTTTTACTAATTTATTTTTTTTAGTGCAGGTTTTTTTTTATTATATTTTTTTCATATTGTTTGATATTGTTTAGAAAATTTTAATTCTTTTGATTCATTTAGCTATATTGCATTTTTTTTGAAAAAATAGTATATCTTTTTTCCAAGATCTATATCTTCGAAGAAGATACAGATCTAGATCGTATCTTAATAGATCTTCCAACTGGGATCTAAATCGTATCTTAGTAGATCTTACAATTATGATTTACAAAAGATACGTACCTAAATCTTATCTTAGTAGATCTTGCAGTTAGGATTTAGAAAAGATACATATAGAGATATATATCTAGATCATATCTTAGTGGATCTTATATGTAAAATTTAGAAAAGATATTTTTGACATGCAATGATTTTTTTTTTAAAAAAAAAAATCTTAACCGGAGCTTTTAAAAAACGTTTAGTTAGTTAGGGTTTTGTTAAATTCATGAAATTAGAATTTTAAGTTTTTTAAAAATAATAATAAATGGTTAAATAAACATAAATTTGGCTCAATTTTCAAAATAAAAAATCCACCTATTATATATTTTATGAAAAGAACTATGTTGGTTTGATCCCACCTAATAGGTACATAGGCATCTTTGGAGCAATCGTCTAAAAAATAATTTTTTTTCTTTTCTTGAAACTCGTAATAAAAAAATTCATTTTAGTTATATTTTGTATATTTAGATGTATTCTTAATATTTTTATAAAAATATAAAAATAAAGCCCATTAATTGATTTTTTATTTTTACATGGTGACTTAGTCTTAATAGGTTAAGCCCTAAACTTAGTTTTTTCTAGTTATTTTTTTAAATTATCTTTTTAGAAAATACATGTATCAGTAGCCAAATTAAGGTTTTCTCACTCGAAAACCCTGATTTCACTTTTTACCAGTTTAACTGGTGGACAACTCCAATTTTTTTTTAAATATTTTTTTCAAAACATCTTTTAAAAGAAAAATATTTCCTTAATTTTATGTCGAGTAATCTATATTAAGCGGGCTGGGCTTAATATGGATTAAATTAAGAAAAACCAAAATAGGGTTCGACAATAAGCTACCTAAAGGATTACCTCCAAAACGAGGAATAGAGCATGGCATTGAGTTATTACTTGGAGGCATATTACTTAACCAATTGACCTATTGAATGAATCCTAAGCAGGCAATTGAGCTACAGTGATAGGCTAATGAGGTTGTTAAAGGAGGATATGTTTAAAAGAGTATGAGTCCGTATGTTAGACCCACATTATCGGTACCTAAGAAGGACGAAAGTTAGAGGATGTACATAGATAGTCAAGTAATGAATAGGATTACCATTAAATATTGATATCCCATTCCCAGAATAGATCATATGTTAGACAAACTACATAAAGCAAGTGTATTTTTGAAGATTGACTTGAAATTAGGACACCACCATATTCGAAAGAGAGAAGGCAACCAATGAAAAACAACCTTCAAAACTTAACGTAGACTATACAAATGGCTTGTAATGCTACTTAGATTATCTAACACCCCAAGTATTTTTATGAGACTAATGAACCTTATGTTGATGAATTTGATTAGAAAATTTGTGGCAGTATATTTTGATGACATTCTTACGTACAATCCTAACCTATCTAGTCATGTGGGTCACCTCCACACTGTATTTGAGGTACTTTGATCCAAAAAATTATACAGTAATTTAAAGAAACGTTCTTTTTTTTCTAAGATGAGGCTGTATTCCTTAGATATGTTATTAGCAAAAGAGGCCTCAGAGTAGATGAAGAGAAAATACAAACAATTGTAGAATGGCCTACACCTACATCATGTGCTAATATCAAAAGTTTTCATGGGTTAGCTTCTTTTTATAAGAGATTCATTTTGAACTTCAGCTCCATTACTGCACCACTTTACCAAGCTAACCAAGAAAACATCAAGTTTCAATGGGGAGAAAAAGAGGAGAAGAGCTTTACTGAGTTGAAGACGTAGTTAACTTCAACCCCTATACTAGCATTACCAAATTTTAACAAAATTTTTTAGTTAAAATGTGATGCATCCAGCATACTGATTGGAGCAATTCTTATGCATTGCTAACCTATTGCTTATTTCAATGAGAAACTCGAAGGACCTATGTTGAACTACTTTATGTATGATAAGGAGTTGTATGCTTTGGTCCAAATTATGCAAACCTAGCAACATTACCTTTACCTAAGGAATTCGTATTGTACTCTGATCATCAAACGTTGAAGTACTTGAAGAGCCAACCGAAACTCTTAAAGCAGTAGATCAAACAGGTTGAGTTCTTAGAAGGATCCGCATTTGTGATCATGTATAAGCGAGGAAAGGCTAATGTGGTCATAGATGCTTTGTAAGGAGAAGCATGTTACTTTTTGAACTATAGACGAGATTATAAGGTTTGTGAACCTAATAGAGCAGTACACTCAGGACCCTTACTTTAAAACTATATTTGTCTAATGCTAAGAAGGAAGAACATTAGATAATTAATTTATGGAAGAAGGATACCTTTTTTGATTTGGAAACTATCTGTGCCGACATGTTCAGAACATGACTTGCTTGTTAGAGAAGCCCATAATAGAGGATTATCTACCCAATTTATGTATGAATTGTTAAAGTCAAGGTTCTATTGGCCAAAGATAATGAAGAATGTACATCGAGTGGTTAAGAGGTGTACAATTTGAAAGGAAGCCGAGAGTCGAGCTAAACAAGGCTAAGCTATTCCCTTACGCATACTAGATAGACCATAGATCAATGCAAGTGTAGATTTTGTGCTTAGGTTGCAAAGGATGGCGAGAAGGAAGGATTTGATTATAGTTGTAGTAGATTGGTTTGGGCAAATGGCATGCTTCGTGCCATGCAAGAAAACTAACGATGCTTTAGCTATATCTTTTTCTTTTTGTTTTTGCCAAAGATCATGAAGTTGCATGAAGTTCTAAGGAGTAGTTTCTGGTTGAGATTTGAAATTCTTGAGCTAGTTCTGGAAGATACTATAGCATTAACTAAGAACAAAATTGTTCTTCAACACATCTTGTCACCCCCTAGACCAATGTACAAACCAAGGTTGTCAATCGCACCTTAAGATCTCTTCTTCGAGCTATAGTTGGACGTAATCAAGCTGATTGTGACTCTTACTTACCTATCATGGAGTTCGCATACAATCATTCTATTTGTAGCACTACAAAGAAGACTTCTTTTGAAGTAGTGTATGGATTCAACCTGGAGCTACTATTGGATCAGACACCTAGCTTAAAGACTGACCAAGAAGACTAAGGAACTGTAGACTGAGTACAAGCCTTCTAGCAAATCTACCAGCGAGTAACAGATCAATTGACCCAAGCTGCTGAAAACTTAGTACAAGGAAGATAAGGAAGGAAAATCAAACATAGGTCTAACCAAGAGACCAAGTATGGCTACATCTTAATAAGGAACAATTCCTCACTAAGAAAAAGTAAGCTATCATCCTAAGCTAAAGGACCCTCCGAGTAGTCCAAAAGTTTAACAAGAATGCCTACAAACTTGAGCTTCCAAACGGATATGGAATCTCCAATATCTTTAACATTATCGATCTCAACCCTTACATTCATGAAGATGAAGACAACCTAGAAGAACACTCATAGGATTTGATCTTAAATCTTAAATAACTTAGAAGGGATGATGCAAATCTAACTTTTGAACCTTTAACCCTATCAAGAGTAAGAGGATTAGCAAATCAAACCACTTAAGTACTCAATTGCCCACTTGAATCAAGTCCTACCGACCTATTGAGCAGAGCCCTAAATGATAACTCCCAAGCTTTCCAACCTATTTACAGTATTACTCTGATAAGCCTTAGCTCGTACAAGGCACCCTTTGATAAGCCTTGACCTATAAAAGGCACTAACACCACTTGTTCTTGAGAACTCGACCTATCATGAAAGGCCTAACCTGACAAAAGGTCCTCAACACACCGACCTTAACACCACTTATCAAAATTCGTTATTTGCAAGTAACATAGTGGTTTGTGAGTGTTTGAGAGGTGAGTCACATGCACGAGTAGCTTATAAGGCTTAACCTTTTCTTTTGTGTGTTTTCTTACCCAAACTCATCTTCTTCCTTTATCTAGTAGCTGCTTCTAAAGGATCCATCCACCTTATGGTAAGGCTTCTTCTAAGGCACATCAATTAGGGTCACAAACAAGTTACATAAACTTAAGAGGAGGGTCGTGGTTCTTCTAAGGCCCTCAATCGAGTAGTGATCATATGGTGTAAAGGGTAGCTTGATGGTGGTGGGTAGGTTTCGAGTGCTGATTAAAGGGTATACATAGGCCTCTTAGTAAGGCCTACCTCTAAGCTAAGAACATCTAAGCAGTAGTAAGACCTTAGGTATCCATCCACCACTTAATGGGGGGACCTTACAGCTAGGGGTGCTCATTTACATGAGGTTTCTTGTAGAGCCTTTAGATACTGCCTCTCAAGTGCCTTTTCAGGGGGGGCCTTCTATGATAATTATGGCGACAAAGGGAGCTCCTTATGCGATCTAGAGGTTTTTGGCCAAAGGTTATGCCAAGGCCATGTTGGGATAGTCTTAATCAATGCGATACTAAGTGAGCCCTACGATGGGGGCAAGCAAATCAGCCAGGGTGAATCCCCTTTATGCCACTCATACGGAAGGTTAGCTCATCTGGTTAGTGTAAGGCTTGCCTTAAAGTTGCTAATGTTATAGAAACTGTTGCCGTGAACTCACCTGTAGCTAAGATGTTAACCATAGTTCTCCTAGTCGAGGCTATGGACTGAGTTAAAGTTGCAAGCAGGCTAACCTAAACAAGAATCTTCTCTATGTGGCTAAGTCGAAGTTCTAAATGGACAATAAGAGTTGGCATCAAGCATTAGATTAGGAATTGGCCTTATGCCTCTACTTATAACATTTTCTTTTCCTTTCTCTATGTACTCAGGTTGGGATACTAACCCCTAAAGCCTTTTAACGATCTTTCAATTAATGAAGTTTCAATTCTTTCTCCTATATGTGCTTGTGTTTACTTTCCACTCGAGTCCTTCTGTTACCCTTAGCTTGCTTAATCAAAAACTTTTTTTCACCATAGCAATTACATGCAAACGTATTTAACAGTTGGTCGAACATGTATACCAACTAAGTTGGTTTACCTTTGTCCTAACCATATGCTCCTTAAGCATAAGAGCTCCTAAGGTGATTAACATACATGGCCAAGATGGTTAATTTACTCAGATAATGCATGCATTCTCAGTTTTGAGAACTATACCGGTACTTGAACCTCATTGAGGAAGCTCATCTCAACAGTAATTGAGGCCTTAGTGCCTATGGTGCCAATATAAGTACTAAAATAGGGTATGTCCTTTATGATGAGAATCAACTCGAGGACAAAGATGCGTAATGTAAACCAACAATGAGAGAGAGTATTTACTCCCGTGGTGTTTGTATAGGTACTAGCTTAGGGTATATCTTGGGGGATGAGAATTGACCCAAGGATAAAGGTACATACCGTAAGTCGACAAAGAAGGGCAAAAAATTAGACAAATGTAAGGAACTCATCATCTCATTGATATGATAAGCTTTGATAAGTACTATGAACAAATTACGATAGCTAAGTGAAATATGGCCTTAGGTTGCTCACATTTTAGGTTCAAGGGATAGGCTACTTGTCAAGTGTCTCGAACCTGTATGCCTCATTGCCTACATCTTCCTTTGCATACACTAAGTCCTCCCAATTAGGGGCAAGTTTACCTAGCCCTTCCCTTGAGCTCGTGGCCTCCGGTCTTCAGTAGACTAAGTCTTTAGGATGGAATAGTTTGTCTTACTTTCTTACTATAGTAACAGGCTACTTACTACTAGCAAGTTGCTACCCTGGCTCGTGCAACATCATGTACTTCCTTAATTGTGTCTAGGCTCACCTAGAGGGCCATGTAGTTTATGTTCACATCAAAGTTCTAGACCTTGCTTGTAAGTAGTTTGAGTTTAATAGGGAACACAAATTTTAATCCGAAGGCAAAGAAAAATGGTGAGTGGAAGTCCTATGAGTTGGGCAATATCCCTAAAAGGTGTTGGGGACCTCATCTGTGCATCTACCCTTGACATGCTCTGCCCTTTTCTTTAAGCTACCGAGGATGATCTTATTGATCGCCTTAACCTGGTCGTTAGTCTGGGGGTAAGCAACTGAGGTGTAATAGAGTCATATATTGTGTTTATCATAGAACTCTCGAAACTTATTGTTGTCAAATTGCCTATCGTTATCTGTAACCATTACGTAAGGTACTCTGAAGCGGGAGAGGATGTAAGTGAGAACAAAGCCTTCAATAGCTTAAGCGGTAATGGTTGCTATTACTTGCACTTCTATCTACTTTGTGAAATAGTTCACTACCACCAAGATGAACTATCAGTCTCTGGATGCCTTCAGGAAGGGGCCAAACATGTTTAATCCCCATTGGGCAAACAACTATAGGCTTGTTACAAGGTGGAGGTTAGAGCTTAGCATATAAGAGATCAAGGTGTGCTTTTGGCACTTGTGGTATTTCTAGACCAAGCCTTCACATTCTCCTTCATGGTTGGTTAATACTAACCTAGTCTGAGTGCTCAAATGTACAAAACCTAAGACTGAATGTAGTTGTTGTATACCCCGGCTTAAAGCTCCTCTAAGGTATGTGTGCCATCCTCGAGTATGAGGCATCTAAGAAGTGGTACACTATGGCCTCGATGGTATAATACGATGTTAGTGAGCATATAGTTGGTGGAGGCATAAGCTAATCCCTTTGCCTTGGCTTAGTTTTTTAGTAATGCCCCGGTCTTTAGGTGTTCCACTATAAGGTCCATCCAAAAAGGTTAAGAGCTTGTAGGTCAAATCTTGAGGACTTCTTGTTCTCATTGCTTTATATTGTACTTTGGGAGGTATTAGATAAATAATAGGTTGTCACCATCATGCTATATTGGGATGATGGTAGAGGCCAGCTTGGATAGTTTGTTCGATTTTGAGTTTTGTGCTCAGGGAATCTTGTTGATCTTCTAGGAAGTGAAATCTAAGAGGAGCCCTTAGACTATCTAGAGGTATGTGATCATCATCTCTCCCTTCATCTCGTATTCTCCCTTTCCTTGTTGGACTACCAACATAAAACCCGAATGGATGTCTTACTTCTTTTCCCCGATGAGCTTAGCTATTCTTAATCTGGCAATAAACACCTCGAATTCTTCCTTGTTATTACTTACTGGAAACCCAAGAGTACCTTCATTCCATATGAACCTTACAGTGCTATGCCGACCCTATTAGCCCTCCCTTAGAGTAGAAAATCCATCTACATGGAGATTCCATATAAGTATCTCAATGTCTAATTGTGGTTCATCCTCTCTCGTGTATTTTGAGATGAAGTCTACAAGAACCTAGGCTTTAATTGCTTATCTTAACTGGAATTGGACGTCGTGAACTCTAAGCTCAAGGGCATATATTACTACTCTGTTCAAAGCATCTGGCTTTTAGAGGATGGCTCGAAGTGGCTGATCAGTTAATAATATGATTGGGTGGGCTTGGAAGTATTGCCTAAGTTTACATATTACAATGACTACTGCAAGAGCAAACTTCTCAATTTTGGTATATCTAGCTTCTGGTCCTTAAAGGATGTAGCTTACATAATACACAAGCCTATGCTCTCGTCCGTCATTGCGAATGAGCACTAAAATAGTGCTTTATCACTGATGGTGAGGTGTAAGCATTGCTCCTCACCCAAGATAGGTTTTGAGAGCATAAGTAATCTTTTGAAGAACTTCTTCAAGCTATTAAGTGCTTGTTGGCACTAGGTCATCCAATTGAACTCGAAGGGGTTCTTCAAGAGTTTAAAGAACTCTGTACACTTATCCACACTTCTAGAGACAAAGAAGTTGAAGGTAGTAACTCTTCTTATGAGGCACTGAACTTCTTTCACTATTATGGTGGTTGTCATGTCATGAACTGCTTGGATTTTGTCCAGGTTGGCCTCAATTCTTCATTTGGTGACCATAAAGCTAAGAAATTTTCCTGATGCTACCTTAAAGACATGCTTTTAGGGGTTGAGTTTCATCTAGTAGTGGGGGAAGGTCTTTAAAGTTTCTCAGAGGTCTTCGATGTGACCTTTCCTCTCCTTACTTTTTATAAGCATGTCATCTACATATACTTCGATGTTTTCATCGATTTGTAGCTTGAAGATACTGGTGGTAAGTCTCTAATATGTTGCTCCAATGTTCTTCAAGCCAAAAGGCATGACCATATAGTGGTAGATGCCGAAGTCTATAACAAACGAGGTATAGACCTCATCTTCAGGTGCTGCACGGATTTGATTGTAACCCGAGTATGAATCCATGAACTTGAGAAGGAATGACTTGAAGTTGAGTCAACCAACTAGTCTATGCAAGAAAGAAGAAAATAGTTTTTAGGACAAGCTTTGTTAAAGTCAGTATAATTGACATACATTTGTCATTTCCCCTTTGCTTTCTTTACAAGGACTGTGTTAGTGAGCCATGTTAGATATTTTCTTACCTAATGAATCTAGCCTGAAGTAGTTTCTGAACCTCTTGTTCAATTGCAATTGGTCGCTTGAGTGTAAAGTGTCGCTTCTTTCATTTGACCAGCCGAACTGTAGGGTTGACATTGAGGCGATGAGTTGCTTCCACATGTTAATGATGCTTGACATGTCTTCAAGTGTAGATGCAAAGAAATCTATGTTCTACTAGAGGAAGTCAATGACCTCATTCTTTTTGTCTTCAGATAGGGCTGTACTAACTCAAGTGGTCAGCCCTAGAGTTTATTCAAGCTCAATTTCCTCGGTTTTTTTTTTTTTTTATCTGATGGCTCTCATCAAAGGGTTGGTTTTTCATCTATAGTGGATTCAATGCTCATAACGTTGTCTTAGGTCTGGGCTTTGAGATAAAGAGACCTGGACAACTATTGCTCTCCTCGTACTTCACCAATTCCTATCGGTATCAAGAACTTATTCTTCAATCATCTTTGACTTATGAGCATGTCAAACTTTATTGCGCTCAATCTTCCTAGAATGGCACTATATGGTGACCAATGGTAAACTACAACGAAGTCGATTGATTATATGGCAGCAACGTATGCACTATCGCCCAATCATACTGGTAGGGTGGTGAGCCCCTTAGCCGACATAGATCCGTCTCCTCCAAAGCCTATAAGGCTGTGTTTTTAGGGTTGTAGGGGCTCATTAAGCTTGTCTTTCATCTATTCGTAAGTGCTGTAGAAGAGGATATCAACTGAACTACCTCTATTTGAAGTGTCTAATCTCGACATTAATCATTAGCACATACTATGGAGGTAGTCAATGCCATGTTCATTGTTCACGGTGAAACCGATAGCAGTATCCACCTTGGGCTTCTTAGTTCTGACAAGGTTCATGCTTGGTGTATGTGGAGGAAATGTATCCTACAAGGCTAGGGCCTCTAAAGATTATGTTCACATGTCTTTATCTGCCACGACAATTTTGATCGTCGACAACGTCTTCTTATTGTTAATGTTGCTACTATTGTTGAGGTTGTTGTTGCTACTTCACACACTGATGCTAGGTTGGTCGTTGAAGTTAATTCCTTTCATCCACAATGATGTAGTTGATGCAACTCTTGTGAATGAGGTCTTTGACCGCATTTTTGAGGTGATGACACTTGTTGGCATTATAGTCATGCACTTGATGGTAGTTGCAATATTTGCCAAAGCTAGCCACTTCAGATGTCTCTTTAACATGGGGTAGTCGAGAGAGTTGTTCCCTAACCTTATACATAACCTCTCTAAGGAAGTAATTGAGAGGTATGTAAGATGGGTAATATGCATATCTCTGTTTTTGTCTATCCTGCCTATCTTTCGAAGAGGATGGCTTAGTCTCTCTTAGCTCTTGACAGTCTTTGACCGAACTGCAGATATTGTTGTCAGCCTTAAATCTTGCCTTAACAACGTCCTCTTGGGCAACATACTTCTCTACTACTCGCATGAATTCATTTAAGAATCCGACTTGTTGAGGAAAACTGCATCAAAAAGCTTCCTAATGAGGTCTATTCCTATTATTAAGGCTTGTAAGGTCGTTCTAGTGTAAAGTGTAGAGACTTGGGGCATCGTACAATTGAAACACTCAAAGTGTATGTACAAGGTCTCATTGGGACACTATCCGACATTGTATAACATTGATGAGTTTTTATGCAGGACCTTAGAACTAAGGAAGTGTTATTGAAATTTGCTCATTAGGTCAATAAAGGAGGTGATGGAACTATCCAGTAAGGTGTTAAACCATAGTAGGGTCGCTTTCACTAGTATGCTAGGAAAGGCTTTGCAAATGATAGCATCCATGAAGTTATGGAGGTTCGTCATGGTTCAAAAATGGACCAGGTGGTAATTTGGGTCTCCTGTTCCATTATACATGTTGAGATGAGAGAACCTCATACCCTAGGGTAGTGTTTCTTTAAGAAGAAGTAGAGCGAATGGGCTCTTTGTTGTTGTTGAGCATGATGTGTAGGCCAATGATTCAACCTTCTTTTGATCGCATACACAGACGTACAGCATATGTAGTTGTCTAACTTTAAACATTCATGTCCTTAAGTTGTTTTTTGGACCATCCTAAGGATAAGTCTGGTAGGTCTGCTCATCTCAAACTATTCACCCTGCATGTGTATTTTGCCACGATTGCAATTCACTCAATTACATAGGTCCTCTAGAGCCTACCCATCGTACTGAACCTAATCACGTAAATGTGCTAGGTAGTTAATGCATGGTTTGTCTTATCTGCTCGGTCGTACAGATGAGCTGACCATCACTTCTTCTTAGGGTCATTTTTTAGATGCATTTTTTAGGAGAGCTACATCCCTTTGGAAGGCAACATTGGACTCATAAGTGTTCATAATCTTTAAGTACTTGTTGTATAAGTATTATGAGCTATTACATTTCATAGGTTGGAGTGCCTAGAGCAGGGGGTGTTGGTGAACGTCATAGTAGAGGCAACTTGTTACCATCGCCTAGGTGTAAAGGTTAACATTGTTATTTTTGCTTTTTGCCATCTAGAGTGGATTGGCCAAAAACGATAGATGCTAAAATATTAATTGTAGGGAAATCAACTAGGTGAGATAGAGTAGATTGGGCTTGAGTTATTTATGGAAGGGATTGATGGGCTTTGGAATTGCATGGACCCCTTACGTCTTGATACTTACAAAAAGCCACCTGTAAGTTTGTCCATGAGGGCCTTTTGACACTTATGTCAACAAGAAGGGAAGAAGGAAGGGAAACAAAGAAGTGTTTAGGCACTCTCAGTTAGGGTTGGCAATTCATGTTATCGTATGGTGTATCGTATCTCATGTCTATGTCTAAATGAATTCATGTTTGAAAAACCTCAACCTATAACATAACCCATAATCATGTCTAAATACTTAAACCCACAACCCAACCCATTTAATAAGCATGTCTTGTATTTGATTTGAATCCGTTTATCAATTAAAAAGCTATAAAAAATCTATAAATTATACAAATACAAATGTCATTAGGTTTTGGCACTTAGCATCCAAATAAAAGTTTTAGTAAAATAAATTCCAATCAAATTACAAAAAATCCAAAAGTTTAAATTACATAACATCATTTTAGTTACCTCACCTATTTTAACACATATCAAAGTCCTAACTACTAACAGCTTATGGTCACAATTCTATTATTTTCCATAAAATTTTGTCTACTGGAAATCAAAGAATGATTAAATTCTTATATATAACAAAGAACAATCATCTTCATAAACAGCTTTCTCCACAGTAAAATTATTTCAATAGACAGTTGTAATATATTACTATTTTACTATCTATGATTTGTTTTTCTTATAAGAAAAGAATCTAATCGTATCACATTATAAAGAATAGGAAAATAATAGGGTGCACTAAGTTTCTAACTGAAGTTTAATAGTTTAATACGTCACTATCGTGGTATGGTGAAAAAAAAAAGGATATAAAGATAAATAACAAGTGAAAAAAAAGGGGGGGAAATGCTCCAAACTTTCTACTTGCTTTAATAGTTGAGAAAAGATTCAAACTTGAATTGCAATTGTTAGGCCAAAACATACTTGTCTTGCGACTGGAACTTAGAAGGAAGGGGAAAGAAAAAGAAAAAAGATAGAAGGAACCCTACTCATTAAAAAATGTTTGTATTTGACTAATTTAATCATTTCAATTATCATACGGAATATCAACCAAACTAGGCCATGTACATTTTTCTTTACTTCCTCCTAAAAATGAAAGGAATAAAAGAAAATATAAATTTATTAATAGTAAACAGGTTCGCAGGTTGAGCTTGTGATCTGTTTACAAGACAAGATTAAAAGATGTTTGTATTTGACTAATTTAATCATTTCAATTATCATATGGAATATGAACCAAACTAGACCATGTACATTTTTCTTTAGTTCCTCCTAAAAATGAAAGGAATAAAAGAAAATATAAATTTATTTATAGTAAACAGGTTCGCAGGTTAAGCTTGTGATCTGTTTACAAGACAAGATTAATAAATGGGTTTGTAAACGGGCTTAGGACCATAAGCTAAACTTAGACACAAATTCAAACATATCTAAATGGGTCTAACTAGTTTGTGTTGTGTCAATTTTTTCCATACCCAAGCCCATTTAAATCATGTCTTATTATATCCGGATTTGGTGAGTCGGATCCTAAATTGCCAACCTTATTTCATCCTGAGGGTGAAAGTACTTGAATAGTATTGAGATTTAGTTAAGAGTAAGAGGTTCAGAGTTTCGAGAGTTTAAATCCCCCAACCTGTTGGCTCTTTGCACCATTTATAGTATAAGGGGCTCACCTACTAGGGGCATGTGTCAACTTAGGATTCATCTATACTTGCTACTGACAAAGTGTGTTGAGGGGTTGACAGGGTAGCTTTGGGTGTTGGTTGGCGATGACCACGCTAGCAGCCACATCTATAACCTAGAGCTCTAACGTTCTCAGAGGATGTCGGATGTGCTACCCGTAGTACGAAGTTAGGCCACAATTAATAGGGCAAGGAAGGTTGTAGGCACTAAAGACAAATGACTCTAAGGGTAGAGAAGAGAGGCTCTAAACAACATGCAATCAGCGGGTTGACCTTCTAAGAGTACCCACAGAGAAGAGGGCATCCTCAAGTTGTGAGCTTGAACTTGAGGGTTGAGAAGGCCCTTATAGCCTAAGTAGGTGGTCTGGTTCTCGAGGTCTCAGTGCTTAAGGAGTGAGTCTTTGAGGTGTCCATAGATAAGTCGAGTGCTCGGGTGCGGATAGCACTCGGATAAAGCGAGGTGTCTAGTCACTTGGTCGGCAATGGACCTTGAAAGGTCTCTGCTCAAGTTGGTTCTCAAATCGACCTAAAATAGCGTATCAATAGATACTATCTTAATCAACATAGTGAATATTTTCAAAATAGCAACTATGTGTGAAGTCACCATCTTTTATGCCCACTTCTTAATGTAGGGGAAGATCCATTATACATCTTGTTCGACACCTTTCTCAAGTAAGGGAGCAATTCATTTGGCTAATAACCAACTCTAATATCAGTGTAAAAAAAAATCATTAGCCACCAATTTCCTGTTCTCACGGTCCAACAAGTTTGTATTTACGCATCGTTAGCATTTATATCCATCATTCATCAACAAACGTAGCATATGAGTGAAAATCAGACAAAAAAAAAAGTCACGTGTAAAAATATTTCAAATAAAAACAAATCTGATTGATTTCTAATCTTAGTTCATATTGAGGTCCTCCATATTCGGAAATAGGATGTAATGGAGAACTTAGCGTTATGACACTGTCAAGTTGTACCAAACCATGATACAGCATATTGTAGCAACCACTGTGATATGCATCTCCCAATAATTACAATAAAAACCATCGCAAAAAAATGTCCCTAATAAACATGTAAATTTTTACATACCATCCAGAATGTGAACAAGCGAGTAACATTATCACCATAAAGGCTAGGATTTGCCCAGTCAGATGAACAATCTCTTAGATATAGAACATATTCAAAATTATATATAATATACATACATACATATATATATATATATGTTAAGTACATTTTAGTTGTCATCATATTAGATACATCTTGTATGTATAATGCAACATATGTAGCGATGGAAGCTATTCATACATAAGTCGTTATTTACTTAAACTCAATTTGATTAGACATCCTAACACCACCATAATTGCCACGGCCCTCATCATCTATACCATCTTACCACCACTACCCACCCGATCAACATCTCCACCATTATATCAATATTTTATTAGGCACCATATTTACACCATCGGCAGTGGTAGCCACATCCAATAGCAACAGTAGGCCTTCTAAATTTGTATATGTTGATTCTGCTTTATAATATACCTTTTAAATCTGCTTAGTCTATCTTTTAATATGTTTTTCTTCTACAATTGTAATAACATGCTTTTGTTTTGTTATCTTTTTCAAGGGGGCCTCCACTTCTAGGTTCAACTTAATGTCTTCTACATATATCATGATGTAGCGGGTCATGCTCTACATCTGTATCTACTCAAATACTGCCTACTACAGTGAAAATTACAAAAAAATAAATAAAATTACTTTGTAAAACTAAAGTCTACAATAAAAATTACATAAACTTTTAGAATATGACAAATTATAATGATAGAAAAGGTTATAATTGAAGTAAAGTCTAAAGAAAACTTAACAAAATGACCAATTCATTTGTCACGTCATGCTATTCCAATAAACTAATCCATGTTCTAATTGAGGAATAGTTTAAATAACCAAAATTTTGCCAAATCCTCTATTGAGAATGCCAAAGAATTTTATATCGAAAAGTATTCTTAATCTAAATAAAAAAGAAATGAAGCTGAAAAGACTAATGAAAATAGTCAGTTATCTCTTCCTCTTCTTAAAGTATTTTCATACCATCAAAAGATTAGTCCATGTAAACATTATATGTAAATTGTTTGAATTTAACTCCATCCATATATTAATCAATTGCAACTTTATTTACAGAATATATTTGAACATTTTAATACTAAAGTTTTAGATATGTATAAGTAAATAAGATCTTCCGATATAATATATTATCGGAAAGATGGATATCAAAGATATATGATATCTTAAGATGGGTTTTGCATACTATATCAAAGCGGAAAACACAAATGAAACTCAAAGGAAAATCAGTCACCCCATGATATATGACCATGAAATTTCATATGCAAAGTAATCTTTCCATCGTAAGAAACTATTGAAGCCTTTAAATTTCCTCTTTGAAATGGCTTTTCCACAAGTATAAATTTGAAAAGAAAGATAAAGATGAGAGAGAAATCATCAATTACACAAAATTGCTACTGAATTTATGTTCTAACTAAGGCTTAATAATTAGAAGAAATGTTTAAAAGTTTATAGTCATAAATTGGTTAGTGGAGAGTTTGGATGCTAGATGTCAGTGTCTCATTTTTGCAATGTACTTGTACTAGTAAGGGTCTATTTTTATTTTTATTTTTTTGTACATATTGTAACATAGGGTAGACTTTTTTTCATTTTACCTAAGACTTTATTATTAGTAGAAATTTTCACTTTTAAAAAGTAATACTGTTTCACCAGTTTTAATGTCTCCTTCAGCCAGGTCCAAAAATATCTGTAAAGCTCTTTACAGTTTACAGGGGTATGAATACTCTTTTCGATTAAAACTCTCACTTAGCACGTTCGTTGATCTTGACTGACGACACCAATTACACACACATTACCCCCCAAACACATATAGTATAACCTTGTAATACTATCTGAATTAATAAAAGTGTATTATTCATTTTTCCATTCATACCTATATCCTTTCTATTACTTTTGGCTTTCTTTCTTATTCGTGTTGCTTACAGGTTTAGGCCTTGTTAGCCAGCATTTCATGCGAGTTAGGCTTACTTACTATTGTAAAGGTAGGACAATAAGTGTCATATGGTCCATTTGTATGCTAAAGAAAGCCCCAAACTATGACAATTGGTATAAGAGCTTAGGTTATTCCAATAGGAACAACCATGACACAATAAGAGAAAGTAAGCAAGAGTCTAAATAACCTAGAGGAAATCCTTAAGGGGTTGTCCAAGCGGATGGATAATTTGGTCTCACTGTTGATAAGAGTGGCTGAAGTTGAGATCAATCATCAAGATATGAATGTTAAGATGACTAAGATAGCTGAGAATTTCGGTGTTACAGTATAGACACTTAGAGAGGAGATATACGTAACGACCAATGCAGCGAGGCAACAACTAGGGACTTAAGTGAAAGACTTAAGAAGGCAGGTTAATAATCATGCCTCAACTAAGTTTATTGATGAGTTAAGGGCACAAGTAGCTATTTTGACTGTAGCTATAAGGCCCTTGCCCCTGTACACACTCTTGCTCGTATGGGAAATTTGAAGATGCTTGAGCCCAAGGCATTCACAAACATGAAGGACACCAAGTTTTTTAAGAACTTTTTATTTTATATGGAGTAGTATTTTGCCGCTATGGGGACAAATGATAGGAGAACAAAGGTCATCATGGCTGCAATATACTTAACTAATGATGCTAAGCTATGGTGACCCACCAAGTATGAAGAGATCTAAAATGGCAATGCTCATGTAGATAGATGGGCTAAGTTGAAGCCTAAAAGAAGTTGAGAGAACTTCGATAGGGTGATGATATCAAAAAGTATGTCCATGAGTTCTTAACATTGATGGTAGACATCAAGAGCATGGTCGAAGATGATAAACTATTCTACTTCATTAAAGCCCTATGCCAAGAATGAGTTGTAGAGGTAATGGGTTACAAACTTGGCTATAACGCAAGCAACAGCTAAGCACTTAGCTAACGACACTCATAACAATAAAAGGAAGAACATGTCAAAAGGGTACGAAGGTAGAAAGTCAGTCAAGTCAGGTAAACTTAAGAGTGAAGGAGCCCTATGTTCAATCAATAACATTAATAACAGTGGAGGGGGTTAGAGGAAATCCTATAACTTTCACCGCTGTAGAAAGAGTAAGGCAACCAGTAGAGGTGAGAAGCCCTAACTCTCATGTTTTTTGTGTAATGGCTAGCATAAAATAGCTGAATATCTACACATAACCACATTCAATGTTATGGCACTAAAGGTAGAGAATGTATGCCAAGATGAAGAGTTGGGGAGTAATGGAGAGAATCAACCCTAAATAGGTACGTTAAACATGTTGTTAACTGTTAGAGTCCCTCGATGCGATGTGAGCCCAAGACCAACAATGAGTTGATGTATGTCTAGTTGAGCATCAACAGAAAGAATGCCAATGCAATGGTAGACTTCAGTGCTATACAAAACTTCATTGATATGCCTAAGGCAGAAAGGTTAGGGCTGGTATTTGCTGAAGGCACTAGCCAGATTAAAGCCGTTGACTCCAAAGCCCGTCTTGTCTAAAGAGTTGCGAGAGAAGTATAAGTGAGGGTTAAGGATTAGAGTAGAAATCTCAACTTCACAGCTGTTCCATTAGACAACTTCAACATAATCCTTATGATAGATTTCTTAAGACAAGCCAGAGTTACTCCCATACCCACAGCAAATTGCTTGTTATTCATGGGTGAAAAGCTATGCTGTGCGATAATTCAGAGGAACAAGGCAAGCAACAATGGTAAGGAAAGGAAGAATATTGAGGCTATGATGATATCAATGCTCCAATCGAAGAGAGCGCTTAAACATCAAGAGCTAACTTTCTTAGCTATCCTTACAAAGAAAGAGGAAGCTAGAAAGATAGAGATACCGAAACTAATAAAGAGTGCCCTGAAGGAGTATAATTTTATGATGCCTGATAAGCTCCTAAAGGAGTTACCTCCTAAACAATCGGTAAACCATGAGTTTCACCTGATTCCTAATGCTAAACCACCTACTAGAGCTCCTTACAAAGTGTCGCCTCCCAAACTTGCTAAATTGAAGAAGCAATTGGATGAGTCGTTAGAGGTAGGCTTCATTCAATCCTCAAAAGTACCATACAAGGCTCCTGCTCTATTTCATAAGAAGCAAGATAGGAGTTTGAGATTATGTATTAACTATTAGGCTCTAAACAAGCTAACAATGAAGAATCATTATCCGATTCCTCCAATTACTGATATGTTTGATCAACTAAGCGAGGCCAAGTACTTTACAAAGCTGGATCTTCACTCAGGCTATCATTAGTTTCGCATTGCTAAGGGTAGAGCCCAAAACAACATATGTAACCCCGTATGGTGCTTATAAGTCCTTGGTGATGCCTTTCGATCTCACCAATGCTCCTACAACATTTTGCACCTTAATGAATAATGTTATTTCATGAATATCTCAACAAATTTGTAGTTTTCTACCTAAACGACACTGTTGTGTATAGCAGGACATTACAGGACCATGTGAAGCACTTACGGATGGTTTTCGAGAAGCTATAGGAGAATCATTTGTATGTGAAGCACGAGAAATGTGCCTTTTCCCAAAAGCACATCAACTTCTTAGGTCATGTTGTTGAAGAAGGGCAAATTCGAATGGATATGGCTGAGATAGAAGCAACCAAGCAACGGCCAGTGCCCAAGAGTGTAACAGAGTTACATCCTTCCTTAGACTTGCAAATTACTATAGAAGATTTGTTTAGGGATATTCTTATCAAGTTGCACCCCTTACAGATCTATTAAAGAAGGACTAAGTATAGTCATGGGATAAGAGATGTCAGAGTACCTTCAAAGAATTAAAGCATGTGGTGATAGAAGAGCCAATCCTCATACTTCCTATCATTTCCAAGCCTTTTGAAGTCTTCACAAATGCCTCAAACATTACATTAGGTGGAGCATTGATGCAAGAGGATCATCCAGTAGCATACGAGAGCATGAAGCTGAATCAAACAAAGCATAGGTACTTAACCTAAGAGAAGGAGTTACTTGCAATCGCTCACTATCTAAGGACCTAGAAATACTATTTGATGGGATCAAAGTTTCTAGTGAAGATAGACAATTTTACTATTAGCCATATATTGACTCAACCAAAGCTCTCAACCAAGCAAGCTAAATGGAAAGAGTTCCTTACAGAGTTTGATATAGAGATTGAGTACCATAGTAGGTAGACTAATTAGGTAGCAAATGCTTTGAGCAAGCAAGTCAATTTAGCTTCCTTAATGCAGATTACACACCAGTTGGCAAGTTAAATCTCAACTTCAATTCAAGAGTAAATCAAGCAATATATAGGTCAAAACCTATTGGCCAAAAATCTCAAGCAGTTAGTTGAGGAAGGGAAGACTTGCAAATTTAGGGTGGGAAGACTTGCAAAAAGGGGCACCAGTTGTATTTCCTGAAGGTAGGCAACTTGAGAAAAGCACTCATGAGAGAGTACCATGATATTCCATAGGCTAGACATCCTGGTTGGCAAAGGATACTAATCTTATTAAAGTAGGGCTATTACTAGCCGAATATGAAGGAGGTTGTGATGAGTTATATGAAGACTTCCTTTACTTACCAGCAAGACAAAGTTGAGAGGAAAAAGATTGCAAGCCTATTGGAGCCCCTTCCAGTACCATCTTATCGATGGGTATGCCCCAGAATATTGTAAGTGATAAGGACGCTAAGTTTACAAGGAAGTTTTGGATAAAGTTTTTCTACCTCTTAGGTTTCGAGCTGAGCATGAACTATACTTACCATCCACAAAGTGACCAACAAACAAAGAGATTCAACAGTTTGTAAGAGGAATACCTTCGACACTTTATCAATGCCAACTAAAAGAATTAGGTTGACTTGCTGGATATCGCTCTGCTTTGTTTCAACATCCAGCAAAGCTCTTCCTCCAACAAGAGCCCTATTGATAGGAATCAAGCAATTGGGCCTTTGACCTGTAACTAAGCTCACGGACTGGAAGGGTTAGCAAGGTGGATCCTCTTACTCCAGCCGACTCCTATTGAAGCCAAGTATCTCTTTACCAAGTCACTTTGTATGTCGAACCAAATGACTGCTTATCTCTCTAAAGTATGCCAAATTGTAGATTGTCGGGATAATAGCCAGGCCGTTCTCAAGTACTCACTTATGTCCATGCTGACCAACTACTTAGCCTTACCCTTGCTAAGGTCCCTTAGACCTTGAACTAATGCTTACTCACCCCTGCTTGGACCAACAATCTAACCATATTCTTTTGCCCACATCCTCCAACAACCTTGCCAATGTATCGCTGCCATGTATATAGGACCACGTGTAAAATCTATCACATTAATCGTTACTTTTCTTAAATATTCATTTTTATCCTTTTGTATTGTTGTACCTTACTTCTTTAAGGTAATACCCATTTTTTTCTTTCCTTTTGGGCAAATTGCCCTGACTTATTAGATATAAATACCCCTTATATTTGTAAGCCATAATTAGATTTGAACATTAATACACTTGACATTTTCCTCTCGTAAACACTACTTTCTTTACATTCATCTCACTCTTATCCTAACCCTTAAGTAAGGCTAGGTAGCGAGTAATCTCATTGGAATTTCTCGTACATCATATCGAGTCCTCAAAATTTCCATTGCTGTGTCATATCCATTAGATTTGTTCATAGGTTTTGCTTACTTTTCATTCGCTTTTGTTCTTTCGCACATTCCCCATCGTTTCCTTTTTTCAAGCTTTCGACAAGCTTAGATCCACTTAGCAACCAACCTTATCTATTCTTAGTCATGGTTCACACCATCTTGGTATCAGAGTGGAGGTTTTGTTTGAGTCGTAGTTTGTTTTCGAAGTTTTGTTTATACTTTGTTTTACATGTATGAAACAAAGCAAGTTACTTTGTGCACTTATTTGTTGTGCTTGTTAGTTGTTATTTTTCTAGTTTGTGAGAGTATTTACTGGAATACCCAATTAAAGAGTTTGAGCTTTGAATCTATAAAGAAAATTACTTACCCAAATATAAACATTAGTGTTGGAGATGACAATAGTAGAGTTATCTACCATGGCTAACAACCTCAAGGAACCCCTAGGAGCACGAATGAGAAACTTAACAAGGTGGCTAACCTCCAAGTGGATTTAACCTGAGCTATTCATACATTAGCTTATCGACCTATTGAAGTTGCACCTAATACCCCACAAACTACTTAACCCGCTAAAGGTCAAAATCCAACTTAACCAATTCAAGGTGGAGGAGTAAGGGGACGAATAAGAAGAAGGATTAACTTAGGAAATTTAGAAGAAGAAGATGAAGAAGAGTATTATGAACAAGAGAAGCGAGTACAAATACCTAGAGCATCTAACCATATGAAACTTCGGATTTCGAGTTTCAATGGATTTGGTAGTCCTAATGAATATTTGAAATGGGAAGAGAAGGTGGAGCGTGCATTTGACTATTACCAATATGAGGATTACGAGAAGATGAGATTACTGCTGTTGAGTTCTCTAGGTATACTACCTTGTGATGGAAGAATTTCCAAGCTATGAGGAGGCGAGAAGGCTACCAAGAGATTAATACTTGGCCTGAAATGAAAAGAATACTAAGAAACAGATTTATTCCAGATACTTATTTGCAAGACACTTTTACTTAACTTTAGGAGCTGAGACAAGGAGGTTGAACAATTGACAAGTATTTCTAAGAATTCCAAATACTCATGATTCTATGTAAAGTGGAGGAACCACCAACACGAATAATCTCTAGGTTCCTTACTGGATTGAGAGATGACATTCGAGACATTATGGAGCCCTAACGATTTACCATAATGGATAAAGCCATTAGAATAACCTAATAAGTAAAGAGGCAAAAAAGAAATCGAAACTTGATCAGAATGCCGACTAGCCGATCCAGACAAAGAAGTCACCGAGCTCAATCAAGTACCAAGCCAATCCAAGAAGTAGATGTTCGAGCTAAGCAAAAAAGCTAACCTAATAGTGACATGCCAACCCAAACTTATGAGAAAGGATAAGGATCTAATAGGAAGATGAACCAGATCAAGCGCTTCAAGTGCTAAGGGTTCGGATATATGGCTACTCAGTAGCCAAACTGAAAGACTATGGTCATCAAGGGAGATGTCCCAAAGCTATAAGTAGAAAGTACTAATGAGGAACCCAAAGAAGAGGAGAGCACTACCAAAATATAAGTTGCTGAGAAAGAACTGACTAAAGAGGATGTGTTCACCGAGGCCTTGGACCAATATGGCCTTAGTTTTCCGATGCATAATGAACATAGAACCTTCACGAAAGGAGGAGCAAAGGGAGAACTTGTTTCATACCACCTATAAGGTGAAAGATCAAGTGAGTGCATTAATTGTGGACAGTGGAAGTTACACTAATGTGGTATCGATAGATTTGATTACAGGGTTGAAATTACCGACTATTGCATACATAAGGTCGTACAAGTTGCATTGGCTGAATGACAAGGGAGCACCACATATCACTTAGTAATAATGCTAATCACTATCGAGAATTATTCCAACAAGATTCTCTGTGACGTGTTGCCTATGTGCGCTTTACACATATTACTTGGCTAACCATGACTATTTGATTGAAGAGTTATCCATGACTAATTTAAGAACACGTATATATTCAAGAAAGATGGCCAAAAGATTACACTAGACCCGATGCTGCTAAGAGAAGTTAATAAACTGTAAACGAAACTTGCTCACGAATCGAAGGAGACTCTGATGATGAGTAAAGCCGAGCTCTGAGAGGCCCTTAAAGCTAATATACGGACCTTCATGTTGGTAAGGCAATTATTGGAGTTGATGGAGTTAGGTGAACTACCCCAAGAGGTAAAGGAGTTACTAGATGAGTACACCGACCTATTCCCAAAACATTTACCCGAAGGACTGCCTCTACTCTAAGGCATAGAATACTGCATTGACTTAATACCTATCACCACCCTACTAAATAAGCCATCCTATTAAATGAGTCCCAAACAGGCTTCTAAGCTCTAACGTCAAGTCAACGAGTTACTGGAGAGAGGGTATGTTAAGGAAAGTCTCAGCCCTTATGCTATGTCAGTACTTCAAGTGCCAAAAAAGGATGAAACCTAGCATATGTGTGTAGACAGCCAGGCCGTGAACAAGATTACCATCAAATACAGGTACCCTATTTCGAGATTTGAAGACATGCTAAATGAGTTTAGTAGAGCTAAGGTCTTCAGCAAGATAAATTTGAAGTCCAACTACCATCAAATCTGCATGAGGCTAAGAGATGAGTAGAAAACTGTGTTTAAAACTCAACATGGACTTTATGAATGGATGGTCATAACCTTTGGCTTGTCGAATGCTCCGAGCACTTTCATGAGATCGATGAACCATGTGTGGACATCTGATAGGAAAGTGTGTCATGGTGTACTTTGACAACATCCTAGTCTACAGTGTTGACAAGCCAAGTCACTATAAACATCTCCAAGCCAAACTAAATGTCCTCCGTGCCAAGAGATTATTCGGTAACCTTAAGAAGTGTTGTTTTTGCCAGGAAGAAGTGATATTCTTAGGCTACTAGTAAGTAGAGGAAGCTTACGAGCGGACAACAAGATGATCCGAACAATTGTCAAATGGCTAACTCCTACTACTTGTGCCAACTTAAGAAGTTTCTATGGACTAGCTTTATTCTATAGAAGATTTATTAAGAATTTCAGCATATGGACGAGCGGACAACATTATTTATTGAGAAAATGTTTGAGTTGGAATGTAACTCGTCGGGCATATGAATAAGCACTATTGTAATGCAGGAAGACCGATCAATTGCCTATCATAGTGAGAAGCTCAGAGGACCTCAACTAAATTACTCTATATATGACAAAGTACTCTTGGCGCTAATTCAAGCGCTATAAGTATGGTAGCATTATCTACTATCAAGAGAATTTGTCATCTATACTGACCATGAGTCCTTGAGATACCTCTAAAGTTAGACCAAATTGTCGAAGTGACAGGTGAGATGGATTGAATTCCTTAAGGGATTTAATTTCATAATAAAATACAAGTAGGGAAATAGCAACGTAGTTGCAGATGCTCTTTCAAGAAAGCATGCACTTATGAATGAACTACTTACCAGATTATTTGAGTTTGCAAGTATCAAAAAATAGTATTCTCAGGATCTACACTTTAGGCCCATACTTGCCCGTTATGTCGATGGAAAAACAGTGGATAAGTATTATATGGAGGAAAGATATTTGTTCTGAGGAGGGAAATTGTATATGCCAACATGTTCACTTCGGGAGCTACTAATAAGGGAAGCCCACAGTGGAGGACTGTCTAAACATTTTAGGGAGAAAAGAACATATGAATTGTTAAGTGGTCGATTCTTTTAGCCAAAAATGAGGCCAAATGTACTCCGAGTTGTTGAAAGCTATGCCATGTGCAAGAGGGTCGATTCTTTTGACCAAGAATGAGGCCAAATGTACGCCGAGTTGTTGAAAGCTATGCCATGTGCAATAGGGCTAAGTGTCGAGCCAAATAAGGAAAAGCAATGCCTTTACCTGTTTTAGCGAAGCTATGGGCCGAATTAAGCATAAACTTTATTCTCAAACTACTACAAATTGCCTAAGGCAAAGATTTTATAATGATTGTCATGAATAGGTTCAACAAAATGGAAAAATTTGTACCTTATTCCAAGACTAACGACACTTCGACTATTGTTTCTCTTTTCTTGTAGGAGATTGTACAGTTACACAACATACCAAAGAGTATAGTCTCCAACAAAGACCCAAAATGCTTGAGCCATTTCTAGGAGACCTTATGGCGTTGGATGGAGACCAAACTACTATTTAGTACTTCCTGTCACCCCCAAACTGACAGGCAAACAAAGGTGGTTAACCACACTTCAAGAGCACTACTCTGAGCTATAGTAGATAAGAACTTAGCTGACTGGGACATCCGCTTACCAGTGATTGAATTCGCTTACAACCAAACAGTACATAATACCACTAAGCAAACCCCCTTAAAAGTGGTATATAGCTTTAATCTCGAGTTACCCCTCGATTATACCCTTATACTTATGCCCTTATAAGAGGATGTTGATGCAAGAGTTAGGGCACAATCCTTTCAGCACATCTACGACAAAGTCACTCAATACATCAACCAAGCTACTAGACGTATATGAGAGAAGACCAAAGGTAGGACAGCTAAACATTTTCATCCAGGAGACTCAATGTTGTTGTACCTAAGCAAAGAGAGGTTTTCGAGCAAGAAGAGGAACAAGCTATCCCTAAGGGCTGAAGGACCTTTTAGAATCTTGTAGAAGATCAATGATAATGCCTACAAATTCAAGCTACCTAAGGACTATGGGGTTTCTAACACCTTTAATATTGTCAACCTCAGTCCATATCACCTTGACAAAGAGTTGACCAGAGACCATTCAGATTTGATCCCAAATCCAAATCAACCTGGAGGGAATGATAAGAATCGAGCTACTAGGCCTTTGACCCATAGCTAAGCCTGAAGACTGGAAAGGCTAGTAAGGCGAATCCTCCTACTCTAGCTGACTCCTACTGAAGCTGAGTATCTCTTTACCGAGTCACTCTATATGCTAAGCCAAATGATTGCTCATCTCATTGAAGTATGTCGAATTGTAGATTGTCAAGATAACAACTAGGCCGTTCTCGAGTACTCACTTATGTTCAAGCTAACTAACTACTTAGCCTCACCTTTACCAAGGTACCGAGGGATATACCCTAGACTAATCCTTAGTTACCCTTACCCTTACCCAAACTAGCAATCTAACCATATTCATTTGTCGGCATCCTCCAACGACCTAGCCAATGTATCGCCACTACATATATAGGATCATATGTATAATCTGCCATACTAATCATTGCTTTTCTTGAATCTTCATTTTTACCCTTTTGTATCTTTATACATTACTTCTTTATGGTAATACCCTTTTTGTCTTTTCCCTTTTGGGAAAATTGCCTTAATTTATTAGGTATAAATATTCCTTATATTTGTAATCCATAATCAAATTTAGACATTAATACACTTAACAGTTTCCTCTCATAAATACTATTTTGTTTACATTTATCTCACTCTTATCGTAACCCTTAAGTAAAGCTAGGTGACAAGTAACCTCATTGAACCCTCTTATGCATCATATCGAGTTGTTCCGCAAATCCCTAGAAGTTTCATTAGTGTGTTATATTCACTAGAGTTATTCATGGGTTTTGCTTACTTTTCATTCACTTGTATTCTTTCATACATTCCCCATCATTTCCTTTTTTCAAGCTTTCGACAAGCTTGGACCCATTTAACAACAGGTCTTATTTGTTCTTAGTCACAATTTGCACTATCTATAAAGATCATCACAAGTTGGCAACCACTATTACCCGCTACAGTGGCTGCAACATTTACCAAAAGATTCCCAAGAGCTTATTAGTTCACTAAGGATTGAAAGCGTAGTTCAGAAGTAGCAAAAGCGTACCTTGAGAAGGCTTCCAAGAGGATAAAGAAATGGTCAAATCAAAACCGCCGACCCAGAGAGTTCAATGTTAAAGATTAGGTTCTTAAAAAGCTTCTTCCATAACAGGTCAAATCATTGAGGAACAAGGACAAAAGATCATTAAACCATGTGCTTCAAGAATTAATAAGAAAATTTGTTGTATATTTTTATGACATTTTAGTCTACAGCCTTAGCTTGGAGACTTCCTATGAGCACCTCTAAGTAGCCTTCTCAAAACTTCAAGTTAAGAAGATTTATGCCAACCTGAAGAAATATAACTTCTGCTAACCTAGAGTGATCTTTTTAAGATTTGTTGTAAGTAATAGTGGTATACAAGTTGATTATGAAAAGGTAAGGGCGACTATTGATTGGCCTGTGCCAACCTACTCTACCGATGTATGAAGCTTCCATAGCCTAACATCATTCTATCGCCAATTTATGAGAAATTTCAGTACTATTATGGCCTAACTCACTAAGTTATCAAAGAAAAATGTTGAGTTTAAGTAGGGAGAAAAAGAGTCATGGAGTTTTGAGGAGATGAAGGAGAAGCTTACTATCACCTCTGTTTTAGCTTTACCAGGCTTTGACAAAATATTTAAAATGGAGTGTGACACATCCAAATTAAGCATAGGCACCATGTTGATGCAAGAAGGATAACCTATTACCTATTTTAGTGAGAAGCTTAAAGGAGCCACACTCAACTACTTTGTATATGATAAGGAGTTCTACTCCTTAATCCAAGCTCTAACTGTTTGGCAACATTATTTATTACCTAAAGAATTTGTGATCTACACTAATCATGAATCTTTAAGATATCTGAAGAGCCAACCTAAGTTGTTTCAAAGACAAGGCAAGTAGGTTGAGTTTATGGAGGGATTTTCTTATGTTATCAAGTATAAGAACAGCAAGAATGGTGTCGTAGCTTATGACCTATCAAGATAAGATTCCTTATTGACCGAGCTGTAGACCAGGTTACTTAGATTTTCTATGATTAAGGATTTATATGCTGAGGATCCGTACTTTGGTCTGATCTATGCCAGATGTGAAGATGGTCGAACACTTGATGACTATCATAGGGAGAACAGATACTTATTCAGAAAGAGACGGATATATGTATCCCGACCTATTCTATGTGAGAATTACTAGTACGCGATGCGCATGGTGGACGATTATCTAAGCATTTTGGCAGGCATCAAACTCATAAGATATTAGCCTCTAGATTCATTTAGCTACGAATGATGAGAGATTTTCAAGGCATACTAGAAAAATGTGCTACCTATAGAAGGGTTAAGAGCTGAGCCGAGCAAGGGTAATATTTACATTTGCCGATCCCAACCAAACTATGGTCCGAGTTAAGCATGGACTTTATGTTAAGATTGCCAAGGACATCCTGAAGGAAGGTATCACAACTCGAATAGTATCATTATCGTAGTAGATTATTGTGTACTATATAAAGATCTACAATTAACCCCCTTGTTAATCATAAGCCTTCCATACGACAAACAAAGCTCCTTCTACTCTATGTTACCATTTGGCATATAGACACATAATATCAAACATATTAACTGAAATTACTAACTAACTTCATAAGTTACCCACAACAAAATAATACAGTACATCGAAAGTCCATAAGAGTCTAACATAAGTCTATCTATTTACAAAATTGAGCTAACTGAAAGAAATGAACAAATATTTTCTATCTATAAACTTCTCTCTTTGCTCTCTTAATCACAAAGCCCTATCTCAGATGAGACTCACCTTAGGCATTCTTCGGCCCAAATTAATGAAGAGATGGTCCTACATCAAAAAAATCTATTAGTTTATAAGTTTATACTTAGTGAGTTAATCCCCCCATCAAGCCATATAATAAATTTAATAAATGCACAAACATATGAATACATGAAACACTCAGAATACCAAACAATACTTCCAGCGACCTAGAAACTGCACGCAACTCAAAATTTTGCCTCCTATAGTTGGGCTTGGAAATGATTAACTAATATAAACCATCAACCAAGTTCAAGCACCTAGGTTTTTATTCCCCTTGCACTAACTTGCTCAAAACAACTTAAACTTATACATAATATAAACAACTTTACTTTTCATATGGAAAATAAATTTTCCTTTTAAAAAATCAAACTCAAAGTCAAAATTCCCAAGTCTAACGATGTAGTGGCTTTCGCAATCCACATTAAACACTCTAAATGGAAGTCACAAGACACGACTCCTTCACTAATGGTTAACATCTCCTAACACTTAGTGAGCCCAAAAACTAGGACAAAGACTCAATAACATATAAATGGCATAACCATTACCTAATCCTTAGAGGAGCTCCCGCTCCTACAAGTCCCTTCTCACCTTCCGTGTGAGATGACAATTGGTATAGTTATGATGCAAACATGAGAAATGTGTAACTTATTAAATTTCATAATTGAATAATTACTTAATCCGATTTTCATTATGATCAGATAATGTCATTCCATACAACTATACATAACTATCATCATAAATAATTCCGATTATTATCTGATTAGCAAATCATAGAGTTCAATCATAATATCATACACATGCGTTTCCCATATCCCACAAGCATTCAAGTTTATTATATAAATTTAAGTGCATTTATACTACAAACAAAACTAAGCATAAGGTCATTAGGAATCACTCATTCGACCATAACTGATCATTCGTAGTAGTCTAGGGGTAGGTTGCCTCGAATAATAAGGTCCCTTGAACATTGCAAATATAATATTATAAGAATTTGGAAAGAAATAGTAAGGCTAACCTAAAATCCTTTAAGTTATATTTTTAAGTTAGTTTTTATATTTCTCCTAGTTATACTAAAACTTCAATCGCGTATAACTTTCTTATGATCTTATGGTTGGTTGCCATCGTTTTTTAGTGTACTTTAACGTAGTGTGGTTAGATTTTTAGATAGGAATCACAATTCTATCCATGAGTGAAAACAATAGGGTTCCTCATGGTTTGATGTTCTTTTAGGCTTAATTTAGCTGTTGGGCTTTTTGTTATCTTATGAAATCTTTTGGGCATGGGCTTAGAACTTTGTTTTAAGCTTAAACATCCATGAAGGTCAAATTTCTATCCTCTCCTTATGACCTTGGTGCTGTCAAAATTTCCTTAGACTCTTGAGTGAGTTTATGTGGTCAAATGGGCTTATTTTTTATTCAAACTAAAGTTTATAACTTTGTTGAGCTTAGAGAGTTTTATGTAGACTTTTTATGGGTCTCAAAACAACTTTTCTTAGATGGTTAAGGTGCTAGTCAAAATTTTTATGAAGGCCCAACTAGAAGTTCTAAGCTTGCTTTGGGTGTTTTAGGCTCAGTTTTGAATTTTAATCCTTTAATACTTATCAAACTTGCCTTGATTGGTCTTTTCACTTTGTTCTATTTTATTTTTAAGTGTGTTTTATCATGGTTCCAAATCTATTCGGTTTGGTTTGTGGGGCATCCAACTTGGTTTTTCCAATTGGTTCATGAATTCCTTAAGTTTAAGTGACAAAATAAGAGTCTACACTATTTGTATTCTAACTCTAAATTAACGTCTTCCTTATAAGAAGATTATTTGGCTAAAGTACCAAGTAAAATTTATAGATTACATACTTATTATAGGTGCTACACCTTAGTTTAAACCTTTAAGATTTGATTTCTACATCAAAACATCATGTAATGGTTTTTACTTCTCCTAAAGCTAGATTTGAGCATATAAAACCAAATAGAAGTAAAAGTGACCCATAAATACCCTTCAAATATACACGTCTAGCATGTTTGTCCACCATTCATATGCATCTTTCATGATTTTCTTAAGTTATAAGTTTCCATTCTAAGTTATAGGCATGTATCTTACATAATACTAAACCTAGTAAACTCATACTCCAATTTTTATGTAGGAGATTCATAAGCTTAACAGCTAATGAAAACTAACCATAATGTCACCTTAGATACATGATAATATTCTCATGAAAACATATAATCTCCTAGGCATGGCATTCTAAATGTACTTAAATTTAAAAACTTACTTTTCTTAAATGATTATGGAAGGTGGTTGTACACCTAGTGTCCTCTTTTTCCCTTTATTTTCCTTTCCTTTTTGCAAGCTCCTTAAGTTGTCAAAGCTTTGGTGTTTAAGGTTGGTTTTAAGTGTCCTAAGGTTTGTTAAAATACCTATTTGGGTGGACTAAAATGGAGAAGCAAGAAGGGCACTTTATGCCGTGAATGGGTGCTATGTGTGTGTGTGTATGGCGGCAATGTAAGGCAAGAGTAGGGCTTGCTTCCTTTTTGGGTTGGATGTTTAAAGTGTATGAAAAATGAGTGAGAAATGAGAGTATTTTGGAGGAGAAGTGGCCAATTGAAATATGTGTATAAGTTCCAAACAAGGTCTTTTTGTTACCTTCAATTTAGTACATAAGCCTTACCATATAATGATCAGATGATGTAAGCAACATAAGGCAAACAGGGTTTGTGAAAGACATGAGGATTGATGTTAGATTGACATGAAATAGCCTCCCATTCCTTTCTTTCCTAACCAACGATACATTTTCCTTTAAGGGCATAGCATTATCACATCTTCTTGATTTGAACTTAATTAGATAATGTAATGAGATAACTTATCCATATGTAGTATAACTTTTGGTAGGATAGGGAAATTATCTTATCACAAGCTTTTGAAAAATTATCATATGATAAGCAAATCCAACTCTTATTTGATAAGTTATTTAATTTGATTAGTTCATTCACCTATCTATAAGTGGTTTGGCTTATAAGGGAAATAAGAGAATTACCTTATTTTGAATCCATGGAGAAGTGGCATAGGATAAGCAAATCTAAATCTTACTATTTTCTTTTAGTTTTAATAGATCCTAAATTGAAATTGAAATAATTTGATTAGTTAGAAATCTTATATGTATGGTTCTTTTAGGGTTCGGTTCTCTATAGAAATTCATATATTATGATTTGATTCTTAAGGGAATTATAGTTTTCTAGGATTGTGTAAAATTCTTTAAGTTCAAATGTTCCATCATTCACTTAAGGTCTCAAAATACTTAAGTATTCATAGATTATCCTAGGGTTTAGGGCTTTAGACGATTTAGGGTCCATTATTCTCATATCAGGATTTTTATTGACATTAAACTTTTGAATTGAAAGACTAGGTTTGTTTTCTAAATGTAGACTTTAGTTCTTAATTTAGTTGATCCTTAGGAATGAATGAGAAGTATTCTTAGTTAATTAAATGTCCCCTTAAGTAGCAAGATTTACAAAAGGACTCCATCATGGTGGCGATAGACCAATTTAACAAGATAGCACACTCGTGCCTTATTCCAAAACTAACAATACTTCAGCTATCTCTTTTCTTTTCTTGCAGGAAGTTGTTAAGCTCCATAGAGTGCCCAGAATAATTGTGTCTGATCAAGATTCAAAATTCATGAGCCACTTCTAGAAAACCTTTTGGAAGCAATTAGGAGCCAAGCTACTATTTAGCACAACTTACCACCCTCGAACCGACAAACAAATTAAGGTTGTCAATAGAACATTGGGAACCCTGTTTAAAGTTGTTGTTGGACGGAACCTAACTAATTGGGATGTATGCTTACCCATAATCGAGTTTGCCTACAATAGAACTGTGCATAGTATCATAAGTAAAACCCTATTTGAAGTCAGCTATAGATTCAACTCTAAGCTTCCACTAGATCAAATGCCACTACCAAGCCAGCAAGAAGACCAGTCCGCTATTAATGAGTCAGAAGCCATTAAGACAATGTACCAAAAGGTCATAGAGCAATTGAGCCAAACTACCACCAAGCTCAAGAGGTAAGGTAAAAGACAAAAGGGTAAAGAATTTCAGCCTAGTGATTTAGTCTAGATCCACTTCAATAAAAATCGATTCCCAAGTCTAAGGAAGAGCAAATTATCTCCTAGAGCCAATAAACCATTTAAAGTACTTAAAAAGATCAATCCTAATGCCTACATGATTGAATTACCCAAAGATTATGGAATCTTAGACTCCTTTAACATTACCGACCTCCACCTATATGTTCCTAGAGACAAGCAATAAGCAGCTAAGCCAAATTGATCCCAAATCTCAAAAGCCCAGAGGGGATGATAGGGATCATGGACCAATCACTCGCTCCTGAGCTTAAAAACTCACATATATGGTTCATCGAGCTATCCAAGGGGAGCTAAACTTTGAAGAACAATGCATTCTCCACCCTAACTTGTTGAAGTACTCTATTCTCCATATCATTGAAGAAACCCTGAGGTGTCCAACCTATTGCTAAGTTGACCTCTTTATGACATATTAGTCTAAGGCCAAGCATTGAACCTATCTACTACTAAATTGATGCATCTCAAAGGTCAATCCAAAGAATGGTCATCTATCAAATGAACCCTAGCCAAGCCTTAAACAACCAAACTGCTCAGCATTTAACTTAACCTACTATGTTCGGATCAACTTTACCCAACAAAATAATATCATCCGGAACATAAAATAAACAGTTGATACGTACCTTATATCTCTAACATCCGTACTATCCTCATAAGAACATTCCCTTTCCATTTGATTACAAATTTTCCCTTATAAATTACATACTTTTCCTTTTCTAGTAAGAATCTTTTTTGTAATTTACATCAACCTAGGACTTACCTTAATTGAGCCATATAAATAGTTGTAATATATAATAGCTATAACATGAGTGACATTAAATTTCAAACATACTTTCCCTTATGAGCTAAGTATCCATTGCTTACTCTCGTTTGCTCTTATCTAGTTCATTGTGAGCATAGATTAATGATGAGTTTCCCTCTAGCTACACTTATGTGTAATATCAAGTGCGACCTAAGCTCATATGAGGCATTAGAACATCATATCCACCATCAATGCACAAAAACCCTTACTTAACCTTTGAATTCCATTTAGTCTTTGAACCATCTTGAAGTTCAAACGCACCCTTGGTTCGTGTAATATCAATAGCAGTATATCAACCTTCCCAGCAATTTGTATCAAACAGAGTCAGATCAGGTATGTATTTCTTAAACATTTATAAACATTCTTTTGAGATACTTATCTAAAACTAATTTTAAAAACATGAAATTACAAGTCATATGGCAACCATACCCTAATGATATCCTGGATGTCATCCCTAAGTTATGCAAACGTAAGAGAGCCATTTGCAAAGCCCAGGGACCACTCATTTGCTTCCATATAGTAGAGAGGTCCTTCTTGGAGTATGTTATACATTAGTTTAGTGGTCTATAGAGAATTTCACCACCATGCGACATAGAGGCATCCTTATATTCAATAAACGTAAGAGGCCGAGTTGAGGTTGATCGAATTACACAGCATTTAGGCTACATTACCATTTGAAATGATCAATATAATGCAGTCATATAGATCAGTGGTCCCCAAGGTGTAGAGCATGGATACCAATAGTGGTATAAGAGCATTACGAGTTGGTACATCAATCAAACTGGAGCTTTGCTTAGAGCTGTGGTGTAATAACCCTTACATGCTATGAGAAGAAACTTTAACCATTAAGGTGCCTTTTAATGCAACCGCTTAGAGCACATCGAAATGTTGAAATTAAGCAAGCTTGGGCTAAGTCAATCCTAGGATGGGTGACCTCTTAGAAAGTTGTGACACCAGGGAACAAAACCGTATGGTATCTGACGCGAAAGCAGACAATAACTTAATAGGTAGAATTTCGACTGAGTCATTACAAGTGGTATCAAAACACTTTACCAGCCGAAAGGGTAAGTCTTTCCCTAGTAATGGTCTTAAACCTATATAACAAAACTAACCAGGACATCAGTTCTATAAGCGAAGTGAATTACAATACTCCTTACATACTAAGATAAGGTACTTTAATCATCGAGATATCTTTTGGTGCAGCAACTCAAAGCACATCGAAACTCAAAAGTTTAGAATGTTCGAGTTGAGTTAATCCTAAGATAGGTGACCTCATGGGAAGCTGTTGCGCCAAAGGACAAAACCATGTAACATCTTACACCAAAGTAGACAATACCTCGGTGAAAGGAGTTCTAACCAAATGTTACATATAGTAAGTACCTTGTTGACACTTACTAAAGATTTGAATGACCTTGCAATTCCTCATGTGAATCTCCTTCTTCTTATAGGTTGATGGGTTTCAGCAAATTAGGATTGTTATTAACAAGTCTAGCTATCTCGTAGTTCAGACCATGTTGATCAAGGTATGTAGCTACTCAAGACCAAATACCAATAACCTTTTGCTTACCACATTTAGCTGAGAAGTATGTAGAGGTAGAGAATGACTCGAACTAGGCTAATTATAATGATCCAGATCCACCCAAGCGAGACGATCACAACAAAATGAGAGGAGTAGTATAACACACCAACGAGGTTGGTATATTGATGGTATTTCAGGCCATCCCATGTCAAGAGATCATCTATTCATCCAAATGTAGACATATTATTAGGCCCTCCTTTGAGCTCATTTTAGACTCTGTTAATAGAGACCTAGTAAGATCCTCCCTTTATGCCACCAACTCCTCAAAAGAGCTCAGTGAGTTCTCATGGAGATGGTCCTTCTCAAATTCGTGTTGTCAATCCTCTACAATTGGTCAAGTCATCCTAGTAATAAATATCAATACATGAGTCATAAGCACCAGCTACTGTTGAGGAAAGGAGGTCTAGACAAGGTTTGACAATGCAGATATCACATATGTTTACTAAGACTAGAAGCAAGAGGAAGTAAATTTGTATTCATGTTTAACTTATGTATGAAAGGGTTGGATATACATTTAAACTGTGATATATTTTAAGTGATATTACTTTGCTTATATTCATTTTTTTGTCCTCATGTCTTTTATGTATTAAGATGCTATTTAGCTGTTCACTATAACTCCTCACTTGGTGTTTAGAGTTGGAGATATGGAAATTGGTTAGAAATACTCTTATTTGTTTGTTAGGAATTATTCACATGAGCTTAAATTTAAAGTTGGAGATTTGGTGTAACTATTTGTCAATACTAGTTTTACTGTGATTTTTTTTTTTTTTTTTTGCAAGGGGTTTTAAGTTTTCTAATTTTTTTTACTATAAGTGTTAGTAGTAAAGGTGCATTTCAAAATTACGTTTTCCTTGTATTATTTGAGCAAGTGAAAGCACATTATTGAAACGTGTCTTCCTCTTTTTAAAACTAATAAAAAAACGCATTTTAAGAAGCACTTTTTTCTTTAAAGTATAAAAGAGAAAATGTCGTATTTGTTACATACACCTTCACTATACACAATGATAATAAGCTTTAAAGAAGCTTGTAATTACAATTTTTTTTTTTCACCGTGTTTCTCGTGTCATCAAAAGAAGTTGCATTCTTATTATTATTGAATCCGATTCTCTATTGACGGTGAATTGGTTATTAATTGTCAACGACATTGGGATGTATCACATGTCGTTAGTCATACTTAAGGGTTGAAGACGGATCTTAGAGCCTCTGCTGTGCACATTTTTAGAGAAGATAATCATCCAACTAATCATTTAGCAACTGGAGATAGAAAATGAAAATGTTGCTTTTCCACTTCCTAAACGCTTGTGCAAGCGGCGTTTGGTCAAAAAAAAAAAAAAAAAAAAAACAAACAAACCATACCATATCCGCCCTTATGATACATATTAAGGCATCATAAAAAATGTCCATGACTAGAAACAATTTTTATATAATAATATTAATAATTATAATAATGCAGTAGTAAAAATAATAATAATAGATCCTTTTTTTGGGACTTTTCATGATTTTTTTTTCTTTTGCCTTTGCCGTCGCATTTTCATGACCTTAATCAACAGTTTTTTGTCTCGTTATGTCATCAGATGTCCGGCATTATAAATGTAGCATATGTTTTTTATTCGCCCTTTCGGTCAATGAATGTTGTACGTGATTAATCTTGAACCGAGCACCTTTATCCCAATCAGTTTCCATATTAATGTCTTTCACCAATCACATTGCACAAAGGATCGCAACTTTTACTTTGCATATGAAATGTGATTAAAGGAACCAAAAGAACGGTAACACCATTAAATACAAGAGAGGAGAGTGTCTATCCAAAATATACAGAGGCACAAGATGAGTTTTCCATCTCTTTGTTTTATACATGAAAAGTTTCATCAGCTAACATCAATATTCCTGTGTTTGCTAAATTAATTCCAATCATATACCCGTCCATGCAGAGTGCCAATGCTGGTAGTGACTTGAAATTAACCTAACGTGTTTGACAAAACCTTTCCCAATTAAACCCTAGGATCCCCTCTAGTATCTTCATCCAAGACTGCTCAGACCACCACCAACTTGATTTCGCTTCTCTCATAGAGGCCCTCATCACTCAGCCTGCTAACCACCTGTGTTCCTTCACGATCCCCAGTCATAGTCAAAACCAAAAACCGATGAATGAAAAAGAAAAATAAGTGGATGAGGTCGCACAGCACTCGTGGATCACCATTTGGAAAGCAACACCATTTTCACTTGTAGATCACGTGTTCATCTATTCAGTTCTAGCATGCTCAGGAATAAGCCTTTGACGGAGTTCAGGAGATGCACCTCCCAATTCTGCATGCCACAGTGAATGAGTGAGTCCTCGCAGTGAGATAAAACCAACACTAACAAAGTACGTGCCAATGTCAACCTACCTTGAGCTGTAAAATTGAAGAGTGGAGGTAGAGCACGCCCGTTTGGCAAGGATGCATTTGGATCCCTTAAGTCATTAAAGAAAGGGTGGGCACAAGCCTCCAGCTGAAAGATCCAAAATTTGATAAGTTAGAACCTTCCCAATTCGTTGAAAAATAATGATATTCATCTTCTACAAAATTTGCCAAGAATGGAGACTCAGAGACACATTACTACAGGGCCAATCTTTTAAAATCATCTGCTAAACCCTTTCAGTGGCTCCACATACCAAATTAGTTTCATTTAGGTACTTACAGCAGTACAGCGAAGATTCGGGGAATATTGGAGCAGCCTCGACACAAGATCCACTGCTTCAGAAGGCATCCTCTTGTGAAACACCTGAAAAAAAGAATTCATTCAAGTTAATATAGTTGCCAACAAGAAGACAAAACAACCACCAAAAAAAAAAAAAGAGTAATGTCTTCATCATACCTTGTGCCATGGGTGAGCCTTAATTTGGGGAAACTTAAATTCGTTATAATGTGGATTCATGCACTTGATTTCTTCTCTGGTAGGTGTTCCAAGTACCTAAAAGATAGCAGCAAAGATGAAAATATTATCAATTGTAGCAATAAAATAATAAAACTATGATCGCAATGGATGATGATGGTGAGTCTAAATATATAAGCAACCTTTATAATCTCAACCAGCTGATCTACACCACTTTCACCTGGAAATAATGGCTGCAACAGGAAAAATACTTGTCAATTCATAAAAACCTCATAAACATACCATCTGTACTGTCAAACAAGGAGACATAAAGGAGTAAAATCACATGAAAGAGAAACGTGCAACTACAACATCTAAAGATGAGAAAAACTATATATTGTAGATATAAATGACAAGCTCGATACCCTTTCCAAATGGACATAACTGATAGGGAGAAACATGCAAATACGCATATCCAAGAGAATACTGCATGTAAAAGTGATTGCTATATAATATATAGAAAACATATAAATCCTCACACGTCCCAACAGAAGTTCGGCCAAGACACAGCCAACAGACCATATATCGATTGCCACTGTATACTCTGAGGCCCCGAATATCAATTCTGGGGCCCTGTAGTAGCGTGAGCATATGTAAGATATGTTTGGTTCACCTGGCACCTGAAACAACAGATCAAACTAATTAGTGTCCACATCAAAAAATGGATATTATATAATATCACTGCGCCAACTTACCAATTTCTTAGCACTACCAAAATCACATATTTTCAGCTGATGTGTATGAGGATTGACCTGCATCATGATTGAAGTCACCAAAACCATCAGATATACACAAGAACACAGAAGAAATAGAAAGATTTTGGTGAATAATATTGTGTCAAGTGATCAAGATATAACATTGATATCATCCAACTTGGATTGCTGAGCTTCTGAGTGTTGTTCATGCATGACTTTTTAATGAAAAATTACTTGAAAAGTCTTTCAATACAATCATGCATCAACTGTCCATAAAAGCTACTCTGATTCCTAGCTATTGCTCAACCAGCTTAGATGCTGCCAAAACTAGTAAAACATAAACCATTATCCATCAACTGCAGATACACAAACTGAGCTAAAGCTCTTGCTGAAAAACATTAAATGCAATACAGAAACAAAGTACAAAATCAAAAAGATTTAAAAGAGCTGCATTGTATTCCCCATTGGGATATTTATCCATACATGAGTTTGCTAAAGGTTTGCACACAAACTCTCGCCAGATGCAACAAAATCTCTGAATTTCATGAAAACTTCTAAGCAATATCAGAGGATGGCTTCACTACTCTTAAGGGGATTTTTGCTAACTAACTAAATTTAGACACATGGTTCAAAATATCCACATCACCCACATTGAAGTTACTAAAAATAGAAAAAAGTAAAGAAAATAACAGGACCAAGGTGTATTTATTTCTTCAAACCTCACACTAATCATTCAACATATGAAAATACAAAACTTGCATCCAGGTCCTGTATTTCTACATTTCAGATATGACCGATGAAAATGCATCTAGAGGTAGATGCACCAGAGTATGCCTACTTTTTACTCCTACCAGTTGCTGTATACAAGAGTCAGTCTTCATGTCTTTACAATAAAAGACGTGGTGCAGAGGAACTCAATCTACTTGAAAGGTCTTCGATAATATCCATTTCATTCAATTCACCCAAAATAGGAAAGGAGACTTCAAGAACGTACCAGTAAATTTTGAGGCTTAATGTCCCGATGGCATACACCAACTACATTATGCAAGTAATTGAGTCCTCGACAAATCTGCAAGGATAAAACGGGCTCTCATTTTCCACTCCAAGAAGTGAGAACATAAATGAGTAAAGTGTTGTGGTTTACTGGAGGAGAAAAAGGGGAAAAAAACAGAAAGGAACTATGTAAACCCAAAAAAAAAAAAAAAAAAAATCCTTTACTTCCTGGAAAAGCACCTGATACGTGTACAGCTGCACAAAGATGATGGGCACATGCTGATGCATTCTGGCATAATTCTTTGATACCTTGTAAACCGTTTGAGACATATATTCCATTACAAGGTTTAGGTACAGTTCATCTTTTGCTGCAGTGGAAAAGAAACAATGCTTCAATTGCACAATGTTAGGGTGGTCAAGTATGCGCATTATCTGAAGCTCTCTATTCTTGTATCTCCTGTCTTGTAGCACCTTCTTAATGGCTACTGCTTCCCCTGTTTCTAAACATTTGGCCTGAAAAATAAAATTTATACTAGCTGTTACAGACCTAACTAAAGACAGGGAGATGAAAACGGAGGGAAATACCTGATAGACAACACCAAAAGAACCTGTGCCAACCACACGATCTGCCATATATGATATTGTCTGAAACCCAAACAACACCATATAAGAAACAGGCCTATAGATATTTCCAATTGTAGTTCAAATAGCTATAAAAGTAAATGATGGTAAAATGAAAGACGAAGAACACAATCCTCATTTTTCATGGTTGGACATAACTTATTCGTGCAGGAAATGTATGATAAACAACAGCCACGAGAAGATTTCTCAGAAGTCAAATTTCTTAATTGACTGAAGGGAATTCAATTTAATATGTAGATGCACAGATGGGTACGTATCCATACACCTGGCTAAAATATAACCAATTTAAGTTATAGAAAGGTGCACTATAACATTTTCAAAAGATGCATAAACATAGTGTAAAAGAACACCATTCATTGCCTCCATCGAATCCAATTTCCTACTATTTTCTCATGAGAGATAATGAGGGTGCAAAATAGAAAGAATAAGATGGTGTGATCCTATAGCTCACTCCTCTCTCACAATTTCACTAGGTGAAAGTGCAAAATCAAGTTCCTATAATTTATGGGACATTGAATCGGATTTTTCTAATCTCACAGTTGCTCCATTACCAGCTCAGATAAGGACATTAAATCCCAAGGCAGGCTAAATGGAAAATGATGTAAAGGCATAGATGTAGATGTATTTCCACCCATTAACCAAAAAATATAAGGAAATTGCATATAGCAATACACAATCGTATCCTTCTACATAAATGAGCTTAAAGCAACACCAGCTTGCATTAATCAATCACAGCACATGTCAACCGAGGAATGAATAGGTGCAGCACATTCGACTAAGAAGATTCCATTACCTGTTTAGGTTGTCCATTATGACCACCAACTGTAGTTGCAATAACATGGCCTGTCTCTGCTCCATTTCCATTAAGAACCTCTGTTTCTGAGTCCTACATATAAAACATAGATATAGTTAAATTTTACAAGACAGGCATTTGAAAATTATATCAAGTCGGTAGTGAGATCGTTGGTTACAATGGTGACCACTGTTTCACATGAGCAACAAAACTGTGACAATGAGCTTTGGGCATGAATGTGCATATATATGTGCACATGCATGTGTTGATGGGTGCATATATGTGCATGTCTATGTGAGAGAGAATGATAATAAAGATCTATTACTCTGTCATCATGAATTGATGTCTTTCCTTCTTTTGTTGCTGCTTCATGCGTTCCACAGTGTACCACATCTTTTTTCTGTTTCACAACTGAAGCTGTATTGGAAGTGCTTGCAGTGGCTTCTAGTGATGTAGAAGCCATATGCTGCTCCAATCCAGTGGCACCTCCCTCAATTGAATGGATTTCCACATTAACCTTGCGTTCAGATTCTTGATCAACTTTTGGTCTCTTTATACTCAAATCCCAACCCTAAAATCATTATGAAGTAATCTAAGGTGAAAAAGGAAAGAATAGAAGTACTGGAGAGTCAGCTCTGCAAGGAATCTTCAGAAAAGTATTGTATAGATATTCCACAACATCACAATTCATAGCAAATGCATGAAAATTTTGAGGATTCCATAGCCCCATCCCACAATCCAAACATATAATCCCATTTGCCAATATGATCGAGTAATATATGTATCAATGGCTATGAAGAAAACAAAAGAACTGTGGATAATCACCATTCTCATCAGTTAGACAAGATCATGAAAATAATGCAGTAGATGAAGTGTAGGAACACTGTTTCTTTGTTTATGGTATGTCACGTCAAAATAACTTGAAGTATCCCAACCATCTACAACAGAAAAGAATCAAATCTAAACACCCTTACCTGGCAAAAAATCTAAACCCATGATGCAGCAGATACGTGAACCAATTTGACTTCAGTGACTCAATAGTCCTTATCGGAGGGTCAGTTATTTTTATACCCGAAAGGACCAGAACCAAATCAAAACTTTCATAAGTTGTTCCTCAATTCTCTATAAATGATTAAATTACACAATCAAACAGAACAAAGACATTGCACAATGAAGACTCCAAACCTAACTTCTCTTCATCCTAATCAGTTTCTCCAGACAACCATATATAACCTAACCGATAAACGAGGGGGGTGGGGGGGTTGGTGTGCGAGAGGCGCGGCGAGGGGTGGTGGGTGAAAAAAGGGCCTCAATATGCAAGATGCCAAGCTAAAAATCATAATTGTATCCATAATACCACACAATTAGCTCGAGATACAGGAATCATAACAAACTTTTCACATTGTCCAACCAAAATTGCTTAAGAAATCCTTTAATCGAGTACTCGGTGCAATCAAACACGGGATTGAACCAAAATCACCTAGAAAGAATTTTAAAAAATGGAATTATTTTTTTATAAACCTAAACCTAACACTCAAAAAATGAATTTCTTCACTAAAAGTTCAAAACAGCAGTACAACGTCGAAATCTCTCTTTACGAAGCAATACGGAGCTTAAATTAAATATGGAAAGAAATTACGAAACTTACCGGATCAGAAGAAACCGAAGAACGACCAGATGCAATGCTCTTGATTCTACGCATCATATTCATGATTTGCTTATGGAAAAAACTTCAGAAACCCTAAAATTTCAAAAAAGAAAATGATTGAAATTCTTATGAGTTCGAGAAGAAAGAAGAAAGAAAAAACGGAAAATCTAACAGATTTTCAGAATTTCTCTCTCTTCCTCTTCTCTTCTCTTCTCTTCTCTGAACAAGGAGAAAGAGAGAGAGAGAGATAGAGAGAATGAAAACACAACTAAATAACCGTAGCAATCCCTCTCTCTTTCTCGGTTTCTCTCTCTAATCTCTATCCTCAGTCTCTTCTCTAGATTTCAGGTATGGTTTCTCTCTCTTGAATGGTTAAGTGGTATGGTATTGTTTTCTTACCTGTGTTTTTTTTTATTAATCTTTGGTCAAAGGTTTGACCGGAATCGTCATGCCAGCCACAATCACAACCACCTTGGTGTCTGGTGATATAACAGTCAGACGTGGAACAGGATCTTTGGATTTGTCATGATGTTTAAGATTGATCCAACGGCAGGAGGAACTTTGGTGTAATATGTTTGTGTATTCTGTCCGCTACTTCCGGAGATTTGAAATTTGACTACTAATTGACGCTTTCATTGTTTTATTTTGTATGATTTTATAATAAACTTAAAAACATCAGTCCTGTGGAACTCGGACAGTCGGATACAAATCCACCTACACGAAACTAGTCCGGTCCAATCTCAATACCTTGAATTTACTTAAATGGATTAGTCCATTTTTAACCGTAATCCTCTTATATATTTATCCCAATTATTCAAATTGAATCTAACAGTATTGAAAAATATAATTGTAACAGTATCTAATAGGTGCAAAAGAAACAAATAAAGAAGAAACTCACAATGAGCAATCAAATATAATACGAAATTCATAGCTCTAACATTTATAATTATTTATTTTATAAAAAAAATCAAAATTTTTAATAATATTAATTTTTATAGATAACTTTAAATTTTAATGTACATTACTTATTGATATCAATTGCAGGAGTAAGTTTGATAGTCAATTTAAGTTGTTCGAAAAAATAACTTGATTTGATTAAAAACTCATTAGAGGTTTAAAAATATTAGTCGAGAAATTCCTTTAAGCTTAAAATTTAAAAATATAATAATATATTAAAACTATAACTAAAACATAGCAATATACTATATTATCAATGATACAAGAATTAGACCTTAAAAATTAACGAATACTTAAAAATAAATTATAGGAGTAATGTCATTAATAATGTAAATAAAATAATATATATATAAGATATGTATACATATCGAGTATAATTATTATATAAATACTAGTTGACAGTGCATATGTGTTACGTATACAAAAAATGAATAAAATTGTACTGTATATTTGAATATATTATAATATTAGAGATAAATTATAGAAGTAATATAATTAATATTGTACATAAAATAATATATAAAAGATATGCATACACGTTAAGTATAATTATTATGTAAATACTAATTGACAATGCACCCACGATGCGCATACACAAAATGAATAAAGTTATATTGTACAATCAAATATATTATAACATTAATATAAGATATTAATAAATGAGAAAGATAGAGAGATAAGGGATCCTAGGGAGAGAAATAAGATAATGAGAATGTTGGTGGAGAGCGAGTGGGAGAGAGATGTCTGGAGAGAGATGTAAGATGCAATTAATAGGAGAAAATAGAAAAAAAAAAAGTAGTAGAGAGTTGGAAAGTGGTAGAGAAATGAATAAAGAGAGAGAAAGAGAAGTAAGCAAACAAATTTACCTATTATTTATAATTTTACTAGTTTATTTTTGTTGGTCCTAATAAGATATGAAGACGAAAAGAGAAGTAAGTAAACAAATTTACATATTATTTATAATTTTAATAGTTTATTTTTGTTGGTTCCAGTAAGATATCAAGACGGAGGTGAATTAATATCTTTTGTAAAAACTACAACTTTTTTTATTTAAAAACAAAATCCTTCTTAATATCTTAAACGGTGTGATAAGTAGTTGAAGATCGATTATTAACTTAAGGTGCAAATAATAACATAGAGATTAGAAAGTAAATAAAATAGGAAGTAAGAATATTGGGCAATCGTTTTTGTAGATATTTAGCCTTTTACCTACTACTCTCTTCTAGCTCCATCCTCCTTATTGATGTCATTCCATTAGTCCAATTTTTTCAATAGACAAATATCAATAAGAGATTATAAGAGTATTTAGTCACTTCTTTTTCCTATCCCGCTAGGTTCTTCTTAAGCTATACATAAGACTTAAAGAACTCCTAAATCCTCTCACACTCAAATTATAATGTCAATAATTTTTACAAGAAAAGTGAAATGATATAAACAAATACCCTCTTTACAACTTTCACTCAAAAGCAATACCAATAGAAAAATGAAAACTAATTTCACTTAGATTCTGACAAAGTTTCAGACAATATTACCAAAGTTCATGAGAGAGATTTATAATCCTTAAGAACTGTCTAGTATTTCTTATCTTTCTATTATGAACAAGTCTTCTATGTCAAGAATTCTATTTGAATTTTGTCATAAAATTCTCATAAAAGATCACGTTATATTTATCCAAAAATATTTAGCCTTATCTTAAGCAAAATATCTTCAAATTCAAGAATTTGTTTTCAACAAGCTAAGTTATAACCTTATCTAGAGAATTTGTTGTATCTAATTTTTCGAACATAACCTCCTCCAATAATTTCTTTTACAAAGATCTATAAAATTCCTTGAACTTAATATATCAAAATCCTTTTTCAGTTGAAAACCTTACTAAAGTTAAACCTTAATCAAACCTATCAAGACCATCAAATAATCTTCTTCCTAGAAATATATCACTCAAACCTTAATCACTTAATTTTACCATTCTAATTCTTGAGCAAAAACTTAAATCCCCATTGACTTACCATCTTGGTGGAACGAAATTGAACATATTTTCCTAATATACCCAATAAAGTAGATCTAGGCCTTCTTATACATTTTCTCCAACTTAATTTGTTCAAGTTAGTTAGAAAAAGACATAGAAACAACAACCAATCACAATACTGAACACAAACGATGATGTTCTGATCATTTGCTAATACACATTCTGACATACATTCTGATAAACTCAAATTTATTTTCTTCTTAACACTTCTTTTCTTTAGATCAACCTACATACTTGAAAAGTTTGTTTAGTTCATTTACATCTTTTTGTTATCATCAAAATATATTAAGAAAAAACTCAACAATTTTATTTTTAAATAATGTTAAATAAAAGGTAAACGTGTATATATAATACCAACGATTACTTAAGCCCTAAAGGCTTTAATAATATAGATATATATTCATAATTGTCAAAAATACTCAAAATTGGGTACAATTCACTAAATAAATAAATAAATAAAATATGGGAAAAATTATGAAAAATCAATAAACAACCAGGATACATCACTTTAGGCATGGCAAATAATTGGGACCTCAAAAAATAAGGAAACATTTCTTTTAGACACCTAAACTTTACCCTCACACATGTTCCTAAAGTCGAATAAAAATCAAAGCAACTCAAGTAAGTTATAAAAAAAATTACAACTAGCTTCCTAAACAAATGTTAAGCAATAGTGAATTGGGAAAAAATTATAAAGTAACGAAATAGAGAGAGTGTCTGTAGAAATAAAAACATGGAAAAATAGTACACGAATTAAGAGATATTCGAGTTTCTAGAGAAGATGACCACTTGGAGGCAAAACTGGACTATTATGTAAAGGAAGAGCCACTGTCTAAGCTAGTAGATAAGTCCCTTATCCCTATGGTGACTAGAGCTTGGAGTCATGGTGAGTTACCAAATATCTCATTTTGATAAAAAAGTTTAGGAAAAATAGCAAACATTTACCAAAATTTTGAAATTTGGTTTCCCTACGTATTTTTGCATAAGAAATTTAAATCTTCAATCAAATTTTCAAAGTTTTGAGTGTAGATATGAGGTCTTTAAGAAAAACATCTTACACATAAATTTTCGTTCGAGTTTTTAAAAGACCAATTCATGTATTTTCAGCTTAAAATTTTGTGGACATACTTATAAAATGTTATATTTTGATGTTGTGTAGTCAAATTTTTAAAATTTAGTTGCCAAATTTTTGAGAAAATTTCGTTTTCATGTAATTAGTATGTTGGACAAGGTATTTTGTTAAGTAACTTGATTTACACTTGATGAAATTAAGGTAAAATCTATAACCTACATCTAGTAGCTCGAAATGGTTCATCATACGTATAGGAACAATGATTTTTAAATAAAATTAGGTATTTGGTAATTAAGGTAAAATTTGTCAAGTTTTAATGTAATTATGATTTAGTTGATGATACTATAAGGAGGGGTCTTATGGACACCTCATTTTTGCCTCTTTTTTATTTTTATTTTAAAAACTTTTTGAAAAGGGTAAGGGATCCTAAATTAAGAAGAAAAATACAAAAGAAAAAAAGAAAAAAATCATTAAAAAGTTAGAAAAATAAAAAAAAAATTGAAAATTACAAAAATAGAAGATTTGAGAAAATTCGTAAAATAATAATAATAAATTTTTTTAAATATAAATAAGTTTTTGGTGTTTTTAGGACCTTATATAATAAAAGAAAGGGGGAATATTAGACTTAGGCCAAGATTTAAATCTAACCTAAGCCAATTTAGTCCATATGTACAATTTGATTGCATATATGAATAAAACATAGGCCAACAACCCGATGGTTCCATACTTTGACTTACACTTAAGTTTAGCTTGAGGATTTTAGATTCAAATCTCACTAAAAGCACAATGTACCTTTTATTTTCTTCACAAAACACATTGTCACGTGTCAAAAAATCACTGGATCATGTATCTAGTCATGACACATTGCACTTCGTAATTGGACCACGTCGCTACTAACACGTATCAGCTACATAACATGAGACATGTCACATATACATACACCTACAAACATGTTCAACCATGAGACATGACATGTGGCATAACATGTATCACATATACGCTAACACTCATGTCATTAGCTACGTGTTGTTTCAGGCTAAGTGGCACATTCCCCCTAGATCGTGCGGCTAACGTAGCATCACGTCAATACATATTTCCTTCTCTTTCTCCTCCTTTCCCACTCTCTACTTTGTTTTCTTACCCAAATTCAACTTAGACAACTTACTTTGCATTCGTTTCTGATATGATTTTCTTTGTGATTTCACCAAATCAATAGTAATATCACAAAGTCCGCATGGGATGCTATGCATTAGGACCAAAAACACATTAATGTTTATCCATTTGAGCTTTTGAATCAAATCTTGAAATTAGCAAGAAGTCAAAATCCGATATTCTAGCTCTTGCTTAATCCTTCAAATCTAAACCTTGATAACGTGCATGGAAGCTTTCTTTCTTCTTTTTCAACAAGAATATCAACTTTATTACTCGAATGATCACTCAAATTATGCATTTTCAATTGAAATTGAGTCAATACCCATTTACTTCAAGTTTTTTTTTTTAATTTAATGCATTTTGGCCACTTTCCTTGCATGATTGAGCTTGAAAACTATAACAGGGGACTCATTGAAGCTCAAAGGGGGATTGATTCTTAGCCAAACTCTCTCTCTCTGTGTGTACATTTATCTCCCTCTCTCCTAATTCTAAGCTAACCCACAACGACTAACAGAGTCCCTTGAACTCGAGTTTCCCTATACAACCAAGCCTAGCCACCAACGTACCCCCTAGCGTTACACACAATCTACCATCGCAAGCCCTAACCCTAGCCACAATCCGTTACTTGCAAACCATCACGTGCCACCACCTTCGACACAAATTAACCTTACGGCCGAACTCCCAGCCTTCTAAAACCCTCAGCCTAACTAGCCTCTCACACCCAGTAGTCCCCACTATGCCGAACCAATACCACCACTGCCTCTATAATTCCAACGACCACTCGAAGCACCTCCAATCACCATGGCACTCTCACTACCTCTTATAAGTTCAGTAAAAAAACTCACAAAACACCCCTTCCCCATTCGATTTGATGTACGGAAGCCCTTGAAGTCTCACCACTCAGCCACTGCTCTCTCCCTTATTTATAACCTACGAACCAATGAGTCCTACCCTGATCCGAGTCCAACCCAACACTAAGATCTGCACCTGTAAGCCTCTTGGCCTAATTTACTTCTCCTTTGGGTAATACTGTTTTAATTATTCATTTTTTTATTTTTTTATTTTTTATCTAGTCGTATAATTTGCAATGTAATTAAAAAAAGGGAAAAAACTGAAAAAAAAAAAGAAAGAAGAAGAGGATAGAGTAGTTTCTTTTTTTTTCCTAAATAAAAATTAAACAATAAATAATAAAAATAGAATAGAATAAAATAAACAAAAAATAAAACATTTTACCACTTAGAAAATCAATTTTCCAAATAAATAAAAACAAAATGATCCATTTTCCAAATCAGGACTTTTTTTATAACTTTTTAAAATAAAAATAAAATAACTTAGGATTCTCTAAAATTTTCCTTATATAAACCCAAACCAAAATAAAAACATAAAACTTAACATATTTTTTAATTAAAATGAATCCAACAAATTAAAAATAATAAAAAGAACTATATACATATAATCCGAAATAGCATGTATGTAAGCACATATAGGGCAACATAAAAAACAAAAAAAAAATAGTTTTTCCTTTTCTTTTTTTAGCTCAAATAACTCAATTTAGGAAAAATAATAAAATTAAATTAAAAAAGAAAACTTACTTAATGTCGATTTTTGTTCTAAAAGGTGATTTCAAATAATTAAATCTAAATTTAGAAAGTTTGTAGTACTCGTAAAGGTTTAAAGAACCTAAACCCTGAACTCGATCTCTAATATGTCAAAAACCTTCTTTTTAAAATTGGTTTTTCCCACGTAAACCAGTGTTTAGATCGAAACTAAATCCACCTATTTAGTTTTGACTTAAACCAATTTCTGACTCCGATTAAGTGGCGACTTCAAGAAGTTTATAAAATTCTTTTAAAAAAAAGCCTTAATTTTCCTTAAACCTTAGTCAATGATCAATATTGAATGGGTAAAGTTCAATATTAATCAATTTTGGGAAAACTTATAAAAAATCAAGAAAAATATTAGGTTTGATAAGGATAAATGGTGGAAGTACATAGTTGGTACTTGATGTATATGCAAGATTTGGAAATCTGAAAACTTACGAAAAGTGGAGTATTTGTGAAGTAATTAGACTTATTATTAGTAGTAGGTCAGAAACTGTGTTAGAAAGTAAATTATAATCTAATCTGGTGTAAATATGTTGAGTAAATTAGGAAAAATTAGATCTGTCCAAAAAGTAGCTTATGTTTAAACCCTACTCAATTTCTACAGACAAACTTTAAGTTAGGAACTTCTTAAATAAAAATCTAATTTTAGATCGAAGGTCAAAAACTCCATTAGAAATTTGGTCAGAATGTAGTCTAGTATTTAATATCCTTGATCACACCAAGAGTCCAATAAGAGGTCAATAGGTGATTAATATATGCATTATATACCTTCATCAGAGTTTGAACATGAGTTAAACCCCACTCAAGCAATAGCTTATACCACAAAGATGGGTCGAAACCTAAGTTAGAAACTTAATTAAAAAAAAGTAGTTTGATGGAATATGCAAAATGTAAGAGCAACTAGAAGTTTGAAGATGGTTACTGGTTACTAGTTACTACTAAATATTAGATCATTGGCAGTCGAAGAGTAGATCATAAAGTAGCTTGATTATACCTTCTAAAAATTATTGAAGTTAGAAATTAGGTCAAAAACTACTAGGTAAAAACCTGTATCAAGTCAGAACATTGGGCAAAATGTACCCTATTTAACTAATACCTAATAAACACCTTATAAAAACTCACCTAACATAATTGAAAATGTATTTAAATGTCCATCATGAACCCATATGTTATATATTGAATGGAAACTAAAGATATTAGATTAAATGTCCATAATGAACACCTTAGTCAAAATATACCATATTTAACTAATACCTAACAAATACCTTAGGAAAACTCACTTAATACAATTAAAAACATATTTAAATGTCCATAATGAACACATATGTTATATATTGGGTGGAAACTAAAGATATCACGTTAAATTTTAAGGATAATAAAAGAAGAAAAGAGTGATGCATAAGGAGAACGAGTATCAATATCTAAGGAAGTAGGATCAGTGTTTCATCACATTTTGAAGTATTATTCAAGAATACTTAGAGACCTTAATATATGTTTTATTTGTGATTGTAAGTTACTTATTTGTACATATGCAACATGTGTGCTTAAATATGGTTATGCTATTCTACATGCTGGACCTATGCATTGATTGCTTCATGATATTACTTGTTTCAGACTGTTTAAAATTGTTTAGCTACCCCAAAAGCAATTTAACACAAACTTAGCTTAATTACTTATCGGACTTACATTGCAATCTACTTAGGAAACAAATGGGATTCTTGGGTCAAACATAAACTTTTCGATAAGGATAATAAAAATGTTTCCCTCTCCACCTTCATTGAACTAAGTAACAATAGAGGAAGTCACAACAAGGCTGGGATCTATGGTTCAAAATGAAGTCTTAGATAAAGTGTGTTTCTTCATTACACAAGCCCTAGTTTGGTTTCGATCCATGAAGTGCATGGACGTCAATCTTCTTAACCCGAATTAGAGTGAACATAATTTCTCTTATCTTACAACGAATCGGATAACGTCATATGATGGCACTTACTTGTATATGTATAACATCTAACTAAACTTTCTTGAAAACCCTGGTTACTTTGTATCAAATGTGTGCTATTGTCTTTATCTTACTTACTGAAAAAATTGTTGCTCATTCCCATAGAGGTATTTTGTAGGTTTCCTAGTAAATTCGCCGGAACTACTTCAAGTTCCATAAGATTAGAGAACAAGGTTGGGAAGTGAGATTTAAGACTACCCGATTGAATTTTTACTTGGTTTATTGACTATATTAACCTCTAGGAAAATTAATAGGGTCTCCTTGGGTGACCCATAATTTTCAGCTAATGAGATTTATTACATATTCTACAAGCTTGTGGATTTTAGTAAAATTTTAGTGGACACTTTATCTTTTTGTAACAGCGTAGTTCTTGGAATTTTTATTAAATTCAAGGTCTCATCCTTCATACGACTTAATAACTTGATTTTTACTTGAGATTTAAGTTAAAAATTATTTTCAGGAGCTATTTTGAAAAGTTATACTATAAGTTGATTCTTACCAGATATTAAATGGAACTCTTATAAGTAGTTGAGTAGCGAACACCTTATATAGGTTATACCTATGTCAGTAGCTAAAGCGGCTAGCTTCTAACGTAAGTTGGTTTATATTAGGTACTATCACGCATTCCTAGTCTAGGGCGTAACAATATCTCATAGATTTATCATTATATACCAAAATTTACTATAATATTTTTTAGTTATTTTTATGGTATTGAATAATATAAATTTTAAGGGTATTAATGAAATTATATATAAAAAAAAATAATGCTAGTTATTTAAGGCCTTTCAAACTAAAATAATATAGATATAGATGTAAATATGGATATTGAAAACATTCAACATATTTAATAAGAAAATTTTGATAGTAAAAAAATAAAAATAAAGATATCACAACACAACAAATAAAATGGAATAGAGAAAAATTATAAAATAAAATAATTATATAATATAATATTAATAGTAAATGGGTATCTAGGATTATGTAGTGATTGGTTTTTTAAATATTATATATATATATATATATGCACTTATATTGTAGGGTCTTTTTAGTATTACATATTATATATATATATATAAACAAGGTAAATGCATAATTTATTTTTTCTTTTCTTAAAAATTTTGGCCAACAATAGATACTTAAGTTAGGCTATTAGCTTTAATGTTAGAGATAATTAATTTAAGTTGTTTGATCAATTGGCACTACTTATTTGGTGTTTTCCCTTATTTTGTTTTATTTTAATTGCTTAAGCACCGACTTATCTATTGAAAAATGAAATTTAGCATAGAAGGTGTAGGGTATCTAATATCTATCTTTAGATTGTCTATGCCTATTTAGAAAATAAGACTTTGTTTTTTTACTATTTGTCTTATTTTAATCAAGTTTATATTGTCAAAAATATGAAAAATTGTAAATAATCCCTAAATTTTAATATGTAAATGTATTTTAAAATTTTCAAATATTATAAATAAATCACAAATTTTGATCATGGTGCAAAACCATCCCTCCAACTTATCCAAATGCTTCCTAACACCTTTTAAACATTGACCTCAGTGCATTTTTTTAACTAAAAAGGAAAATATCATTCATATTGCAATTTATCATAATTTGGGAAATACATTACAATATTTGAAATTGCAAAAGTATATCCATATTGGTACTAAGATTATTATAATCTAGTGATATGACTATTAATTTTCTAACATAATGGACTAAGTTTAAATCCCCTTTCTCCAAATAATAATATAGGTAAAAAAAGAAAAATATACATAAGCTTCTTCTTCTTCTTCTTTTTTTTTTTTTTTGTTTGCCAACATGCATAAGCTTCAAGAAGATAGTTACAAGATAATATAAGCATATATTTATTACACAAGAAGAAAGAAATATGGGCATAAATAAGATATAACATAAGATTGAATAAAGTACAAATATATGCTCCATTATTATTGAAACATTCTTCAAAACTACTTCTTTCAAAATGTATCCTCAATTTCCTACATAGTCAACTTATTCTTAACTATAGCGATGTAAATTCTTAGTCTAATTAAAATTGCATAAAACCAAAAATATAGAAGACAACCTTTTTGCTTTTATTATTTTGTTAGCTCTAATATTATTTTTATATTTTACTTTTCATCTTTATCAAGTAAAAGATGGTAACTTAAAGGTATTTTATATTTTACTTTTCGTCTTTATCAAGTAAAAGATGGTAATTTAAAGGTATGAAAGCAAACTTTTCAAAATACAAATGTCTAGATACTCAATTTTAAATATAGGTAATAACATTATGTTTGAAAATTTTAAGCAGAAGTGAAATTAATGGAAACAAATAGAAATGTCAAGATGAGTAAAAATGGAAAGAGCAACAATTTTTGCTTCATATTCGGAAATATATACAAATTGAAGTATAGGATCTTGTCGGGAAGTGATTTAGTCGTTCCGAAAGGTAGATTAAACTCTAGTTTTTTTTATCATTTTCATTCATTGGTTCACTTCTTTCTTAAGATGAGAGAGAAATATCTCTATCCTAAAATAAGCCAAAAAATTAACAAATGAAAAATTTTGAAATCTAAGAACTTAGAAAGAGGGAAAAAGGAGTTTTCGAAATTTCTCTTTAAGAATTTGTTTGATTCAAGAGACAAGTTGAATTTCTTTATCATATGATTCCATGAAATATCCTGGATCTATATTCAAGTGGTACGTAATAGCAAATCTAATTTCAACTCGATACAACCTTCTTTAATTAAGCATATAAAATTTTTCCTTACCGAATAAACCATTAGCTATTATAGGTTTGTTACATTTGTTCAGATTAGAATTGCAAATGAGTTGAGCTACTCGCGAGTTGCTTAAGCTTGGCTCATCATACATTTAGTTCAGTTCGAGCTTAATTAGTAAACGATTCAAGCTCTAGCTTAAGAAAAAGCTCGTTTATCTAAGTAAGCTGAGGTCAAGCTCTAATTCAGGCTTGCGTGTCTATTCACATAGGCTCATAAACTAGCTTGTTTACATTTGTAAGCAAGTTTAAGAGCTTTCTATATATATATTACAAATTTTACATATATTATATATTACATACTATATAATCCAACTATAAAATATGTATAAATATATAACATGTTATAAATAATATATGATATACAAATTAATCCTAGTCCACTATTCATTAATCTATTTATTTATATATTTTTTTCATTTTGTATACATATACTTATGAGTAGACTCAAGATTAGCTCTCTTGAGACTTCACTTGGCTCGAACTTGATTAATAAATGAGCCTAAGTTTAAGCTCAACATAAAGCTTGTTTATCTAAACGAGCCGAACTCAAGCCTCAATTTTAAGCTCAATAAAAAGTTCGACTCACGCTTAATAATTTTTAAATGAGCCAAACTTAAGTATTTAAAATCTGGCTCATTTATAGCCCTAATTTAAATAAATTATCTAAATGAAATGATAATGTTTCATTTCCTTTATTTGACTAATTTTGTTAAGGGAATGTAGTTATAAAGTAGGTAAAGTGTGAGACCCTACTTGTTTTGGACGAAAATTCGTTGTCCTAATCTCCAATGTGTCCTAACCTATAATATTATGCTGCACGATATCTAAATTTGCCAAGAAAAAAACTCCTTTATTTTGTTCCATATTATTATGAAAAATATTACGACTTTCCTCCTTCGTTAAATACCAAATCTCACACATGACATACAAAATTCAAAGTTAGACAAAAAAAACAATTAAACAATAATCTCATTAAAGAAACTGATATTTAAAATTTATTTTATATCATAAAACTAATAGGATAAATGCAATTCAACCTAATATATAATTGATATAGATATTTTAGCATTATGATATAAGATAATTTTATCTCTCATATGATTCTTATATTATAGTATTATGGTATACGATCTTTTCACCATAAAGTAATTGTTTTGTTTTAATATAGCAAAATATTTGTTAGTATGCACAACTAACATCATTTTACCATTGCATATATATGATTGTTCAATTTTTTATATTTTCAATAGCAATCAAATATATATAAAACAAATTTTAAAAGCACATACAAATAAACATACATAACATTTGCTTAAAGATATTTACATACAATAAAGACTCACATAGTTAGATAATAGGCATATAAAATTATATGTGCAATAAATATATAGTTTATTTTGTCTTACAATATATAGCATATGATAATCTCTAGTTTTATATTTTCATTTAGCCTTGATTTTGAACACCCAAAAAGACAAAACATATGATATGCACTTAACATTTAATATGTTTTACACACAAAAGATTTTATAGTTAATTTTTGAAGATATCCAAAAATAAACAGTCATACTAATACAATAGTAAAATGACATTAGCTAAGCTCATTAACGAATATTTTGCTAAAGTAAGACAAAAAAAAAATTAATTTGTGATGAAAGGATCATATACTCTAATATCATAATATAAGAATCACATGAGACATAATTTTGTCTTATACCATAATACTAAGATATTTACTATAGAACTCTATTTCAATTTTCTTAATTTAACTTATAATAAGCCTAGCCCCATTTAATATAGATTACTTAACGTTAAACTAAGGAAATATTTTTCTTAAAATTAGAGTTGCCAACTAATTCAATTGATAAAGATGAAATTAAGGTTTTTGGGTGAGAAAACCTTAATTTCACCATTAGTTTACAGATATTCTAAAAAATTTGATTTTTAGAAAATTAAACCAAAAAAAAGGGGTTCGAGGCTAACTTATTAAGACTAAATTACCATTTAAAAATTAAAGAAAAATTGTTAAACTTTTATTTTTATAATTTCCTAAAAATACTAAAATGTGTATAAATAAGCAAAAGACAAGTAAAGTGATTTTTTTATTATTTTTATATTACATATTTCAAAGAATTTTTTTTATACAGTTGTCCCAAAAGTGCCTACGTACCCACTAATCGAAATCAAACCGGCCGTAAATCTCTTTTTATAAAATGTTTAGTAGGTAGGTTACTTTTATTTCGAAAACCGAGTCAGGTTTAAGTTAATTTATCAATTCATTATTAAAAAAAAAACTAAGAAATCTAATTTTCCCGAATTAAAGAAAACCTTACCTAACTAAATCTTTTAAAAAACTCGATTGAGATTTTTTTTTTATTTTTGAAATCATTACGTATAAAAAAAATATCTTTTCTAAATCCTAAGTATAAGATTCACTAAGATACGCTCTAGATACGTATCTTCATACGTATCTTTTTCGAAATCTTAACCATAAGATACCCATCTCAATACGCATATTTTTTTAAATCCTAACCACAGGATCGTGTGGCGATTAGCTGCAAAGCATGTGGCGATCTATTCTAAATCCTAACCGTAAGTGTTCCTTCATGTATGGTCGATAGAGTGAAGGACAGGGACGTGTATGGTGATCAGGTGTAGAGCGTGTGGTAATTAAGTGCTTTGATCAAATTGTGAGTTTCGGCTGCTTCAGGACATATTATGGACATGGAGTGATCGGCTACTTCGAGTTGAAATTGCTTAAAGAAGGTTGATTAGGGAGCAAGTCAATCGTATTGTAATTGAATTAGTGTGAGTAGCATATTGTGTATTGAATTATTGATGGATGCTGTCATGAATTAGTGTGTAGAGGGGCTTGGGATGTACGGCTTGGTTAAGAACGTATTAATATGAGTATCGCATGTTTCTTCGGCTGATCAGCATTGTAAGGATTTGGGTGGAGTGGTGAGTGATTTGTTAGTGTGATTGGTCGAGTGGTCAATATATGACATGCAATGGGCTTCGTGTGAGCGAGGGACAAGAGTGGTTAGGCATGAGCACTCTGTTGTGGAATTGTATTGTTCAATCAGGCGTCAGTGGACTTACGTGTATTTGTGGAAGGGGGTCAAGCGAAGGATTATTGCGAATGCAAGGGACGGTGCTGCTATATGAACATTGTATGGAATTATGTTCCAGTATTGTGTGGATGTGTGATTAAAAATGTCATTAAATCTACCACCAAAGTTCTATTTATAAACCTACAACTGTATCTTTCATATCATTTAAGTTACAAATTTAATTGAAAGATACGATAATGATTCTTTGAGATTCAACCTAGCTTCAAGAAAGCCTATTTTATTGTGAGCTTTCTATTTTTTGAGCTCGATATGATCCAATTAGATATACCTCAATAACTTATCTAATAAATCTCAAATCTATTCTGGCTCAATATAAATTTGATAAAAATATATTTTAAATCTGATTAGGCTAAATTTATTTTAATAAAACCTATCTCCCAATTGACTTAATGATTTATCAAATTGATCATACACCGTTATCCAATTTAATATTAAACGATCTAACGCGATTCGGCTTGACTCAATACAACAATACTCATCTCAATACGATACGACTTGATAAGATACGTGACGTTACTTGACTCGACTTTCTCTTTTTTATTTTCATTTTTTTCTTTTAATTTTCGTTTTTTTAAATTTTTTTATTGTTTTCTTGATTTTTGTTTTGCTTATTTTTATTTATTTCTCAACCTAGCTCAAAAATAAAAAATAGTAAAAATGAGGTGAACTTCACTACAAAGACAAAAAAGATATCCATTTTTGCTAAACCCGACTTGGATAATTCAAAGAGGATAAATCTCTTCAAGATTAAAACCTTGTTTTGGTAGATAATCCAAAGAGAATAGATCTCTTCAAGATTTCTCTTAAGTGCATGATTTGATGATGATAGATCTCTTTAAGATTTATTTTAACTTGTGATCCAAAGATGATAGATCTCTTCAAAACTTCAAAAACCGATTTTACTTAGGTGATCTGAAGAGGATAGATCTCTTCGAGATTTCTCACTTTGTTTTAGTTGATAGATGACCCGAAGAGGATAAATCTCCTCGAGATTAGTTTTGCTTTAGTTTTAATGACTAATTTGAAGAGGATAGATGTCTTCAAGATTTCAAAAACTGATGTCGATTTAGGTAAAAATCCGAAGAGGATATATCTCTTCAAGATTCTTGAAAAACTTTGTTGAATAATCCAAAGAGGATAGATATCTTTTAGATTTCTTTTTGACTTGTTGAACAATCTAAAGAGGATAGATCTCATCGAGATTCACTTTGGCTAATTCACAGAGAATAGATCTCTTCAAAATTCATTTTAGCTAATCCGAAAAAGATAGATCTCTTCAAGATTCGATTTGGCTAATTCAAAGAGGATAGATCTCTTCAAGATTCTTTTTTGGTTAATCCGAAGAGGATAGATCTTTTTGAGATTCTTCTTTGGTTAATTTATAGATGATATATCTTTTCGAGATTCTTTTTTACTAATCCGAAGAGGATAGATCTCTTTGAGATTTCAAAAACTAGCTCAATTCTCCTAAATATCTCTTTTAAGGACTTTTAGGATTATTTTACTTGAGAATGAAGAATTTCTCAAATAGCAACTAATTGGCATACTTACATCAACTCCCGATTTTCACTCATTCAATTAGCAAAATTTTACTAAAGGATTATGCTTGCTTCTTTTTTCTTCTCTTTTTTTCTTTTTTCTTTTCTTTCTTCTTTCTTTTTCAATTAAACCTTTTAAACTTTTGCTGATGAGTCTTATAATCGTATATGCTCATGCCTTAAATTTGCTTTTCTCAATACTAATTTTCAATTTCCACTCTCCATGACTTCTGAACGATAAATCTCTTTTTAAAGGAAATAAGATTAAATCATTAAGAACATTCGATTTCAATTCATTTAATGATCTAGATTTATTGGTAAGTGTTTGGTGTTTAAGTGTATGAGGCTAAGAAAAATAGCATACAAGGGTTGATTGGCGAAGTGTTTGTTAGTTGATGACTATTTGAATTCAAGAACATTCATAGATATTAACTTTACTTATAAATGATGAAAGATTAACTACAAACAATTCAAGAAAAATTGAAATCTTTATTGAATTCAATTTTCATGGATAATATAACGTGACTGTATTTGAATTCACTAGTACCCTTCACTCTGAGCCATCCATTTTTTTTCAATATTAATGTACCTCCTGATAATACCGTTTTCACCACATAAGAGCCTTTATAATGCGAAGCAAACTTGCCCTTAAGGTCTTTTTCATTCAATAATACTTTCTTCAACACCAAGTCTTCTTCTTTGAAGTATCTCGAGCACACTTTCTTGTTAAAAGCTCTGACCATCCTCTGTTGGCAGCACTGACCTTGACATATCGGTGTAAGTCTTCGCTCATCTAAGAGATTCAAATACTCCATTCCCTTCTTCACCCACTCTACTTTATCGAGCTGAGTTTCTACTAATACTTGGAATGAAGGTATTTCTACTTCCATTGGTATTACTGCTTCAGTTCCGTACACCAATGAATACAGGGTTGCACTAGTAGAGTCTCTGACTGAGTTTTGTAAACCATGAGAGCAAAAGGAAGCATCTTGTGCCAATCTCTATAAGTGATCTCCATCTTCTTAATGATTCTTTTGATATTCTTATTAGCGGCTTCAACTGCCCCATTAATTTGAAGTTGATATGGAGTCGAGTTTTTGTAATTGATCTTGAATTGGTTACATACTTCATCCACTAACTTATTGTTCAAATTCATCCCATTTTCTGTAATGATAGACTCGGGTGTACCATATCTTGCAATAATATCTCTTTTCAGGAATTTGACCACCACTCCTTTGGTCACCGTGGCATACGACGCTGGCTCTACCCACTTGGTAAAATAGTCGATCGTAACTAAAATAAATCTGTACCCATTTGAAGCCATTGGCAAAATTGGACCAATCATGTCAATTCCCCACATTGAGAAAGGCCAAGGAGCCAATAATACATGAAATTCTTGGGGAAGAGCATTGATTTTGTTAACATATACCTAACACAAGTGATAGTGCCTTACGTACCTAATACAATCCGATTCCATCGCCATCCAAAATATCACATTTTCATGATCTTCCTAGCTAGCATATACCCATTTATATGAAGACCATAGACCCCTTCATGCACTTCTTTTATTCATTTCTTGGCTTCTTCTTTATCCACACATCTTAATAGTGTTGCATCTAGTGATCTCTTGTATAACGTGGCTTCACTTAACAAGAAATGAGCAGCTAATCTTCTTAAAGTTTTTCTATCTTTTCTATCATCATCTTCAGGAAATGTACCAGTTTAAAGTAACCTTTTGATATCATGATTCCAAGGTTCTTTTGATTCCTTCTCTTTAACTGTAAGGCAAAAAGGCCAATTTTTCTTCTACCTTAATCTTTAAGGGTTGAATTTCTATCCCATCTATCATTTTTACCATTGACACTAACATGGCCAATGCGTTGACAAATTGATTCTAGATCCTTGTAATATAAGTGAATGAAATTTCTTGGAATTTTTCAATTAGCTTACTTAAATGTTCATGATAAAGTATTAATTTCTTGTTTTTAGTCTTATATTCTCCTAAGATTTGGAGAATTATAAGGAAAGAATCTCCGTATACTTTAAGCTATTGTATTCCCATATCTAACGCCATTTTGAGCCTCAAAATGCAGGTTTCATATTCTGCTATATTATTAGTATATGGAAATGTCAATCTTGCTGCCATAGGAAAAGGGTTATCCTTAGGTAATACTAATATTGCTCCTATCCCACGTCCAAACACATTGGCTACTCCATCAAAATACATCCTCCATCCCAATTTCTCATCATTTAATTCATTTGCTATCATTACATTTTCATCAGGAAATTATGCTTTTGAATCATCATCCTCATCTTCTAATAGGTATTTTGTTAACTAATCAGCCATCGCCTGCCCTTTGATTAAACTTTAACTTACGCATTTGATATCAAACTTAGAGAGTAGCATCTAACACTTCAATACTCTCTTAATTAACATCGGCTTTTCCGATAAATACCTCAACGAGTCATTTTTCTGCCCTAGCATATACCCCATCGATTCAGGAAGAATTGTCAAGTAAGGAATCAAGGGCCATCCCAGTATGGGAGTAACCAATACAGAAGGATTCACAAGATATTCTTTTATTTAAGCAAATTCTTGCTCACATTCTTATCCCATTCAATGGCTACATTCTTCCTCAAAAGTTTAAACAATAGCTTGCATCTATAAGTTAGCTACGATACAAATTGAGCGATGTAATTCAACCTTCCCAACAGTCCTCGAACTTCTTTTATACTCTTTGGTGCTGGCGTGTTTACGATTGCCTTAACTTTATTTGGGTCCACTTTGATTCCTCTTTTGCTAACTACAAAACCCAACAATTTGCTCGAAGTTACTCTAAAGGTGCACTTTTCCAAATTCAACTTCAGTTGAAACTTCCTCAATCGCTCAAATAACTTTTATAAAATATCCACATGATTTTCATCTTTCTTGGAGTTAGAGATCATATCATCTACATAAACTTCAATTTCTTAATGCATCATGTCATGAAACAAGGTAACCATAGCGCGTTGATAAGTTACCCTAACGTTCTTCAACACGAAAAGCATCACGCGATAACAAAACGTTCCCTAAGCAGTAACGAAAGTGGTTGTGATTTTATCTTTTTCTACCATCTTATTTTGATTATATCCCGAGAAACCATCTAAAAATGAGAAAAAATGATTCCCAGCTGTGTTATCCACCAATACGTCAATATGTGGCAAAGAAAAGTTATCCTTTGATGTTGCCTGGTTTAAATCATGAAAATCTACACAGACCCTAACTTTCCCATTTTTCTTCAATACTGCCACCACATTGGCTACCCATTCCAGGTAATCCAACACTTCTATAAACTCGACTTCTAGCAACTTATTCGCTTCTTCGCTTCTTCACTTCTTCTTTTATTTTAAGGAATATATCCGACCTAAATTGTCTAAGCTTTTATCTTTTCGGTTTTATTTCCTCTCTAGTTGGCAATTTGTGAACTACAATAGATGAATCTAACTCGGGCATATCTTCATAAGACCAAGAGAATATGTTTAAGTATTCTAATAACAATCGTAACAACTCCTATTTCTGATTATCCATTAGATAACCACCAATTTTTAAGTTGCTTGGATTTTCCTTTGTCCCTAAATTAATCACAACCATCGGTTCGTCAATAATCACTCTATTCTATTTATATCAACACTAACTCTCTTGAATTTCGTTTGGAGTCTCAATATCATCTCCGTCGTCTAAACTAGTAGGGCTAAAGGTGATATTGGTAATTTCATCATTTATATGCACGAGATATCCATTACATTCATCGTTTTTATTGAATCTGAAGAGTAAAAGAAAAAAGAAAAGTATAATGAATAAATAATAAAGAAGAATTGGTAGAAAGAAAGGAACGAATTTTATTGAATGAATGAATTCAAATTGTCTAAAAGAAAAGGCTTAACTAATCAGAATAATTATCCAAATTGAATGTTCCCAATTAATCTAATATTTCTTTTCTAAAGAGACCTATTAATGGGAATGGAAAACCAATTACATAAGGAAACTGGTACGCCAACGTCTTTCTTCTTGTTTAGACTAATGTTGCATTGTTGAGTCAAGGTCTTGGATAAACTGGCTACTTCAGGTTCTTGAATACCGGCTAGTACTAGGAATGTCTTACAAATGTCTAGAAAATCTATGTGAGCGTAGTACAGCTGATCTCCTCTCTTGCTTCTGGATTTAACCTTCATTTCTGGGATCTCATCTTTAATAAGATCATACCTAAGCCCAAATGTTCCAAGCGACCCTGTGCCCCCTGTTTTGACTCTTCAATCATACTGACTTCATAAAAAATCTACAATCCTAACTCCTCCAATTCTTCACTCCCGCATAGGGAATAGTCATCTCTTTGTAAATCTCGTAATCTTGGTCCCCGACAATAGTAACCAACTGCGCATTAGCTATGAATTTCACCTTTTGATGTAGACTAGATGGAATTGCCCCTGTTGAATGAATCCATGATCTTTCCAACAAAAGATTGAAAGTTCCTAGTATATCCAGAACTTGAAATGGAATAGTGAACATTTGTGGATTGATCTCGACCTACAGCTTAATTTCTCTAATAATCTCCCTTTTTTATCCATTAAAAGCCCTTATTGAAATCGATCTAGGCTTTATCTCAATTGTATCTTCTCCAAGTAAATTTAGTGTTGCCAAGGGACATACATTCAATAATGACCCATTATCTATTAGAACTCGAGAAACCACTTTCCTTGGACACTTAACCACTTTGAAAAGAGGCTTTATGTGTTAGTCTCCTTCTTCTCCTAACTCATATAGCGAAAACGAAATTTGATCCATTGCAAATATTAAGTTCACCACAAACCCCAATTTTTCAGTAGAAATCCCTTCAAGTACTTTGACATCTTTCAGAATTTTGATTAATACCTCTTGATGAGTATCTGATGGTAACAACAAGCCCATTAGAGAGATCTAGGCCAATACTTTGGCTAATTGATCCAATATCTTATATTCGTTGGCTTTTGCTATCTTCTTGGTAACATTCTGATCTTTAGTATCTGTATCTTTAAAGATCTTTCGAGAAGCCTCTTCCATAGTACACTTTCTCTTAGCTTCCTCGTTCTAACCATAAACTAGTCCCAATCACGTAAACCTACTAACGATAGGTGATGAGGACTTAGTTGTCTAATTTATTGCATAGTAATCCAAAGGTGCTACTTTGTAATTCTCTAGAGCTATTGGGACGTTGAAAGCAATCTTCTTAGACTTACCTAATTCTTTAACCTTCTTAGTCTTCTTGCAAAACTCAAAGACCAATGGCTTGGGCCCATCTCCAATTATTTCAACAATCTCAGCCATCTTCTTGGCATCTGCAATAAGTTTGTCTTCTTTCTTGAATTCTGGACCCCATCCAGTGGGTGGTTCGTTAGCATATATGACGAACAAACCGGCATAATCTACCAAATACTCAAACTTCCCTGACAGTTCTCTTAGGGTGTCAACCATTAGATCTCCGACCTCATAAATTTTTCTAAGTTCCTTATGAGTACTTCTCTTTCACGGTTTTAGAATCGCTATAGCCATGATTTCAGCTTTCTTCATCTTCCCATCCTTTAGTAGTTGATATATTGCCAATTTAGTTCGGATCCTATCCTTGAGATTCATATTCTACAAGTATCGGCTTGCCTCAGATTCCAAGCTATCTCTTCAATAGTGATAGGGAGATTTTTTAGATCAATCTCTAGTTCAGAAATTTCAGCAATGATCATATTGATCAAAATTCCATGATTTGGCAAAGGGTTGTTACCCACGTTAGGAGTGGGAGTTTTAAAAAAATATAATTGAACCAATTTTGCATCAATAAGATCTGGAATCTTATGTCTGAGTCTCCAACATTGGTTCGTAGAATACCCCACTTACCCCAAATGATAATCACAACAAAGCTCTGGGCTATAATCCCTCGGTCTCTGTCCTTCCCTCGATATTTCAAATGTCAAGAGAATCTCTTTCCTTAGTCGTGCAAGAACCTGGCTTAGAGGAATGGGAATATGAGTAAACTGTCTTCTTTGTATGTGATTATTCTGATTCGGATTCAACAAGGGATTAGATCCTCCTGCCATGACTACCGAGGTTGTAGGTCTGATAAGGTTGCTGGTATTGACAACACTTACGGTGGTTTCTTTGGTTTTGTTGGAAAATGTCGCAGGAGATGTCTTCTTCTCAGCTGCTTCAAAATTAAGAAGCCTTCTAGTAGCAATAGCTTCTTCAATTCAGTACCTTGAGGCCATAATTTCTACAAAGTTAGAGGCAAGGTGCTTAACTAGATGTTGGTAATATAGGCTTCTAAGAATGTTGATGAAAGTGAAAGTTAAGTCCTTCTTAGTTAAGGGTGGAGTCACCCTAGCTACCATGCCCCTCCATCTTTGAGCATATTCTTTAAAGTTTTCATTGATTTTCTTTCATAGATTATTCAATTCCTACATGGATGGGGCTACTTCGATGTTGAACTTATACTAGTTGTAGAAAGCCCGTACTAACTTATCCCAACTATCGATCTCATTCAAATCTAATTGGGCATACTAAGTTAAGGTGGACCCAATCAAGCTATCTTGAAAAATCTGGACCATCATCTTATCATACTTCATGTATTTTCTCATTTTCCTAATGTACAACCTAGTGTAATGCTTTGGGCAGCCAGTCCCATCGTATTTCTCAAATTCCGACACTTTAAATCTTTTCGGAAAGTCATCGTCTTCATATGTCGACAAGTTGATCATTCCCATCTATTCAAACCCGTTAACCATTTATAGGGCTTTCATCTTCTTGATCAACTTCTACATACACTTTCTTTCCATCTCCCGGTGTTTCTCCTCAATCTCCTTCCTCTATACCTCAGCATTAGAAATCGATTATTCATCTTCCAATTCAGGGGGAAGGATCGTTTTTGCATTCCAATTTACGTTGACTTAAGATCCTTGTCTATCGTTAAGAATCCCAGTAGCTTGAAGGAGAGCTTAAATCTGTTCGACCATCTTGTTCATGTTTTCTTCTAGAGTTGCTACTCTTGGGTTGAGCTCGGTTTGACTGATATTTCCAGTACCTTAAGTTGACATTTTAGCCTTAAAATAAGTGAATATTAAGCTTTTAACTAAGTCTGCTTACTTAAACGTTATCTTTGAAATCTTACGTGAAAACCCAAGTTTTAGACGTTTATTAAAGAATTTTTTTGTGATTTTTGTTGTTTGCCTCTTTTTTGTGTTTTTTTCTTTTTAAAAGTCAACTAAAAAAATAAATAATAATAATAATAATAATAATAATAATAATAATAATAATAATAATAATAATAATAATAATAATAATAATAATAATAATAATAATAATAATAATAATAATAAGTAAGAGATTACGCAATTAATGAAAATTTTATTTACTAAAGCTGCAAATTTATTAATCATAAGATCCAACTTATACAATGAACTAAAAGAAAAGAAAAGAAAAACTCCTAACTAATCTTCTTAAAAACTTAAATCTTATATCTATGAGAGTCGATAGATTTAGCTAGGACGAGCTTCATCAACTTCCCTCATAAGTCTTTGTATTGTAACATCCCTTTCTCAAATCTTGCTCTTCAAGAATTGATTTTCCTCCAATAGTTTCTCATTTTCCAACTTTAACTCCTCAATGATTCTCTTATTTTCTTGAAATTGGGTTACAACTCTGGCCTATATGGTATCTTGGTAAGCTTACTCGATAGGTGAAAAACATGTCGGTTTTAGCTCGTTTCTGAATACGCTTGGAGCTTCATATCGTATCTTTCCAGCCTTCTCCAACTGATTATAGATGAATTGCTTGCTGGCTCAATATTCTCCAACTTTACCCCTCAAAGTTCCTACATTGACTATCTTCTTGACTTTTCTTCATTCGCACAACTTCACGAGTTATGTTAGTCGTTGAATCAGAGTAACCATAAGTAGAGAAGGATCTTGATAATTCATCGTAACGCAATCTAAGGAGTTTCTGTGGGCTATCTCTTAGAGTGAACCCAACTGTCTGGTGACATAAGCTAGATAATATCATGTACAACTCATAATACCGATAAGGGGGACCCCTGTATAGTTGGCGCACTCTAAGATGGCTTGAGTGTAGTGGCTCCAACTAGCTGTCCACATAAAGTCTATTGGCTATATTTTGCTGATAACAAATACCCATCCATTAAACTAAGCTTCATCTAGTACCTTGAGGTAGTGGGCAAAGTCGTAAATCAGGTTCATATTTTCAGTTAAGGACTCTCTAAGAAGATTTCCTCCATAGCCTATGTGTAACTAAGAAACCACATGGTAAGGATTATAGGGTTAGTTGTGAAATAATCATGCCCTTGCTTCTTTAGGTAGGTGAGTGTCCTAAACTATTCTACCAGTAATGCCAGTATATAGGATTTACTGGCTAGGAATTAAGTCACTATCTTGATTACCTTATATTGGACTTGACCATATCTGAAGGGAAATAGCATTGTTCCAAACACCACTATGATAAACGCGTTAACCCTCTTCTTGGCCCATGATTCATATCCTCTATAGAAAATCTAACAATATCTCTAATAGGCAACTGGGCTTGAAAACCATTCCACTAGTCTTAAGATATTAAGACATTTCTTGCCTTTTAAACATAAGAATAGCATCAAGGCTAACTTTTTGACTCCTAATAACGTCATAAAAGCTTTCTCGGGCTAAACTCTGAGATCATGGATAGTTATGCCTACTTCGAGAGGCTGAGCACTAAGTAGCTGCAAGTATTCTTCTATAGTGGGCTTCAACAAATGTGAGCTGAAATTGAAAGCTACAAATTCTGGATCCCAATAATTAATAAGGGCCTAAATTAGAGGCTAGTGGAGTTGGACCTGCATGAGGGATATGACCGGCCTGATCTTCTTACGAATGTGATCTTGCTTAGCAAGTGGAAGCTAGTTTAACTAATCTCTCAAGATGGCCTCGAAAAAGGAATACTTATCCAATTAGACTCTATAGATGAGTTCTAGATTGACACTACCTTGACTTTCTATATTTAGAATAAACGAAACCACTTAATTTAGAATAAAGTTAGATATGATATTAATAATTTTGCAGCTTTTTTAAAAAATTTTCTTAATAAATTACGCAGTCTTTCACTCATTAAGAAGCGACAAAAATGAAACATACATAATATAAGAAATAGAATATTCATCCAGAAATGAGCATAATCAAATATATAAAAATGCAATATGTTACACACGCATGCAATGCAATAAAAGTCAGTAATTAATAAATTATAGGAAATATGATAAATCCGTGGTCAGGAAATACCCTTATTTATAAGTTGGTTCGAAATAGGATTTTTAAGAAAAATGAAATTTGCAAATACCTATATATAAGGGTTACTTTTTTTTTAATTTTCCCTTTTTTGAAGAATAAGATCGAGCCAACCCTGGATTGATCGGGCTTTTCTTATAATTTAAGAATAACTATCCCTTTTTCGAAAAGGATGATGTAAGAGGGTGGGTCTATAGGTCTTAGGCTCTACAACTCGAAGGCTTTCCAAGGAAAAGCCTAGTAGGTTACATCGAAGCTTAAATAGGCTCACCTATCATCGTTAGGTAGGGGGTAAAGATCCCAACGACTTGAGGGTTATACAATAGTGGCCCGTCCTAAGTTCCTAAGATAGTTTAGGTTCGATAACATCTAAATACAAAAATGATTATACAAAATAAAAGAACCCCCTTATCCCCCAAGGCCCATCAGGCCTTTTTTTTTTTATGGCTTACATCACTAAAAAACAATTAGTACAACTATAATACAAAAAAGAAAATAATAATACAAACGCCCATAAATAATTTTTTTAGTTTTCACATGGCTAGCCCACCAAACTTTCCTAGTAGAGTCGCCAATTTCGTCGAGCCTTATTTCGATTTCCTTAATTAAACCTATACTAAGCCCAGCCCGCTTAATATAGATTATTTGATATTAAACTAAGGAAATATTTTTCTTAAAATCAAAGTTGCCAACCAGTTCAATTGGTAAAAATAAAATTAGGGTTTTCGGGTAGGAAAACCTTAATTTGACCATTAGTTTAGGAATATTCTAAAAAATTTGATTTTTAGAAAATGAAACCAGAAAAATCGAGTTCGGGCGACTAACCTATTAAGACTAAATCACCATGTAAAAATTGAAGAAAAATTGATGAGCTTTTATTTTTATAATTTCTTAAAAATACTAAAATATATATAAGTAAGTGAAAGACAAGTAAAGTGATTTTTTTTATTATTTTTATATTATGAATTTCAAAGAAAAAAAAAATTTTTTTTTTCTTCTTTTTAAATGGTTATCCTGAAAGTACCTACGTATCCACTAATTGAGATCAAACCAGCCGTTGTTTTCTTTTTATAAAATATTTAGTGGGTGGGTTACTTTTATTTTCAAAATCAAGCTAGATTTACATTTATTTATCAATTCATTGTTTAAAAAAAAAAAACCTAAGAAATCTGATTTTCCCGAATTAAAGAAAATCCTAACTAACTAAATCTTTTAATAGACTCAATTAAGATTTTTTTATTTTTGAAACCACTACGTGTTAAAAAAATATCTTTTCTAAATCCTAACTATAAGAGCCACTAAGATACACTCTAGATACGTATCTTCATACGTATTTTTTCTAAATCTTAACCATAAAAAACGTATCTCAATACGCATCTTTTCTAAACCTAACTGCAAGATACGTTTATTTAAAAAAAAAACACAATTTTATAAAAAAAAAATAATTTAACAAATCAAAATAAAAAAAATCAAGCAAACCATATGGAAATAAAATAAAATAAACTTGTACTTAAACAAAAAAATAAATTAGTAACAATAATTAAACTAACTAAAATAAAATAAGTTAATTAAATAATATTTTTTTGCTGAATTGAGTCGTGCGTGATTGTCTACGATATGCAATGTACATCGTGCTCGGCGGTGAATCATGTATCAATGTGGCTTGACTTATATGTGATTGTTTTTGTCGGTGTTATGTCCATAAGTGTTCCTTTGTGTACGATTAATAGAGTGAGGGATAGGGACGTGTATGGTGATCAGGTATGGAGCGTGTGCAATCAGGTGCTTGGATCAAATTATGGGTTTTAGCTACTTGGGGACATGTTATGGACATGGAGTGATCGATTGCTTCGGGTTGAAATCGATTGAAGAAGATCAATCAGGGAGCAAGTCAATCGTATTGTAATTGAGTTGGAGTGAGTGGTGTATTGTGTATTGAATTATCGATGGATGTTATTGTGAATTGGCGTGTAGAAGGGCTTGAGATGTGTGGCTCAGTCAAGAACGTGTCAGTGTGAATGTCGCATGTTTCTTCGACTGATCAGCATCGTGAGGATTTGTGTAGAGTAGTGAGTGATTAGTTGATGCGATTGGTCGAGCAGTTAGTATACAACATGTAATGGGCTTCATGTGAGCGAGGGACAGGAATGGTCAAGCGTAAGTGCTCTATTGTAGAATTGTGTTGTTCGATTAGGCGTTGGTAGACTTATGTGTGTTTGTGGAAGGGGATCAAGCGAAGGATTGTTGCAAATGCTAGGGACGGTGTTGCTGTATGAACATTGTGTGGAATTATGTTTTAGTGTTATGTAGATGTGTGATTAAAAATGTCGTTAAATCCATCGCCAAAGTTCTATTTATAAACCCACAACTGTATATTTCATATCGTTTTAATTATAGATTTAATCGAAAGATACAATAATGATTCTTTGAGATTCAACTTAGCTTTTGGAAACCTTATTTTATTGTGAGCTTTTTATTTTCTGAGCCCAATACGATCTAATTAGATATACCCCAATAACTTATCGAATAAATTTTAACTCTATTCTGGTCCAATATAAATTAGATAAAAATTTATTTTAAATCGAACTAAGCCAAAATTATTTTAATAAAGTCTATCTCTCATATGACTTAATGATTTATCAAATTGATCATACATCGATATTCAATTTAATATTTGTCTCAATACGATACAACTTGATAGGATATGACTTGACTTGATGCAACTCGACTCTCTCTCTTTTATTTACATTTTTTTCTTTTATTTTTCATTTTTTTATTTTTATTATTTTCTTGATTTTTGTTTTACTTATTTTTATTTATTTCTCAACCTAGCTCGAAAATAAAAAAATAGCAAAAATGAGATGTCTACATATACATTAATTGCATATTAGATTGAATTACATTTATGCCATTAATTTCATCATATAAAATAAATTTTAAACATTACTTTCTTAATGAGATTATTATTTGATCATTATTTCTGTTAAATTGTAAATTTCATGTGTCATGTATGAGATTTGGTATTTGATGAAGGGGTAAAGTCTTACCATTTTCCATAACAATATGAAACAAAATAAATGAGCTTTTTCTTGAAAAATTTAGATACCATGTAGCATAAAAGATTTTATAGCTAATTTTTTAAGATATCCAAAAATAAATAGTCATATATATATGATATTATAATGACATTAGTAAGGCTTATTCACTAATATTTTGCTAAAGTAAAACAAAACAATTAGTTTATGGTGAAGGGATCATATACCGTAATCTTATAATATGAGAATCACATGAGACATAAACTTGTCTTGTATCATGATACTATGATATCTACATTACTTACATATTAAGATTGAATTGCATTTATTTCATTAGTTTTATGATATAAAATAAATTTAAACATCTATTTCTTTCATGAGATTATTATTTAATCATTATTCTCATCTAACTTCGAATTCAATGTATCATGTGTGAGATTTGTTAATTGATGAAGGAGGAAAGTCTAATATTCTCCATAACATTACGAAACAAAATAAAGGAGCTTTTTCTTAGAAAATTGAAATACCATGTGGCATAATATTATAGGCTTGGAAACATTAGAGACAATAATTTTGGGACAACAAATTTTCATCCACCTGTATCTTACCCCGCAAGTACCTATTTCTAAATTTTTGGTATCAAAACCCACCTTGTAACATCTCGAAACTATCTTAAAATCTATGCTGGTTACTTTTTTTTATACCAAAGATTGCTTTTTAGATTTGATTAATACTTTTTAAGTGTATATTAAGAAACATCTTCATTTATTTTACAATGTTACAATTATATTATCACAATTTTGAGGCAATGTCTTTTCCATCTACAATAAGATTAAAAAGATCATATTTGTAAATAGCTAAAAAAGAAAAAAAAAGTCATAAACTAAGATTTTTCATATAGAATTGAACCGAACCAAAACATACTAAACCATAAAATGCATTAAGATTTATGGGATATAAAAGGGAAATAGCTTTAAATTTAGAGTCATATCTTATGAGCTTGGGTTCTTTCTTTTCCTTTTAAGTAAAATATTCCTTAGAAAAAAAATGTAGTATTATTTATTTATTAATATTATTTAATAATTGGGTACATGGCTTCTTAGAACTTATGATCATATATTCTAAAGTATAAATTTTAAGATGAATGTAGGGTATAAAGACATGACACACGTATCCTTCCTTTACTATGAGAATAGATTTTAAGAAATTGTTACCTAAAATATATAATGTGACCCTCAATATATACTAGGAATCTAATCATTCAACTAAGGACGGGTAAGTATCCCTATAGTAAGGTTATTCACTCATCTTTAGTGACCATAAGAAGAAAATGAAGAGAAATAAATTTATTATTTCACAAAATTATCCTTATTTTATTTTGATAAGTATAGATATCTCATTTTTGTCTTGTTTAGAATGGTTTTTATAGTATAATACAAATAAAAAGGAAAAATGAAAAAAAAAATACTAAAATATAAAGTGAAAAGATCCCTAAAAGTAAGGAAAAAGGAAAGAAATAAGCCTAAAGAATGAAAATTGAAAAAAAAAATAAAAATAATGTGGAAATTTAATGATTTTTTGAATTTGTGGTAAAATGCAATCATTTTTATAAAAATTAATTTTTCTAAGTACGATCTAACTTAGGTTCTTAAAAGCATAACACAACCTCAACTTAAGTAAAATGTGGCTTCAAACAATGCTTCATTTAAACTCAAATTTACTGTTTAATGCAAAATCAACTTTAGTATAGACCAAACCACAAATGAACCAATAGTCGTAATTTCATCAAATTAGTTCAATTTTAAAATTTTATTTATATATATATATATATGCACTAGATTAATTAATTTCCAGTTAGGTGAAATTATTTTTTCAAAAACCATTAGGCCTGACTCAAATTGATCATTTAATTTAGAGATCAATTTTAGTACAAATCGAATGTGAAATGAATCAAGGCACAAAATTTAGTTAAATTAGTTTAATTGTGGAAATTTATTTTTATATTATGACCTAGACTCATTAATTGTCTAGAAGGTCAAATTAATTTTTTAAAATCGCTTAGGCTTGGGTCATTTTTCGATGTCAAAGAGAAAGAGTGTTATATATACACATATATATATATACACACACACATATATACATGTATATTATGGCAAGCTAAAATTGTAAAAATGCTACTATCTAAATAGCTTAGAATTTGAGTATATAATAAGGGACTTAGGTAAGAATCCTTGTGAAAGCAAGGACTTTATTTCTTAAACCTCACGCATTAAGTGTATTGTTCTCCATCAAAGAAATGTAAAGCAAGGACTCTATTTTTTAAACCTTCGATGGAAAGTTTTGATCAATCTTTTCCTTTCTTCTTAATTTGAATCTTTTTTTTTTTCTCAATTTAGTTTTTTTATCCAAATAAGCACTAATTGATCGTTAAAACTCATTAAAACAAAATACATTGCATTAGAAATCATTACATTAAGTGTAACACATCAAGCTAAAAAGTAATCAATAATTAAGCCATTAAACACCAATTACTCTTTTTCAATCACTTAGCCTAAAAATTCTTATTTAGTGTTAATAGTGAAAATTGCATGTTCACTAAGAAAATTTTTAAAAATTATAAAAATACAAATTGCATGAAAAAAAATTACCAAAGCACTTACAACATAAGCAAATTTAAGTGTATCACATCTTCAAAATATGACATTAATATAATATTAACGTTGCATCTTGAAGATAATATACTTAGGACTATAATAGTGTCGTACACTAGTATCGCATGTTAAAGATATGATTTTAGTATGATCTCACTTATTTTTTTAATATAATATCTTATCGAGATGTTTTCTCAAATCTTTATTCATATATTGTCAACCAAGAAATTTGCATGAAACTCATTTTATAACTAGAAGGAGCCCATATTGGATTTTTTATACTTATTTATTTAACATATCAATTTTAACATTATATTTTTTAGAGTTACTACTTAATTTGTCATATGTGATGTGAAAAAAAAAAAACATATACATATCATTAGTATAATGAGTAATAAGTGTTTATTTTACAATTGTTTTTTAGTCTAATCATATGCAAAATCAAACATCTTATATCTATGTATATTTTCTCTAGTATTTTTTTTTTCTACTTTCTTCAGCTTATGACATATTTGCCGATTCTTGAACATCTATTGAAATTTGCCGAAGCTTGATCTGTAATATATTAATGAATTGAATTAGTAATGAAAATATTATACAAATTAGATTTCTTTTATTATAAGGAAAAAATTTATTGATTAAGAATTACCTATGTAACTGCTTAAGATGTATCAATTTGATGGGGATAGGTTGATGATGATGATATAGGCATATCTAGTATTAGTAGCACAAATGATGGTGCATTGTCTACAATATGATCTACTGGGGCCTGTATCAATGGATCTATTTCGGAGGATTAACTGTTGAAGAATTAGCAGTAGGAGCATCAATAGTAAGTAGATCTATTGTACGAGAATTGACTGTAGTATGATCAGCAATAGGCATAGCAAGAGTGTCAATAACAGGAGCATCAACAACATCATCAACTAGAGCCTCTATATCCACATCTACTAGAGGACTAGGAGATCCATCATGTAACTATGGCTGCTGATCTTAAGCTCGACCTTGACCTCAACCTTGTCCTTGTCTTTTCTCTCTGGTTGGCTAGCCATCAAGTTGTTGTTGTTGCTGAATTAGATCACTCAACATGACACCTGCATATCCCTTTAATGTGTGTATGCCTACAACAGCTAAAGCATGGATGTCCTCTCTATCTATGCTCTCCTCTATTCATGTGAATGTGTCCAACTATATTTTATAATGTAATTGAGTTAGGTTTCATTAATGTAATATGCAATTTTACATATATTTAATGGTTTGAAACAAAAAAACTTTCCAATGCAACCAAAAGTGTTTCAAGTTAATCAATCTATCTCTGCATCACTCTATAGTACTAGTCGAAGTAGTTAATAGAGACCATACCAAGTAAGGTATCAGCATGAATGATTAAAACTAGCCTTTACCTCATATCTTGCCACTAGGCGATGTATCTCGTATTCCTTTTAGCCCTAGTCTTCTTTTGACTTTCCTCACTAATCCATCTTGTGTATGTTGTTTAGATATGTATTGAAGTTTTCTAGGATCAACTATACTCTCCCAAACTACCTCATCATTCTTTTTAGTTGATACATCTCTACGATGTGGAAGCAAATCATGGGGACACAAGCCAACTAAATGTCTTTCCCCTCTTGACAAATGGCAGGTAGTGTATCTAATATCTCTGAAGCTTAAGGCGTTCAATAAATCTACAAAATATGAATATTTTTTCTAGTATATAAGTTATAGAAAAAATAATTAGAATAATATAAGTAATAATTGTTTCGTACCTATCCAAGAGTTTAACGATCTACAACCTTACGATACTAAGATAAAACTGAGTGGGAGTCTTTGTAATATCAAATGTATCATCCCACTAGTATGCTAGTAGGTTAGCGCAAACTATATGTATATGTCTCCTCTATGGCACTAAATGAGGGAATTTACTTGATGATTACACCTAAATTAGTATTCCTATGCCACCCATTTCTATTGCCCTATCCTCTATTACTTAGGATAAATATCGATATAACCATGCAAAGCAAGCCAGTCCCCAACTATAGTTACGTGTAGCCTGTAAATCCTCTAATTGTGGTAAAAATATCAAGTGTACGTAGCTAAATGATATATTTGTGAACAAGAGACCTCTAATTAGATGTAGTATGTATATCTTCGCATGACACTAGATCACTACGTTGGTCACATCTACTAGTGTATGCCTCAACAGAGGACTCCTGAGTTAAGACATCCTCATTCTTTATCCAACAATCTAATATACGTTTGGCTTCGCTCTTAATAGGCGCTCATATAATCCAAGCCAGTCATATATTGTAGTATCCTTCATTGGTTACTTATCTATGGGCAAACCTAGCTGTATTGTAATATCTTGAAGTGTCAATCTAACCTCACCATACATCAAATATAATGTGTGTATCTTTGGTCTCTATCTCTCTACTGATACAGTAATCAACCTCTAATCTAACTGTATGAGCGGTAAGTGTACAATTCCATGGAATCTAGCCTGCTTTAAGTAAGTGTCTATCTTTTCATCATACGTATCTCACATCTCTTGAGAATTCATTAGTTATGCTTCTTTTCAACAGCATTTAACTAGGTTATGTTCCTGCAAAATATAATTACATTAAATTTTACCAAATAATATAATTATTTGAATAGACAATAGTCTTATGCTTTATACATCCCCTCACCATATAGCCTCGGATCTATGAGTATATTGTCATATCAGTATTGATCTTTCTATTGGTCTCAGATCCACCTATATAAAAAAAAGGTAAATATATGTAATATTGTTCACAAGTTAGGTCAAATGTATCAAATTAATTATAAAGTATAACATAGTATTCATATATAATAATGAGAGAAATATGTTACAAGTTTTATAAACCTTATTTTGGGCATGTTCTTATATTGTGCCCTTCCTTTCTACATCTTCTACAACAGATTTTTGTTACTTTCTCTTTTAGAGCCATCTCATCATAATATCTAGTTATTCTTGATCTTCCTTCTTTTCTATTTTTTTCATATAATGGGTGTATTTTTGGAAATTTTTTATGGATCTATCCATATGTATTGAATTACAAATTCACTAATTGATTCTGATAAGAACAAAACAAAAGGTGAATAATTAAACTAATTGTTATTTGTTTACCTTAGGTTAATTGAATAAAAACAATTTATTTGTTTAATGATTAAATACACCAATTAACTCAATAAGATATTTAGTTTTTGAATAATGATCAAATGATCTTGAAGTTGGATTGCAACATATAGTTGTACTCTTTGTGTTAAAGATGATTTTAGGAGGATTTTAGCCTACTATCATAACGGCAAGAGGAAGAATCAGCAAGATGGTACAAAGCCCCGGTAGCAAAAAGAAACGTATTTTGACCCCAATGTGTCGGCATGACGGTAGTCTTACCGGTGGTACTTTTACTTACCGTCATGATGGTAAAGTCATAACGGTAAAAAGATAGTATCGTCATGCTAGTAAACTTGTTTAATGTTAGAGTATTTAATGCACGATAATGGGAAGAATTGAATGAGTTGTTATAAATGCTCAATAACCTGATCAAAGAGGATTAAGAACTAATATTCCACTATAATCAAAAGACATTCTCTTACATTCTTTAGCCTTATTACTTACTATTTGTTTCTTGTACTCTTTGTTTGCAATCAAACAAGTGAGACTTAATATGTAATACTTGAAAGTTCTTGTATTTGCAATTTTGAGGGAGAAAAGTACTACACTTGAGATTATTATGTACGATAGTGATTGTGTAAGCTTGTGTAGCTCTTTGAACGTTGTATTGAAAGATTAATAAAGTGATGTGAAGTCTTCGATTGAATGTGTTTATGGGTCTGTAGAGACTAGAAGGCAGTCTAAACTCTACATTATATCCAAGCTTAATTTTCTTTATCCCCATCTATTTTAATTTCTACATTTATTATTAGTTTATCATTGTCTTGATCATTCTTGTTATTGTATTTAATACGTATTTTTGAAAAGAACTGCAATTTGTCCTAAGAACTCAATTAACACCCTTCCCCTCCCTTTTAAGTTTAGCTTAATGTTCTTCAATTGCTATCAAAGCTAGTCTCTAATCAATTACTTAATTACATATCAGAGTAAAGATAATGGCATCTAATGCATTAAGTTTTATAGAAGGACAAACAATTAATAGGCCTCCTCTTCTAACTGTTAGCAACAATCCATGATGGAAATGTAGGATGTCTATATTTTTTAAAGCACAAAATAGATTATTGTGACTTGTAGTTAACCAAGGACCAATTAAGATAGAAGGAAAAGAAGAAAGAGAATACTCGGATGATGATTGAAAATTACTTAATCTAAATGAAGTTACTATAAACATTTTGTATTGTGCCATAAATGAAAATGACTTCAATAAGATATGTATATGTAAAAGTGCTAAAGGAATATAGGATGAACTACAAAGTATGTGAAGGAACTAGCAGAGTAAGGGATACAAAAATAAGCTTATCATGTAGACAATTTGAAAATTTTAGGATGGATTCAAATGAAACAATTGATGAGATGAATAATAGATTTATGAATATCATCAATCCCTTGAATGTTCTTAGAAAGACATTTAATAATTTTGAGATAAATTCTAAAATTCATAGGTTTTTGCCAAGAGAATCATTATCGAGGAAGCTTATGATCTCAATGAAATATCAAAAGAGCAACTTCTTGGAACACTTAAGATAGATGAGATGGTGAAGAGACAAGGAAAGGATTTTAGAAAGAAGACAATTATTCTAAAAGTCATGGAGGAGAACATAAGTGAAAAAGAAAGTGAAGATGACGATGAAGTAGTAATGTTGGCAAAGAAGTTTAGATAGTTCATGAAATTCAACAAAAAGATTAAGACGGACAAGGATGGACATAGATCACCTTCTAAGTTCAAAAAGGAAAAGAAAGAAGTCATCAAATGCTATAATTGTCAAAAGTTAGGACATATTCAACAATATTGTCCCTTACTTAGGAAGGTTGATAAATAGTCAAGAAATAAAGCTATAATTACTACTCTAAGTGATAGAGATTATAGCAACTCTGATAGTGAAACTTGTTTCATGGCTGTCAATGACTCTTTCTCTAATGAACTTAGAAGTATGTATAATAAATTATTAAAAGAATTCATAAAAGTGAAAAATAAGAATAAAGTCTTGAAGTAAATGATGAGTAAAATAGGTAATGAATTTGATATTATCAAGAATGAATATAGAAAAGTAATCGATGCAAAAGAAGCGTTAGAAGAAGATAATGAAAATTTAAAAATCAAGGTTAAGAAATTGACAAAAGAAAATAAAGAGCTAAGTTCTATAAATAATGAATTGATGGATAAAAATAACAATTGAAAGAAGCTAATGAAAATTTTGAAAGGGAAGCGAAAGGACTTAAACTTGAGGCAAAAGATTATAAATGTATGATTGATAAGCTAGGTATACTTGAGATTAAGGATTCAATTCTAAAATCTAGCTTAGATGATTCAAGAAAAACAATAGCAAAATTTGTAGATAGAGAGAAAAAATTAAATAAATCCCTTAGCTCACAAAAGCAAGGGCTAGACAAAACTAGAATAGTTTTTATTAAAAAAAAATGTATATAGGGCGTACAAAAGTTACTTTATTAAGGTCTCAAATAAAACTTGCAATTATTATGGAAGATATGATCTTATTGCATGTACTTTTGTAAATACATTGCAATGTCTCCTTAAATAACAAAGTTAAGGTCCCTAAGGAACAAGCTTATATTACAACAACCCCTAACGACACAAAGTAAAATGGGTACCAAAGAAATAACCATTTATCTTGTAGGGTCCTTTAAGGTAAAACAATAAATGGATCTTGGATAGTGGTTACTTAAGACACATGATGGGAGACTCATTCGAGTTCACATCTATAAACTTGAAGGATAGAGGAAGTGTGACCTTTAAAGATAACCGAAAGACCCATATTATTGGAGAAGGTAACATTTGTATTAACAATGATCCTACTATCGAGCATATATTACTTTTTGATAACTTAAAGCATAATTTATTTAGTATTAGCCAATTGTATGATATAGGATACAAAGTAATCTTTCATACATCAAAGTATTTTATTAAAAACATTTAACAATGACTAAATTTGTTTTGAGGGCTATAGACAGGGAAGCATTTACAAAAAATTGACTTCAATATGTTTTCATGTTCACTTAAAACTTATCTATCCGCTCAAAACAATGATAGTTGGTTATGGTATAGCAAATTGAGACATGCTAAGATAGATATCTTATCAAAACTAGCTAAAAGGAATCTTATTAAAGGATTACCTAAGATTATTTTTTATCAAGATAGAACATATCAAGCATGTCAATATGGCAAACAAACAAAGTTATCAGTCAAATCAAAAGATGCTATCTCAACTTCTCAACCACTCTAACTATTACACATTTCTATTTAGTTAAACTCAAACATTAAGTTTGGGAGGGAAAAGATATACCTAAATCATAATCGATAATTTCATTAGACACACTTAGACCTCCTTCCTTGTAAATAAGGGTAAAATGTATCACATATTCTTAAATTATAACAAGAAGGTCCAAAATGAAAAGGTCTTTCTATTATTTCTATAAGAAGTGATAATGGGAGAGAATTTGAAAATCATAATATGGAAGATTTTTGCAATAAATGAAATAAAACATATCTTTTCGACACCTAGAACTCTACAAAAAATGGAGTCGCCAAAAGGAGAAATAGGACTCTTATAGAAATGGTTAAGACTATGTTTTGTAACAATAATCTACTTAAATATTTTTGGGCTGAAGTTGTCAATACTACTTGTTATATATTAAATCGAGTTTTAATAAGGCTTATTCTTAAGAAAACCTCCTATGAGCTTTGAAGAGGCAAAAGACATAACATATCATATTTTTATCCTTTTGATACAAAGTGTTACATTCTTAATAATGGAAAGGAATAACTTGGAAATTTTGATTCAAAATCGGATAAAGGCATCTTTCTTGATTATTCTCTTATTAATAAGACTTATAGAGTATTTAACAAAAGAACTTGTCAATTTATGTTGCATTTGACAATATATATGCATATAGAGAGTCTAATGATGAAATAGAGAACATTGGTGCTCAATTGGACAGTCTTACTCTTAACAAGGATCAATCTATTTCAAATGAGAAAGAATCCTCTAGGCAAGAGGGAATTATTGACAATTCTAATACAGACTTACTTAGAAAATGGAAATTTGTAAAACATCACCTTAAGGATCTAATAATAGTAGAACCAACTAATAGGGTGTAAACTAGAGCCTCTCTTAAGAACCTAAGTAATATAGTGTTCCTTTCTCAACTTGAACCAAAAAAAACATAGATGAAGATCTAAAGGATGAATTTTAGATTTAAGCTATGCAAGAAGAGCTAAATCAATTTACTAAAAATGAAGTATGGGACTTAGTACCAAAACCAAATGATAAATCGATAATTGGAACCAAATGGGTATTTCAAAACAAGTTAGGTGAAATCAAATTAGTAACGAGAAACAAGACACACCTAGTTGCTAAAGGTTACAACCAAGAAGAAGGAATTGATTTTGGTGAGACTTTTGCTCTGATTGCTAGATTAGAAGCCATTATGATGCTTTTAACTTTTGCCACATATAAAGACTTTAAACCATATCAAATGGATGTTAAAAGTGTCTTCCTAAATGGTTATATCAAGAAGAAAGTATATGTAAAGCAACCACCGAAGTTTGAGGATAGGGAATTCCCAAAACATGTATATAAGCTCAATAAAGCCTTGGTATGAAAGATTGCGTAACTTCTTAATAAAAAATGGCTTTACTAGAAGAAAACTTGGCACAATGTTTTTCATTAAGCAACACAATGCTCATATGTTAATTGTCCAAATATACATAGATGACATTGTGTTTGGTGCTACTCACATGGATTTAGTTAATGAGTTTATCTAATGTATGAAAAATGAGTATGATAGGAAAACTCAACTATTTCATAGGTTTTCAAGTTAAACAAACCAAAGATGGAACCTTTATCAAGCAAGCCAAATACATTGGGAGCTTTTAAAAGGGTTCAAAATGAAAAATAGTAAGACTAGGCCTACTCTAATGAGCACTACTCTAAAACTCGATAAAGACAAAAGTGGAAATAGCATTTATAACAAGATGTATAGGGGCATGACAAGAAGTTTTCTATATTTAACTTCATTTAGGCCCGATGTTATGTTCATTGTGTGTTTATTTGCATGATTTCAATTTTGCCCTAAAGAATTACACTTAAATGCAGTCAAATGCATCTTCAAGTATCTCGCGAACACCATTGAAATTGACTTGTGGTATCCCAAGTTCACCTCATTTGATCTTGTTGGATACTCCAATGCCAACTTCATTGGTTGTAAAGTTGATCAGAAAAGCACAAGCAACATATGTCACTTTCTTAGTAACTCTCTAGTGTCATGGCATTTAAAGAAATAAAACTCAGTAGCACTCTTAATCGCTGAGGCTGAATATGTAGCAACTGGTAGTTATTGTGCTCAAGCTCTATGGATAAAACAAATATCACATGACTATGGTCTAAAATTCACCAATGTTCCAATAAAATGCGACAATACAAGTTCTATAAACCGAACAAAGAATCCGATTCAACACTTAAGGACTAAACATATAAAAATTAGGCATCACTTTATCTGTGATCATATACAAAACAATTATGTATGCTTAGAATTTTTTGATACTAGCAATCAAATAGCTCATATCTTTACAAAACCCTTGAGTAAGGAAAGATTTTGCACATAAAGGAGAGAATTGGGAATGATCATGTAAGATGAGTGCTAAGTACATAAGAACCAAGATAGTGTTTTTGAGCTAAAATAACATATTAAGTGAATTGACTAGCAAAAATCATACTATGAGGTCTAAAAAACTTGATCATATAGATTTCATACATTAAATATGAATTTTGTCATGTTTTGGGAATACTTGAAGTTATTCATGCCTATTTAAGTTCACATATGTACAAATTTGTCATGTGTTGATTTCCATGCCCAAAATCGAGCTTCATACATTTATTTTTATCCATGAATCATGTTGAAGTTGTCAATCTAAGTTGATTTCAATTTCATGAAAATTTTGACCTCTCTAGACCCTATTAGGAACTAAGTGCTCTTTGAAGCATCTCGTGCCTATTTATACCCATACGAATGTTGCTTGTTTTGATCATAAATCCTATATGCTTCTTGATATCTTTCAAACATATTTGAAGCATGAACTTATTTTGAATTTGAAAAAGAATCTCTACCTGCTATTTAGCTACTTGCATCGTTCACTTTGATCTTAAGGAACTCAAGTAATGATTTTACAATTTAAAGCACCTTAAAGTTATATTGTATTTCAACCATGCTTAAACATATATTTGAAACTTGCTTCAAGTGTTAGTATGTAAAAACTCAATTCTCATGCACATAACTTGCTCATATATGCACATTTTCACTTAGTCATGAACTTCATAGCTTTTAGGATTTGATTTGGCTAGATCTTAGAAATCTTGCTTAAATTTAGTTTTTCCAAACCATAATAAACTCAAATAAACTTGTTTATAGTGCTAGAACACTCATTAAATCAATTAAAATAAACTTAAGTTGGTAGCTTGAAAAATGAAGAGGACTTAACCAAAATTTTGTAGAATTGTAGAATACCAAATTCACGGTACCTATCACTATCAGCATGCTAGTATTGTCCTTTCAATAAGAAATTAGATTTGGTTCTATTCTATGAATCGGCATGATGGTGTCCCTCATTACTAAAATGATGGTATATCCTTCTAAATAAGAATTTGAAATCGATTCTATTCCATGAACCAACATGATGATGCCCTTCACTACCATCATACTAGTATACCATTTTCAATTGAGACTTAACATCAACTCTGTTCCCATTATCAGCATGCCAACATACACTATCATTGTCATACTGATACATAGAATTCGAAGCGTCTTCTAAATATGTCTCGTGACCGTCTCTCTCCTCATTCCTTTTCCAAAACCCCTCTTTCTCTTCCTCACAAACCTTAACCTCTCACTCTCTCTCTCTTTAATCCACCCTCTTCCAATCATCAAAATCCTTTTTTTTTTCCCAAATCATCTCCCTACTCCCTCACATCACCTTGTCTCCTCTCACCTTCTTCCTCTTCCTCACATAACTTTCTCTCTCTACAAACACTCATAAACCATTACACCACCATCACCATTCTCACTCTTTTACCATTAACCCGGCTTTCATCACCTACATTCTCCACTTCCTTACCTATCCTCTCCTCTTCCATCTCCTTCATCTTCATCTACTTCCACCATAGCATTGTGAACTACTCATGGTCTAGCACCTCCAGCATATGACCATCGCCTCTTTCCATCACGACAACATGCTCAATGATTTATAAAGTTCGTAAACTTAGAACTCGACACTGGCATATTCTATCGCTAGAAAGTACTCGATGAATTTCGCATTTCGGTCATTCCCAAGGTCATCTCCAACCATGTCCTTGTCATCCTTCGGCTTCTAAATGAGGTATATAATGATGCTCTCAAGTATTTCTATTGCAATATGTCTAACTCTTTAGACGATCAGAGTAGGCCTAATTTAAAAATGAATCCTAATGATAAACTATGTCGTACCATTGTGTATACTTATGGTTATGGCACCCTAATTACCATCACTCCTCAAGACATTTGCGGTCTTATCGAAGCTTCAGTTAGGGGAACCAAAGCCAATGTCAATTTTTATGGTGCCAAGTTTTATGAATAGGTCTTTCAATGTAAGGACATTAGAGGAAACTAAGAGAAGGCAAAGATTTTAGCTGCTATTAGACTTGACTTAGGATCAAGATTCTATACCACATTGTGATCCATAACTATTGTCCTCATTGAGGCTAACAATCAAATGTTACATATCAAGACTTATGGATCCTCTATTGTCTCTTCATGAATGAACAAATTGATTTTTTTAGCATTATGGTTTGATGTTTTAAGCATGCCACTAATAACCCTTCTCAAGCTTTCTTAAGATTTAAGTGGATGGTTATACAATTACTGATCCGTAAGGGTGTTCAATTCCCTACACTTCCATAGGTAGCTTACGTTAAGAATCCTGAACTAGTTGACATTTGTTGCGGGTAAAGGGTGGTTAGGTTTGGAAGAAGACAAGCAAAAATTAGGTTTGTAAAAAACCTCATCCTCCACTTGATCTAAGCTCTAAGTACAACCTAGCAGAACCCATTTCATCTTTTGATGACCTATGAAGTCATAACACTCATGCTCCCTCAAGTGCACCTACTGAAAAGTAGGAAAGCTGCTCCTCCTCCTAAAGGCTCTTCTCACCAGCCTCCTCCTAACTTTAGATTTCCTACTTTTGATCTGGTTGCTCTGATAATATCTTATTACCCCTTCTATCAATACTCCAAGATGCAGTTTAATTAGCTTAGGAAAGGCATTCATGGTTACATCCAAAACGGGTTTTAAGGGCTCTACCATCATTTCCAATTGGATTATCACTACCCATCTTGCCCCTTTCCTCTTCCAAATCAGGATGATGATCTACTTGTTGTTTAGATTGTCAATGCCAGCTTATTTCTCTCTCTCTCTCTCTCTCTCTCTCTCTCTCTCTCTCTCTCTCTCTCTCTCTCTCTCTCTCTCTCTCTCTCTCTCTCTCTCTCTCTCTCTCTCTCTCTCTCTCTCTCTCTCTCTGTTTATGGACTTAGCCTTTGGCCACTTTATTTTTCCATTGTCTTGTATTTACTGAACTTTGGTCCTTGATGGACCTTGTTGATGCATGCTTAGCTCTTTGTATTAGGCACATATGATTCATACTTACTTTATTGATCTTAGCTATTACTTTTGGTTATTTATTGTGGGTTTGCTCCTTTCAAGCCTTTTTGTTTTTTACTTGAATCCTATTCTCTCGTCACTGCCTAGATCCTCCTCTTTTTTTTTTATGAGGCTAAAAGGAGAGAAAATATTCAAGTCTTTAGAGAGTCAAAGAGAAAGGTCGTTAGAGAATCAAAGAGTATATTTTGTTTATTTAGTTAACTTATTTTTGACATATTAGACTTATCTTATAACTTGGTAGTGATTTAGCCAATATGTGAAGTTCTTATTTTAGTGCTCTAATACGTCAATACTCCCTTTTTGCAAGCATTCACTCAATCCTATTCAAATGTCAAATATCTAAAATCGAGAGCTATATTGAGGGGGAGTATTAGATTGAGAGGGAGTTATTTGGTGTATAAGAGTTTTGCCCTCATCAAAAATGGGAGATTGTTGAACTAAAGATTTACCAATTGATTTGTATGAGAACAAAACAAAAAGTGAATAATTAAACTAATTATTTGTAATACCTTAGGATTTCAAGCCCATACGATTACCCTAGAATTCAAGCCCTTAAATTTAGAGCATCGAGCTATAATATTTGTTTAATTTCAAACTCACAGTAAAATTAAAAAAAATAGACAAAGTAATTTAAGTAAAATCAATTTCTTAAAATAAAATGTATAAAAATATTAATTTAAGAAAAATGTTAATTTATCAATAAAGCCGATAATTATCAAAAATATAAAATTCGAGCTTTTACATATAAGGAGATATTAGAGATAAGTTATTTAACTTATAAAAATTATGAATGAAGTTGAATTATATGTAATATACATAGAATATACATTATTTGTATTAAATATACATATATAATAAGAAATTATTATTTAAATAAGGTAAATTAATATAAAAATAGAAAATTAATTAAAAAAAAGAAAGGATGAGTCATCCCATGATGTGGCAGCCAAGGATTAATCTAGATTGATGAGTCAAAAGTCGAATAATAAGAAAATAACACCTCATTCTTCGATAAATCAAGAAAATGACACGTGTAAGCCATATGTCTAATTTTATCAATCCTAATCCATTTGAAAATTATAAATAGGGTATGTACACTTCAAAAATGATAATTTGAAAGTCTAAAAAAAATTGAAAATCACTCAAGAAAATTTCAAAACAAATTAGAGGAGGTATTCCAATAAGGTTAGGTGGTCAAAGGGTAGTCGGAGGTGACTGATTCAAGTAAACCAAATTTTAGGTTGAAACTTTGTAATTTATATAAAAATAGTAAATGATATTGTTTAATTATGAAACTTAGTTTTCTAGAGTTATTTTATATGTAGATTAATGTAGTAATTTTATTTTTGATAAATAATTAGTGAAAGTGAAAATATAAGGTTCTCAAGAAATAAATCTATTTGGAGGAAAATTTAATTAAATTTTAGAAATAGTAAATAATGTCATTTCAAGTTGAAAATTTGTATGTAACATACTAAATATATGTATTTAATTACAGTAACAATAATTTTTTAAAATAATTATGTTTACTATTTATTGTAATTATTTTGGATGAAATTAGCAATTTCGCTATTTTAGTGAATTAATTAGTTTTTAACAAAATCAAAGCATGAGCCCTATGTATTATGATTTTAGAAGTTCATAATGATGATTGGGAAACTTAAATTTTATCTTGTGTTTAAATTCACTTGTTTGCTTAATTTTCGTTAATTTTAAGTTAAAATCACTATTTTCATAAAAATATATAATAGCTATTTTATTATAATTCATGGTCAATAATTAAACTACATATTTTTATGAGTCTATAGGATTTTTCGTGGAATAAATCAAGCTTGTATACTATTTATTATGTATTTTCATAATATAAACCTATATATTAGCTTATTATATGATATAATATTTAGTACTAATGTGATATTTGTTAAAAAAAATAAAGGATTAGTATTTTTGAGTATATAATGAATGCTGACCAGCTTAGGGAATGAGGAATTTTGGGATTTTTAATTTAGATTTAGGGTTTTTTTTTAGTTAATTATAAAATTATAATAATGTACAATTGAATCGTTAACATGAAAGGGTATTTTTGGAATTTTTTTTTAAAAAATTGATAAGTCTTGATTCTTAAGATATCATAATAATACTCAAAATAACAATCATGACGATATAAAGTTTATCAAAATCCGATAAGAAATGAATAAAATATAATCGAATTAAACTTGGAAACTCAATAGCAAAAGTACATATAGAATTTAGTATTGACCCGTAGTTGACTTAGGGTCTGTGTGTATTTTTCTAAGCATGATAGGTGAGGAACAACCACATTGTAAAGCTTAAGGTTTTACGCTACTGTTGAGTTCGAGTAAGTGGATATTTTTGTTTTCGAGCAAGTAAACCTATATCTACTTGACTTAGAGTCAGTTGTAATGTGAATTGTAATGACATGTTAGATTGATTGAATACCTGATTTTGTTGAATGTGTGTTGAAAAAGTGAAATGTCTCCTTGTGTATAACTGATTCACCGATATGTAATTCTCTTTGGAAAACTTGGAAACTGTAGGGTATTTGCCTAAGTGAACCCTATGTAAAGGAATGTAATATAAAGCTAAGAAATGAAGCTGAAGTTAAGATAGTTGAATTATTTATAATGTGGAACTTAAGATTTGTACTTGATTCTAGGTTATTGTACTGTTCACTACATTCATGGCATGGCATGGCATGAAAGGATCTATAGGTCGAGTTTTTGAATGCTTGAAAACTATTGAGTTAACTTTTGAGCATATAGACTGTATTACTCAACTTATTCTAGCTACATTGTGTGACCAACTACATATTGGATTTTCAAACCATAGTAGGTGGTTTTTGTTGGGGGTCCTACTCCCAAGTAGCTCCTTGTTGCCCTAGGTTCCTAGACATAATATTTAGATGCTCAAATATGTCAACTAACCAGATAAAGAATTGGAAAAGTATAGAACATGGGTATTAATATTATGTGCATAAGCATGACACTAACTTTTTGCATAAACAGTTTGTATTGATAACTTGGATTATGAAATTGAATATCTTATGGTATTGATCTAGGTAAGTATGTATTGTGCTTGTTTTGTGTTTTGTTTTATCCACTTTTACTTAGCTCACAGTGAGCTAAGGGGATACTTATGTATCCTCAGGTTATGAAGAGAATTGATTTGGGGGGGGGGGAATCTTTTGAGAGCACTTAAGACGAAGTCAGCCGCTTTTGAAGGAGTCTTACAGTATTTTGTTTTTATTTCTATAAAAGATCTATGCATATAAAAAAAATATTGTATTTTAGGTTTGGATAAGCTTCATAGATATACTTTTTGTATAAACAGGTATAAAGCTAAACTCTATTATAATACTCTTTTGTTATAAATAGAACTTTTGTTGAGTATAAACAAGTATCCTGTGTAATGGTACATCCTATGCTATGTCGAGATGTGACATTATTATTTGTTTACGCTGAGTTAATTAAATAAAAACAATTAATTTTCTTAATGATTAAATACATCAATCAACTTAATAAGATATTTGGTTTCTCAATGATGATCAAATGACCTTGAAGTTGAATTACAACATATAGTTGTACTCTTTGTGTCAAAGATAATTTCAAGAAGATTTTGGCCTATCAGCATGACAGTAAGAGGAAGGATTAGCAAGACAATACAAAGCCCTAGATAATGAAAAGAAAAGTTTTTTGACCCTAATGTGCCAACATAACGGTGCTCTTGACAGTGATACTTTTGCTTACCAGCATGATGGTATACTGTTACAGTGGTAAAAGGATGGGACCGTCATGTCGATAAGCTTGTTTAAAGTAGCTGTTTGAGCATTTAATGCACGATGATAAGAAGAATTGAATGAGTTGTTATAAATGCTCAACAACTCGACCAAAGAGGATTAAGAACTAATATTCTACAACAATCAAGAGACATTCTCCTACATTCTTTAACCTTATTACTTACTATTTGTCTCTTGTACTCTTTATTTGCAATCAAACAAGTGAGACTTAGTGTATAGTACTTGAGAGTTTTTGCATTTGCAATCTTGAGAGAGAAAAGCACTACACTTAAGATTATTGTATATGATAGTGATTGTATAAACTTATATAGCTCTTTGAACCTTGTATTGAGAGATTAATAAAGTAGTGTAAAGTCTTCAATTGAAGGCGTTTATGGGTCCGTGGAGACTAGGAGATGGTCTGAACTCCATGTTATATTCGAACTTGATTTTCTTTATTCTTATCTCTTTTAATTTCTGTATTTATTATTAGTTTATCATTGTCTTGATTATTCTTGTTATTGTATTTAATACATAATTTTGAAAAGAATTACAATTTGTCTTAAGAACTTAATTCACCACAACCCTTCCCCACCCCTCCTCTTTAAGTTTAGCTTAGTGTTCTTCAATGTGCACTACCTCCCAGAGGCTAAAAGGCAATTTGATAACAAGTGACTTAATTTTACTAGTGATACCGCTTCTCAATCTTAGGTGTTGAATCTATTTTTACATGAGCTATGGCTAATAATGCATGTGAGCAAGGTATTTTTTACATTTGTCATTTGTTACAACTACATCTATTGTTATTTACATCAACTCTATGATAATACTTGCCTTTCCTTCCATATTTACTCATGCATGTTCTTATCTATACCTCAAACATTATCGTTCTCATGTTAAATGTGATTACTTGGTAGCAAGTAGTTACCCTTGTCCATCTTTTTAACTTTTTGATAGCCCATTTAAGGTAAGCTTTCCTTTATGTATAGCTTTAACTGTCTTATTGTACCTTTCTTAGAAGTAGCCTATACAATTGTAGAAGATTTTTAGAACTAGTGCTAATAAGGGCAATGACCTTGTACCTTTCAATATTGCATTGTAGCTTTTATTGAGATTTGTTATCATTCGACTGTATTTGAAGTTCGCATGATGTGATCATGTCTATAGCTTAGTAGGGATGTTTACAAAGTAATTTGGAGCAGCTGCATTCCTTTTCCTTATCTCCTCCATATAGATTGCAAATTTGCTTTCCTCTGCCTAAAAAGCTGTTGCAAGTAGCAACTTCGTTAGATATTGACTCTATTTTATGTTGAAGTTTCTGGAAACATATCTTATACACATTCTCCATTTTGAATACGGAGGCTACAGTCCAATATCCTTCTCTTGCATTGCATTTCATATATCCTTCTGTTGATTTGATATAGTACATAGGGTGAGATCATTATCGTGCGATCCATCAAAGCACTGCTTTCAACTTTTTCATAAACCATTTCTAGCTTTACTTGATTCCTTGTCAATTAGAGTAAATGCCAAGGGAAGTATTGTCACGCCCTGAAGCGGCAGAGTCGTAACAACACGCCGTGTAAACTATTCTAAGATAGAAGTTGGCCTTACAACCGCTATCCTAGACCCGATCTACATAAGGCATCCACGACTAACCCGCTTTGAAGTAAACAGTTGAAATTTAAATAAATCATTTATCTAAGAAAGTAAAAATATATATATATATACACTAGAATTCAGTTATTATAATTATCGTTTTCAACGATAATAGCTTAAACCTTAAAAATATATGTCTGTTCTTTAAATGTTTTTCCTCACTCCCCAGGATCCAGTAGTTGCTAGCTTCAAGGTAGTTATATGTTGCTTCTTAGCAAGTACCTGCACGACGTCATAGGGATGTGAGCAACCACAACTCAGTAAGTTAGGATGTAGGACTTAAAACTATACCATAAATATAACAAGGTTATCAACCAACTTATTAAGTGCAATGCATGTTCAACCAAATGCCATCGCACGACCTTATCCGACCTGTTGTAAGATTAGAGAAATTGCGCCCGCTCTAATCCAAGTTGAGGAGTTGCCATTAATGCAATAGCGCATGACCAAACCCAGGCTTGTGTAATGGAGACCTCGCTCCTCCCGCGACTACCTTCAAACCATTATCTTCACCCTTGCCACGACTTCCTCACATGTCACTTAGTTTGACTAAGGATGAAGAAGGGGCCCATTGCAATCCTGCGTTATCCCTTTCAAAGGGGTTGATATTTGGCCGAAGAATCCTAAGTTTCCCCTAATGGGTTGCTATACAAGTCTGATTATGATTACAGGTTGTATATTTGATTAGGTCCAATTGAGGGTGATAAATCATTTCATACAAATCATACAATACAAGCCAGAACAATAGACAAAATCATAGCAGCACTCATAATCAAGTACATACACACAACCAACTATCTAACAAGCACAACCAAGAATAATCTCAAGCCTCCAAAATACAGCAACGTATTAATCCCAACTTACCTCGACTCCTTGCTCACTCACTCGAGGTCTAACTTGCTCAAGCCATCGTCGATCATCCTTAACAGACAAACGTGGTTTCAGTTTTTCATATAACTATTATAGGTTCGTTTTATCCTATAACGCTTATTGTTATGTGTTGTTTAGAGTTTAATATACCGAATTATCTAGGTCTTAAGTCTTTTACAATTATTCTAAGTTTGGGGTTAGGTTCGGGTTCGGTTTCCACATTGATTTCTAAATTAGGTTGTAGTTCGATTTCTAAGTATTGTTTTATACTCGAACCCTAGAAATTCGTTTCAACTCATAATGTGAAATTAATCACATTACTTCCCAATCTCCTAAATACCATCATTACCTCTAATTAGTATTTTATTCCACTCGGTACACTTAAATCCTTATTAGTGTACCGAATTTACTCCCGGTGTGAGAAATTTTTACATCTTTCATATAATTACATAAATTTAAGTTTCTATCAGTTTTATTATATATCCCTATTACTCATTTACTACATAATTAACCTAATAATTATATCTAATACCCTAAATGATTCAAGTATCATACTTCATCAGATTTTAACATCCTAGAACATATAATTATTCACTAAATCAGTAATTAACCATTTAATTACTTAATTAGCCCTAAATTGCCCATTTTATGCCTCATTTTAAGACCTAAAAATTATCTAAAAATTTTTAAAATTAATTTTTGAAAATGGGCTTCATAGCACTGTTCTATATCATCTAATTAGTCTACACAAAAATTTTGGACTCAAAACTACACTCCTAAGGTCATTTATTTCTAAATCTAAACATGCTCGGTTTTACATGACTTATTAAGGATCATATATCATAGAACATATTTTCAATAAAATAATATTTTTCCTAAAAACTACATATAAAAATATTTTAGAATAACAAGTTTCATAATTTTCTAAGAATATTTACTATTTTTACAAAATTACAAAAAATCGGGCTGAAAATCAAACTCACCGATTTGGGTGGCTCCAGCCACCATCAGTGGCCATGGGTGTGTCAGCCCACCTGGGCGCTGCCACTACTGTGTGATGGTAGTGACCATCCACTCCCAGCTACTCATCGGGTCTAGGTTCTCTTTTATGGCCTTAACTGCACAGTTTTCCTTTTCTTTTCTTTTTTTCTTTGGTTTTTCTCTTGAATTTTAAAAGCTCTTTATTTTTCTCACTCTCCAAACTGCCCAAATGAGTTTTTGAAAAATTTGGGGTATTTATAGAGCTTTGTGGTAATTAATGTGGATTAAATTGGACAAGACGTTGTCTAAATTCCTTAATTTTTGGCTTTTGTGTTGCTCTAATTTAATTGGCTAATTTTTTTCTTGTTTTCCCCAACTACCACGACCCAATTCTGGATCATTCCTTATTTTTTCTGATTTTTCTTTATTTTTTCTTAATTAATTATGAATTTTCTTTAATTATTTAGTATTATTTTAGCACATTTCGCGCATTTTAAGTAATTACGCGTCTTTCTACATACATGTAAATTTATATATAGTATAAATAAATATTCCTAAATATTATTTAGGTCATTTTATGATTTTTAATATATATAAAATTTATCTCTAGCGATTCGTTAATTATCGGAATGCATTTTACGCATTTTCGATAAATAACGAGTTATATACTTAAAATTTGAAATTTTTATATTCTTTTATTTTATTGCTTATTTTCTTAAATTCAAATTTACGGGATCATTTTACTAATATTGCTAGCTTTACTTATAATTTAGGTTCAATCGGATCTTTCAGCCGTTCGAAGCCTTGAGTGACTAGTTATGGGGGCTTTCAAGTATATGATTGATACCGTTCATGCTATATGCAATCAACAAGCTATGTAGATATTTTCCATATAAGAATGTGCTATCTGTACCGATCACTGGCCTACAATGTTTAAAGGCCTCTATATATGGCCTAAATTCCAAGAACAATCTTCCAAAGACCACTTCATTTTTCTTCTCGGTTGATAGAAATTTCTAAGCAAAGTGTGTTTCTGAATTAGTTCTCTAGATAGCGGTCTTCATTTTTGGTAGTTCATTGTATGATTCATTCTAATTACCACATACTTTCTTAATTGCTATTCTTTTTAACCCCTAAACTTTTCTTTTTGAAATTACATAGCCATATGTGTGCTCAATTTGATGTTTGATTGTGGTGATCTTTATATTTAGATCATTCTTAATTTGGTCTAAAAAACATTGGCTCATGAATGTCTAGCTAAGCTATGGATGATCATTCTTGAATGTCCTTCAACAATTGTAATGACAAAGTCAATTTCCTAAATTTTTTTATTACACGAAGTCGCCCTTTATAATTATATGTATTCCTCTCTTCATAAACAATATTCTATATCTTCTTGTCTAATTCAATCACCAAAAAGTTGTGGTGATTCTTTATGTCCTACATTTTCAATACATGAATCAAATCTAACTTGTTCTTAAACCTCATCCCTTTCCTCAATTCATTTCCTAAGCACAAGTCTTTGTCATGGAGAAAATCCTCCTCATTTGATTTGAAACCATTACCTACATTTATCTTACTAAGGAATGGAATGTGATTTGTCATGCTACCAATTTGTTGTTCTGTTGGAGCATTAGGTGTTATTGTTTGTCCCTAGACATTTTCTAATGAATCTTGACACTTATCTTTTTCATCGATGTGTTTATCTCAATCTCCATCTCTTGATCATTATTTGAATCAACTTTATATATCAATTCATCTTCATAATCAGTATCTTCAAGTGCTTCCTCCATCTCCCTATCAAGATCATCAGTAGTAGGCCGATTATCTTCATTTGATATGTAAAAATTACCTCTTATTTCAATGTTTGCTAAAGCATTCATAGTCTCTTACACTTTATGGTACTTAAGATGTACTTATTTGAACCACTATTAGTTGTTCTTAAGGCATGGTAGCTTGATCTTTAACTCCGACATATAGTTATTGAAGGCATGTCATTCTGAATGCCTTGATAATGTTTATAAGGGCCTCAACATTTTCATCATTGTTAATGTCTTTCAACATGAATTCTTTTGATTTATTTTCATATACAAATGTTTGTCTATGATACATCTATATGGTTCTTATCTTTGAATTTACTCCTAGTAACTCATATATCTTAGTTAGGAGACTTAAGTAATCAACCTCCACCTCTATTTTCATATTCCTAACCCCCCCCCATCATAATATGGTCCTTATAGACTTATCAAAATCTTTCCATTTGCAAAGATTGAAAACCTGACATATTATGTTATTTTCACTGTTATTGACATTAACAACAGTTATGTTAATTGTGTTAACGAAAGTGGTATAACAAAAGGTCCTATATTTGATAATAAGAGGTAAATTGCTACATTTGGTATAATACTTTCTTTGTTTATGTTAACTTGTATGATAATATAACAACTATCATAACCAACATTGTAAATTCATGTTACTATTGCTAACTTAACCAAAGATATGGCATGTCATATCTTAACATGTTATACATCAATGTGTTATACCTTAATATTGCAAAATCCACTATCTAATCACTTTAAGAATTTGAATAAATGCAACATGCTAAGACAAACATGTAAACTTTAAGATTTAACAAAAATTAAGCAGATAGTGATTGATTCATTCTAATTCATATGTTTGCTATCATTCCAATCTATTCTTTTATTACCTTTACAACTAGAATATGAGATAATACGGCTATATGCTTTAATTCCAGCCTCTGGACTAACAAATAGTAGAGAGAGAACCCAAAAATATGTGGTCAATAGAGTTAGATTGTTGGTTGGAACCTCAATTTTGCTGTTGACACTGTTATGGGGGACTTGTGTAATCCTAGGTAACAAGCATTTCTCTAGTGGAATGGAGTTCAATTCTCTTTTTAAGATTTCATTTTCTTAACATGTCATTAGCAGCATGTCTCTATGTTTGGTGTAGACAAGTGCTTATGTCTATTCTTGCATTATAATGTAGACAAGTGCTCCTTAGTGTTATGATTTTCATAAGTAAATCTTATCTTCACCACTTTAATCTAACAAACAAAGTGACTCTAAGCTTAACAAACTTAATCGCATCCATCTTACTTACTAAACAAAATAAAACCCCAGCATTAAGGATAGAATGGTAAGTTTATTGATAACTTGTTATTATAGTTGATACAAATAACTAGGTCAAAAAATTAACCAATTTCAAGAAATTGGATGTTAAGAATTGAATTTCAAGAAAACAATCAAGGGCTTGTAGTTATGCCATTGAGATATCACTATCATTATAGTTCAAGGAAATCAACAATTGGTGACACAATGAGCTCATATTCAATCTGCATTAAAAATCTATAAAACATAAGGTTATGTGCGGTGCATTAAAAATCAGCAATAGGTTGTTTTCTTCTAATTGCTTTAGTCCTTGGTTTCACATTATGCAAACAAGAAGACCAGTAATATGGTACATTAAGTTTCATTAAGGATGTTACCAATAAGAAAAGGGTACATATAATTTCCTATATCTTTAGGAGTTGAAATTTTTCAACAAATCTCACTGGCACAAAGTATGTTGAGTTAAGAGAAACATGCAGCACTTGAGATGTGATGAGACTGAAGTTTGCAATCTAAGTGAGACCCTAGAAAACATGCATGTGCTTAATAGAATATTTAGCCTTGAAACAGAAATTTCTGTTTTAGAAGAGAAGATTTGAGCAAAAGTTAGAAAAAAGCCAAAAGCAAGCTCATAGTAAATTTCTAACGAGATTATTTAGCTTTGATTGAAGAAGAAGCCTCCCAACGTTGTGGTTGGTTTCCATTACCATCAGAATTTTTATACCATAACTTTTCAGATGATCTTAGAATTAGGAAACATATTTCTTAATTTAAGAAGGAAAAACAAGGTTATATAGCTATAAATTTATCTCCATGTATTGTTGCTAATTATTTGAAAATGAGAGTGTACATATAAAAGCAACTAAGACAACTTACAGTCCTTCTCTTATCTTAATGAGATTAATTGTTGTAGCATAGGCAACAGATTGTAAAATAGCAGGATCAACAATTATATGTAACAAAAAAATATTTACAAAATACGAACCAGGTCAGTAAATGTTATTTGCAATCAAAAACTAATTGAAAATAATCATATTTATCATTTAATTCTATTAAAATATGAAAACTTATATTCACAAGAACTATTAGTAGCAAATAGCAATAACATCAATAATGAACAGCAACAAACAGTAATAACAAAGATTTTTTATGGCCTGGATCAAGAACGTAAAACTTAGGAAACTCATTTTAGGTTCAATGCTAACCTTTTGCTCTTTCCTATTGATATGATCAATCTCATCTAATCAAGACTTTTGAATTGGTCCTTTGCTAATGTGTAACAACCCTTCATAAAATCAAAAGGTTGTCATGTTACCATGTAATAAGCGATAGTAATGAACTAATCTATAGCACTATATTGAAAATGGAATCAATATACTTTCAACTTAAGAAGGGGTCCTATGATTTCCTTAGATAATAGAAATTACAAGGGTACAGGTTCAACTTAAACTTCTAGATCTTTAGCAATACCATATATGCCTAGATAATATAAATAATCAAAATAAGCAAATAACAATCAAATTTATCATGTAGTGCTCAAGTTGGAGTTTTATGTCATCTCTTCATTTATAAACATCCAAAGGTCTCCACTTTCCACCTAAATCATTGTGTACATATTCAAATTTGAATAAGTCAAGTTAATATAGAGTGTATAGCATGCTGGTAGTGTTGGTATCCTAGGATAAATCAACTAACGAGAACTTTAAATGTGTTGATTAGCTATTTCGAGTTATCTAATACTTAGATATAAGGTAACTTTTACCTTGTTTAGTGCTTTAAACAAGTCAATTGATCAATAACTTAGAACCACCTAGAGGATAGAACAAATGGATTTCTCTTATCTAGACCTATTGATTTTATGGTTCTACTAGATTATTATAGGCCCAACAAACCAATTTCAAGTTAAATAAGAAGATGAACTAGTGATGAAATTCTCAGTGTATTTAATTTTGGCAACTGCAATTAATGATGCAATTTTAGAAACAATTTAAAGACCAATAAGTATTAAAAAACTACAGAATCCTCCTGGTTACGAACATAATCGTGCTTTACATGAAATGATATGTCATTATTCTTCTACATGATGACCATCAAGTTATGCATAATAATTGCAGATCCATTCAATAGGAGTGTTTTAGAGCATGCCAAAAGTTCCAAAACACCAAATATAATAATGCCACAAGACTTTCTAACATAATAAAATGTTTGTTCAATAAAATGATATATTAAGATAAATTTAAGAACACCTTCTTAAATAAAGCAAGAGATCGGATTCTATTAGGGCATGCCAACTAGAGTTCTAACAGAACTAATCCAAATGCTAACACAATAAAATTGTTATATGGTAAGATGGTATATTAAAACAGAAAACATACCTAACTTAATTTAACATCTAAGGTAACTATATTTTTTCTATTAGCACAACATAAGTAAGGCTTAAATTATTAGACCATGCATACAATCTTCCATTTTTAGAGTTTTTTAGTTTACATAACAGGGGACACTAGATGTTTCTTTTGTTTAGCAGAAACAAGACTAACTCTAGTATAATGCCAAAGGATCTATGATGTGAAAAGTTATAATTGCCTATAGATTCTAAATATACCTATTTGATCACCCGAAGGAGAAATTTCTAAACATTGAAATTAGTAGCATGCCCTCTAAGCAAACATGCATCAGTGAAGAAGGACGCTAATGTACACAATTTGGAACAATGGTTTAAGTGAAGGTGTTCTAAGATTACATAGAATTAGTAGTAATAATTGAATGAGATAAACACAATTAATAAATGGCTGAGCTTGTGTTTGTCAAGCTGAGTAGATCTTAAGCATAATCTCAAAATAGAATTGAGCCTTTATCATGATTGAAGTTTGAAACATGAGGAAACATGATTGCATAGACTATACAGCCATCAGTCAATAGGGAAACAACAGCAAGACATGATTAATTAACAAGCTAACTTGGTGAACATAATGTCTTTAGAGAGAGAGAAGTATCTCTACTGTCAAAGATAAACTACTTATAAAAACTATTAACAAGCATTGAACAATCACACAAACTGCAATATAAGGGCTATCACATGCTTTGATGATGCTAATGGAAAAAAAAAATCAAACTAGAAGCCTAATCAAAGGTTACTTCTAGGTTTATATTATCTAGTAACCGTATCTTTACTAGAGAAAAACAAGTACGTTTTTGTTGATCAATCCTTCTATGACATTTCAACAAACACCATATGAGAATGAAAAATTGCACAAAATTACCAAAAAAATTCACAAGAATTAGTGAGAAATACTTACCATAATATATACTATAATCATATGATTTTCAATTTTGAAATAGAATAGATGATTTGCATTAGTTAAGGTGTGTGAGAAAAAGAGAGCAAAGAAGGGAGTTTGTTTACTTGTTTGTTTGAAGTGAATAAAGAATATTTTTTTATTTGAAGAGGATGCATTTTGTTTAATTTTGATTGATATCTATATTACACTTGAAAAATGCATTTTTTAAGTGAGATATAAGGCTTTCTCTTTTTAAAAAGAACTATATCACACTTGTTAAATGCAATATAAGTCTTATATTGCATTTGGTAAGTGCGGTATTAGTGTTCCTTTTCTTAAAAAAAAAAATAATCAAGCTAATATAAATGAGATATAAGGATTCCATTTTTTTATACGTTAGATCAAGCCTCTCTCGCATTTTTTTAACTGTGATATAAGGCATGCCACATTACCACGACCAAGCTTATATTGCATTTGTTAAATGCAACAAAGCTATAAAGGGTATGTGTCACGACTTTGAAGACAGCCTAGTAGTGATAAACCACCATGTATAGATTAGAAGTAACTATTCATATACTTTAAAAACTTTACCAGTTACTTCTAGTTAGTACATGAAGCATCAACACTAGAATTTTATAAAGTATCTTCAAATATTATTATTTAAATATAAAATTACAAACTTAATTAAAATTCTTCAAAAGTTTTTCGAATAAAACATATTACAATTAACTCAATATATTTCCTTTCTAAATTCATAAATTAAATTCCTTACTTGCTCTCCTTAACTTTGCTCCTAAGCTTTTAACCTCACTGAGGGTTTGGATCTTCTAAAGTAAACTTAGTAAGGTTCTTGTTTTAAGTCAAAGTTATTGGGGTATAAGTGATAACTTTGATTTTAAACATATTTCATATGGTGATTTTATAGTATTTCCCTTACATTTTTTGTTTTCTTTAAAGAAATTGATACTTAGTTAAGTAAAATTTTGATTTTTAGGTTTAAATGCGTTCTAGGATCAAAAACGAAGAAAAGGAATCAAGTTTCACTCAAATCAAAGTTCAAATAAAAAAGTTTTGAAGTTTTGAAGTTGTGCAGAAAATTTTGCCTTAGTGTAGAAAGTTACACGACTTGGGGACACGGCCATGTCCCAGGCCGTGTCTGATGACGAAAACAGAATCCTTGTAATACACATATAAAAATATATCTTAGGGTTTAAAAGAGAGAGACATTAGAGAAACTAAGAGACACAAGAGAATAGAAAGAGACTTAAGGAGAATATCAAGAAAGAGGCGAAAACAACATCAACTTTAAGATTAGAGAGATTGTTCATCAATCAAGAGGGGTTTTCCATGTTTTATTCAATGTTTTTTTATGAAACTTGTTTTTAGATTCAGTATGATAGCATAGAATTCGAATATTTAGGATTATGGAACCTAGGGTTTCATATGATTCTTGGATTGAATTATGAATTTCAATAAAGTTTCTATCTTTTCTTGATTCAATTATGTTGTTTAATTGTTGATTGATAATTCTAGAGTATCAATATATGATATTATGCATGTTGATTGAGAAATTGCATGTGTAATTAGATCTTTACATAATTGAAGAGGATTACATGTATACTTAGAGATAAGATACATGTTTCTTCCAGAAAGTTAATTAATTGTATGGGAATTCATTATACATTAATGTAATTCTAAATTATATTACTAAGTGAAGAGTTTCCTATGAATAATTTAGGATTAGGGTTAATATGCTTGAGAAAGGTATTAACTTTAGTTGTGAATCCCTCCGGTCAAGAATAATAGAAACCGAATTGAATATGTTTTAAACGATCACATGATTAACTCTAGGGGAAATAATTCCTAAATACGTTATTACTTTCTTGAAGTCGTTCTTAATTTTATCGCTTTTTCAATTGCTTAATCAAGTCTTATAATTAAGTTAGTTTGTTAATTTTAATATTTTTAATTAATTCAAACTTTCATAATTTTCCGGTTAGATAATAAAGTTAAGGTTAATATTAGTACTCAAAGTTTCTGAGGGATCGACTCGGACTCACATCCGCTATATTAAAACTGATAGGTGCACTTGCCTGATATCAATAAGCTACAACCAACTTAATGAGATACCGACTCATACTACTTTTTAAGCAAATTAATTAAACAAGTACATGCTATGCATCAAAAAATCATATATAGCAATACATGCAACCTTCCAATATCCATTATGCAATCTAAGGTTTATATTCCCCCCTCCCTTAACCTTGGGTTAAAGATTTATAGTTTCACTAGTGTCTAAGCATCCAATTTAGCATAAAAGTCACTTAGTATAACATCCTTAGCCACCATAAAACAACCGTAGAGTCACAATTCTCGGTTGAACTGAATGTAATGATCAAGAGATGATGTCCCTTGATTGATCTCGTGAGAACCAAATGTGCCCATTCTCCCTAACTTCATAAGAGAACTAATCTCTCGATTATCTAAGAGAATCAAATCAAATGTTCTCTTAGAATCCTCATAATCCTCAAGAAGATGAATTTTCCGGTTAGTCAAAGGAATTAAAAAAAAATTTACAAAGGCCTATTAATAAATCACAAGAAAAGGATCCCTTGATCAATCCCAGGGCCTTCCCAACCACCAAATGAATAGAGATTGATTAGATCCCTAATAGGCCTCTGTATATATGCAACCAAAAACATAACAATGGACTCGGCCTCATTTAATGCACAATCATCCTCAAAGCCACTTAGTTTGTAATAAATAAGGAACATTTTAAATAAATAGGGAATGTTTTAAATAAACAGGGAATGTTTTAGCCTTTCAATTCCATGTGTGACAGTAGTGGCAAATAAATGAAGTTTATGCAATATGCTATGCATGGCTACTTTAATATCTAGATTTCAATATGCTTATTCTCCCTTTATTTTAGTGATCATCAAAATATCACACAATCATATAATTCACATCACATCACATCACATCACAATCATTAACTTCATTTATAGAAGAAATTCTTAAGTGTCTTAACAAACAATTCAAGCACATATGTTTTCCCGGATACCCAAGTAAAACAAGTTAAATATATAATTACAGGTGCAACTATGTTACAAACACATAATTGATTATCACAATAGTTACTCACATGGCCATCTTTTTAATCATCGTAATAATCTTTTGAGAGTTCTAAATTGAAGGTACCTATAAAGACAAAGATGATTGAGATATATATGAAATTACTAAACTTTCTAGTTAAGTTTTGTTTCGAGCTTTTTCTTTTATAAGTCTTTCATTTCTTGAGTTTTCTTTATGTTCAATGTTTCTTTCTCCATATCATGTTTGAATGGTTCATATATGTTTGTAAATGTCCTTGGTTCTTATTTCATGGTTTTCTAGTCCTTGTATAAGGTCTAAATCGTTACGATATGGGTATAATAGGTTCATATATTGATAAGGTCTAAGTCAAGAAAATCTTCTTTAGATATGAAAGGTTAGTAACTTTTTAAGGCATGAATTTATCCATTTGTTTTAGGTTTTTATTATTTTAGTCTTTTATACTTTTTTTATTCCTTTCTTAAATTTCACTTAAGTAGAATATTTTGGAAAACTTCTTTCATATTATGGAAAAGAGTTCGAAAGACTTTCTTTAAATGATTTCATAGAGCTTTTCTTCCAATTCTTGAGTTGACGAAACTTCGTTTGAAAACTTTTTTTCCTTATTGATTCTTGAAAATCATGTTAAGGAATAGTCTTTAAAATGAAAATTACTTTTAGTCTAAAGACTTTTGAAAAATATTACTTTGAAAAGAACTTATTCATTTGAGAAAGTTATTAAAACAAAGCTTAAGCCAAATTTTGATAGAAAATTTTATCTTTTAGTAAAGCATAGGAGTTTTTTTCTAAAATTGTTTTTATAGGAAATTTCTCTTGTTTACTAATGACCTTGATGAAAAGAAGTTGAGAAGAGTTCTTCATTTTAAGTTTGTTTTTAATAATTGAATGGAAGGAAGTTTTCTCTTAAAGAAAATAGTTGAAAAGGATATGTATAAGTTTTAAATCAAAGCTTACCCTTGATGTCTTGAAAGTTTGGTTGATGAAGGAAAGTAAGAAAATTGTTAGTGGGATTGTTTGGTAGGGTTTAAGAAAGAGATGTGTGCTGGTTTGAATGGTGGCAAATGTAGTCTTAAAAAAGAATGGTGGGGCTTATTTATAGAAAAGAGTTTGTTTAGCTTATCTCATAAGCTTTGTTGCTTTATGATTTAGTCTTCATGTTGGAATAATTGGTGCATGAATTCCCTCTTTGTTTGCCGCCACTTCCTTATCCCCATTCCATTTCTACATGTTTTTCTTTCTTATTTCAATTTCATTATCCATTAAATCATATCTTCTAGATTTAATGCATCTTCTAAGTAAATTTCTTACTAAAATTGATGAGCTAAGGCATGATGTATTGAATCAATTTCATCATACATAACCTCATTGTTCTTAAAAACGAAGTTGCTTGTCTAACTTTGCTTCTTCTTTCTTATCCTTAGTCTTTTAATCTTTTTTCACATGTGTTGATGCAACATGAAGTTGGCGCCACATGTGAGTGTTTGATTTTTTCACATGTTGATGTAAAGAAGGAGATTAAGTCATGGCTTACAACATTCGATCAATTACTTATTCAAATTTGCTTCTTCCTTCTTAAGTCTTAGATTCTAATTTTACATGTGTTGATGAGCACATGTAATAGGCACAAATTGTAGTCTTGTTAAGGTCTCTCTTTTATTTTGTTTCATGTATTAGTTTTGGAAATTCATTTAGTCAGTTTGTTAGTTTTCTTTAAATCTTTTACTTTAACTAGCATTCTTATGTTGACTTTATTTGACCAACTTTTCCTATCCTTAACTTAGTTGATTCTAAGGAATATAGGTAGTTTTTATCACTATTTATAGATATCTTAAGCATAATTATCAAATATCTCATAGAGATTTTAACTTATTTTAAGTATTTCTCTAAATATTTACTAGCAATTAGTCTAACTTATACTAAAGTTCCTATGGATTTACAGTATGTTACACTTAACAAATGTGATATAGGCTTAGTATTAGTTTCACAATGTTGCATTTCAAAGATGTGAAACATTTGTGGAGCTTTGTGTTACGTTTATAAGATGTGATATAATTGGTTTTTTGTTATTTTTTTCATCAATTCATATTTGTGTAAATTTTTTTTTTTAATCATTGATAGATACGTGCTTTACCTAGTGTTGACAAGATATTTATTATCATAGTCTTATAAAACCATATCAATTTGCTCTTACAATTTATATAGAGTTTTACTTAACATGAGATATCATAATCTCCCTCCTTGAAACAAGTGACGTCTCCATCTTAAGATCTTACGATTTAGTGCAATTCTTCCCCCTCTTATTGTATATGATTTGATTTATTCTTATCACCCTCAACATATAAGCCATCATAAAAGCACATCAGAAGTTATACTTTGACAATACTTCCTACCCTCATTACATCTCTTTTTAAATCAATTGAAGCAATTCCTAAATCGCTTACCTACTGGTATGGGATTGACTTTGATTTCATTAATAATGACGTTGGCAAAAAATAATTAATAATAAAACCAATAAATATTAACAGATATTTTTTAACCACTTCATTAAAAAAATTTTAATTAGCATTGACTAGATATTCATTATTATGATCTTATAAATCAATACTAATTTTCTCTTATAATCCATAACATGGGGTATCACATTAAGAGCAAAACAGAATCAAGAATAGAGATTAAGGTTATTGAATTCTTGAAGTTTATCATGGGGCCAAGTTTCAGAAAATAATACGAATAAAAACAACACTCAAAATCGTGTAAATTAGATCTCTCTATCCCCTAAAACTCGAAATCATCATTGTCTCTCTCTAGATATACCTTCATTCCATGCAAATCCGAAGCTGAATCTTGGTCCATATTGATTATGATGCTCAAGTGCTTAAGGAAAACTAAAATTTTTGCTTTAAATTGCTTGGAAACATTCAATAAAACTCTGGTTATTATTAATTTTATTCATAGAAAGAACAAAAATTCTTGTATATGCTTTTATTATCTATAAGCAACTTCATTCAAAAATTATCATCCTAGAAAATTTCAAGATTCAAACTAGAAAACTTTTATATTAATTCACTAAGTGTAGCCGAGGTTATATGTCCTAATAGTGCAGTTTGATTTAAAGTGATTAAAAAATCGGACCTTTTTACGGTTTGGTTAAACTTAATTTGGTTCTAAGGGAAAACAAACCAACCGATTCTTGTCCTTCTCTACCTGAAACATCAGTGAAGGACTAGAAGGAAAAAAAAAAAAAAAAGGAAAGAAAGGAATTTTTAGTTGTTTCAACGGTTGGTTGTATAATTCACAAAAATAATGAATGTATAGAAAGTTGGAAATTTCTTTTATCCTCTTGACATGTTTATCCAGTTGCCAATAACCTATTATTATTTTTTATAAAAAGGGCAAAAAACATAAACTAAGTGGTGGAAGATGAATAAGGAAAAAAAAAATCAAATTCATATAAAGGCAAGATAATCTTTTTAAAAAGTACGTCCAAGCGGTGTATAAATTTAGTGTTAATACCAAGTAAGAAAAATTATATCATCATGATTGTTTTTTTTTTTCACCAGCTATATTATAATTTAAAATGAGAAATTCTAACTTATATTATCTTATTTAGAAAATCAATGTTGATATTATTAAATTATAATAACTTAAGCATTTTAAGACTACATTAAATGGTGTATTAAACATAGGAAAATGCAACTCTAACTTTTGAAAATATACGAAGGTAAAACTCTCTATGTCATCATAATAACAGTTTCAAGGATCTTAATAACAAATTTTAGTGCATGTAAACTTTTGAAAGATATAGGATTAAAGCATACTTTACCCCTTTGTTTGAAATAAGGGCAAAGAGAATGAATGATTTATGAAGGGATTTAATGATATTTCCCCTTTGGAAAAGGAAAAAATTGGAAGGGAAAGAAAAATACAAGAGAATCAAATACCTTCGGTTCATACTATTCTTTCCTCTTTAAATTCAAGTAATTGGGAGTAAAAAGTGTTAAAATTCTAACAAACTAGTCTTTTTAATTTCTTATTAACTTTTTCTAAGTATAGTATAATAATTGAATAGTTAAAATTATTTTAAAAGTATTCTGTTCAAAATCTTTATTTTCCCTTTCTCAAATATCGAAATAATAAAAAAAAAGGACTAATTCTTTTTTTCTATTTTTTTCGTTTCTAAGTCTTTTTTCCTATTTTCTTTTTATCATAATTTTTTCCTCCCTCCTAAATATAGTGCGGAGATTTAAATGATTTCCAATTAATATATATATATATATTTATATACATGATTTACACAAACATAAGGCCGTTCAAATTCAAATATGAATATTATTCTCATATTTGAGGATTATCATGGAGCACTTGAGGTCGTGAATCTTTTTCACCTCTTATGAAGAGCCTAACCGAAACTAATTAGCAGTAAATGCAATTAAATGATCAAATTGACGTGTTGCCTTACGAACCACTACCTTGCTTGTAATTCATCTGCTCTGTACTGTGTGTAGTACGATATGAATCATGAAATACTACTGGCATCCGATGGCTCAAATAAACCTTTTCCCATGCGGCACCGATGAATAAATAACAATAGCACCGAAAACAAAGAAAATACCACTATTTTCTTTTTTGCTCAGCACCACGGAATGATATAATATTGAGTTAAACTGGAAGTCAATTTGGAAATCTCTCATGCACAAATATTAAACTGAATTGGAGTATCATATGAGTAGTTTTAAAGTTTTTACACTTATAATCAGTGTTATTAGACATACATCGACTTTATTGGTCCAATTTCATTTGATTATGTATGAATCAGTTTAATTCACTTCTTCAAACCCTTAATTTGAAACAAATTAAGATGACCCAATTGACTTGGTTTAATGCCATTCTTATATAACCCAATCGGTCTAACCCAATCGATCTAACCAATTCTGATAAGATCCAAAGGAGTTTTTTAAGTCAAAATGTGCAAATTATTTTTTTTTCCCCAAAGAATTCACCAATTTGTGTTAAAAATAAAACTAAATTCAAGGAAAACAAAAAGATCAAACGTAAAAAGTATTAAAATTTCAAATATTGAGAAAGTGAATAAATTTACTAATTTTATAAATAAATTATGAATTATATTCTAATAATTTTATTAACCTTAGTTCAACCCAATTCAATCTTCTTTAACCCTTCGACCCTTTTTATTTTCAGATTGATATCTGATCCTAAATTGAGACTTAATATGAAATGAGTGATGTCAATAGGCAATTTGTTCGTAGAGTGCGATAATCTCTCAAAACGAGACTGACCTCTCATTAGCAAACTAGTCAAAAACTAATGTTACTTTCTTAATGATGACCATGATTAGCCAAAACTAGTAGAGAAGTTAAGCTTTCCAATTATATGGAGAATAGTAACAATGTCGATTGGCACTCCTAAAAATAGGAGAGTTTGGAATAGCTCTAGGAAGACAACAATAGAAAAGGTTGGCTCGCCATCCATAATATAAATAAATACGATGAGGCAAATAATGGTTGAGCACCACACAGACACATAAAAAGGGGGTTAGTCTCTCGTATCGTAACACAAGCACCTAAACCTATGAGAGCATACCTAAATGATTTGATAGATTTAAGGGTAGGATTCGAATTCGCAATTGATATGTTTCAATTCCAAATTTTTGGAACATAAAAGTACCATTGATAAACACATCCTAAGAATGATTCCAATTTTAAATTTTTTAAAAGGTATGTGAATAGAATAAGGGATAGATGTCTCTTGTCTCAAAAATGCTATTCCAATTGTATCTTTATTAATCACAACTAAACATTGAAGCACATAATATGAATTGTAATATTTATTTATTGTTTTTATGTGTTTGACTGTAATTGATTGAAATTATATTGGAATATTATTTTGGAGACATTTGATACCATCCTAACATAAGGTATGGAAAATGGATTATTACTTTATTCATGCTATACACATTGATCAAAATACCTAGTAAATATTATTGAGTAACCATTTTTAGTATCTTAATAGTAATAGTAGCATTGCTTTAGTAATAATCATTGGGAATTTTCAAACGTACAGTAATATTTAGGACTCAAACAGTTGTTTTTAATTTAATCTTCATCTTTCTTATGTCTATTTGTTTTTTTCTCTTTCCCTCGAGTTGTTATAGTAAATACATAATAGAAACATGTCTTACAATCGGTTATCTCAAATATCCTCTTGGTTGCTTAATTTTAATTGATATACATATACACACATAACTCGGTTCAGACTCGTAGGGTCACGAGCTTGGGGCCTATTAAACCAAAACTGGCTTGGTTTATGAAAGTTCACTGGTTTATGGACCGGTTTTTTTCATATATTTTTTCTTTTTTTTTTTCCCTTAGTCCATGAACTATTTCTTTTTTTTTTCCCACCTCTCCTAGGGGTATCATTTTTTTCCAATTGATCCCTATATAACAAATTTGTGTATTAACCCATCTAAATTTAAAATATGGAAAAAAAAAACTTCTATTTGATAGTTAACATTTGTAGAATATTATGTCATATATTGGTATTGTATCACACATTGATAAATTGTGTTATACAAGAGATGTAATAAGGATGTACCTATTATATTTCGAATGACATGAAAAATTAAATTTTTTTAATCGCGCTGCATTAGCAGTTGCTTACGTATCCATTACATAGAATTAGACCATCAAAATTTTAGTATACTTTTTATTTTAAAAAAAAAACTTTAGTTTATTGGTTAATTTTTACATTTGAGAAAACCCATCGTGTTTACATGATTAGCCATTTAAATATTTTTTTTAAAGCTCTACAGTACAAACTAGTTTTTATTCCATCATTTTCATTTTCCAAAATATAACCTATATCGCTAACTCCTAAATTTAAAAAAAAGGTTAATTATGGTTTTTTTATAAAAAAAAAATTAATCTACTTTAAGTGTCAAACACATAAAATAGAAAGAAGAAAAATTTAAGTACTAATCACTATCACTTTATAGGCCACTTTAATCTGGAGTGGACCCGCAACTTCCTCCGAATGAGTTGAAGTTGCTGAATTATTTGTCTTCCTTAGTGGAAGTCCCAATTGGCTACTATTCTCTATTGACCGCTTTCCACTAATCTTAGTTACAAGCTATAGCTTCCATGTTGATGAGGCTCAATGAGGTACGATAGTCATTGAGAATAAGTCCAGCGATACTAAATGCCTACTCTACTACCACCGTTGAGGCTAAGGCAGTGAAAAATATTGATATTGTCGGTAAACTCAAAGTTAGTATTCAGATAGTGTTGTAGCTTTAACTATTGTCCTTTACACTTATGAAACTTTAACTTTTGTGCTAGTAGCTTCTCCTCTACAAAGGAGTAGTCACTTATTGTTGGGAAAGGAAATGGAGTGACCACAACCTCCCACCATATGTGTAGGAAAAATGCTAGAACAACGCATTCATTTCGTCCGTCACTCGATGAAGCTCATTTGTTGCGCTTATAACATATATGTCTTATGTATTGAAAAGGTTCTCAATAATCCGATAGTAGATATTCAAATAGTCTTAAAGAACTTCTATTCTACATTAAGGGTCCAAAATAGTGGCAATGAGATAGATAGAGGTAATTTCCCTATAATAATGTAGCTACTTCTCTGCCATCTCAACAACACACATTTGCAGTATTAAGTCCTGACGCATATCGAGCAAAGTTGTAACAATGTTGATAGCCTTTATCATGAAATAATGCACGCTAGGCCTGTATACTTAAGAAAAAGTATTAGTAACATCATAAAAAACTTTAAATATTTGTAGTAGCTTATCACAAATATCTTAATCTCTTGTATGAATTTCAACTTCTTGAACATGATGCATGCAAAACCTACGTAGCAATTCTTTATATGAAATTGTACTTTGTAACATATCATATGTTGAATTTCAACGGTGTTTTACATCTTTTTTAAACTTTTTATACCTTTTACTATTTTCTATGCAAAAGTCTCTCTACATTTTATGTAGAAAAGGTTTTTCTGTAATAGTTTTAATTACATACCCTATCAGAGTCACTTTATATTCCAAAGCTTCCATACCTTTTTTAACACACAAATTTAAAATATGACATACACATCTTATGTAGAAAATTGTTTCACCCAGATTGGTTAGCAAAGATTTTGGAGTTCACTTATAGGTGCAATGTTTGCATTAGTATTATCAAAACCAATTGAAAAGATTTTACGTAACAAATGATATTCCTCTAGAATGATAGATATTATCCTATATATTACCTAAGTTATGTTCGCTGAAGAGCCTAAGGGCCAACAACCTTTTATTTAGCTGTCATTTATTATTTATCTAGTGACAAGGTACTCCCATGTATGAATTTTCTTTCCATCTATCAGTCCATATATCTGCATATATTGATACTTATATATCTAAAGGGTTAAACATTGCGACCAGCTCTTTCTTACCTTTTTCATACAACTGTTGATTGGCTTTGTGCATTATTTTAGTATCGAACAAGCGTACGTTTGGGTTTAACACCTCTTGTTCGAACTAGAGACAAGACTTGTACTTACCTGAGTTGAAGGAGAGATGCATGTTGGCAATGTGTTGTGCTAATGCTATTTTTTGCTTCTCCACATCATACTTGAATAATGTTGAGAATTCGGAACTACCACCATATGCAATTTGCTGTTGCGACTTATCAATACCGTACTCTCATGGATTCTTCCTTTGCAAGGGCCTTATTAGTATGCCATACTTGTCGACCTTTTTCTATGTGTAGTTTGCAATGCAATAGTTGCATTACGTATGTGAATTCCTATGTTCATCTGCAATTTTAGTAAAATATTTCAAAAACATGTTGGATTTCTTGAGTCTCGGCTTGCAATTGCACCGTCCTCACCCTCCTTAAGTTTTTCCTACTAGTACGAAGTTTGATACTCAAAACTAGGAGAAATTATAGGAGACTCCAACAAATCTTTAAATCATTTGCTAATGAAGTCGTGGTAGACACCATGATTGTCAACATCGAGGGGTTGCTCCTTTTCCATTGGATTCTTTTTTACTAGAAGAAGATCTACATAGAAAAACGATTCAATCATATTTTTGGTATTTCATGTAGAACTGTAACTAAAAAATAAAGGGGGAAGCAGAGTGTAAAGTATTACGCATGTATAGGTTAAAAAATTTTATATTGTGTATAGTAGAAATTATGGTTTTTTAGAAAAATATTTCTAGCAGAATTTAGCAGAAAATATTGTTATAAACGAAAACAAAGTGTATTATCTGGAGTAGGTACACTTTTGTAAATAAGTATAACAAACAGAAATAAATTTCAATAGAGAAAACCTTAACTATTATGAAAAATACTGTTGCTTAAGAAATGAGTGCAAAACAAATAAGATGCATATAGTTTGTATTATAATTTTTTTGTAAGACATGAATGACTGTTGCTACCAATATATAGTCTGTGCATTTGAGTTCAAAATTTTGAAATCAACTTTTTAAAATGTCTGTTCTATTATTTTCAAAACGATTAAAAGCTTCCATATTTTCAGAACGATTTTCTGTTCTTTACAGATTTCACAAAGCAATTTTAATTTCATCTATCCATATATCGTATGATATGCTAAAAAGTTATACTGAGTGTTTGAAAAAATTCAATTCATTTACTTTGTGTGTTTTTATTCAAATGCAATGCATTAAATGCGTTGAATGTCTTGAATTCAAACATATCTGCCTATCCTTACTCATTTTCCAACAAAGCGGACATATGTGTTTCACATCAATGTCCCATCAAACAAGCTTTTCTTCTTCTTTTTTTTTTTTTTAACGATCTAGGTTGAACCATTGATTCATGGACTTGCTTAACCTTGGGTCCAATTCCAAGTTAGACTAGGCCCCCATTATTCCAGGCAAAGTCAACGAATCGTCAAGTCAAGCCTAGTCAGGCCAGTTTCGGTATAGTTCTCGGGCCTTACCCTTCCCTAGGTTCACACACACACACACATATGTATGTATTTATAAAATATGGGTATATATGTATGTATTTATGTGTTTGTCGATGTGCTTGAATATTATACATTTTATATAGAAATGTCATTATACTATGATGACTTTTTTTTTTCATTTATAACAAATAATGTAACAAAATTCAACAAAGTATACATTATAATTGTTGACAGTTAAATCTAGAAACTAGGATCTTGGGCTTGAAAGAGAATTTGGCTTGCAAAAAGAACAAAGAAAGGCTATGGGTGTATTAAAGTAACTTTGGAGTTGCTACTTTAGTGCCTAAATGAGTTTAGTGTAGAAAAGAAATGGCCTAAGAGAAAAAGTAAATTTACAAGGGGGTAAGAGAGAGTTATTTTAGACTCTCAAGATATATTTATAGGCTACGACTTACAACTATCATGTTGTCCATTATTCACATGTTCATCATGTGTACAATTGAATTCTTGACCACTTCCTCAAATTTAGGCATGTGGAGATAGTAGACAATTACTAAGGTAGTAACCACCTAAACGTTTACACTCCCTACCCTAGTTTGAATGTAAGCAATCTTTGACCTTGGCTTCCAGTTTGATCATATAATTAAGAAGTGTTGATAGCTCATTCCTAAGCTACTCCTGGTGGCTTCAAGCATTTTTAACATGAGCTAAGCTCTATTGGCACGTATGAAGTGTTTATCTTGTGTGAGTGAGGTCTGACCTATTGACCTAGGTTAATGAAACTTTAAAGAGATCGGCCATGGGCTTAAAGGGACCTTATGGGGCTCTTAAAGGCTTATGATTGAAAATGCCAATCAAGAATAACATATTTTAATAACTTATGTATTTAGTCATGTATAGACCTTTTGAAAAAAAAAAAAGAAAAGAAAAGAAAAGAGAAGCCATTTATAGGCTTAAAAGGCTAGAACAATGGAATCTATTAAATGGTATATTATAAAAATGTGACATATGTTTTTATAGTTTATAATTTACTGAAATGTATTTTGTTATTTTACAAATGCATGACCTGTATTATTCTTCATTAAACAGAGGTTTCCTTGATTAAGACAAGCACATCACATAAACGAATTTGTCCCCTCGAATGAAATCCCAAACCATGAAAATCTCTTCGAGAACTCTAGATTAGACAAAACAGTGCAATTTTCTTCTTCACTCTCAAACCCTAAATTAAACAGTTCGTGTGTGTGTTGTTTTGTATTATTTAAGGCTTTTGAGTAAAATATGCATCGTTTAGGATGTTGTTGAAGTAAGACATACGTGTTAAGAGCCATCATTGCTCGAGGATTGGCAATTTCTTAATTGAGAACAATACAAGTTATATCTTTACAAAAGCATAAAACATAGATAACTAATTTTAAAAGCGTAAAAACATGGATCTTGATTCTAAACTTTTTATTACATTGTCGCTATGAATTATATTACTTGAAGATACTTTATAGGGTCAGTTCATAGGTTACCCATATATATTAATAAAATATAGGCTATTGGACGATGCAGTATACTTGGTTCAAGAGAGCATAGCATATACTCTACCCTATTGAAGCAAATTACAAAAATTCTTTATTGAATATCATGTAACGCACAATATCCTGGGGATGGACAAATTACGGTTTAATTCACGACTCCAGTTGAATCAAACGCATTCGAACGGTTGGGAGGCTAGCCCAGACAGCATAAAATAATCCTGTTAAATTGGCAACTTAGCTTACGGTTTGAACCACTCGCCTTTTCTCTTTTTAGTTTTTCTTTTTTCTATTTGAATGGTTTAATTTTTATAAAGGTATGCACTTAATCCTCAACATTTACCTACCATTTTATTTGAGTTGTCACTCTTGGTTTTTTTTTTTTTTTTTCTATTTGACTTCCTCAACATTTTTTAAATTTTTACAAAAATGAGACTTCGGCCAACTTTTCAAAATTTGTCTTCGATCCTTAACATGTATCTAACTTCTGATTAGGCCTAGGATAGCCAGCAAAAAGGCTAAGGATTATACTTTGGTTCTTTTTCTTCATTCTTTTTTTCTATTACTTTATTGTGTTATGTGTAGTCAAATATATGTAATATATTTTATTATATTATGTAATTAAATATATTTTATATTATTATTTGATAATATTATTTATTATGAACCAATTAAAAGATGAGACCTATTAGATGGATGAAAATTTTAATAGAATTGACAAAAATCCTATCTTTGTAAGAGTTGGAATACACCAAGACTCAAATAAAAGAAAAAATATATATAGGACAAATAAAAAGTAAGTAAACATTAGAAAAGATTTATTAGTTATTATACGTTACATATTATATATATACTAATAAAATTTTGACTTATACATTATGAACAAGATATGGATCATAGTTGTTTGAAAATTACTCATTCCACTACCTTTTGTGCAAAAATTTTATTAATATATACATATTATGTATGTATAAATGTGACATATAATAGCTAATGAATTTTTTTTATACATATATTTGCCCCTTTAATTTATATATATATATATATATATCATCCGATTATCCTTGAAAAGCAACTTATTTTTTCAACAATTTGGAAAAGTGATCCATCCTAGAACAAAACAAATGAGTTTAAATGAACTTTGTAAGGATTGCAAGGTTTGATTTGAAAACTTCTATATTCCCATGGTTTATTCAACTTTTAATTTATATTTATTAAATTTGAATGGTTAACATATAATTAATTGAATAATTCAGATTTAATGAATATAAAATTAAAAGTAAAAAGAGAACTTGAACTAATTCCAATGAAATCATTAAAAAACCCGTAAGGTTTACAATATGGTTGGTCCTTTCTTCCCATAATAATCGGTCACCGCGTGCATGAAGCATATGCCGGTGCGCGCATCAAGGCATGTCCCAGTCCGCACTTAACCCAACCGGCGATGGTAGTCGTAATCATTTCATGCTAGCATTAGGAAGAGCTTTCCGGTAGATATTTCACACGGAAAGTCGCAGCGAGGGCGTAATGGTTATCTTTTCCTTACAAACCTATCCGTGGAGTTAGAGATTATACGGAGTTGAATCAGAAAACAATCCCGGTTGCAATTAAAATGAGTTTGCTTGATTAAGCATCGAGTTGTTCGATAGGGGAAGATTAAATTGTACTCTACAGGGATCATACCGTACAATACATGATACAGTAGGACCGGTTCATACCTAACTGAATCGATCTCTCTTATTTCCCGTACAAACAATTTTGAGACTCGTCCTGTTAATTTTCAAACTTCGCAGCTATATGATAAATTAACTACTGCCCTGCCCTCATGTTATCATTGAGGACGTTAATAAAATCTAGGAATAGTGGATTTGCACTAAAAGTAGTACACATAGTAATGCTATTTTTTTTTTAAATTAAAAAGAAAAAAGAAAAAAATAACCATACTTTCCTGTGAAAGCAAATATATACAAAGCAGAATCCTTGCAAATTTAACTTGCATGCAAGATATAACCAAGAAATTTAATCTATATTAGTTTGTCACCATACTGATTAATTAATTTATATTTGACCTTTAATTGTTTTGATCACCTCAATTTTGGGGTATACATCATCTACACGTGCTCATCTAGTGTTGGATGTTGTAAACATTTTTTTTAAAAAAAAAAGGGTTATATTCACTTATCTTTTGATTATTCTTTTGAACGTTGGAAGATATAAATCGCACACACTTACTCATTTAGTGTTTAATTATACTAAACAATAAAAAGAATTTTTTTTTTTATGAAAGATAATGTCTTAAAAAAAAAGATTTAATGGATATTATACACTACGCATTATATATAAATATCAATAAAATATTAAGAGTAAAAGTAGTTTTTTAATTTATTACTACATTTAATTTGCACATAATATATATATATATTAACATTTTATTAATATTTATACATCATATATTTATAATACATATAACACACTAAGAGTGCATTATCCATCTTCTTCTTCAAGGATTACTGGATAAAAATATTAACTATTGCTAATGAGGCACTTATTAAAACATCAATCAAATGAAACTATTACTTTTACTGTATATACTTGTTTGAAAGAGGAGTTTTAAAAAATTGTGAATTTTGCTTGAAAATTTTAAATTGCACTTGGGCCAACATGGTTTGGATGTACAAATTAAAGGGGGAAAAGAGAGCAAGCCCAACAACATACGAATTGGGCCGGCGAGCATTTGTGTCCTTCACGTTCTGTGGACACAGAATGAATTACGTCACAGTAAAATATAGAGTTGGTGAAGTCAAGTCAAGTCTAATTAGGATGACCAATTGCTTCAAAGAAAATCATTGGTCAATTAAACGTGCTAACTACTAATAATGTGCAACTCCACCATTACTAATAATTTATTTAGGCCCCACTACGGTTCTATAATATTCGTAAATTAAATATCAATTTTTTTGTTTTTTCAATTCGACCAAATTCATGATAATATATCATTTTAAAGAAAATATTTTTAACCCAATAGTTTTTTTTTTTTTTTTTTTTGAAACAAAGGGAGCTCGGTGAACTCTTCTCTTAATTTTTCAGCTTTATGGTTTTCTGTCTCCCTGCATACTTTCGGTCATGCTATCTGCTGCCACCTGAAATAAGAAGACATGATTAATGTGATTGAATATAGAATTCCAGGTATGTCTTTAATAGATGTTTCGATTATACTTAAGTTTTTAATTTCATCTGTATTGTTCGATCATTATGTTTTGGTGAAATCTGCGATTAAAATGTAATAAGTTGTAGTTTTCTTTTCCTTCATATTAATCTTGCTTTTATTATTCTTTATCTTCACTTGTCAAAGGCTTTGAAGGCGCTTTGTAATAAAATACTAAATAATTTTAAAAAAAAATAGAAGCAGATAATAGATATATACTTTTCTTCTTTATCATATTGACTATTCATGATTTATTTATATATTTCTTTGCTTCAAGTGTTTTGAGTTGAAGAGCGCGTGTTGTTTTAAGACAATTATTCATCTTCAAGATGTTGATTTTTCAATCATCATATGGTAATGCTGAACAATTAATTAATTTTTATGATGCAACTTATAAATGGATAACAAAGAGATGGAATAGTAATTTACTTATTTATTTAGTTGTTTTGCTAAGTATAACTAAATAGCAATTTTCAATCATGAGATATTTGATATCATATTTTTCAAATATCTTCAAGCAGATGTATCATCCGTTCAATTTCTTTTTCAATTGTTTATTAATGGCCATCCAGACTAGATGTATGAAATCAATTGTTGACTAAATTTTTGCTACTCTCAATTGTTGACTAAATATTTTGTCAATATTTACTTTCTTTTTTCTGAAATAGATCATGAGAGTTGAAGTTCTTGTAACATATTGACATAAATATTAATATCTCAATAAGAGATTTCTCTCTGTGAACAATTCTAATGTATACTAGTTGGCCAAAAATCACAAGAAGTGTAAGGAAAGATGGAATTAAAGGGTGGTTGGAAGGGGGGTGGGGTGGGGTGTTATGGTGTGGGTGGGTGGGGAACAACGATGCAAATGCAATAGGTTATTTGACATGGGCCAAAAATAACGGAAGGAGAGTAATTTATTGGGCTAGAATTAAAACAATTGAGGTCCATTTGTATCTTCATGGAGCAGGGGATGAAATAATGGCATGAAAAATAAATTGGGAATCTTGGATTAAGCTTTTCACCATGCTGAAACAGGAATGTGAGTCCTTCTTTTCATTTAATTAAATTTTAGTACGTTCTTAATACGATCATTGATTAATTTCTCCTTACGGATGCAGCGGAAATCAACTAAAGATTACAAATCAATAACTTAGAAGGAGAATAAACATAATTTCAAACCCAATATTGAATTTAATAAAGAAATGTAGCAATCCTTTTTGGTAAAATTGTAAAACTTGCAACTTGAAATAAATAAGAAGATACCATTTAGTTATAAGAATTGAATTGAATAAAAAAATTGAATAAGATAAATATAAGGTGGACTGAATAGTACGGTACAAACTTATTATATCATATTTAATTTGCACAATACTTGATATAAATTTTATATTAAAAATTAATTATTTGTATTATAAAATAAATAATTTTTTGTAATATTTAATAAAAATAATATTAATTAACTTAATATTATAACATAAGAAAATATTTTTTAGACTGTAAAATATTTTTTGTTTTTATTCAATGATTTTTATTTTTATATGATAGTGTAGATAGGATAAAACGTACATAAAAAAAAAAAGTTTTTTGTCTTATCTAGTCTAGTACCATAAAAATTATACAATTAAACGTTACCTAAGTTTATAATAATTACTCATATTTAAGGCTGCGCTTATGCATTACTTCAACCCATCTTGGAATTGGCCTTGACCTTGAAATATTGGCTCATGGGTCGAAAAGGGAGTAAACTGAACTTGACCCTTAAGGGGCTAGGACTAGGCCAAGGCCAATTCAGTTGCTCTTGAACTAATGGTTTTGTGTTTTTTTTTTTTTTCTTTGGCCTTTTCTTTTTCCAAATTTTCCTTATTGTAAATTATTTGTGGACTATTTTTGTATTTCTTTCCAACTAGATGTTAAACTTTACGTTGTTACTTATGAATCGAAAATTTATTTTCTATCTCAAAATAATTTGTTTGAATAGCGTAACGTATTATAGTATATTCTATAGTATATATATTATATAGTGTATATATCTATATTATATTATAAGTTATATATAGAATATATGTAGTATGTTTGCTTTACAATATTATGCTTATAGTATATTATATATTACATATATATATATGTATTTTTTTAATTTTTGAGGTTGACTTAGCCCCAAACCATCGGTTCAATAATGATTTGGCTCAACGGTTTAATGACTCGCCAACCCATCAGTTCGACAAGGTGGAACTGCTTAAGTCTTTAGAGCTTGGCAGTTCATTGATCTGTTTAGACCTACCCAAGATAAGCTCGGCCCGATTTCGATTCAGAATTGATATATGCACAAGTTTATTTGAGGCTAATAATCCATATTAATAAGTTATGCCTTTATTTATATTTCATCTCAAATTCGTGTCAATACCAAAAGTATGTGAAATTGAACGGTAGTTAAATTACAATGTAATCATTCATTTTTTTTTTTTTTTTTGTTGATAATTGTGTATTCGTATCATATGTCTTGTTCTCTTTTTTAACTGCATGTTCATGCTATCACATTGTGTTAGTAATTACGAGTCCTATATTTATGCATTTGCAATTTATATGTATTATACATTCTGGGATAAATACAAAATCATATGGTGGAAGGATAGGATTTCCTATCATATTAAGATTTATTTTATAAACTATATATATGACATGCATATTTTTCTTTTATAATTATCATTAATTTTTTTAGCTTCGGTGAGGAAGGGAGGAGGGAGCCCCTTTTCATGCTTAGGTTCGTCCCCGTATGTGTATTGATTGATATTCAAGTCAAATGCCAATGTATGCGCGAGAAAATTCCAACTCAACTGCGTCGACATATATCATTCAATCAGCGATCAAACGGTGTGAAATTGCCGACGTGAACAAGAATACACGATATGTATATCACTATGTATATCTCTTACATTTGTAAACATTTGACTGCCTGCATGTTAGCTCCGAAATTGGACTGTTTCTGCATGTGGACCAAATGACAAATACCCAACCTCTACAACTACAATGAACGCTCTTAATCAGATTGACTCATCATACTTTTGTTTTATCTAGAACAAGTCGTTACACACATGTTACCTGTACAAACCCAGAGCAATCATTGTACATTTAAAAAAGTACTTTCCTGGATTATCTCTTGACTCAAGTTAAAGTTGCACTTGGAATTGGCATACTCAAACGATATAAGTGCAAATAATATTAACTCGTTCCATAAAGAACGCTTCTTTTTTTTTTTTTTTTTATCAAGTAGTTTTACTAAGTGGTATACATAGAGGTTTGTATGTTTACTTATAATTACAAGTAAAGAGTACTTATAAAATACCTAACACAATTGTAGCAAAAAGTTAATTATATCATTAATATGCACTATAATATAAATAAAATTTATACTCAATTTTGCACCTCTTAGAGTTGACATCCTCTATTTCTACATTGAAGCCTTCAGTTTTAATATTTCTTGTCCAATAAAATCATAAATTATGCTCAATTGAGAGAAGTCCTAAATTAGATGGTTAGGTTTGAAGTATTAAACATACGTTTGTTTATATGAGCTGCAAAATTTTCAATGAATAAAAAAAAAATTGCAGAAACTGCTAGATTTCGATCAAATCAATCAAAATCAGCTCAAATTAGTTTGTGGATAGAGAAGTGTAATTGTTGATGTTTGTTTTTTTTTTTTTTTTAATAGCCTTGTATTTTTCTCTACTTTTATTTATTTATTTTTCATTTTCTCTCTTTCTAATTAACAAAGAGACAGAAAGCTTATAATGATGACAACAGCGGAGAAACAAATATTGACTATATATATGTTAAATTAATTTTTCCAGAAGTTCTAGTCTAAGTGGGATGGCCCAATTGAGACATAAATTTCCATAAATGTTCGATGACTTTTTCGTTGATAAAATTAGAAAGGTGTGTAGCTCTAACCACTAAGTTTGTCCAATAATGTCATATAATTATATGTGGTTTTCTAATTCATAAAATTACTCTGCTACTACTGTTTGCTTTATATTCACAATCCCATCTCTGTCTTATCGATTTTACACACGAAAATTATATTAGTAGCCATAAAATATCATGGCGAAAGGAAGACGGAAAATTATATCTTGTTGTGGGGATATTTTTTAATTGTAAATTCATTTTTAAAACAATTGATGAAGTAGTGGTTGAGCTAATAAATTGCCATAACTTAGTGAACCTTTCCATGTATATTATTGTAAAATATGTATATACTTTGAAGGCATTGCTCAAGTCTCAAAACCATCTTTATCTCCTCGATGGTTTTAAGAATTTAGTAATATTTTGACAAATATACATATATTATCATATTTATAACGAGATGAAATGATGTTCCAGAAGTTCACAGAATATAGCAATGCTTACACAACAATTTTGGAAGTATATCTTTTTATTCCATTATTCTTTTTGTAAAACTCACCGTTGATAAATAATGCTGGGTTAATCTCTCTTTTTTTTTTTCATTTTTGATAGGACCTTTTTATTTTTTTTGCTATGAATAACCATCACTATGAACCGTCTATCATGACTTTCTATCTTATACGGTTACTTACCCTTATTAAATATTATCTAAAAAATGTTTAACCCTGAGTAAACAAACCATTAATTATTAGTTTATCTCTTTTTTTTTTTTTCTTTTGCCATAAGAAAATTACTTTATATTTTTTCCATTGTAAAGGAATCCATTGCTCGAAAAATGAAAATGGCAAAAAAGGAGTTCATCACATTTATTGCGCCGAGGAGGATGTTATGACCGGACGTCCAACTTCATATTTTCTTTTGCTCTACACATTAAATACCTATTGTGCCAAGCCAACCACCTCTCTTTTTCTCAATTAAAGCTCAAAGTAGTCTTTGTTCATCTTCTACTTCCATTAATGAGCATCTTGAATGTTGCATACATTTCAACAAAAATGGCCTAATCCACTTTCCTGTGCGTTTCGTGTGTCTTCCATATATATGTATATATATATATGTGTGTATGTATGTATGCATTTGTATGTGTCTGTGTTATATTAATTCTACGAGCATCATTGGTTTAATTATTAGCAATATTACGAAACTGATTGGGTGATTCACCCGGAAATAAGCGGATAGGGATCGAAGGATCGGATGGGGGTTTCAATGAGTCCATGAAAATTTTCAAATTTTAATTATGAAGTAATAAGACTGTAAGTTAAGGGCATTATACATTTTACATGTTCTGTTAGGATTTAGTTCTAGTTTTTCAGTTCTGAACTTTAAAACGATGTTTATCTTGTTGGACATACAACATAGGTCAGTTAGACTATTTCATTTTCTTTTTATATATAAAAAAAATAGGTTTAATTTGAACTCGACCAAGTCTTTTAAGAAACAGGTTTGGGTAACCGCATTATTCAAGTCTTTCCAATTAGTTGTCCAAGCGAGTTTGGCAAGATGATTGAACTTCTCTCATGTCAACTTAAACTAGGTTGGATCGCTCCATTGGTTCATCATCCAAATTTGACTGCGCTACTTACTCAAAGATTATATATATATATATATATATATATTTCTAATATAATTTTACTTTTGTAGAATATATCATCAACGTTTTAGATATTATATAATGTGATTTGTTACTGGAAATCGCTCTATCTCAATTTACAAATTAATAATTGAGATTACTTAAAAATTTGAACAATTCTATCACATCATTATGATATCTATATTTTCTTATAATGTCGACCATTAATTATATATACTAGTATCTTAGTAAGGTAAGTTAAGAAAATAGAGAACATGTAAATAGAAAGAGTTAAATTGTTTCTTATTTGATAAATTTAACAACAATACACATGGGAAGTTCTTGACAAAACCTCTACTAACAAGAGACTAGCATATTAATTCTCTTCTGAAATGTAAATGTTCTCTCAACTTGCATTAGGTTGGTTTATATGGCTCTTTGGTGAGGGCGGTTGGTTGCCCCCTAATTAAATTGCCAACAACATATAATTGAAATTTTTTTTATGTTACCACTATAATCCATATGAATTATCTGTTTAACAAAGTAAAAACTAGATGTGTGTCAAATTGGTTTATTTCGATTCCCTTCAAATAAAGTAGAATCATAGAATACCATTTCTGTGTTTTTTTAATCATCTTAAACTAAAGCATGAAGTTGCCAAATTCCTAACTTAAGCTCATGCTAGGCATGATCACATTTGTAGGTTTTTCATAAATTATTTTATCCATTCTCTAACATGTTTAATGTTTTGCAAGTGCCAAACTCCCAACTTGCAATGATAACAACTTTATGGCTGAGTAGATGGTTGAAGCAAAGCGCATGAGGAATGAGCAGGCCGTTCAAAAGCTCGAGAAAAGGGCCAAGAAGGAGTAGGCGGCCAAAGATGTTGTAGCCAAGGATGGTGAAGCTGATAAGGCTATGTAGAAAAGAAAGCGATCTCATGAGAAGATTGAGAAGCCTCCTTCCCCTCTTTAGCGTGATGCGAAGGGGAGATTCATGAAGTTTAGCTCCTAAGGAATTGAAGGGGGCTAGTAGGCATTTGGAAAAGGCTGTATCACCATGCTGGTTAATCCCAAAGGGACACTTGAGAGAATTGTCCCTACTAAGGAAGAGGACAATGGATTAGGGGGATCTAAGTCCAACCAATAAGGGGTGAGTGCAACTCATACTCCCTTCCCCACAAATCAACATTCTGAATGTGGAGGACTACATCCTAACATCTAATGCTCCCAAGCAATAGGGGTTGGGATCTTAGAAAGCATTGGCCATGCCATTTGCGCCACTATCAATTAAAGTACCCATAGGCTACGTTTATCAGCCCAATTGGTCAATATACACTGGAGACTTAAACCTAAACAATGGGAACACCTATAAGGAGTTAGTACGAGGTACTTTATTACCCTGTAACCATGTTGCATTGGATGATCTACTCAACCAGATGTTTGACAAAGAGATAGAGCTTCTAGGCTTCACAAAACTTCAAGAGGTAAACTAATGGCTCATAGAAGGTTTCTCTAATTCTTCATGGGTTGGTAACTAACCTGTTTATTGTTTGAATGGGATAAAATCTTCATGTCGAAGATTCTAGATAGTTAGAGGTCCTATAAAGAAAGGATAGCTAAATCTACCACTGAACTTTAAACTTTGTTCGATGGTCTAATTTGTGCATTTAACACAATGTTATGCCTATTATAGAAGTCCAAGAGGTTAAGGAGAAGGTAGCACGAGCTAAGGGTATACGGGGGGAGGCTTAAAAGAAACTTTAGGGCACCAAGGCTAAAGTATGAGAGCTAGAGGATAAATTTGCTACATCCTCTAAGGAAACAAAGATGCGCACGCTATGAAAACCAAGACGGAGAAGAGCAAGAATCAGCTCAGCGTTAAGTTCGCCTGCTTGATTAAGGAATTGGAAGAGGAGAGGAAAAAATCTTAAGCAACTTAGGAGTCGGCTGCTGAGAAAGAGGATCGATGCTAAGGAGATCAGCCATCTCCATGAACTTGTGGTTACCTTAGAAGTTAAGGATGAGTTCACTCCTACAGCATGGTAAAAGATCTTTAACTCCATCACCATTAGGCCGCAATGGAGGGAATTTCGAAAGAAGCAAACAATTAAGGGGATGAAGCAAGCGTAGAATATCTTATTGTAAGCTTACCTTAAGATTAACCTTAAATGCCTCTCCTTTATGGATCCTATACCATTGGAGTTTGATGCGTCTCCGAGGTTGGATGTACGGAAAAGCACCATAACGAAGAGATAACAAAAGGAAATAAGAAAAAAGCTAGCAAAGTTCGAGCAACTGCTAACTGGAGGTGTAATTCCTATCATCTGCCTAGGGTTTGAAGAGATTTGTCCTCAAATCTAAAGCGATTTCTATTAATTCTTCTAGGGCGCTCAGTGGGTCTTCTGTTGGTTGATGGGGAATTAGATCAAACACATTGAAGGTAGAGGAGACACCATAGTCATCAAGCAACTTGATCTAGCAGGCGTTACGGTTGATCTTCTTTAGGATCTTCAATGGGCCATAACTCAAGGAGATTGTTTGCTTTGTCATAAGTGCGAAAATTACTTTTGGCTGAAGTGAATCCATACTAAGTCTCCTAGCTGGAAAGAAGTAATTCGGCGGCCTCAGTTGTCAATCTCTTGTTGTCTTTGATTGAACTTGGCAATTTTCCTCGTGACAAACTAGTACAACTCATGCGATTTTTGGGCTCGATCTGCTCCAAAGTGACTTTCTTCAGTAGTTGGTAGGGTGTAAATCATATCTAAGGGAATGGTAGGGTTAAGGCCATAGATGACCACAAATGGGGTCTTCCCAGTAATGCTATGAATAGTTTGGTTGTATGTGAACTCCATGACTGGTAGGCACAAATCCCAATCCCTGAGGTTCTTCCCTACAACAACTTTAAGTAGATTGCCTAGTGTCCTGTTTACCACTTCAATCTAGCCACCAGTCTAAGGGTGACTACTAGAGCTGAACATGAGTTTGGTCCGAAGTATCCTCCAAAGGGTCTTCTAAAAATAGTTCAAGAATTTTGTGTCCCGAATTGAGACAATCATCTTTGGTACTCCATGTAATCAAACAATTTCCTACAAAAACAAAACAACAATATATAGAGCATCATTAGTCCGATGGCATGGAATGAAGTGTGCCATCTTGCTGAAACGGTCCACCATAACAAAAATAGAATCTTTCCCTCTAGATGTCTGGGCTAACCCTAGGACAAAGTCCATGCTGAGGTTGACCCAAGGTAAAGTTAGCGTCGACAAAGGCATGCACCTTCCATGGGGTTCTCTCTTTCCCTTAGCATGCTTACACACTTCATAACTATCAACTACCTTATGGAAATCCTTAACCAAACCATGCTAGTAGAAGTTCTCCTTCAACAAATCGGTAGTCTTGACCTCCCCAAAATGGCTTAAAAGTCCACCGCTATGAGTTTCTTAGACCAACAATTCCTGTGTGGAGCATTTTGGAATACATAGCCTGTGGTCCTTGAATAGATATCCGTCCTTAAGATAATATCCTCTAACAACTACGCCCGCTCGGTACTGTTCAACAACGGAACCAAAGTAAGGGTCAATAGCATATTACTCGGTGAAGAGTGAGAATCCTAATAATTTTATCTACAAAGTGGTCTGTAAAGTTTTCCATCATGACAGAGCATTAACAACCACATTTGTACTCCCCTTCTTGTACCGAATGACGTACGAGAATACTTCCATGAATTCCAACCATTTGGCCTACCTCTTGGAGAGTTTTTTTTTACTCCCAAAATACTTCAATGATCCATGGTCAGTGCAAATAACAAACTCTCGTGGTAGCAGGTAGTGTTGCCAAATGGTGAGGGCTTAAAAATGAGAGTACAACTCCTTCTCGTAGATAGAATAGTTCAAGGCTGGGCCACTCGGTTTCTCATTATGGTAAGCAACGAGCCGATGTTTTTGCATCAAGATAGCGCAAATTCTAACTCCCGATGCATCGTACTCTTATTCAAAGGGCCTGTCAAAGTCTGGTAGTGAAATGACAAGTGTCAAGGTGAGCTTCTCATTGATCCCCCTGAAGCTTTGCTCAGGTCGATCATTCCACCGGAACCCTTCATTCTTCTTTATCAGCTCAGTCGATGGGGCAACTATTGTGCTGAAGTCCTTAATGAATCACCTATGGAAAGAAGCTAAGCTATGGAAACTTCGGACTTCAGTAACATTCTTTGGCATTGGCCATTCCAAAACAACTCGGATCTTCTCTTCATCTGCTCAGATTCCTTCCCTTGACACAATAAACCTTAGAAAAATCACCTCTTTCTGGTAGAACATGCATTTCTTTACATTCCCATATAACTTCTTCGCTTGCGGAATGTTAAATGCTTCACGAAGATGTTGAATGTGAATGATCAGGTGCCAATATGTCATGGAAGTACACGAATACGCATCTTCCAAGAAGAGGGCGCATCACATGATTCATTAATCTCATAAACGTGCTCAACACATTAGTTAGTCCGAATGGCATAACTAACCATTCATAGAGTCTGTACCTAGTCTTAAAAGCAGTCTTCCATTCATCGTCCAACCTCATGCGAATCTGGTAGTAGCTACTCCACATATCAATCTTCGAAAATATCTTTGCACCATAAAACTTGTCCAACATGTCATCAAGTCTCGGTATCAAGTATCTATACTTGACAGTATTTTGGTTGACCGCTCGGCTGTCGATGTACATGCACCATGAACCATCCTTTTTTAGGACAAGCAAAGCTGGCACAACATAAGGGCTTATGCTCTCCTTCACATAGCCCTGCTCAACAAGTTCGTCCACCTGTCTTTTCAGCTTGGAAGCTTACTAAGGGTTCATCCTGTACGCAGGTCGGTTCGACAGGGCGGTACCTGGCTACAAATCAATACAATGCTCTATACCTCAGACTGGTGGCAGTCCTTTAGGCAGTTATTCTAGAATTAGGCTGGAGAACTCATTTAGCAATATTTAGATTTCTTCTGGGACATCCGATAATTCCCTCATCTCCATCAATCTTCTAACTAATAAGAATATGGGTTCATCAGTCTTCTTAGTAGATCAAAGCTCTCTTTGGCTCATAACTAAGGCTTTCTTCTTACTAACCTGGGTGAGCTGATTATGGATTTTATTTACTTAGGATGAGGTTAAAGGTTGCAACACAATCTTCTATCCATCCTTGACAAAGGCATAACTAAGGCTTTCTTCTTACTAACCTGGGTGAGCTGATTATGGATTTTATTTACTTAGGATGAGGTTAAGGGTTGCAACACAATCTTCTATCCATCATTGACAAAGGCATTGGTGTTCTTATACCCGTCATGAGAGACAAATCAGTTGAACAACCAAGGTTATCCAAGCAGCAAATGTAAAACTCCCATAAGGATGACATCGCATACTACTTCATCCTTATACATGCTCCTAATACTAAACAATATGGTCACTTGTTCAATTATATGTAAAGCTCCCTTATCGTGAAGCCAGTACAGCTTGTAGAGTTGAGGATACTTTGAGGTCGGCAGACCCAACCATGTGCAACGACATTAGCACAATTTCCTTCATCTACAATAATTATGTATAGTTAGCCTCTGATTGTACACTTGGTGTGGAACAGATTCTCTCTCTGATCCTCCTCAAAGTTCGGCAAGGAACTCAAGACTCACCTCAAGACTAGGGTCATTACTTCTCTCCGGTCAGCATAGATATAAGTCCCTTCTTCCTCTTTTACTTTGGGTTTCCAACATTCTTTTCTTCCTCAAGGTTGCTCTCATCAGTACTATCCACTACATCTCCTCGAAGTACCATTATACATAAGTTTGAACATTCAATAGTCATGTGTCCAAAACCTAAGCATTTAAAACACTTCACCTAGCTAGTCTTCCGTCTGAATGGCTGGCCTTTCTCATAGGTTCTCAAGGTCGACCTAGCCTTGGGTTGACTCAACTATCCTACTCGACTAGATTGATTTTCCCGGCATTCATTAGGTCAGTCATTCCTTTCCTTAGCTCAATATGGCCTCATCAGCTCGACTTGAACAGATCGGCGCGGTACAGGAGTTCAGGAGGATGTTTGCCTAAGTGGGCTTAGAACATTTCTCCTTTGCCTTTCAACCCTCCACACGATTTTGATGGCATCGTCTAAGTTATAAAATCTCTATACGTCTACGATATTGCAAATCTCATACTTAAGCTTAAAAATGAACCTTGATATTGTATGGGCTTTTTGTTCTTCTACGTCGGCTCTGATTATAAGCATTCAGAATTCTCTAATATAGTCATCAACAGGACGACTTCCTTAGTGAAGCTCCTACAACTTGGCAAACGTATCTTATAAGTACGTTTTGGGCATAAATCTACCCTTTAACAACCTTTTCAACTTGTCCCAGGTCTTAACACCTCGTCTCCCAGCTCTAGCTTTGGCAGCATTCAGATTCTTCCACATTTAGTAAATTCCAACGCAACAAGTTGGACCTTGACCGCATCATCATACTTATAACACTCAAATACTTTCTCAACCTTCTCTTCCCATTCTAAGTATTCATCTGCATCTCCACTTCTACTGAAAGGCATGATTTGCACCTTAACATTGTCTAGCTCTCGAGGAACTCGAAACCCTTATCTCTGTGTTTGGTAATAATCAACTTCTTTTTCACCAAACTCTTCGACATTACCCTCCTTGTCATCTTCCCCAATCTCCTCTAACTCTAGTCTTCGTCTAGCGGTTCCTCTCGCTCGAGGCGGTTGAACTGGGTGATTGGTTTGATTGCCTTAGACATAGTGTTTCTCAAGGGTGCCATCCTGTGGATTTTGTTGCTATAGACCTTGGGGTTGTTTCCAACTAATTTACATTGTGGTAACTAGATTCTCAACGAAGTTTATGAGTTTATCAAGCTTATCATCAACGGACCCTGAGGTGTTACTATCATTATGACCACAACCAGGTTAAGCACCACTACCTTGGTTACCAATAACTCCCTGAACACTTAAATCCGATATAACATAATACCTTTCTAAACAAATTAACAAACTTCCTTTGTTGTCACAATGGAAAATAGAGTAAAATAGAGTATCAATGAAACCACAATTACGAACACATACAACACACTACAATAACTACGAAAAGAATACAGCAATCGTAAATAGTAAGGCAAACAAAAACTCTACTACAACTTTATACACTCCCCCGTGAAAACCTTGCTTTGATACCAGCGAAGTTGATGCATCTCCGGGGTCATATATGCGAAGAAGTACCGCAACAAATGAACCAAAAAGGAAACAGAAAATAAACTAGCAAAGTCTGAGCAGCTATTGAATAAATATGACTCACCACTCAATCTTACTCGACCTACAACACACCAAATATGACACACCGATCCGAATTGAAGGGTTACTTGCCACTACTCCTTGCTAAAGGAAATAGATAAGAGTTGAATAATAACGAGAACACTAAGGTTACTCTAGTAAGTAAATCTATATTGAAAGTTGAATGTGTGCATACAAGGAAAGTGGCGGGTTTATATGCTTGCCTACTAAAGTTATTTTACACGTATGAAAAGACAAAAGGGTATTTCACAATTACATTACATTAATCGTACTAAAAAGGACAAAGAATATCAAGTACGGAAAAGAAAGAATCATTCTGGAACGTAGTTTTAGAAGTTATGTATCACTTAATGGCTGTAGTCAGGAGTATGATACATAGGCAGAAACAGGAAGTGCTAGGAGTTAGGGGCTGACCAAATCTGGATCAGATCAAGAGCCAATCAACTTAGCAAAAAAAAAAGGTCAGCTCTATTGAAGTCAGACACCGATGGGTCAGGTAGGTAGCTCAACTAGGCTAGTTCTGGGCTATCTTCTGGATTAAGACTTCATTGTTGGGCAAGAGCATGTTGGACACACGTAAGGATCTGAGAGACAAGTCGATAAGAGGTTGGATCAAGATTGGAGTCCCCATCTCAGCTATGGCTTAGAGCTTTCCATGCAAGCCCTTAAAGTCCTCTAGCTTGACTTCTTGTAATCGATCCAAAGGGTTGATTCCTGTCCGTTGTCTATAATAATTGCGTATGGGATTCCAAATCTAGTTAATATGGATTCTTATAATTGAAGTTTCCATGTTCTTCTCAGTAATCTTCACCACTACATCTACTTCTACCTACTTAGTGAAGTAATCCCTAACCATGATGTACTGCCTACCTCCCATAGCTTTTGGCAAGGGATGAAAGACATCAAGGACCCAATATATGAAGGGCCATAGGCTAGTGAGAGGTTGCAAGCTGTTACCCAGCACGTAGGTGACAAGCAAATGCTTCTAACACTATACATGTTGTATACCATCTGCTTCGTGTGTTGCTCCATTATTAGCCAATAGTATCCGAATCTTGATGCTTGAATGTATAGGGCCTAGCTTTGACATGGTTGCTATATAATCCTGAATGCAACTCTTCCATAAGGTTGGGGCTTTCCTCTAACCAAAGACAACAAAGTAAGGGGAAACTGAGACCTCATTGGTATAAGGCTTCATTAAGTAAAGTATAATTGGCCATCCTATACAATAGCTTTCAAGCTTCCTTAGGATCTACTAGTATGGTACCATGCTTTAGGAACTGGATAATAAGGTCCATCTAGTACGGTTCAGGAAAATTGATGTCTACCACTAGAGTTTGATAGAGAAATTGATCCATACTACTCTTTAGTAATTGTTCCACAAAAATCTTCTTGTTATTGTTTACACACTTTAGGATGCCTATAAAGGCATACCTAAAGAAACTGTCAGCTTTAGAGTTTTTGAGTCAAAGGATTCTCGTTATAATCCATAAAGTGAACTATGTGGCTAAGGACTTCACCAACTCTAAGTACTTGATCATTCCTTCCCCCTTTGCCTCATATTCACCTTTAACTTGTTACACCACGAGCATGGAATCTAAAAAAAAAAAATCTAACTTCTCAACTTTGACTACTTTTGCCAACTTCAATCCTGTTATCAAGGTTTCGTATTCAATCTTGGTGTTTTTGGCATCAAATCAGAATTTCAGGGCATAGCAAATTACTATGCCATAAGGGCCTTTAAGTATTATCCCCACCCCACACCCTTCTTGGGTAGAAGACCTGTCTACATGGAGTGTCCATGTAGGCTTCTGATTTCCTTCTTCCAAGGGTTCCTCTCTAGTATATTCAACTAAGAAGTCTACTAGGGTTTAGGCATTATAAACTTTTCAATGTTTGTTTTGGATTTCATATGTACTAAGTTCAAGAGCATACTTTATCATCTTCCTTAAGGTGTCTGGCATCTGGAGTATGGTGTGTAAAAGCTAGTTGGTCTAAATGATAACTTAATATGCTTCAAAGTATAACTAGAGTCACCTAGTCGAGATCGTTACTACAAGAGAAGATTTCTCTATTTTAGAATACTAAAGTTCTACTCCTTATAGTATATGACTAATGTAGTAGACTAAGTATGCTCCTTCTCCTTTGCTTGGATTAGGATCGAGGGAAGAGTTCAGTCACCAGCTGCCAAGTATAGAAATAGGTCTTTGCTAGCGTTAGGTGTCAACTTCGAAAGCACTAGTAAAAAGGTAAGGAATTAGTTTAGCTTCTTGAACACTTCCTCATACATCAGAGTCCATTTGAACCCGTGGATATTTTTTTAAATCTTGAAAAATTCAGTGCACTTGGTTGGATTCCAAGACATGAAGCAGCTTAGTGAGGCCACGCGCTGCATCAACTTCTACACTTATTTAACATTGGTAAAGGCTCTCATATCAGCTAAGGCTTTAAGCTTCTCTAGCTTACCTTCGATGCACAACAGAGTTAAATTTTTTGATGCTGTCCTGAAGACACACTTTTGGGGGTTCAACTTCATTTTGTGCTTCCTCCTTTAGTTGAAGGCCTCTTGTAAGTCTTGGAGATGGCCATCGAGCCTCTTACTCTTGACGATCATATCATCCACAAACTTCCATATTTCTCCCAATTAAGACTTGAAGAGCTTGGTGATCATCCTTTGATAAGTAACCCCATCATTCTTAAGGCTGAAGGGCATTACCTTATAACAATAAGTACTGAAGTCTGTAAGGAAGGATGTATTTACTTCGTCTTTCATTGCCATCAGGATCAAGTTGTAACTAGAAAAACGAATCCAAGTTTAAAAGAACATGTCTTGACATGAGGTTGAGTCGATCAATTGGTTGATTCTTAAGAGCAAATAGTAATCTTTCAAGCAGACTTTGTTGAAGTTGGTACAATCAATACATATATGCCACTTCCTGTTACCCTCTTCACAAGGACTACACTAGTGAGTCAGGTTAGGTATCTCTCTTCTTGGATAAACGCGGCTTTTAGTAACTTTTGCTCTTCTTCAATCACCACATTTATCTTTAGAGCAAAGTACCTCTTCTTCTGGTTCAGTGGCTTAACTTCTAGATCGATCTTAAGTTCATGCTTCATAATTGTTAGGTCAACTCCAACATGTCAAATGATGACTAAGCTATCCTATCCAAATTAGCTTGAAGGAGATCAATAAGCTTTTGTCTCAAGTCTTCTAGCAATTCCCTACCAATAAGTATGGTCTACCCAGTATTTACATCAAGCTGGATCTCTTGGATACCTTCTCCTAGGCACGAACTCTTGTTAGCCAACTTCTGTTGTGGCTCAATTTCTAAGGATAGAATACTATGTCCTTTTAAGGCTTTAGTGTAGAGTTCCTGAGATAAGATTTTATTACCTCAGCATATTCCAACTCCGATGGGGGTTGGGAACTTCACTCTCAGATGTAAAGAAGATGCAATCGTCTCGAAGGCATTCATGCTCGGTCGCCTGAAGATCTTATTGAAGAGGGACTTACAATCCACCACTACAAATTCCACCGAGTGAACAGCTACATTGTCATCATCTCCAAACTCTAAATCAAGCGTGATTATGCCTTTATGGCATACTGCTTGGTTGTTGAAACCATTCTAAAATCATGGTGATAGGGCTTCATCTAGGTTAGGAGTTGTTCTTTCATCCAATCATAAGCATGCTTAAAAGTGATGTTTGTTGAGCTTTCGGTGTCCACCATCTTTTAAACATCAAACCTGGCAATGTAGGTGTCAATCACCAAGACATCTTGGTGTAAGATTTCAATACCATCGAGGTCATAATCCATAAAGGACATTGAGCTGCTAATCTTCTACCTCTTTCTCGTACCTCATATACCTTCTTATCATGCGAGGTAAATCGTAAGGTTAAGGAATTGGATCTACATCTCAGGTGCAGGCCTCCCATTATGGTATTAATGATGCCATTGGGGGCCCTATTTCAGTATTGATCATCCTAATCATTGCTACCTTAGTGATCTTCCTTTGTTCTTCTCCTCTAAAAAAAGTCGTTTAACTCCACTTATTAGGTTGGCGATACACCCATGTAAGTACCCGCATTAGATAGCATGTTCTAGTGTGTTCTTCAATTGATAATACTCATTCGTGTCAAGCTTAGTGGTTTTTTGTAACTAATAATTCTTACCACATCATAACGTATGGACCTAGTTTTCATCCTCTCTAGTTTTAGTAACAACCCCAAGATACGGGCCTTCATGCAGATGTCCCTTATTAGTTTAGTTGAGGGAATATGTAGATCATACATTGGTATTAGATTGGGTTATATTTTGTCTTCCGAGCCTTGGTCATCAACTTTGAGACCTAGACGGTCCCTTTCTAAGACTGATGTATCTCCAACGTTAGACGCACGAAGAAACATCACAACAAAGCTAAAACTAAAGGAAAGAAAAGAAAAGTTAGCAAAGTTTAGACAGCTACTAACTAGATATGATACATCAATTGATCCTACTCAGCCTATAATCCGCTGGATATGACTCATCGGTCTAAACTAAAAGGTCACTTGCCACTACTCCTTACTAAAAGGAATAGATAAGAGTTAAAAAGTGTAATGAGAATAGTAGAGTTGCTTAAAGGAAAACTTGAGTAAATTAAGTACGGGTTTATATACCCAGCCACTAGAGTTACTTTAAATGTATTCAAAAACAAAAGGGTATTCTTACAATTAGGTTACACAATACATACTTAAAAAGGTAAAAGAGACAAAGAATATTCTGTACAGAAAGTAAAGGATCCTTTTAGAATGTCGTACCAGAAGATACGTATCATTAGGTGGCTAAACGTTAGGAATATATTACAAAGTAAACAAAAAGAAGAAAGGAGAGCTTATAGTCATGGGTCAACCCAATCTAGATTAAGTCAGAGCTCAATTAACCATTCGCTGTAGATTAATTAACTTAAGCTGAGGTCGAATGTCAATGATCAGTGTAGTCAGCTCAAGATTTCGGTTTGATAGTCTTGAGGCTATCTATTTAGATATTCTGTCATGGTGCAGCTATTTGGTAGGCCCAACGTAGGTAACAACTTAATAATCAAGTCGGTAAAGGAAGGAAACATAGAGGTCGGGATGGGAATTCTCGTCTTGGATGGGACTTCAAATTTGTATTCTTTAGGTAAGTCCCTAGAGTCTTCTAACTCAACTACGTATAGTTGGTCCAAGGGGTTGATTTTTATCATCTGCCTAGGAATCGGAAAGATTTGTTCTCAAATCCGAAGTGGTCTTTGGCTCTTGCTCTTCTGGGGCACTTGCGGGGTCTTCTTCTACTGATTGGTAGAGAATCAAGTCGAACACTTTAAAAGCGAAGGAAACACCATGGTCACAAGGTAATTCAATTTGATAAGCATTTTGGTTTACTTTCTTCAAGACCTTGAATGGACCATCAGCTTAGGGAGATGGCTTACTCTATCACAAGTGTAAGAATTGTTCTCGGTTGAGGTATATACATACTAAGTCTCCTGGCTGGAAAGAAACAGCTCAACGGCTTCGGCTACCAATCTCTTGTTATCTCTAATTGAACTTGGAGATCTTCCTAATTATAAACTGATATCACTCTTGCAATTCTTAGGCTTTGTCAACTCCAGATTGACTCTCTTTAGTAGCTGCAAGGGGTGCCAATCAGGTCTAGGGGGATAGTTGAATTAAGGCCATAGATGACCTTGAATAGGATCTTCCCAATGGTGCTATGGATAGTTCAGTTGTATGCGAATTCCATAACTGGTAGACATAGATCTCAACCTCTCAATTCTTTTCCACAACAGCTCCGAGTAAGTTACCTAGCATCATGTTTACCACTTCAGTCTAGCCATCAATTTGAGGGTGGCTACTAGAGCTAAATACAAATTTGGTTCCAAGTCTTCTCCATAGAGTCTTCCAAAAATAGCTTAAGAATTTTGTATCCCAATCTAAAACAATGGTCTTCGACACTCTATATAGTCGGAGAGCTTCTTACAAAAATAAATTAGCAATATATAAAGCATCATTAGTCTAACGACATGAAATGAAATGTGTCGTTTTGCTGAAGCGATCCACTATAACAAATATATAATCTTTTCCCCTGAATGTCCAGGCCAACCCCAAGACAAAGTCCATGTTAAGGTCGGCCTAAGTTAAGGTTGGTGTTGGCAGGGGCATGTATTCTTCATAAGGTTCTCTTTTCCCCTTAGCTTACTTATACACTCTATAGCTATCAACTACCTTATGGACATCCTTGGCCAAACTAGGCTAGTAAAAATTTTCCTTCAACAAATTAGCCATCTTGGTCTCTCCAAAACGGCCAACAAATAATCCACCACTATGAGCTTCCTCGACCAACAGCTCACGCATAGAGTAGTTTGGTATGCACAACCTTCTTTCCTTAAAGAGAAAGCTATCTTGAACATAATAGCCTCCAACAGCAACTCCATCTCTGCATTACTTCACAATAGGATCGAAATGAGGATTCATGAGCATATACTCGGTGATAAGTGAAAATCCCAATAATTTTGTCTACAAAGTGGTCAGTAAGGTTTTTTAGCGTAACAGAGCATCAACGAACACATTTGTGCTTGCTTTCTTGTATTATATCATATACGAAAATCCTTCAATGAACTCTAACCACTTGGATTGTCTCTTTAAATGATTCATGGTCAATGTAAACAATAACTCTCATGATAATAAATAGTGTTGCCATACGGTAAGAGCTCAAAAAAAAAGTATAACTCTTTCTCATATACAGAATAGTTCAAGGCAACACCACTAAGCTTCTCACTATGGTAAGTAACGAGTCATCGTTCTTGTATCAAGATTGTGCCAATTCCAACACCTGATGCATCACATTCCAATTCAAAGGGCTTATCAAAATCTAGTAGTGATAGGATAGGGGCTAAGGTGAGCTTCTCCTTGATCTCCCTGAAGCTCTATTCAACTCAGTCGTTCCATCTGAACCCATCAATCTTCGTTGTTATTTTGGTCAAGGAGGCGGCTATGGTACTGAAGTTTTGAATGAATCGCCTATAGAAATAAGCAAAGCCTTGAAAACTTCGAAACAACTCAAGTCTTTCCTTATTTGCTCGAATTCCTATCCTTGACACTACAAACCTAAAAAAAATCACTTCATTTTAGCAAAATGTATCCTTCTTCAAATTCCCGTACAACTTCTTGGCTTGTAAAATTTCAAAAACAGCTCGGAGATATTAGACATGATTGTCCAGGTCGACACTATACACCAGTATATCATTAAAGTACATGACCACACATTGTCCGATGAGAAGGTGCATCACATGGTTCATAAGCCTCATGAATGTGCTCGACACATTTATAAGTCCGAATGGCATAACCAACCATCCGTAGAGACCATGCCTAATCTTAAAGGTAGTCTTGATGGGAGTTAAGCTAAGAGACCTCTGACCTGCAGCCAAGCCTAAGGACTAGAGGGGCTGGCACAACAAATCCTTATATTCCAACCAACCCCTACCAAGGCCGAGTCACCTTTAATGCCGTGCTGAATGACCATCCTTTATTCTATGTTATGCAAGTTGATGACTACTCTAATTTCGAGCCAACCAATCACTCAACATCATCCTTGCCGAGAGGCCGAGAGACAAAGAATCCAGACTGATTAGGCCATTCCTACTCGAACAAGCCGACCCGTCCATCCCTTTCGTCCGCATCCCTTAATAACCTTGCCAATGCAGCATCACCATGTGTACAGTACATATAGAGAATCTATAACACCAATGATTAATTTCCTTGTATATTCATTTTTACCATCTTATATCGTATACATTACTTCTTCAGGAAACGTCCTTATTGTCTTTTCTCTTTTGGGCAAGTTGCCTTAACTCACGGGTATAAATACCCTTGTACTTATAGTTGTAACAATGGAGATTACCTTTAATATACTTGAGTACTTTCTTCCTTGTGTAAATACTACTTATTTACTCTTGGAATCACTCTTATCCTTTTCCTTAAGCAAGGTTAGGTAATGAGTAACCTCACTGGACCAATTCATGCGTCATATCAAATTGTGCTGTGAGTTTTTGGAAGTTCCTTTGGTGCATCATACCTTCTGGAACTGTTCGTAGGTTTTTGCCTACTGGTCTATTTATCTTTGTCACTCTTTCCATACCTTTCCCCATTAATCCTTTTCTTCAAGCTTTCTGCAAGCTTGGACCCTTCTAACAACCGACCTTGTCTGTTCTTAGTTACAGTTAGCACCACCTTGGTATCAGAGCGGAGGTTTTATGTGAGCTATAGTTAATTCTTCTAGAAGTTCCATTGTGCTATGTTTTGCATATGTGGAGCAAAGTCAGTTACTGTATTCATTTAACTGTTGTATTATTGGTTGTTCACCTTCTAAAGTGTTTATTTGAACTTGATTCTATGAGGAAAAATGACAAACCTAAGTATAAATGTTAGTGCTGGTGATGACAGTGGAATTGTCCACTATGGATGACAATCTCAGGGAACTCCTAGAAGTACTGATGAGAGACTTGATGAGATAGCTAACTTCTTGGTAGATCTGACCCAAGTTGTTCTTACCCTATCTTGCTAACCCACTGAGGCCACGTAAAATACTCCTCAAGTTGCTCAACTTGTTAGAGGTCATAACCCAGCTTGACCAGTTCAAGGTAGAAGAGTTGGCAAACAAGTAAGGCAAAGGATAAACCTAAGAAACCCTAATGAGGAGGAAAAAGAGTATTTTAAAGAGGAGCATATATGAGTCCCCAAAGCATTTAATCATATGAAGCTTTGAATTTCGAGTTTCAATGGGTCTAAGAATGCTGATGAGTATCTGGATTGGGAAGAGAAGGTGAAGCGTGTATTTGATTACTATCAATATGAGGATTATGAGAAAGTTAGGATTATTGTTGTTGAATTCTCTGAATATGTCACCATGTAGTGAAACCGTGCTCTAATACCAACAAAGTTAATGCATCCCCAGGGTCGAACACACGAAGAGACACCACAACAAAGCTAAAACCAAATGAAACAAAAGAAAAGCTAGCGAAGTTCGGGCAGCTACCAATTGAATACGACAAACTAATTAATCCTACCTAGCCTACAATCCATCGGATATGATTCACTGATTCAAACTAAAGGGTCACTCGCCACTATTCCTAACTAAAGGGAATAAATAAAAGTTAAAAAAGAGTAATGAGAACACTCAGGTTGCTCAAAAGAAAACTTAAGTAAATTTTGATATTAATGATTGATGTCTGCAAACAATTAAGTATAGGTTTATATACCCATCTACTAGAGTTACTTTAATATATGAAAAGACAAAAGAGTATTCTTACAATTAAATTACATAATACATACTAAAAAGGGTAAAGGAGATAAAGAATATTCTACATGGAAAGTAAGGGATCCTTCTGAAATGTCGTATCAGAAGATACGTGTTGTTCAATGGCTAGATGTTAGGAATATGGTACAAGGTGGACAAAAAGAAGAAAGGAGAGCTTGTAGTCAACGGTCGACTTAATCTGGATCAGGTTGGAGCTTAGTCAACTGTTCGCTATAAAGTAATTAACTTGAGTTGGGGTTAGACGTTAGTGGTCAACTAAGATAGTCTTGTAGCTATCTATTCAGATATTCCATCATGGTGCAGCTATTTAGTAGGCTTAGTGATGGCTCAGTAAACAAGTCAGTAGAGAAAGGAAACGTAAAGGTCAGATAAGAATTCTCGTCTTAGATGGGTCTTCAAACTAGTATTATCTAGGTGAGTCCCTAGAGTCCTTTAGCTCTGTTACGTATGGTCAATCTGGGGAGCTAATTCTTATTAGAGACCTTCTCCTTTTTTTCCCTTTGGCTTATATTTCTAGGTTAGCTTCACGTCAGATATAGATGTTGTCTTCTTAACCAATATATCTCTAGGCCTTCCTCTAAAACTTAGCCAAGTTAGTTGCCTTGATCTTTGTTATGGACTTAAAGAAATCACCATTAAGATTCACTCCCAAGGTGGTTGGATGGACGGTAACCCCTTCTTTCAGTTGCAATATTTCTACTACCACCTTATTAAACCGATTTATGAATCACTAGAGGACTCTCCCTTTAATTATAGAATAAGGTAAAGGGACAAGTTGTCCTTTAGGTAAGCTTACTCACTTAGAAATGGAGGACAAACTTCTTAGCAAGCTCATCAAAGCTAGAGATTGAATTCTCCAACAAGTGATTGAACCATGTACATGCGGCCTTTCGAAGAATGTCAGGAAAGGCTTTACATCTTATCCCATCCTTATAGCTATGTAAGTCCATCAAAGATTAGAAGTGCATCAAATGGTCCTCCAAGTCAATAGTCCCATTATATGGCTCGAATGTCGGTAGCTCCTTACTACTCGAAAGCACTTACACCTAAATCTTTTGCAAGAATAGAGTTTTGCTGTTGACACTTAAAGCTATAACCTTCACCTTTATACTCCCATAAGTATCAGACATCTTCTAGCTAACCATATTTATTAACCTGTTGTAATTGACTCCTTCATTTGGTTCATTTACCCAAGGAGCTTTTACACTCTCTTAGGATTGTTTGCAAACAAGGCTCTTTAACTTTTGAGCTTTATCATGACTATCAACGAATTCGTTATGCCTACTCACTATTTGGTAAGGCTTTACTCCCATAGAATAGTTCCTTTGTCAACTAAAAGCTTGATGCTTAGATATAGAGCCCTAGGAGTGAGAACTACTGGAGCTTAAAGGTGTTGTACTACTAAACATCTTGTCTTACTCCCAACGATTAGATATAGGCCTTTTCTTTATCTTCTATGCAATTATACCCTAAACTCCTCGTTCTACTCCTTGATTAGTCATTCTATTTAATCACTTAAGTATTCAAGTTTCGGAGTTCTTCATTCTAGTTCAATTTGTTCACTAACTCAATCGAGTGAGCGAGTTAGGGGTTTTATACAGGATTGGCTCAGTTGCCTCCTCCAGTCACTATAATGGCATCCTTATCACAACCTTGTATTTCACTTTTTTTAGGCATTTGTTTCCTTGTCGATGTTAGCTACTTGGATCCTAATGTGCTTGACCACTTTGGCGAGTGTTAGATAAGCTAAGTTTTGTTACTTGGATCTTGTGGTTCTTTCCATCTTCACTCTCAAAATCTTGATTTAAGATGTAGAAAACTATCAATCTTGAATCAAACAATTTTTTGGAAATGATGCCAAAAGTCGTCGCCTAAATTTCATCTGTAAAGATTGTGTCCTTTAGGCCTCAAGGGAAAGCTTAAACCTACAAAAAGGCACACAATTAGTAGGCATCAAGGGGTTGTCTGATATAGCCATTTCCATACTTAAGTTAGTGTCTGTAGGATTAGGGAAGCTAGAGAGTAAGAAGGCTAATGCGTATATACATAAAGTGTCTTACCTGTATGGTTTGACCTTTATTTGTAGGTTTTAAGGAAGGAATCTTGAATAAATTTGTATCTTAGCCAATTAGGCAGGTGTATCTTTTAAATAGATACATTCCAAAATTTGTGAACAAACCACCAAGGTCTATGCCATGGGCCCAACTTTAGTATAAGGATTAAGATACAAACTTAATCTACTAGAGGTCCAAGTATAGTAAACATCGGTCATACAATGGATGGTCCTCTAAGGCTAGGATTTGAACCAATCATTAGATAAGATAAGATAACCCACAATCCATAGAAGTTGAAATAGTCTTGGGAGCCTATAGTCCCAACCTGCCCATTAATAGGTGACACTTTAAAAAGCAATAAAAAATAATATTTTGATAGAAGGGTATAATGGTCCATGCCTTAGATCTATTATTTCTCACTCTTACATAATGTAGTACATATGTTATTGTTTTTGCTACAAGTGTATTATTCGACTATGAGTCAACTATATTTGTTACAATGACTATCTATCTACTTTACATGATAAGGCTATGATGAGTCTTAAGTCTCTTATGTTGTTAGTTTTATATTCACTATGTTATTGTGAACAATGTTTTAACCACTTTGGCTTCTACTATCTCCTTTTTAAGTCTTTATAGAGGTGAGCCCGATTCATTTTTTTCCCCAAACTAAACCAAATAAAAGAATGTAATTCACTATTTTTTTCAAATCAAACCACATGGTTTGAACTAGAAATTTTTTCAAACTATAAAATTTCAATTTGTTTTAATTTAGTTTAAAGATTGAATCATATCTTCTAGTTTAGAAAAAAAAATATATATAATGCGTAATCCCATATGAAAAGTATTAAATTTATTTAGTAATAAGAAGCATTAATATCATAACAAGATTAATGAAGTTAATATTCATGTGACTAAAAAAATTAAAATATTTATTAATAAATAAATTTATTTATAAAAATAGCATATAGTACAAATTTTGAGTCAAATTATATATATAATTTATACATTACAATAATTAAAAATTCAATATATATATATATTTCAATAAATATAAATTAAAATTTTTTAAGTGATATGTTAAAACGAGATAAATTTTTAGTTGATTTTTCTAAAACAGTTTAGTTCAGTTTTACAAATTGGTTCGATTCATCCTTCCAAACTAACCATGAATTTTCGATTTGGTTTAGATTAGAAATTTTATAAACCAAATTATAAGAAAAATCATATTTTCGATTTAGTTTGATCCAATTTGCAAGTGGGTTTGGTTGGTTGGTTTTTTTCCCCACAACTAGTCTCCATACTCCCTTGAGATGTACACATTAGTTGGCCTAAACCATTATTAATATGAAAATAAAGTAGCATAGCCGTATATTTGAAGATTTAGAGAGGATAGGGCATCTATATTATAAAGATGGACTCATTTTGGTGTCCACACCATTTTTTTTAATTTATATATATAGAAATCTATATTGTTAATCATTTAACTTTTAAAAATTAAATACAATCAAAATGACCTTTCATATTTCCGTGGAAGAGTAGCTACATTTCAAGTGTCTCTCTATTTCCATTAACCAACTTCACTTCATCGATAGACGACTACTAGATGTATAAAATACAACTCCTATTTGAGAATTAGAATAAAATACGAGACTTATTTTTAAATCTATAACACGGATGCATCACCCATTAATGAATATTTTATGGTTATAGTACTCTTACTATATGTTAAGCATCTGCATAAGAATTTTTTTACGAGTTCTTACATTCATAAAATAACCAAACACTTCTCTTTTTCTAAATTTTGGTTTGAAATGAGCTTAAGTTTTGTTAACAAGGTTTTGTATACGTATGTACTTATGTATGTGTGTGTGTGTGAGAGAGAGAGAATGTATAAAATGTAACTACTTCTATTCAAAAATTCAAATAAAATACTAGAGTTATTTTTAAATCTATAATGTAGATGCATCACCCATTAGTAAATATTTTATGATTATAGTACCCTTGCTATGTCAGCATGTTAAGCATTTACATAAGTGTTTTTTTAAAAGCACTCACATTCATAAAATAAGGAAAGCTTTTCTTTTTTTGAATTTTGGTTCAAAATAAGCCTACATATTTTCTCTCTCTCTTACTCTTATGTGCAAACATATACGAAATCTACTTAACAAAACTTAAGCTTAAAAGGTATCAAAACATACTTTGATAAGTTTGAAAGGTATTTCTACACTAATATTAAAGTTTAAGAGGTTAGTTGTAACTTTGAGCGATTACTTGTCAATTTAATAAAGTTTAGGAGCTTATTACAGTCTCTAAAAGTTTAGAGACAATATTTGCATTTCCCCCTTTTCCCTTTTGTCTTACCCATTCATATATTGCTTGCCTTTTGATAGATCTTATCGTACTTATGTTTAAGGTGTCTGATAGGGATCCGACTACTAGGCCTTTAACTTATAGTTAAGCTCGAGGTCTAAAGAGCCTAGTAAGGTAAGTCCTCTTGCTCCAGTTAACTTATGATGAATCCGAGTTTCTCCTTGCTACCGATCAATCTTATATGCTAAGCCATTTGATTGCCTACCTCTCAAAAGTTGTATGCCAACTTAAAGAATAGCCAAATTGTAGCTAAACCTCGTATGCCTGCTCGGTCATGTCTAAGCATACCACTTGCTCGACATCATTATTGTCGAGAGGCTGAAAGAGCTACCCTGCACTAATTCTCAACCACTCCTGTTCGGATGAACTAGTGCTTACTTGCACCTCCACCCGGCCACCTAATCAGCTCGTACTACTTTGTCTACATCATCCAATAACACCACCAATACATTGCTACCACGTATCCGAAACCACTTATAGAATCTGTTACTCTAATTATTCCTTTTCCGTGAATATTTATTTTTACCCTTCGTATACTTTATACATTGCTTCTTTAAAATAATATCCTTTTTATCTTTTACTTTTTAGGTAAGTTGCCCTAAATTCTCGAGTATAAATATATTTTTTACATTTAACCACAGATATCAAATTATTGTTAATTTACTGAATATTCTTCCTCTTGTAAACACTGTTTGTTTACTCTCATTTCACTTTTATCCTAACCCTTAAGTAAAACTAAATAGCGAGTAACCTCATCAAACCATCTCCTCGAAAGTTCCACTAGTATGTCATATCTTTTAGAGCTATTTGTGAGTTTTGCTTATTATTTCATTCGTTTTTTGTCCTTAAGTGTGTTTTCTCTTTACCCTTTTAAGCTTTTAGTAAGTTTAAACCCATCCACACGATCGGCTTTATTCATCTTAGTTACGATCCCCATCAACATCGATAGAGGTAAAAACTAAGGGAATAGAAATAAAACAAGCCTTGTTTGTTTCATAGAAAATTACTCTTAGCGAAAAAGGATTTTCCTCAAAATCAATTTCCTGAAAACGTGAAATTTTCATTGTTCAGCTCTTTAGCTCTTTTATTGATTTACAGTAGAAAAGGTTTTCTAGTATTCGTTTGTTAATATGTTATCCTCTACAAAATAAATTTATTGACATATACTTAACCAATGTGATATATTGAGTATTTTATGAGTGATGGCTACTCAAACATAAAATATGTAATGTTAAAAAATAGAGAAATCACACATGATAAAATCAAGAAGATGGCAGCATAAAGCTAATATATGAAATGGTAAAATTTTATTTTAAAGAAAGTGAAAGCCGTAACATATATAAATTGTGAATACAGTAGAAAAAGCAATAGAATATGATATACCTACAATTGTTGTGCGAAGATTGAGGAGACCAACCTGAAAAGACGAGAAATAAAGAAAAAAATAAGTTACGAACTGGAACGATAAAATAGAATAGACGAGGGATAGAGTAGAGTGAGCAAAAGACTTGCTTTGAAAACGGTGGCAGCAATTAAAATGGTGCCAGTCCAATCGGCTTTATATACAGAAGCGGCTTCAGAAATTGACTTACTATTTACGAAACGGAACGTTGTTTTCCCCCGAGATACACATAATTTTTTCTGCAACGGAAATAGATCTTCCCGGATCGCATAGTTTGTTTTCCACTTAAATGCACCACTTTCACATAAAAATTTATGAAAAATGAATTTGGGATATTAACCCCACGATAAGAGGGAATAGGTGAATCCGATAATCTATCAGAAACCTTTATATTTGAGGTTAAAATACATGGTGAAATAGAAATCCAATACTATACTGTAAAAAACAGTACATGAGAGAGCAGCATACAAACTCAATATAAAATATAACAACCTATCAAAATAATCCCAACACTAATTCAGAAATGCTTCATAAGTGTTTGGAAGAATTAATATCATATAAATTTATCAAGAATCTGTTGACCTCACCTTTGTCTTCTGCCTAGTGTCTTTGCAATATGCTAATGGTTATTAGTCTTTGCCTCTATTTAGATTCTTTAAAATCAAGCCTGTCAATCTTGACCCATATTAGCATTTATTACCAATTCTTTTAGTATATAATAAGACTGTTTATAAAACCGATTCCAACCAAATCTTGAACCATACCAAATCAAAACAAACTGTTTGCTATTTAATTTGAGAAGAGTTTAGAAAGTATACAGTTTGTTTCAGGAGTTAAATTAAATCGAATCACATCAATTTGAGTGGAACACTTTCTTAATTAAAAAAAAAAGTTGCATATTTTGGTTACTAAATGCTAATGAAAAAATATAACCCGGTAATCTTTATAATAGAGAAGAAGAGAAAAGATAAGAAAAACTAACCCTACCCGTTGACTTGATTTCCTTAAACCCCAATATTTCTCCTTTATTTTGCTCTCATGCACAAAAACCTTCACATTAGACTAAGCTCTCACTTTTGGTTGACATTAGACCTTTACTGAGTTCATTCCCGTCTCTCATCTCTATCTTCCTCATATTCTCTTTGTCTCACTTTCATTTCTCATTCCCACTTCAATCACTAAATTATAGACCTCGCATTCTATAAAAGTAGTCACTTTCTTCTCACTTCTCTCAACTTACTTATTATATAATAGGGACGATCTAGTAGGAAATTTATAAGATCAATTTTCATCAAGTCAATCTTATTTGAAAAAAAAATTATTATTCATAATTATTTTTGCTTTGGTATGTATATATGCAATTCTAGCCCATTTGTAGAACTTTTTAACTCAAAATCCTAAATTAAATTGAATAAGTAAAATTATAGTGATAAATGTGTATTGTGAATAAAGAAATATGATCACAATAGCTAGGGATTTTTTTAAGAATTCAAACCAAATTGAACCACGCTTAGAATTGGTTTGGATCAAAATGCCAAGTTATTAGAACCAATTTGGTCTAGTAAGTGCTTGATTAGCATTAGAACATACATATGTATATAGGCAAATGTATGCAACATTTTTATATCCTTACAACATATCGTGTTGGTTCTTATTTACAAATGTCTCAAGCATTTATTAAAAATATATATATGATACGTTCTTATATGTTTCAACATTAATTATACTTATAAAAAGTAACCGTATACAAAGATAACTTTCTTTCTTTTTTCAGTTGGCATCTAAGACAATGTGTAGAAGATATCCGTTAACTTCCTCCCATTTTATTTATATGCCATAGTACATGAAAAGAATAAGTATTTATTAGAGGTATTACTATTTGTTAAATATCATCTTTTTTTTTTGGCAGATTAAATATCATCTTTTAGTATGTAGAAAAGATTATCATTTTTGTATTGTGGAAGGGTCCAGGTATGTGAAAACATTAGAGATAATGCACTTTAATTTTGCCAACATTTATAATTATATATATAAAGTTTCGATTTATCTAATTATATATCTAACTGAAAATTTAATTATTATTATCTATACTTTAATTCACACTACTAATCCAATATGCACGATAAGCCAATGGAATGATTACTCATATCCTTAGGGTTCATACAACCTAACTAAAGTCATGGGCAACCCATGATTGCTAATAAGTCTTGCAACCCATTTTTTTAGATAGGTCACAATCCACTGTCCTACAATGGATGGTTAATGGCTATCTATTGGGGGTCAAGCGGCCTCTTTAAAGCTGTAGGTGGCTATCTTATTAACTTATTATACTAACAAAACTAATGAAGTTAATTGGGATATAAATGATGATAATTAAATCTTTAATTAGTATATAACTAGACAAACTAAAACCAAGTATATAATTAGAAAAAGTCGCAAAGCTAATGTATAGATTATGATATTGACCTAATATAATATATATATATATGTATCCATATACTAGTAGATACTATACTCGCTCTATGTGTGCAAATTTAAAATTAAGGGATGAAATATTTATAGTTTTATATATGATTTTTTTTTTTTTACAAAGATCTGGTATAAATATGAAGAATATTACAATTGTAATTGAAAAACTCCTATAATCATAAACTAAGATATTAATAAATTATAAATGTTAGGTAGAGAATATGATGATATAGTGCACTTATGATTTTGGTTAAAAACATTAATGCTGCTTTGATTATATATATTATTTTTTTTACAAAATTATATATAAGTAAGTAATTGAGAAAGAAATAAAAAACGAAACAAAGAAATAATTTATAGAAGTAAAGTTTTTTTATGCCAATTGATTAAATGCAATATAATGGAGAGGAAGGAGTTTTTTCTTTTTTTTTTTTTTTACCAAAAGTAGGAAGGAGATTAAATAAGAAAGGAAGTAGTGTAACTTACAAAAATAAAAAGAAACATGGATCTAAAAAGTAATCATAGGAATGGAAAGATTTTAAGCTTTAAATGAGGTATAAATGTGAGAGAAAAAGAGATTTAAGAAAATCATAACTTTGCTTATTATATTATTAACTTAAATTTTTATACCATATGTTTTAGTTGACATTTCTAGCATGTTTTAGGGGTATTTTAAGGAATATAAAAGAAAAACAATTCTCTGTGTCTTTTATTTTAATAATATAGATATAAACATTCTTCTCATGCAAACATATAAATATACATATATATATATACAAATTTTTTTACTTATTAGGTGTCACTAGTGCTATCATGTAATGTCATTTATTCATGATATACTGATATGTATTGATTTTCGGTTAATTGTTAAGTTAGATCCAATGTCATGTATTTATATATAAGTTTTTTTTTTTCAAACATGTATATTAGTTCATTAAGAGTATTTTCAAGATGATTTTTAACTATATTTTATGAACTTTAGTACCATGATCGTACCTTTGGCGAAAAAGAAAAAAAAAATATATATATATATATATAATTGTAATTTCATTATAAGAAATGTTTGACAAATGAATGAATGGTACTCGTGGATAGAGGAAAGAGACGGTGAAAGGAGACAAAAAGCCCACCTGCTTTTGCAGAACGATGCATGGTATCGAGCAATCAATCACCAACATGTTACAGAGATTTAGCACAGGAAGCCATTCCATTCCATGATTCATACCTTTCCACCGACTAAGGTCAGACGGTCTCACCCAGAAAAAAAAAAAAAAAAAAAAAAAAAAAGGTCAGACGGTCCTCCGCACATTATTTGTTTCTATAGAATATTCATATGTGTCACCTGACGTTCGAAATACAAGTCTTAAAAAAAGTTAGTAATATTTTTTAACATTTTTCATATACTTTATAAAAAGGATATTAAAAATATTAAATAATATTTATTTTATTTCTTAATAAATACTCTAATATATATTTATATATATATATTTCCTTCTTCTTCTTTTTTTTCCCAAAAGGGAGAGAGACAACACATCCAGCGCAGCGGTGTCCTAACCCACGAGTAGTAGAGCCGATGGCAGAGATTGACTCTGAAAGACATTATTGTTTTTCCAAAGAAGACAATCCTTTTCAATATAAAAGGACTTAACCACATGGCATCTATAATATCTGAACGAATTGCCAAGTCCATCACTGTTTAATTTGTATATAAACACGGCTATTACCTTGCTACTCAGATGAGTATTCTACCCATAATTACAACGTATAAAATTAATAAAATAATATATTTATATTTATATTTTTATCAAAAAATTATACTAAAATAATATCTACATTTATTATAATTTTAAAAATCTTACAAAACCATAAACTCATAAAATTATACAAATTAACTCCTAATTTTAAATACATTGCTTTCTATTTGTTTTTCTGGTGAGTAACACTTAGAAAGCAACAATTCATAGGGTCTAAACTAAAGTATCCGGACAGATGGTTTCTTCTTCTTCTTCTTCCTTTTTCCTTTTGTTTTTTTTTTTTTTTTGGGGGGGGGGGGGGGGGGGGGGGGAATACGGAAACTGTATCGTTCACGTATAAACAGGAGAATACAAAATACAAAATCAAGGGAATAGTACCCGAGTTCCTACATAATTCGGTGGAAATTTGGATACTATAGAGTCCGTGGACATAAGTTCCTTACGTTCGAGTTTCTTCTTTCTCCACTTTCGTGGAACAAAAGGTTGTGTTAGGATTTAGTTAAGTTTTCTATATTTTAAATGGACCATCTAAATCTTAGCTATAATATATTTCAAGTGAATTATTTAAAATCTTCAGTATGTTTGTGTTGATATACGAAATTATAAATGTCTATTGTAGTCTTTCCTATTCATGGAATTACACAACATGGTGGGTTTTAGTAACTCACTTAAGTATAGAATACTTGAGATAATTTTAACAAAACATACATGACTAATACAACTTATTTAAAATATAAATAAATAAATTTTAGTGTATTTATCCAATTTATCTTATGATTCAATGAATGGTTCTCAATTTTTTTGGGAAATATATATTTAAGTTAAAAAAGAAAAAAACATATTCTTCTCTAGATAAAGCTCCTGATCTGCATTTCTAAGAAAGGAATATTTCATTTTCTTTCCATGAAATGTTCTCCGGCTCTTCATTTTTACAATCAACTAAAGCAGCATAACTATTAGAGGATTGCAAAATTAAAGAGAGTAATATATTTAGTGATAGAAATATGTATTACGATCTGGATATGTATGTAATTTTACATTAGTAGAAACATCCTTCTAAATACTATGCTATGTAAGTATCATAATGAAGTTATATGCCCTATATCATTAAAATAGTAATAATAAGAAGAAATAATAAAGGTGCTTCTATTTTGAAATTTGATCCCCTCTATCGTTAGGTGGTGTTATAAGCATGAATTGTCATAGCTACTTTGGGAAATTTAGGACAGCAAAATTACTTTTCTTTTGAGGAATTTAAGGTAGGTGTAATTCATTTAAATTCATTCAACTATGTTAGTATGCTACATGAATTGATGAATACCCTACAAATATAAATAAAAATTTGGCACATAAAATCATAATTGATACTTTTCTAAAAAATATATTCTTTCATTGTCACATATTAAATTTTTATTAGTACTTATATACTACTTATTTATATATATAGCGTGTTAGTATAATTAATTTTTTTTTCCACTCATTTTTAGGTATTGGATCTTACATGATAGGCCCTATTTCAAAATTTATGGAATTTTGGAACTCACTTAAAATTACAGCATGCTTACTATAAATTTTAGATTCTAAGGTGCCTCCATCTTCTCCTTCTCCTTCTCCTTCTCCTTCTTCTTATTATTATTATTATTATTATTATTATTATTATTATTATTATTATTATTATTATTATTATTATTATTATTATACTCATCTTGTACAATAGCCATGATAATATAATTAAATTTTAAATAATAATTATTTCATTGACTCAAACCAATCAACCGCTAGTTAATTACCAAACCTTTAGCTTACTTAAGCAACACTTGCTCAACTAAAACGAACAAAAAAGTAAAACCTTATAATGATAATACAAAATTGATGAAATCATAGTTTTGGTTTTATAGAGGGCTAAATTTAAAATTGGTCTTTAAGTCCATTAACTAATTGGATTTGACTTGTTAAGTTAAAGTAATATACACCCTGTTCATCACAAATAGTGAAGTTTGATATTATTCAACTCTTCCACTTATTAGGCTATCATACTCTTTGTTAGAGCCTTATTGAAATTACTCGTTCCCCTTCCTTTCTAATTTTCACTTAATTATCTCACGAGTACTACTCGAGTCAAGTCAATTCCCTTAGTCGCATGTATGCTATGTAGTTACATATAGTGCGTTTGTCACATAGCAAGCACGTGACTTTCATACTCAAATGCCCATACCCACATTTTTTAAGACTCCACTAAGAAGAAAAAACTTGACACTTGCTCATTATACCTCTAAGGAGAAGACCAACCAATTCTACTTATGGTGGTAATCAAGAGCTAGATACCAATACTGTGAATAATGACCAAAATCTACCTCTAGTTGGAGGTGCAAATCAAGAAGGTAACGCACAAGATGCCATCCCTAACAATGCAACGAGCATGCAAGCTTGAAGTTATTTCAAATCATTAGGAGGCAAGGTCTTCAATACGCCCAGTGACGTCAACAGTGGGGCTTTAAGCTCCGGCTTATTGGCCCTGGCTCTTTACTTCCATTATAGACCTCCTAAATAAATTTTTCTTCAAGATTGAGCTCTTAAAAATATTACACCTAATTACAATGTAGGTCATGTAGCTATAATTCAAGGCATTCAATGATTATATATATGAAGATGTCACAAGAAAAATTCTCCTATATCTAAAGAAAAATCAAGGCAATGTCAATGTATGAAGGTCGCCCAAATGAGGTTACTAATGTAGATTTGATGCATGAAATCCAATTCAAATGGAAGAATAACTCATTTAGATTGAATCAAAAAGATAAATTAGCTTGTGAAGAGAGATGTCATCAATTAAAGTAGATTTAAAGCTTCAAGAATGCCTATTGAATAGTACAACCCCACAAATGTCTTAGGGGCAATAAAGCTTCATTTAATTCATTCAAGGTAGGACACATAATTAAGGGGTGCTGTAATGAATTTTGCAATAGTACAGCTATTTAATAGCACATACACGCATGAACCACCTAAAAGGCTTACTTAATACTCAACTCAGTTCAATTTCATCCAAAAAAACCTTAGTCAAGGGGCAAAATATAAAAGGTTAAGGTGATAGAGTCTAAAGAGTTAAATCTAAATATATTTGAGATAATCAAGAGAGTTTTAGCATAATAGATTTAGAGTAAAACTTATTGAATCAACATATTTAATCCAACATTTCTCAATATTAACTCATATTAAGAATAAGGTGTTATTGAGCTTAAACCCGTAAAGGGAACCTACTTAAGGTCCATTAACAGAAGTGAAGAATTTTATGCAGTGATCATCATTACGACTCTTCTACCTATCACACCTTATGTTAGAGTATTATAAAGATTGCCTACTCCTTCTTTCTTTCCAATCTTCTCGTGATTATTCTAAGAATACTACTCAAGTCAAGCCAATTCCCTTGGTCATGCAACATGCTCGTGACTTTCATAATCGAATCCTTACACTCACAAGTTTATTTTCAATCAACATGAATTGGCCTATGAATAGTATTGGCTCATAACAATGGTTATATTATTTCTTTTATTTAGTGCTAGTAGTATATGTAGTGATATTATTATGTTACTATATAAACAAATACGAAACTTTATAAATTCCATAGGATGCCTTATAATCCATTGATTCTACATAATATATATTTAAAGCTGGCCTACAATATTATATTTTATACTAATGAATAATTTATGAAAGAAGCTAAGTTCGTTCATGTATGGTGACATAAACATATGGTCTTAACAAGATGAACTAGGTTTGGATATCCCTCTTATAAGTTATAATATGTGATGTGCATGGAAAAAGAAAAAAGAAAAAGAAAATGTATTGTTTATTGATGAAGTTACACGATTTGGTAGATTATGGACTAATTGCATGAACCCAAAAATTAATGAGTTCAAATTAAATTATCATCGTAAAACTATAATATACATAACAAGATATCTCAAACTTAGAAACAAAGGAACGCATGTGATGGAAAAAATAAGTTATTTTTGTAATATGCTATAGAATATAATAAGAATACAGTTTGTGGATCTTATTAATTAAATTAATTAATCTTAAACAAACACAAAAACTAAATATTGGATACATACCATTCACTTAAATAAATGAAAATATTTACGTTTAACTAATACATAATATACTTTGATATTTGTTATAGTTATCTTTTCATATTGATGAATCCTATGGTATAATAGTTTAAAATAATCAAAATATTTCATGCATATTTTAAAACTACTTAGTTGGTATTTAGTAGTTATAGACGCCAAATTCAATTGAAAGGCTTTAAGCTTAATAATGACTTGCACTTAAGAAAAGGTCTTCTATGAAAATTCAGAGTCCTTCCTCATTTCAAGCATCAAGCGCCATGAAATCAAGTGAAATGTAATCGTGCTGCTACTTTGCCATTACAAAATATCAAACTGCATCCAAAGCGAAATTGCAATAGCACAAGGCATGCAAAAGCTAGTTATGGAAAAAATAATTACAGCTCATGTTTAGTCAACGATGTAAAAAAAAATAATAATAATAATTCAAAATATATAATATTTTAAAAGGTTAAATTAGCTTGTGTCAGATAATTGAAAATGCTGGAAGGTAATAGCAGTGACCAATCCTAATGTTGATAATTCATTGCCACATAGTGGAAGAGAAAGTGATCTCCTTGGGGAAATTTTTTTTTTTTTTCCATCTCTAACAATCAATACAAAAATTATACACCATCTTCTACTAAAAAATTCCAAAAACCATTCTAGTGAAACAAACACATCTTGATAAACAATAAACCATGATTAAACCCTAATCTGTTTTGCTTTTATGAGATATTCTCTTATTTCTTATTTATAACTAAGCCTCAAGAATACTCGATCGATCCATAATTTGTGTTTGATTATAGCTAAAAAATTGAGTTCGAATGGTAACTTTTCTCCGCTCATCATTTCATCGCCATTGATGAATGCACACAACAGTGATTTAAAGATAATACATGAGTAGGGCCAGAAGTGTAAAGCCATGGGCATGTGATGGTGGGGTTGGGTGTCAATGTCGTGGGAGGAGAGAGCTAAGAGCTTAGACTATCTATATGAAACTATATGGGCCAACTGCTATTCCCCTTTTCGGATAGCATTTCCCTGTCTTGACTTTATTGCCTTCGTCCACACCTACCAGTACCACTGTGTGTAGGAAGATCGAGATGGAGATGCTTGTGATTCTCATATTCATATATCCATATGCATGCATGCATTATGGGAAAAGTTGTATATACAGTGAACCAGTAAGATTGTTCCTTTCCGTGGATTCTATTTCCCTTTTTCCCTTTTCTTCAAACCGACTGTTTCTCTTTTGCACTTTCAAGCCTAATAGAAGTTATGCCTTTTATGATCATAGACCCCTTCTTCTCCACTTCTATATGCAAAAAAATATACATATGTAGGACGAATGGAATTTTTTTAAAAAAAAAATGATAAATCTTATATGTGTATGCATAGATATTTATAATTAGTATATATTCAATTAGGGGATAAATTATATTCACTATTTGCTAGAATTTCATATCTTGTTCACTTGAAGAGAATTGAAATTTCATTCTTTTGATTTTTTTTTTCGAATCGCAATTTCGTAAGAATTCATATTATTTAAAATCAAGTAATAAATATTAATTAATTCAATTAAAAAATCACAATTCTTTACAAAATTTTATATTTTTTCCAAAAATAACCTCATATCAATTTAACGATAACCACCATTACCACCATCATTATCATCACCACCACTACCACTGACCACCACTATGCCTCCACCGCCACCACCATCACTGCCACCAACCATCACAATTGCTACCACCACCACCATCAACCACAGTCAACGCTACCATCATTAATCGTTTACAGCTACCATAGACCATTATTGCCACCTTCACCTCTACTTCCGCTCCCTTTATCAACTATTACCACCACCATCTATTATTTTAGAATTACTTGAGGAAAAAAAAAAGGAGGAAGGCATGTTTAATAATTGCATTATTAGTGGCAACACATTAAATTCTTGTGTCATTAATAGTAGCAAAATAAATATTGTGAATGAAAAATCTTTCTTAATTTATACATAAATGATTGGAAATTTCACCATAAATTTTATGTTTTACATTTTTTAATTTCCATTTTTTACATTGCTTATGTTTTTTTATCTAATTTTTATTAATGATCTCTTGTGGATCCACTAAGATTACGAGTCTAAAGGCATAAACTATCCTTGGGTCCATGGGTTAAGGTCATGACCTAGCCTTAAGGTTGGATTGTCATTGACACAAGTGCAAGTCATGGTTAAGGCACGAGTCGAACTCATGCCCATATCTATTTGTAGTAATTAACTATGAGAAGAATTACAATAGATAAAATTAACGTTTAAAGATAAGTTCAAATAAAGAAGTAATATTTTAAAAAGTTTAAATAAGTTACTAATATTTCATAAAATGGTTTGAATAAGTGATCAATATTTTACAAAGTAATTTAAACAATTTTATGAAATGAATATCACACTATAGTCTTATAATAATAAGATTCCTTGTAAACCACTTTGCGAAACGTTAAACTCTTTTTTAAACTTTTTAAAGCGTTAATTACTTATTTGAATTCATCCTCAAATGTTAATCTCTTCTATTGTAATTCTTTTGCTATTTATGCGATTAAACTTATAATTTGATACAAAAAATATTGACCACGCAAAATATGACATTATACTTTATGCTAATCATAACTTGCATTTTGACAATAAAGTCATAAATAAGTTGAGTTAAAATAGTACAGTACTAAGATCAAACTCAATATAGACTCAAAATTTGAAAACTTGAGTTCAATTTAAGCTCAAATGAAGATACATGTTGACCCTATGCTGAATTCAAAGTGGTATTTAATAAGTTTGAGCATTTCATAATGAAGCTTATTTAGGCTAGATTTTTGTGGAAATTATTTTTTTTCCTCATAAAAATAACATCAATGTTCAAACTTGACTTCAAAATTGAATAACATTAAATTTAGACCTAAGCTTAATTATACCAATAAATTAGTATAATGAAATATTATGAAGTTCAAGTTTAACTTGACAAAATACATGGAGTAAATTAAGCTAAAGCTCAACTTAACTATCATTGAATTGAACTTGAATAAATTTTGAGTTAAATTTGAGTAGTTTATGAATAAATTTTGGCTAATTTACATACCTATTTAGCACGTGCTTTCATATTCTAATTGTTGTTTTCAATTTCTCAAAATTTATATCATATTAGTATCCATTAATAGCTAATACTTACAAAATTTACAAATTTTCGCTTTAACAACATGTCAATTACTGTAAGTATATAGTGAAAAAAAAAAAGGCTGTGAAAGTTATTTTAGAGTTAAAAAGAGTTATTGCAATTAAATACCTAGCAAGGATTTTCAATCTTCACGAAAATAATATTATATATATACTTCACATTGTTAGTTTCTTTGCTTGATAAATTACTAGTAAATATAAGTGCTATGGTTAATTTATATCACATAAATGCAATTAGACCTGGGCATAGGCCCGGCCTAGCCTTTGTTTTTTTCATAAAAAAAAAAGTTTAAGTGGTAAAAAATTATCATGTCTAGTTGTTTGTGATAAATATGTTTTTATCACATCCGACAAATCAAATTATGAATCAAATTCTTTATTTTTTTTTCCTGGTGTATAGTTGGATTGAAATATGTTATGTCATAATGATGATAGAAAGCAAATCACTTTTTTCTTAACATTCTATACATAAGCTCATCTTTTTATTCTTTCATTCGTATGAATTTCATATACTACATTTATGGAGTTAGAGTAAAATTTCATGTCATCCAATAAACAAAATATAAATTGCATTATTGCTAGATTTAATCCACATGACTTGATGAAGAATAGATCGATAATGGAATTATTTCAAGAAAGTGAAATAGAAAATTGAATCAAAATAGAAAAAATATAATTAATAATTAAATAAAATAATAAATAATAAATAGAAAATAAAATAAATAGATGGAAATAAAATAATAGAAGATAAAAATTAGATAAAATCTAATAAATAAGTAAATTTTAGAAAAGAATTTGATTAATCCTTTTTTCCATTCCGAACCAAACAAAACCGCTAGTTGCTATTTCACAAGAAGAATGGATCGAGATCAGCCAAGGGCCCCATGGTTCCATGTTGGTTTCGGGTCACAACATCACGACCCAAAACGAGCTAGGCCAATTTTTTTCCTTTTTTTTTAAATAAAAATTCTTCCTTATTGTTTTGCACATTTGTTACCCAATGAAACATATCTTTATTATTTACACATTAAATATACAGAACTGATTAGCTTGAATTATCTCTTTAAAGTGAAAAAAAAAATTCATTACATCATTACTTAAATACCACAAATTGATGAGGATACCACTCCCATTACAACAAAATACCAAGTTGCCCTAATTAAACAAAATGTTACTTCAACAATTGAATGAAAAACAATTCATAAATTGAAAAAAAAAAAGTTACTAAAATGTACAAACATCATTTAATGAGGCTAATGTGGCACTGCACCCATCTTTTTTAATATCTGTATATCACTAATATTAATCTTAGATCTCTTTTCTTCTTACTATTTTCATCATTATTAACCCATCAACATATGATTTTGTTCACCATAAATCCACTTATATAGATTTGATTCAGTTAAAGATCGTGGTGATTGGGGTAAGTTTAGTCTGGCGATAGTTTTTAGAATAAGTTATATGTTATATATGTTTGTTGTTTTCCTTTTCTTTTTGTTATCCTCTATGTAAGATTATGTCATCTATTTTACGAGATTTGTCACTAATTGAATATATTTTATTTTATTAGTAGAAAATTTAGTATCCCTCATGTTAGTCATTTTGATGCTTGAAGAGATGGATTCATCTATTCGATTGGGTCTTTGTACCCTTAACACTTCATTTATTAATTCTTGTGTAAATCAATTTGATCGATATAATTTTTTTATTTAATGAAATTCATCTTCTAGCTAAGAAAAGAAAAAAGAAAATTATCATTAGTCTAAGTTTATTTAGATCTATAATCACCATTAGTCCAAGTCTATGTGGTGTTGCAAGTATGTGTCAAATTAAAGCCATCATTTTCTTGTCTTTATTAAAATCTTGACATAATGAAGTATGGATAAATAAAGAATAATATCAAGTTAAAGAATTACAGGGATATGAAGACAACAATCCCTTTAATATTACTAATGCCGTAAAGTACTCTCAATTTTGGTAATAAGTATGGAAAATTTTATGAGAAAAATATTTAATGAATTATTTTTTCTATCACAATCATTATTTTGTCTCAAGAATAAGTAAGTTGCCAATACTAATATTCAAGGGCTAACCATAAAGAATTCTTATCCTACATTCTCACTTATCTTTTCTTATAGATAATTTTTTATGTTTTTTAAAAGTCAAGGGTGAGGAAGTAAGGGTTTTATCATCTATAATTCACACTTATTACCTAGCATCTACACAAGAACTAAACTTTGGGAAGTCAAGGTTTTTTCTAGTAAAAGTACACTTACAGAGATCAAGAGCAATGTAGGAAGGTTATAGGAATTGAAGATTACAAGTGATCCAGCATTTACTTAGGTCTTCTCGCTCTTTAAAGGAAATTTAAGTATGAAGCATTGCTCTTTGTCTAGAAGAGGGTTACTAAAAGACCATATGGGTGGAAGCGACGTCTCTTAAGTTAAGCAGGTTACAAGAGAATGATTAAATCTATTTTGACAGCAGTTCCAACTTATTCCATGTCATGATTAAAAGAAGAAAGATAGATTTATTAGGCTAGTTGGTAATGCCTTACTCTATTGAAGCTAGAAGATAGGCTTAGGTTCAAGGATTTCCACTGCTATAATGTTGCTCTATTAACAAAGTTAGCACATTGTATAGAGAGAGAGCACAACGTATTGTGGGCTAGGTAATTTAATGGTATACATTTCCTAGATTATGATCTCAAAAAAGCAGTGAAGGATAGTAAGGCGTCTTAGGCCTAGAGTAGCATATTAGTAGGTAGAAATTATCATTTCGAGGGGGCATTGTAGAAAGTTACTTTAGTTGAGAGAATTGAAGTGTGGAAAAACATATGGATTCCAACTTTTTTAGATTGAAAACTAAAGATTAGATTAGGTAGAGAATTGTTTGAGTTAAAAGTTTTAGATTTTATAGATGTTGACATACGTATGTAAGATATCAACAAACTCAAGCAACATGTGCGCAAATAAGAGTTAGAATGTAAGAAATATACCTATCAATTGTCTCATAACAAGATTTCTTGATATAGCCACATACTCGCAATGATATATCTAAAAAAAAAAAAAAGATGGCATATTATTACATCAAAAAAAAGCTTTTGAAGACAAAACAAGGAAAACCTTCATCCTATAGAATTATTACAAAAGAGTAATGGAAAATATTATGGAACTTGGATGTCTTACCTAAAATTTATGATTTTCTCTAAAGTGTGTACTATAACATCCTTCCATTTATGGAGAGATTACATGCTGGGAGGGCATCCCTCACCTATATCTTATTCTATAATGAAATCAAAATAGTGGAACATCTTTAACTTACTTAAAAACGGGTAGAATCAATTTGGTATGGAGCGATTGGACTCAAAGTGGATAAAGCTTGTATAGATGCGTTCATGCCATTATACAATCAATAAAAGTAGCTTCTTAGGAATGATAAGCTATAAGGATAGGGTTGTGGTGGTGGCATCATATATAGGGAATCTAGGGTGTTTAGTAGCATTTGAAGGGTTGAAGCTTGTGGTGGAGAAAATGATGCAAAAAATAAATGTTTCCTTAAGTGAGTTGTTTGAGAAAAGGAAGGGAAGTAATGGTCTCAATTGTGAGAAGGTTGAGTGAAGAAAGGTGGAAACATACATTATGTTTGGGATAAGGAAAGGTATTGGAAAGGAAATAATATGGAGAGAAGGAATTATAAGATTATTTAATTGCTTTCAATGTATTTTTTATAGTAGATGAAAGGAAAAGGGATGAAATTTTAATCATTATTAATGACAAAATATGATACAACTTAAAATTACCAATATACTCAAAAAAAAATAATAACAAAAAAAAGTAAGTAAAAAGGAGGGGTGAATTTATGATTACAAAACACTTTCTCATCTCTTTTTCTCCACTTTAGGGGGGTAGGGGGTGTATGGAATTAATAGGGCACATGGAGACAAGTCCCCCCATTTTCATACCTTCTATTTGGCCCCATAAAACAAACAATAAAGTTATAGTCCCCCCATTTTCCTTTCCTTGCCATTCTTTCCTTCTTATTTCCCTCATTCCAAACATAGTGTTAAACAAAACTAGAACACCTAGATCTCAAATGCAATGAAGAAGCATCTAAGTTTTCAAGTCCAATGATGCAGCTATGATGTGACTTATACAAGATAGCAAGGGAATCATAGTTAATGATTTTTCAAAATGTTTCAAGTCCTTGTAAAAAAAAGGATGCTAAAGGCCTAGCCTTGCTCGAAAGAGTATTACTTGCACACAATAAAGGATAGTGTAAGGTTTGCATTGAATGAGATTGCAAAAATATCATTCATGTCGTTAGCGAGTTAAGTTACAATGTACATGGCCCTCTCTACAGGAGGTATAAGAGGTATAAAACTTAGCTTATAATATAGCATATTTTTCTTTTCTTTTGTTAGGTGAAAAGTACATTGTGTTGTTGACCAATAGCTTTTAACACCGAAAGATTGATATGTCCTCCAAATAAGTGGTTGAACTCGCATCCCATCTCCAAAATCTTATCCATAATGATATTTTAATAGTTTGTTTACTCTTAGGTAATAGAGAATGAATAAAATAACATTTCCCTTACAACTATCTATTACCTTATTTAATTTAAAAATGGGCAAGAAAATTTGATTCTCATAAGTTTTCTATTCCCACTCCATCAAAAATAATTGTTACCTACGAAGAGATGGAATTTTTAATTCCCTTTATAGAGTAAAAGGTTCAAATGGTGCAACCATTGTACTACAATTAACAATCAAATAGGGGCAAACTAATATTTTTAGTTGTATTTCTAACTTAATATTGTAATAGATATAGTAAAGTAAACATTAGAATAAATATTCTTTCCAATAAAAAGTTACACGAAGTAAAAACTAAAATGCAAATGTCTACCATTAGAAGATGGACAAAAACCTTAGAAACCTTACCTTCTTGCTCTCTAAGGATGAGAATAGTGATCAAGCTTACATACAGAAGCCAAAAATAATTAACAACAAGGAAAAATGACTTATCTAACCCATCTTTTACAATGGAAAATCCTAAGATATTAAGAATGGACCTCATCTTTCCTTTAAAGATACAGTATTAACAAATATACTGTGTGCGTATGAAAAGCATTGCTTCAAAAATTCAATTGAAAAAACTGATAAGGAGCATGATGTGAAAAATGTTTTAGAGGAAGAACAACGACTAAATAGAGAAGTGGCCATGGGGGTTTGTTATTTAAAGTTTCCAAACTCTAAAGAGATGCCATATGCGCACCATTATAACACACCTTTATTGTGAAAATAATGGGATCGAATACAGGTTAAAAATACATGCTAAAGAAATTAAAGAGAATGTAGAGATCGTTGAGCAATATTAAATTGATCCATATTAGATTCGGTGTTAATTTGATCTCCCTATATCATAACCTAAATTTCCAATCGATTATTAAGAATGGTCCATGGTTCATAAATAATCATTATTTGGTACTAAAGAAATAAAAACCAAAATTTTGAATGGACTAGTCATCTTTTGAATTTTATAGTGTAGGTTTGTATTGGTGGCCTTCCAATGGAATATTTTTCTCTATTGGCAATTTGATGTATAGGAGAAAATATAGGGCCAATGTTAAGGTTTGATTTATATATCATGGGGATAGAATAAGGAAGATTTACTAGATTTTGTGTGCAAATTGAGACTAATATTCCAGTAAAACATACTTTAGTGATTAATGACCATCACTATAGTATTTGATATGAAGCGTTAACAAGATTATGTGATATTTTCGGATGAATTAGTCACTTGAAATTCATATGCCCAGAAAGAGATCACATGAAGAAGATAATGTGATGAACAAAAGACCAAATAACCCTTTGAACAGGGGCAATTCTATTGGGTGTACAAATGAAAGGGGTGATAGAAATGATGAAATAAAAGGAGATAATGTTGAAACTAAGGATACAGTAGCTTTTAATAATTGGAAGACGCATCAAGAGAATAGCACAATTTCCTAAGCTACAGTTAATGATGGTTAAAAAGAATTGAAGGTGAATGATAGTTTGGTTTTGTTTGCTAATAATGGGACAAATGGAATATTTGTATAGGGAAGCGATCAACAAGTACACAGTATGGAGAGCGGAGAAAGGAAAAAGAGCATTATAAATACCTCCATTTTTGCTCTCTTGTAACTTTAGAGCCTTTTTTAAATAAAAGGAGAAGGATCCCAATTTAAAAAATAAAATTGAAAAAAATATCAATTTTTTTTTTAAAAGAATTTTTAAGGAAGTAAAAGTTTTAAGTTGTTTATAGAGTCATGGAACAAGTCATTTCATTTTTTAGGGCAGATAAAGTAAAAGTGTACACATTTAATATAGCGATTCTGGGTCATATTTGAGATCCCACATGGACTTAAATTAATTTTTGAACTAAGGATCGTAAAACTGTTAAATTAAGTTTAATTTGAAAATTGATTTTAGCATGTGTGCTAGACTTAATGTTAAAGGGCATTATATTTTAATTTAGGTTAAATTTAGGAATAAAATAAAAGTTCAATTAATTATTAAAAAAAAAAAGAAGGTCAAACCGAGCTAGACTCATTATGCAAGTTCAATTGCACAAGCCTTGTAAATGAGGCCCAATGTAGACCGAGGAAAGCACTCAAATTATTTTTAGGAATGAACTACAAAAGTTTTATTTCGAATAACAAATACGTAAGCATCCGTAAGCTACTACAAGGCAACTTAAAATATGAAATAAATTATTTTTCCACCTTTGTAAACAATATTTCAATTTCTAACTTTTTGCCGATAGATGTAAATTCATTTATATATTTACTTGTGAATAAGGATTATTTTTAAAAAGGCACTTTGAAAAAAAATTTTAAATTCTGAAAGTTAAGGTAGTACCCATTTAGGATCTAATAGGATAACTCTCGAACTCATGATATCTGATTTTTAAAATTTTTTTTTAAAGAAGTTTTCAAAATCGTAGACTAGTGGCTAAATTAGAATTAATTTGCCTAATCAATTCAAATTTAACCTTTTTTTACCTGTTTTACCAAGTAGCGACTCCAAAATATTTTCAAAAGTAAAGAAACTAAGTTTTTTCTTAATTTTAGTCAAGGGTATAAACTGAATAGATATAGGGTTTAGTTTAAATTAAGTTAAGAAAAACCAAAAACCAAAAAATTTAAGCTCAACAACTACAAAAAAAGAAAGGGTATGAAAAACTCTAGTTTGAATATAGGAGATTTCCACAAGAAGAAAGACACGAAGGCTCATGATATTAACAGAGCAATAATTAGGAAGAAGATACATGGCCTTCAAAATATGAAAAGACGCATGAGGAAAGGGTATCTTTAAGAGATACAATTGTAACCTTTAAAAGCTTAAATAAATTAACTATAATTAATAACAAGACTCTAAAAGGGAAAGCCAATCTATGCTTTTCTTAAAAAAATCCTTTCGTTGAAGGAAAGGAAATTAATTCAGTTAATACTTTCAAAAAATTGGATAAGAAAATGGTAGTGATGGTCATAATGGAAATCTTCCTCTAAATCCTACACAACGATTTGCACTTACCAGAACTACATCCAAATATGAGAATATGGGAAAGGATAAGTTGGATTTCAAGATGTCTAAGGGATTGTCATGAACCAGATGAGATGGAAAGGGGAGAAGGTTCCAAAGATACTGTTTCATCCTTTTATGAGAAGAGAGAGAATTTACTTTCAAAAGGAGAGACCAATTTAAGTAACAAAGGAGAGCATATTGGTGGTGAAAATGTTGATGGTTCAAGCAAACATACTGGGGGAAGATATTTTAGACATTTATAATGGACATGCAAGTTGATAGTGGAGAAGATCTACTTAAACTCAATATTTCCTATCAACATCCAAAAGGTGCCCTTCACAACTTAATGATGGAGGAAGGAGAGAGATCAGTTCTTCTAAATGCTTAGCAAATGCAAATAGTCATGCTATATGCATTGTTTCAACCATGTCGATGGAAGATAGCTATCAGTAACTTCCAACAGCCTTATACTAAAGACTTATGATTCAGAATAACTGCATCCATGATTACCTCAAACTTTATGGATACTTTATCTTCTAATATACAATGTCTTTCTCTTAAGGCTTTAGCTTAGAAAGCTAGGGGACTAACTCTAAGTACGAGATAAGGGCAATCCGAGATTTAAAGAACTAAAATGATCCCCAAATTTTTATTATCACTGAGACCATAATGGAAGGGAAGCAACTAATAACCTTAATGATTTCCTTAGTTATATTAGAACGATTTGATTGAAAGCTAAAGGCTTTAGAGAAGGGATAGTTGTTCCTTGGTCTATTGAAGCAGTTATCATCCATGCGAATTATATCTCACATCAATAAATTCTCATGAATATATAGGTACGTAATTTTGGTACTACCAAGTTTCTTTTTGGTATTTATGCTAATCATTTTAGGGATATGAGATGCTTGTAGTAGGTTAAACTTCGTGAGTAGGCAAGAAAGATTAAGGATCCTTAGGTTAGGTTAGGGGATTTTAATGAAGTTCTTTGCAAAGAGAAAAAGTGGGGAAGGATCAAGGTGAATCAAAGAAAGGTTATGGACTATCAAAACTGTATGAACTTCTAAGATGGTGGACCTAGGCTTTGTTGGGCTTGATTTACTTGGTCAAAGAGATAAAAAAAAAAAATTAAATGATTTTATCCAAACTTGTTTAGATAGAGCCTAAGCTAATTACGAATAGAGGAAGTTATTTCCAAAAGCAAAACTGATCCATATTATATCTAGCTAATCTAATCACTAACCAATTCTCTTGACCTCCAGTCTAGAACCAAGAGTAAGACCCAAACCCTCTAAGCCCTTTTTATTTTAGCCTACATGGCTAAATCACTTAGAGTTCAAAACCTTTGTTAAAAATAATTGGAACTAGCCAAACATTAATTATCTGCAAGACATATTTACCTTTGTTGACTCTTTGAAAAATTAGAATAGAGAGGTATTTAGCATACCTATAAAGAAGAAGTTTGTAGTGAATAAGCTGAAAGAGGTACGCAAAGAATTGTTTTCTCAACTTAGGCAAGAATTAGTTGACAAGGAAAGATACTTTTAAGAAGAACTAAACTAGATCTTAAAGCAAGAAGAAGGACTTTAGGTAGCAAAAGCAAGATCAAACCAGATTATTAATGGGGAGAGGAAAACCCAATTATTCCATGCCAGTGTTATTGCTAGAAGGTATTAGTCTAGAATCGGTGAGCTTTTTGACTCATTAAGAAATTGGGTAGATGATGAGGATGGGGTAAAGCAGCTATATACTAAATTTTTTAAGGAGTTGTATTCTTCAAAGAGAATATTTGTTTAGAAGGATTTTCATAGTTAACATAGTGAGTAGCATAGGCTAACAGAGGAAGAAAAAGATTCCCTTAAATGAACCTGGACAATTGAGGAGATTAAAAAAGATTCTAGTGTATAGAAAATAATAAATCGCCTAGCGTAAAAGACTTGCATGCTGAATTCTATAAGTAATGTTAGGACATAGTGGGAAGACCAGTGTGTGATCTGGTGGGGAAAATTCTAAGAGAAAATCATATGCCTCCAGAACTCAATAACACCTTAATGGTACTCATCCCAAAAGTTCTAAGAAAGTGAAAGAATTTTGACTCATAAGCCTCTGTACTATTATCTACAAAGTACTAAGTAAATGTTTGGTTAATAGGTTAAGGCTACTATTTAATGATTTAATTAGTTCTAAGCAAGCGAGTCTCATACTAGGAAAAGTAACCAAGGACAACGTTATTGTGTTCTAAGAAATTTTACTCTCTAGGGAAAATAAATGGAAGGAAAAGCTAGATGGTGGTAAAACTAGATTTGGAAAAAGCATTTGACCGCATGAAATAGGATTTTGTTCGAAACTCTCTGTAGTTCTTAAACTTTCCTAACTTATGGATAAAACTGACTAAGTCGTGTTTGTTATTTGTCCGGTTTCAAATTGCTTTAAATGGTGCAATGCTTGATCATTTGTTTTCCAATAGAGGTATTAGACAGGGTGACCCTTTGCCATCATACTTGTTCAGTTTATCTATCAAAATGTTAAGTAGGATTATCTATATCATGTTAGATGAGAGGAAATGGAAGCCTTTGAAGTTAAGAGGAATCAATATTATGCTTTCACACTTTTTTCTTTGTAGATGATCTCTTATTGATGGGAGAAGCGTCAGAAGAGAATATTATACTAATAAGAGAAGTTATAGATGGATTTGATGATGTATTAGGCCAAAAAGTCAACAATGAAAAATCTTGTCTCCTTTTCTCAAGAAATGCAAATGCAAACTTGAAGAGTAGGATTTCAAATATCTTTAAAATAAAACCCACTACTGATATTGGGAAATTCCAGTTAAAAAGGAGGGGAAAATGGCTAGTAGGGATCTAAATTGTATTTTGGAGAAAGTGCAAAGGAAACTCTCTACCTGGAAATCTAAGCTTCTTAGTATCACAAGGAAAAGATTATTAGCAACGTCTATTTTTGAAAGAATTATGAATTATTATTCACAAGTACTCTCTATGTCAATAGGTTTGCTAATAAAGTTGAAAAAGTCCATCGAGATTTCATATGGGTTCTACTTAAGATTTAACGAAAATGTATTAGATAGAATGGACAAAGCTTAAATGCCTTAAAAGAATATGGAGTTTAGGTTTAATGGACATTTAGAGAACAAACTAGACAAATTTTACAATTTTAGCTTGGCAATTGAAAAAGAAGAAGCTTCTATAGACAAATCTCCTTCAACAGAAATACAAAATCAATCAAGGTAGAGTTAGAAGGGGAAAAGGCTCCTAATTTTCATAATAAGCTTAGAAGGTCAATTGAATGGGTCGATGGGAAGTCACGTATTACCTAAAAAAATGGAACAAATACAATGTTCTAGACAAACACATGGACGAGAAGAAGAAAAGTCAGTAGTTGGCTTTATATTCCTCTTCACAAGTTCGATAACCTTGCTGATTAGACAAGTATGGGAAAATGACACAGGCTAGAAGGAAGACATTATTGGATACCCCCTAGATGAAACAATTCAACAAATATTAGGAAATGTCATGCTTCAACAAAATGATGAGATGGAACATGTTAGGAGTTGGCCTTATGTAGTATATGGAGAACTCCCAACAAAATCTACCTATTCTATACTCCCCAAAGATGAAGAAGCCCAAGTGAATGATGAAAATTGGGAATGGATGTAGAAGCTACCTACATTTCTAAGTACTCAAATGTAGGTTTGGAGAATCTTACATAATAGATTAGCTATAAGAGATAATATGTAAACATAAGGATTGAGCTTCAGCAAGTCTTGCCCCTTATGTAAGAGTGCAAAGGAAAGGATTCAACATATTTTTCTAAACTTCCAATGGAGTAAACAAATTTGGAATAAGCCACGTCTTCTAATTGGTTTGACAGAATATACCTTTGAAGAGTTCAAGAGTTGGATTAGAAAGAACTGTAGAATATCAAAAGTGAATTGACGTGAGGTGAGAGCACCAAAGATAGTACGCATTATAGTTGCACTAAAAGGGATATAAAAGAAATGAAATAAACAAATCTTTAGGCTGAATCAAATTGAAGTTGATTGTGTAGAAAGCATCAAAAAAGAAGCAAATGATGGTGGGTTTTTCAAAGGAAAGAGAGGTCAAGAGTACGTAAGAAGGACCACTATCTAGGAAGGAAAATGCCAACTAAAGGATAGATAAAAATTAATTATGATTGGGTTGTGACCGATAAGGTGAAAGAAGTAAGTATTGAATTTGTTGCTAGAGATCAAAATAATTTCGTTTTATAGGGAATGCATAAACATTTTTATGATCTATCACCTCTTGAAGCAAAATTATGTGCTATTAAACATAGGTTAGAGTTAGCAATCCTAATGGGGTGTGAAAGAATGATTTGAAAAGTTAACTTACAATAAGCAGTAAAAGGGATTAGAAATGAGCAAATGGACATGGATCAATGCCATAAAATTTTGTTGCATTGCAAATATACAATTAACGGTTTCTCTGACTTCCAAATTTCCAAGGTCAATCAAGAGCTGAATGAAGCCGTGGACTACTTAGTGAAGAAGGGCCTCCAAAATCAACAAGATCTCTATTTTGTTGATCATGTTCCATTTTTCTTAGTTAGTTATATCTGTGGTACTCAAAGACTTTTGTCGGGTATGTGGACTTGTTTTGATGAGGGACTTGTATTCTCTAAACTTAGTAGATGTTGATGTTCTGATTTGCTAGTGTAGTGTTTTTTATTGAATTATCTTACTAAACGAAAAATGAGAGAGATATAATGAATTCAAAAATGATAATATCGTACTCTTGCTCATAGTTATAGCTTTCACTTCATTAGCCAAACTATATGTGATCTCAATAGTTAAATATATGTAAATATAACGCTTACTTCATCAACTTAACTATATTTAAAGTCTAAGGGATTTTGCCACCACCCCGCCCCCTCCTTCTAAACCCCTTATCTTCCTTCACTACCTTAAATTTATAGATCCATCCTTACTAAATATTCACATATCTCTTACTACTAATATTGGATTTAGGTTATTCAACCGTTTTTACCATTATTGATTCGTCAACATTAGGCTTCAACCATGTCTACATCTTCAAATATGATTTATTTGAAGATTATGGTGATTAAACTGATACTAGTTTATCAATATTTAATAGAATAAGTAGTTTTTCTCTTTTGTTATTTTAGTCTTTCTTTTTGTTTTCTCTGTCTTATGCAAGATTTTGTTTCCCTTTATTGTATCTATTACACAAGCTAGTTAAATAAGTTTTCTTCTTTCAAGCGAAACAATGGTATATCCTTTATAAGTCTAAAAGGGATGTATATGTTTATTTGGCTGGGTGTTTGTAGCCCTAATTTATCATTCATCTTCTCTAGATCAGTTTAATCAATGTAACTTTTCTTCCTCAAGTGAAATAGTCTAAGGGGATAAGGATGAAATGGTAATTAAATAAAGTTAAGAACATAAATGACTTGGCTAGAAGTAAGCATGTCATTTGGATGCCAAAGAATTATCATTTGCACATGAGCTTGGTTTGTTCTATAGTCAATGCAACTTCCCTGACATTTAGATGACAACTAGATCCCCAAAAGTTAAGGGGATTGAGCAACAATTTGAGATTTATATGCACATTTTAGAAGTTAGAATGAAATAAAATGAATTTTTATTTTTTTAAAGTTTGAGAGACCTGAATGTACCCTTCAATAATTTAAAGGGCGTATTTTCAATTTACCCTCTCTTTTTTTTTCTAAATTTAAAGTATCTTGATTATTTCAAAAATTTCTTGCATAATTCAATCATATTCAATAATTAATTGATAAATTGAAAAAAGGAAAGGGAAAAACAAAGTTGAGAGCTGAAAATTCGACTCTACAAAATAGTATTACAAGTACCATCCTGACTTACAAAGCTAGCTAAATTTCCATCGATCCTCATGGTTCAGGTCCAACCGTCCATATGCTAGGACACCGGTGGATAACGAAATCAAAAGCATAGATATCTTTATTGATATTACAGGGACCCCATGGTCGGGAACCTGAAATTTTGTGCTTCTGCATTCTATTGGTAATCATAATTATCATTACTTTAAAATGAAAGAAGGAAAAAAAAAAAGAAAAAGAAAAAGTAAAAGAAAGCAAAAAGACTTAACATTAGGTTTGGTTGAATTAAATACAATAAAATGATCGAAAGTATTTTTGGAATAAAGGTTACACTATGCAAGGAATAACAATTCCACTTATAAAGGAAAGTATTCATTCCATATTAAATAGAGTGGACATTACTTAAGACATATCTTTCTAAAAACCAGATAAGAGAATAACAATTCTATTTTAATCAGTCAAATGTTGTTGCCTTTTAAGACTCTCCTCAAGGGTAAAATAATAAGGATGTTATTAATCAATGCTCCCATACTCTTATCTTTTTTTTCTCCGAAAAAGAGTATAATGTCTGAAAGTTACATTTCGAGAATAAATTCGTAAATTGTGTGCACCTCTTTCTGCAAACGATTTCCATTCAATTGATGACACGTAGAATTTTTCTTGAAAAGTATACCAATTCTTTAGAACATCATATTTATAGCAGACACAAAAGCTAGTATGATGTCATTAAAAATCTTAAGTGCTATAAGTTCTACTGAAGGTTGTTGTAACAGCTGGGGATGGTGCCTCTAGATGCTACCTATTTATTTTTTATAACATATTTAATTAAAGATAAGTTCAAGCCCTTATCCATAATAGGGTTAAACAAATAACCCTATTATACCCTAAATCTTATAATACCCTAATCAATTAAATAGGTTCTAAATATATATTAAATGTCATATATAGGTTGTAAGTACAATTTTTCAAAACCTACTTCCACTTGATAAGATGAGTATATTGTTTCAATACCTCACCTCCACCTAAGAACTTGTACTATAAGATATAAGATATATCGAGTATTAGCTTCAAAATGTTATATACTAATCTTAGAAAAATCACCAAATAATAATAGTGAATATAAAACATTACTATTTTTCCACCTTCCAAGTTCTAGTAAACAAGTTTAAAAAAGGGAACATATAGGATATATTCCAAGCCATCATTTATAAAACCTTAAAGAATTTAGTTTCATTTCTTCCACTTCTTTCTTGCCTTACTTGTCTCAATTTTTCTCTATGATTAACCCTTTTTTGTCATCAATTATTATATTCGTAAACACATCGTATTAGATTTGGTGGTGGATTAAACTTTTTAATAGATAAAAGATCTACATAGATGAAGAGTGCCTCTTCATTATGGATATATTAAATTTTTCATCACATTTGTTTTTTTTTAAAAAAAAATCACTTTTGTCCAATATGTCGCATGAGGCAAATTTTAAACATTACATTTTTAAATCGTAGGGAGTACTTTACACAATTTAAATGTATAAGATGTCTAAAAATATTTTGATGAGTTCAAGTTATTAAAAATTTGCCTTCAAGTTTTAATATTATATAATTATAAAAGAAAAAATTTACAAGTTTTACAAGTATCTTATATCCTATAGTTCATAGTAATTCTAGATGATATAGGAAAGGTTTTGCTTATATAATTGGGGACCTATACTTATATGTGAATGTATGGATAGGCCTTTAAATCTTACATATCTTATACTCCCTCACCCCTGATTTAGATGTAAACAAAAACTTTATAAATAAAATAATAATAAATGATATAATATAATATAAAGGATGCAGAGAGGATTGGAGCTCGAGGGTTAGAGAATCAATAGCTGATTTGCTTGGAGATAATAAAAAGAGAATAGTTCTATAACCTTATTTACTTAAAAAAAGTGGCAAGAACTCTCAATTTTCATGGACTTTTCTGTTCTTATTCTATTGAGAATAGTTGTTAGGTAACAAAAGGTGAAATTTGTTATTCTCTCTTTCGAGGGAATGAAAAGTTCAAATATTGTAACCATTATACCCTCATTAATAATTCATTTAGTTATTTTTCAAAATGATCAAATAAGGGTAAATTAGTAATTTTAATTATATTTCCAACTTAATATTTTAATTAATAAGATGAAATAACTACTCAAATAATTATTTCCTATAATAAAAATTTACATAAAATAAAAGCTTCTAACATGTTTGTGGTAATAATCATTCTAAAGGTATAAGTTTCCATTCTCTGTCTATTACATTTCAAAAAGTAAATAAGTCATAAATGAAGGATCACATTCACTGTATGAAACTCATGAAATAAAGATTTTCGTCGTTGTACAATAACTGACTTGGCACATTAAGGAAGAAAGGGAAGCATATTAGTCTGTTGACGAATTACTTAGCTTCCTCTTTAAACTGGGGAAAAACGGAATATAAAATAATAGATTAAAATCAAAATAAGAAAAGAAAAGGAAAGTAACAAATACATGTTTATGCGATAAAAGTAGCCAAATAATTTCTCATACTTGTGCTGAAAATTAAATACTCTATTGTTATGTCAGATGAAACATAAAATAAGAAACAATTTATAGTTGTCAAGCAAGAGTGAAAATTACATAATCAAGTGATCTAAAAGGTGGTCTAGTAATCAAAGTGAAATACGATCTCTTCTGTATGATTGCTTGGACACACGGTCGCAACGCCAAATCGCGTCGAAGTTAGTGTCAGACTGTCAACTCAATTTCACGATGTTGCTCCCATTGTCTTGGCCTATCTTTTTGGCATTAGGGTAACCTCCAAAATTTTCCGTACTTGAAATTCAAACGTAATGGCAGAGAGCTGGCCCAAACACTAACGACCTTTCTTACATAACAGAAATGAGCACCAACTAGGCGGCCAAGGTAGAAATCTTTATCTAATTATCTACCTCAAAAATTTGGAATTTCAATTTTGCCAAAACTTCTAAATTGTAAAATTCATAGGTTTCATGTAACCATGTGAAACTTGAAGGGTTTTTTTTTTTCTCTTTTTTAAGTTTCTCTTAATTAAAATATTATTAGTTATTTATATTCAAAACTACGATGTTTAAATTTTACAATGATATTACCTTTAAAGTTAAACATTATGAAATGTAAACATAATAAATTTCAATAAAGGTACAAAGCAATAGCAAAATACAAATATAATACATTAGCCATACTAGGATTTGAGATACATTTAACTATCTGGCTAAGTATCACCTAATCGTATTGGTTAAGCCAAAATTAAATTAAATTTATCGATAATTGTTGAATCCAATGTATGATATCCCACAATATGTTGAGAAATTACAAGATATCATAGAAATTAAACCCCATCAAGATACATATGGCTCTATAATATGTATATTATCCTATATGTACAAATAATTTCAGATTATAACATACCATTTGGCATTTAATATCAACTAAAAGAGATTTGACTAGTTCTAATAAGATTTAGCAAGTTCCATTACCCTCAAATGAAAATAATGTTGTGTTTCTGATATTAAAAATGAATGGAAGTGATCATGCGGAGAAATCGAGAAAAATTAGAAAAAAAATTGTTTTCGATTTGAGGTCAAATGGAATGTGTAAAGTGATGCATAATTATAAGCATCACTTAAGATCAAGGCTAGAAAATAAAGTAAAATGATAATGGCTAGCTATCCATCAAGCTTAAAGTTTACAAGGTCAGACTAGTATGTGTTTCAAGTCCAATAAATGAGCTTAGATAAAGTTCGAATAGCAATTATAAATTTTAGCATAAATCTCATTTTTCAAACTTGAGTTATCACTATTTGACACTTTAAATATTTATATTATTTTTTATTTTACATACTTCTAATAGGTCATTTTGGACTGGCCCAGTCCAAGCTCTCAAGGCCCAATTTAGATACCTTAGCTTACTCAAGTGCCCTCGAACAACTCCATAAGATTAAGAGACCAACCTCATCTAGTGAGCTATGACCCAATCGTCTAACTTATGAGATCTCCTCAAGCACTTCACCTTGCCTGGTCTATCCACAAGCCAACACAATTTGCTCAAGTTATCCTGAGCCCTTCAAAGTCCTCGTAAAGCTCACCAAACTCCTCAAGCTAAGGCTACCTCTATCCTCTCAAGCATATACTAGGGGTTCAACATACAGCTTGGTGCCCACAATGCTCCCACGTCATGCTCTCTCTCTCTCTCTCTCTCTCTCTCTCTCTCTCTCTGTGTGTTCATTAACTGCTTTCTGATACCTATAGTACCACCAGCACGACTTATATCACTATGCATGTCAACATCCCAAGTTTCAAACATGGCCACCAACTTGTCCATAACTAACCAAGTGATAATATAATTTTGTCCCCCATACAATGCATGTTTCCTATAAATATTGTGTATGACCAAACCCAAAGACAACTAGTGTTCTTAGTAAGTAGGCAGGCTTCCTAGCCTATAAATAGGAAAAGGAGCCAAAGACATTGAAGCTCTCCATTTCTTCACTCATTTCTTATTGCAAAATACCTAGAGCACTCACAAAAATCTTTCAAACACTTAAATACTCTCCCTTCCTCTCTATTATCACTTTCTTTGCTAACTTAAGTATTAAAAGGCCCCCGTCGGCACAACCACATGGGGCTTTTTCCAAGTCTTTTGCTAAACAAGGAAGACGAGTCACTCAAAGTGATCATCCACCACTACATAGTGAATTTATACATCACCACATACCTATGTTCTTATCTATTTTTCATTATCCATAATAGTTAACTTAGTGATAATAATATTATTAAGTATATTCAATTAAATAATATAAAATATAAAGAAATTTGAGGGGGGAAAAAACTGAAAATATTTTTCTTCCTAACCATCAAGCATATGAGTCATCTTCTCTAGCATAACATCTTCTCTTACAACACATTTTAAGTTAGGTAAATTACATTAACTACCTCCCTAAACTTTGTACATGGAAGGGTTCAATTATAGTAATCATGTACATGCTAAGTAATGACACGCTACATGTAGCTTCGAAGAAGTGAAGCGAGACTATCACCTAAAGAAATAATCAAGTGAGAACAAGGCAGGGAGAAGGAATAGGCAATCTCAGTATCTTAAATGCCCAAGTAAGAGACAAGGCAACCTTAGGGGGCCTTAGGCGCTCACCTTGTAGCTTGAGCAAATGAAACCAATTCTTTACCTAAACACTATTTAATTTTAGAGAGTAGAGTTTTCACAGTGGAATTTTGTTTCTCTAATCTCTGTAAAAGTTCTAAATGATGAGAAAATGTTGGGTATTTATAGGTTCTTGGGCATGATGGCATCCGTTCGATCATCTAGATGATTAACGGATGAGATGGAACTTACTCAATTCATAGTTATTTAGAATGAGTTAGCTAATAAGCCCAAGGCTAGTAGTCTTTCTTATAAGTGCATAAGCCTACCTGAAAAAGGTTAGAGGCGGATGAACCAACTGGTTCAGTAATCCCTATTCCAAGCCTTCTAAGCTAAATTTCCTTAAATCATCTAAAATATAAATTGGACCCCTTAGACCCTATCACCTAACCCAAAGAGTTAAGCCCAAAAAAACAATATAGTAATTTTTAGCCCTCTACATTTTGTCACCTGACCAAAATTCTTGGATGGTATATAAGTGTTTTAAGCATCAATTATTTACTCTAAATAGTTAAGTCATTACTCGGCATACATGCATTGTCAAAAATCCTACTATTTCCAAGTGCGTTCACATAATTGAAGACTTCATTTAGTCTAGTGCTAACACTATAAATTTATTTGCTATATATTTAGTGCACATATTTGTGGGCACCATCTATCAAGCTCTATTTCAATTTTTCTTAATCTAACATATTTTAAACCCAACTTACTTAATATAAATTACTCGATATAAAATTAAGGAAACATTTTTTCTTTAAAAAATATTTAGAAAAATTGGAGTCACCAACCAGTTAAATTGGTGAAAAATGAAATTAGGGTTTTCAAGTAAGAAAACCTTAATTTGGCCATTAATCCGCGAATTTTTGTGAAAAAATAATTTTTAGAAAATTAACCAGAAAAAAAAAAACCTAAATTCGAAGGCTAAACTATTAAAACTAAGTCACCATGTAAAAATAAAAAAGAATTAATAAGCTTTATTTTTATATTTTTCTAAAGATATTAAGCTATATACCAATATGTAAAATATAACTAAAATAAATTTTTTATTACAAATATTTTAAGAAAAAGGAGAAAAAAAGTTTTTTTTATTGTTTATATGGTTACCTTGAACGTACCTACATATCCGCTAATCAGAATTAAACTAACATAGTTCTATTCGAAAAATTTAGTGTATTGGTTCTTTTTAATTTTTGAAAACCAATCAAGTTTACGTTTTTATCAATTTAATTTATTAAAAAAAATCTAAAGGGTCTTAATTCTTGAGTGTTTTAAAAAAACTCCCTAAAACGTCCTAAAAATTTTATTGATTTTTCATTTCTAAAAAAAAAAGGTTAAGCCGAACCTATAGATGGATCAAGGAGTAGATCATTCATGGTGTTGGCTTTGGGGATGATTCTCAGATATGGGTCAGGTAGTATCTAAGGAGGAGAAGCAAATAGGTAACAAGATGCGATTTGGGCAATTCCAAGTCATATTTCAAGCAGGAAATGTTGTTTTGATGTGTTTCGAATTGAAGAATATAAGTGTCGAACCAACACCATCATGATTGATGGTAGTTTTTTGGAGTTTCAAAAAATTTAGTCTATTATGCAATGGCAATTCAGGTTAATCATACAGCTGCAGTTGTTAAGATGATGAATAATATGTGCTATGAAAGTGAGCAACGCAATGGACAAAGTGTGTGTGTATACTGTACAACTATTGCATGAGTGGTCAAGACTTGGGTCAATATCATGGTAGAGATAGCAATGTAGACCGTTAGCCTATGTAGTGTGATCAATGACGTATAGAAGACGAAGCACAGTCGGGGACTGTTGGTTGCAATAAAGGATGGTGATGGGCTTTTGCTCTCATGTTGGTGCTATGGAGTGTTGGGTTAGCAGTCGATATGTGAGGGTGATCGATTGTTCAGACGTCACTCGTGAAGAGACTGTCATATATGGTTATGTAAGTGATAGTAGACGATATAGTGTATGATGCTCATATTGTTATTAATGTGTGTTGACATAGGACAGTATTGGCGTATGTCATGTCAACATGTGAAGTACGACTATGTGAGGGTGATCGATGAACTGTGTGCAATGCTGTGTTTTGTGAGCAAATGCTACAATGCGTAAGCAATTGCTATCGTGGAGTGTATAAGCGAGTGCAATAGTGTGTCAATGAGTGTTAATGATCAGTAGTGGCATAGCTTTGACTTCGTAAGTTTGCTATTATGGCTCATTGACATGTATTTTGCTGTGGACTTGGATTGGAATGTTCTACTGTGGGTGTAGCTCAGTGTTTGTATGAAAGTGATAGGGGCTAGCATAGGGTGATGAAGTGTGAAGATGTGAATTGTGAATGCTCATGTACTCGAACAATGAATCGACTGGTGTTCTTTTCTACTCTTAGTTCCCCTTCTTTTTATAACTTTCCCAATCAAAATCTTACTCGAATCTAAAAATCCTTTATTAATGATTTGCAAAAGATTTACCCCAATCCAAAAAATGACGAAGATTTGAAATAATTCGATTAAGATTTAAGCTCGCTAAGCGTTTATTCCTTGTAGGATCAGGTTCAACCCAATGAAGGAGGAAATCACATGCCCCAAACATGATCTGACTTGGAGTAAAAAAATTTGCACTCTTACAAGTGCTTAGACTCCAACTTGTGATCTTTTACTCATAGTACATGCTCCTTGCCAACCTAATTGAGCTCTTTTCCTGTTATACAATGTAACTCAGCTATACTTAAAGCTCTAAATCTTGGCCCAACATTACATTGGACTTCTACCATCAAGCTTGAATTAACCCAAACCAATTTAAAAATGGTCCTAATCCTTTTTATATAGCCTAATATATTTAATAGTGCTTTTAATAAATATAAAGTCTTATTGTAATTAATCTTACTAAAATATCTTCTAAATTGGATAAAAAAATTCCTTCAAATATTTTACTAGAATATCATTCTAATGAAGCCTAATAAAAATTAAATACTCTAAATTTATTAATCACATATATAGTTTCAACTATTATTTGACCTGACTATAAACAAATAACTTACTTGACTCAACACTTATGTTTTCTTTCAATTTTCATTTTTTTTATTCAATTTTTTTTAATTTAATTTTTTTAACCTAGCTCAAAAGTAAAAAAACTGAAATTAAAATAAGGATGGTAGAAATGAGGCATCTACACCATCTAATCGCACGTGTTGCTTTAGGCATGCTGGAGTAATATTGCCCCCTTAAGGAAGGCAATATATTCAATATGAGTTTTCTTTAAATAAGTTGTTTCCTCTTCATCATTTGAAGTAACTATCTCATTAAATAGAATTCTACATGTCAAAGTTGTTCTAGCTTTCTTTAGCCTTACTTCATATGGGGGAGAAATTTCCTAATGAAATATCTACACGTATAGGTAACTTGAATTAGCATGACTTGACCTATATATATATATATATATATAATAAGCTTTTAGAGTTTCAATCTGTACTCCATAACAAGCTACATATGTTAAATATAAGAACCAATATATTCCAAGGCTCTGCTGGCTTGGTAGAATAAAATATTTGCTGTGCTATTTCGAAATATGCATTTGATATGCCCACAATAGCTTCCCTTTGTTTTAGCTGAGAAAAATGTAACTTAGATTCACATCCCCTTATCCACACTTCAGGTCATCCATTCTTGGGATAATGATGTCCTTACAACTTTTCCATACACAACTTTTGCAATGACCAATATATTCTTTAAAATCTTTTCAACATCCTTCCAAATCTTCATTGGCCATATTTATTTTTATCCATATCACCCCTCATATCTCTTCATAAGATCAAATTTAATTCGGTATATCTTTTCCAAATCAATCAAAATCCTCTTACTATATTCAAATCTTCTTCCATATCTTCTTTATATCAGCTATACCTCCTTATATATGATCTTGAAATCATCAATAACATAATAGAAGAAATATCTTGCTTTATTGATGGCCTGAATTCCATGTCCAATGATTGCCTATGCCTCTTCTTTTTTTTTTCATAATGAATCTTCACTTGTAATAATTCACATACTACCTTTTGTAGGAGATATTTCAAGACACTAGAACATGCAACCCATGCTTTGAAAGCATGTACTAGAAATACGCTAAGCCTTGCTCTGCGCTATTATATCCTTACGAGCTCTAGAGAATAGAAAGTAATAAATTACATCTTCTTATATCCTTTCTAAATGTTCAATTCAACATCTAACTGATATCATCCTCGTATCACAACTTAAAGCATAGATTTGTTTTAACAAGTATCATTAAATCAACTCCAATTTATCAAATCTTTGGAACAATTCTTTAACTTTTATCCTTTAATCTCTTCACATCCACTATAAATATACATGCATGTGGTTGATTCCTTTCACTACTTACAACAATAACAAGCTCCAATAGTAAGTCTTTTTTTCATCTTTCTCAATTTATTTATTTAATTTTTCCTCTAAGCAATACATAACTTTTTAACAATATAAACTCTCTCCATTACCAAGCAATCATAAAATTAATCAAGTTCAGCCTCATGTCTCATAATGTAGAAATAAAAGGTATCTTTTTGTTCTTTGTCTAGTCTTCCTTTCTTTCCACCAGTCAAAACACTTCTTAGTAGACATATTTATATCTTACTTGATAGGGATTTCACAACATGTGCCCTACAATCTTTTAATATTTTGGTTATCATTGTCTACTCCCAAATGTATGGATATGGAGTCTTCACAAATCTAAACTTTTATATGAGCTTGGTTATGCCTCACTTATGTCTGGTAAATGGCCCTAATTCGTTCCAAGCACCATGAGAAAGGGAATATATTTTTCCATAATATGATAAAGCGTACATGTAATGATTTACTCAACTTCTAGTTATCGCAATATTTGATAAGTCAATTGATGCTTGAAATTAATCTTTGTTTGTGTTTAGCATTGTGAAAAATTGGTTGACGTCGAGAAGAATTTTCCCATTTTGCCATGATCACAATTTGTGATTGATAAATGTGGTTTTCTACAATGAAGCATCATTGAACTTTGATTCCCCATCACATTTGCTTTTTTTTTTTTTTTTACATGTAGTGAACTTTATGATGGTATATATATATATATACAACCTCTTTTTTTTTTATCTATATCGTCAATATACTAAGCTTCCATAACTTCTCTTCTTAACCAAATTATTTGAAACTAACTTGTTCCACAAAATTGACAAGCAACTTCAGTGAATTCAATTTCTCAACAAATCTAACTTATCTATTTCAAGAAATTGCTTTTGACTTATATAAACTGCTTTGCTTTACTAAATCATCATCCTTGGATTAGGTAACCATAACATTACGCTCAGCTTCTTCTAAAATAAGTAAATATGTCCCATAAAAGACCATGATGAGAACATTTTCCATGATGTCCTACGTTTATCTATATAGGATTCTTAATAAGATCAAATCCATAACAAACTTATTATCTCCAATACAAATATTCTTCCTTTCAAAGCATTTCTTCAACAATATTCATTGTATCTTTAAATATTCTTTCTTCATATGCAAATCTTTATGCATATCTCATCTAAGCATTTGTAAGTATATCTTCTTCTTTTTTTCTTCTACTCTAATTCTTGTTTGACATGTGTGTATACTAATTCTTGCCATGTTCTTGACTTAGGAAACAAGTTTATTTTATCCTAACAAAAGAGATAAAGACTAATCTAAGCATAGAAGTAGCGAAGATGAAGGACTTATTGGTGCATCAAGATAAATGTCCACCACTTATCTCGTGTCCTTGGGATAAGTGGTTAGACGAGACTATTTTTGAAGATACGTTTTGGGACAAAGCCAAGTGTCAAGAAATTGCCTCAAGCACAATGAGCATCTCGCTCAATAAGCCTTAAATGAAGCAAATTCCAGTAGGCCTTAAGCACAACAAGACTTGCACATGGTAGGCCCTAATAGGCTTCACGTACAGCAAGCTTGTTCTACAGTAAGTCTTGGTGGGATTGTAAGATCAATATCATTATGTCAGTATTCTGATTCAAAATCAAAAGGAGAGAGCTGCCCCTCCCTCATCCCCTATTTTCCTTCCTTAAGAAGGTACAACTTAGATGGGTAGGCAAGTGTATCATATCACCATAAAGCTATAGCATATGTTTCTCTTGAAGAAGACTAAGATCCTTACTACCATCATTGCTTTCACTCGACCATGGTCCCTGCGTGAGTGAGATGGAAGCATGGTACGCTAGGATCTATCACTACTTCAATTAAACAACAATTCCTGCATAGATGTCAAGGCGTCACCTAGATTTAAGGTACGAAAAGCAAGATGTCAAGCATTACCTAAGTTTCAATCATAAGAGTCGAGATGCTGAGGTATCACTTGGGCTTGAAGCATGTGAGTGGAGATGATAAGGCATCACCTAGGCTTAAGGTGTAAGAACCAAGACGCTAGGGCATCGCCTAAGCTTGAAGTATGGAACCCGAGATGCCAAGGCATCACCTAGGCTTTAGGCACAAAAGTCGAGATACCAAGGTGGTACTTGGGCTTTAGGTATGAGAGCCGGGATGCTAAGGCACTACCTAAGCTTAAGGTGTCAAGACTGGAATGTTAGGGTGTTGCTTAGGCTTGAGGCATAAAAATTGATATGCCAAGTCATCACCTAGGCTTTTAGCGTAAGAGTCAAGATGCTAGGGAGTTGCCTAAGCTTAAGGCATAAGAGCCGAGATACTAAGGCATCACCTGAGCTTTAAGTGTGAGAGCTGAGATGCCAGGGCATTACCTAGGCTTAAAAAGAATAAGATATAGAACAGAGAGATGAGTAAGATAATAAAAGTTTGGTTATTGAGTACCAAAATTCATTCTTTATTTACAGAAGCAATGTCATAGCTTAAACCCCCTTTTTTTTTCATGCCTAACAAATCACTAATCACTTTCAAAACACTCATGTGCTACTACATGAGTACCATGGCTTAGAAGCAGGTTATTACGAATGTCATTATCTTTGATGATAAGCTCCCCATTTTGAATTCTTTTGTGGAATATCATTCTTAAGCTTCGATAATCCATAATGGAACGATTGATTATTCTATAAAACCAGCAGTATTTGAGATTTCTTCTTTCACTTTCCATAAGTTGGCGCTCAACTCTTGGAAACTTGATGGCTTCATCTTGTAGCCAACAGTCGAGAATAGCATGTACCTTACTCATTGGGCATGGAAACAAAAGAGTTTCTGTATCTTTCTTAAGTCTCTTACTAGCATTAAAGTCCTGACTCCTAATCGAGAACACGAATACTGCTCGTTTGTTAAGCTTGTTATTTTCCTTCCATTGCCTCACAATAGAGTTATTTGTCCTTCGTGCATTCTCAATGGATCCAGCAAAAGAACACAGGGAAAGGTTCTCCAAGTGTACAACATACTTAAAGAACACCCCTCAGATACAAATCTTCATTAGTTCTCTCTTATCACAGATATCTTGAATGTCTAGAGTACGTTCTCTAAATGAAGAAAAGGAATCAAGTTTCACTCAATTCCAAGTTCAAACGAAGAAGTTATGAAGTTTTGAAGTTGTGTAGAAAATTTATCTATGTGCAGAAAGTTACACGACCTGGGGACACGGCCATGTCCCAGGCCGTGTCGGGTGACGAAAACAAAATCTTTGTAATACACATATAAAATGATATCTCAGGGTTTCAAAAGAGGAGGAGAGACATTACAGAAACGAAAAGACACAAGAGACGAGAGGAGATTGGAGAAGAACATTAATCAAGAAGCGAGAACGACATCGATTTCAAGATTAGAGAGATTGTTCATCAAATCAAGAGGGGTTTTATGCTTTATTTTACGTTTTTTATGAAACTCATTTTTAGATTCGTTATGATAGCTTAGAATTCGAGTATTTAAGATTATGGAACCTAGAGTTTCATGTAACCCTTGGATTGAATTATAATTTCAATAAAGTTTCTATCTTTTCTTAATTCAATTATGTTATTTAATTGTGGATTGATAATTCTAGAGTGTCAATATATGATATTATGCATGTTGATTGAGAAATTGCATGTGTAATTAGATCTAGACATAATTGAAGAGAATTACATGTATACTTAGAGATAAGATACATGTTTCTTCCGGAAAGTTAATTGTTTGTGTGGGAATTCATTATACATTAATGCAATTCTAAATTATATTACTAAGTGAAGAGATTCCGGTAAATAATTTAGGATTAGGGTTAATACGCTTGAGAAAGGTATTAGCTTTAATTGTGAATCCCTCCGGTCAAGAATTATAGAAACTGAATTGAATATATTTTAAAGAAGGTTATATGGTAAACACTACGGGAAATAATTCCTAAATACATTATTGCATACTTGAAGTCGTTCGTAGTTTATTGCTTCCTAATTTGTGTAATTAAGTCTCATAAGTAGTTTAGTTTGTTAATTTTAGTATTTTTAATTAATTCAAAATTTCATAATTTTCCGGTTAGATTATAAAGCTAAAGTTAATATTAGTACTCGAAGTCTCTGAGGGATCGACTCGGACTCACATCCGCTATATTAAAACTGATAGGTGCACTTGTCTTATATCAAGTTTTTGGCGCCGCTGCCGGGGATTTTCGATATTAAGAATACTAGTTGTTTTATTACTTTAACTATTTTTTTTTCTTTTGTTTTCATTGTTTATTTTCATTAGCTAGAGCTGCAATTAATTATATATTTCTTACCCTTGCAGTGCATGACTCAAAGTAACCCGGAAGATTTGGTAGAACTTAATCCTGAAATTGAGAGAACTGCCCTTCAAAACTTGAAATCACGACCTAGACAAATTGTGGCGACTATTGACGACGAGTCAATCGTTGAAATCAAGGAAGAAGGTGAAGAGACCAACACTCAATTCATCGAGCAGGAAGATCCACCACACATGGCTAACAACGGGAATGAAGCAAATCGGACCATGTCCGATTATTCAAAGCCTACATTTATTGGAGCTAACTCTAGTATTGCAAGGCCAACAGTCGCGGCTAATAACTTCCAAATTGCACCTAACATCATACAAATGGTGCAACAATATATTCAGTTTGACAGTCTCCAAGATGAAGATCCCAATGCCCACATCTCTAGCTTTCTAGAGATTTGTGATACTTTTCAAATCAACGGAGCCACGGATGATGCCATCCGACTGCGGCTATTCCCTTTCTCCTTGAGAGGTAGAGCAAAACGGTGGTTGAACTCTCTACCACGAAATTCAATCACAACTTGGAATGAATTGATAGAGAAATTTTTGGAGAAGTATTTCCCACCTGCAAAGACCGCTAAACTTCAGAATGATATTTCTTGTTTTGCTCAATTGGAAGCGGAGACTCTATATGATACTTGGAAGCGATTCAAGGACTTGCTCAGGAGGTGCCTACATCATGGCCTTCCATTATGGATGTAGATTCAGACCTTCTATAATGGTCTCAATTTATCTACGAGACAGATGATTGATGCATCCGTAGAAGGTACTTTGAACATAAAAACACCTGAGCAAGTAAAAAAGCTGATTGAAGGAATAGCGATGAACAATTATCAGTGGGAAAGCACTAGAGCCAAACAAAAGGCTATGGGAATTTATGATGTGGACTTGACCACTGCTTTGGCAGCCAAGGTGGACTTATCAAGTAAGAAGATTGATGCACTCTCAGTTGGCCCTCAACAAGTGCATTCGGATGTAAGTGACTTTGGTATGCAGGGGTATGGAGCACAAGAACAATTAGAACAGGTAGACTATCTAGGAAATCTACCCATGCAACAAAATAACCCCTACAGCAGCACTTATAATCCAGGATGGAGGAATCACCCCAATTTCTCATGGGGAAATCAAAACCAAGGCCAGCAGAAGATTAACTTTGGCCCACCTGGATTTCAAAGACCATTCCCACCTCCTCTTCTTCAAGAAAAGAAGCCCAGTGTAGAAGAACTTCTCACAAAATATATTCAAGGCAATAAGGCTCACTTATCCAACATTGAATCCTCGCTGAGGAATCAAGAGGCTTCAAATCGCAATCTTGAGAACCAAATTGGTCAACTTGCAAAGCTAATCTCTGAAAGATCGCAAGGAACACTCCCAGGGAATACCGAGGTCAATCCTAGGGAACATGTTAATGCAGTGACCTTAAGAAGTGGTAGAAAACTATAGGTGCAAAAGAAGGATGGTGAAGAAGTAGTTGAGAAAGAAGTGGAAGTCAACCGTAAGGAAGATGCAAAGCCACTAAAATCAAAAGAAAGTATGGAATCACCGAAAGTGAAGGAGTACAAGCCTCCCATCCCTTACCCACAGCGCCTTAAGTAAAGTTACACTGATCAGAATAAGGAATTCGGCAAATTGCTTGATGTTTTCAAATAATTACACATTAACTTACCTCTTGTTGATGTCATCTTGCAGATGCCAAAGTATGTGAAATTTTTAAAAGATCTTCTATTGAACAAGAAGAAGTTGGAGGAGCTTACAAACATCACATTGAACAAGGAATGCTCGGCACTTCTCCAGAAAAAGCTGCCACGAAAATTAAATGATCCAGGGAGTTTCACTATCCCTTGTATGCTTGGCAATTTGTTAGTAGATAATGCTTTGGCAGACTTAGGAGCCAGTATAAATTTGATGCCGTATAAATCGTTCAAAAAGCTAGGGTTAGGAGAACCTAAATTAACGCGCATGAGCTTTCAATTAGCCGATAGGTCTATTACATACCCTAGAGGCATCATAGAGGATGTTTTAGTGCAAGTAGACAAATTCATCTTTCCCGTGGATTTTGTTATACTTGATATAGATGAAGATATTGAGGTGTCAATCATTTTAGGTCGACCCTTCCTAGCTACCTCTAAGGTTGTTTTTTATGTTAGTGAACATAAGTTGATATTACGGGTCGGGGATGATGAAATAGTTTTTAAAACTCCAGAGGCAACGAACAAATTTCTTGACTCAGAGGACATAAGTCACAATGTTAATGCCACTAATGTCGTTATATCTACATGTGTGCAGGAAACTATTGCAAAGGATTCCTCAAGCTATTGCTTGCAAAAGGGAGATGAAAATTTGGTGATTAAGCCCAATTGTGCAGAAGTGGTAGCTCAAACAAAAGTTCATGAATCTATTATGGACAAGAAGGGGGTTAATCAACTCCATAAGTCAAAGGATCCTAGGTTAAGATCTTTCAAAGAGAAGCCACCATTCTTGGAACCAAAACTGTTAAGAAATCATTTGGAACATGCCTTTGTGGTGAAAAGTTCAAAACTTCTAATGACAACCGCATCTAAGGTAAAAGCGGACAAGATGAAGAAGTTTAGACTATGTGAATTTGATAAGTGGCATGATAAGGAGAGAAACTATGAAAGTTATGCACCAATGAAATGGAATTGGAAAGGTTGATGGCCTAAGGGCAAATTTACACTTGTATGGAAGGTTCGAAAGTGAGATACAGGAGGAGTCCTATCTCCACCTGGATAAAGAATCATGAGAAGAAGTATCTCGTCGAGCTATTAACGTTAACTATAGCGCTTCTTGGGAGGTAACCCATGTCTAATTTTGCTTACACTTTAGTTCTTTAAGTTTATTTCATTTTATTTTTCTTTTATCTAACTTTGCCTTTCTTCTTTTATTTGTTTCAATTTTAGTCATAAGCTTTTCCCTTTTAATTTCATTTTTATTCTTCTCTTTAGTTTTCTTTTTCTTATTTTTCTAGTTTCATTACTTTTATTTCTTTAAGTTTCATTACTTTTATTTCTTTAAGTTTCCTTTTAAAAAAAAAAAAATTTAACACAGCCGAAGGACACGATCGTGTCCCAGCCCGTGTCTACCTAGACCTTCAAAAAAATTGCCCACCCACAGAAAGTTACACGGTCGTGTCCCCAACCTATGTGCACCCAGAATTTTCCACCCGTGCACAGAGAGTTACACGGGCGTGGGACACGGTCATGTCCCCAGCCCGTGTCCGACCAAACTCCACACCACTCACACAGATTGTTACACGGGCAAGGGACATAGTCGTGTCCCAGCCCGTGTCGACCCAAACTCACACGATTTTTGCACACGACCGGTTAATTTAAATTAAACACATACTCCCAATCAAACATTTCTCTCTCATATTCTCTCTTATTCTCCCTCTTCTCTCCACAATTCTTGCATTTCGCATTTTGATCCAAGTAAGTTTCCGACTTAATTTTGCCCTCTCTTCCTCATGATTAGGCTGGCGAATGTGATGAGGATGTCGAAGCCAGTGATGACGATGATGATGCTACGATGGCTGAGGCATCGTCTGATGATGCACATGAAGAGACGGATTCCGATCCCTCTTCTTAGTTCTTCATTTTTTGTGTTGACTTTTGTTGTTCAAGGCTTGTGAACTCTGCTACATAATGATGATGCTTTTTCATTTTGCGCTTATGTTCGACTGGCAGGGAAGTATTAGTTTTCTTTTCAGTACATATGTTTTCCTTTTCCCTATGTTGCTTGTTCATGCTGTTATGATCTTTTATCGCACATTGAGGACAATGTACATTATTAAGTGTGGGGAAGGGATATATATGAATTTATTACTATTTAGGAGACCAATTATTCACATTTGACCCAATTAATTTTTAAATTAACTTGCAATAGGTGATTAACTGGTATTAAGCCAAATTAACTGTTTCATCTTGATTATTATTAATCTTATGCTACTTTACTAGAATTGATTAGTCAAATTTGTGAAGGGCAAAGTTACGAGTTATTTAGCTTCGGACTTTAGGATTTGAGATTGGAGCAACATCACTAGTTAAGAGTTAGTCATGGTTATTTTTAAATTTACTTTTATGTATACTTTTCTCTTAGAAATTTTTAAGAGTTCTATAATTTTTAGCAAACAAACAAATGAAATTCTTCTTTTGAGAAACCCCTGAAAAATCACAATGATTGGAGGTCAAAAGTAATAACAAGTATATGAATAAAAAAATTGGTAAGGATTCGTCTTGGTCCGTTAGAAGAGCGAGATTGAGTCCCAATGCCAATTCAAATGAAAAAATTGATATGGATCGGCCTTGGTCCGTCAGAAGAGTAAGATTCTTTCCCGTTATCAATATAAGAAATAAGTTGGTATGGATCAGTCTTGGTCCGTCAGAAGAGCAAGATTCTTTCCCGCTACCAACGCAATTGTGCTTAAATAAAGTAAATTCAAAAGACCTCTCAACAAAAGCATGAACTAGGGGGATGATCAGAGGATAAGTGGATGTAAAATGTGTTTGTTCTAGATTATGGTGCTTAGTGAGATGGAAAAGAGAATTGTATACACTTTAGTCAAATGGACAAAATTTTTATGACTCTTTCTCGGTTGGCGAGATGTTAAATCTAATTTTTAGTTTAAGAATCCTTGGTTAAATGATTCGGGGTAAACTTTAATTTTCATAAATTAACTAGTGAACTCTAGTATTAAGTATTGTTGGAGCATTTGAATATGTTCATATGGAATTGGTTGACTTTATTATTACAAGTTAGTTGAGAATGATTTTCTTACCTTTCTTCAGGTCAAGTGTATTCGTTCACAGGTTTTCTAAATAGTGATAAATTTTGTTTAGCGTTTCTTGTCCTGAAAGTTTTGTTTTGATTTATTTGCTTGAGGACAAGCAAATGCTCAAGTGTGGGGAAATTTGATAACACTAATTTTAAACATATTTCATTGAGTGATTTTATAGTATGTTCCGCACATTTTTTGTTTTCTTTAAAGAAATTGATACTTAATTGAGTAAATTTTTTATTTCTAGGTTTAAACGCGTTCTAGGCTCGAAAATGAAAAAAAGGAATGAAGTTTCACTCAATTCCGAGTTCAAACGAAGAAGTTATGAAGTTTTGAAGTTGTGCAGAAAATTTACCTACGTGCAGAAAGTTACACGACCTGGGGACACGGCCATGTCCCAGGCCGTGTCGGGTGACGAAAACAGAATCCTTGTAATATACATATAAAAGGATATCTTAGGGTTTCAAAAGAGGAGAAGAGACATTACAGAAACGAAAAGACACAAGAGACGAGAGGAGATTGGAGAAGAACATTAATCAAGAAGCGAGAACGACATCGATTTCAAGATTAGAGAGATTGTTCATCAAATCAAGAGGGGTTTTTATGCTTTATTTTACGTTTTTTATGAAACTCACTTTTAGATTCGTTATGATAGCTTAGAATTCGAGTATTTAAGATTATGGAACCTAGGGTTTCATGTAACCCTTGGATTGAATTATAATTTCAATAAAGTTTCTATCTTTTCTTAATTCAATTATGTTATTTAATTGTGGATTGATAATTCTAGAGTATCAATATATGATATTATGCATGTTGATTGAGAAATTGCATGTGTAATTAGATCTAGACATAATTGAAGAGAATTACATGTATACTTAGAGATAAGATACATGTTTCTTCCGGAAATTTAATTGTTTGTGTGGGAATTCATTATACATTAATGCAATTCTAAATTATATTACTAAGTGAAGAGATTCCGGTAAATAATTTAGGATTAGGGTTAATATGCTTGAGAAAGGTATTAGCTTTAATTGTGAATCCCTCCGGTCAAAAATTATATAAACTGAATTGAATATATTTTAAAGAAGGTTATATGGTAAACACTACGGGAAATAATTCCTAAATACATTATTGCATACTTGAAGTCGTTCGTAGTTTATTGCTTCCTAATTTGCGTAATTAAGTCTCATAAGTAGTTTAGTTTGTTAATTTTAGTATTTTTAATTAATTCAAACTTTCATAATTTTCCGGTTAGATAATAAAGCTAAAGTTAATATTAGTACTCGAAGTCTCTGAGGGATCGACTCGGACTCACATCCGCTATATTAAAACTGATAGGTGCACTTGCCTTATATCAGTATTCACTTTATAACTTGAGCAAATAAGATCAATTCTTTACCTGAACATTATTTGATTTTAGAGAATAGAGTTTTTACAATAAAATATCGTTTCTCCGATCTCTCCAAGAGTTCTAAATGATGAGGAAATGTTAGGTATTTATAGACTCTTAGACATAACGGCATCTATCGGTTCATCTAGATGATCAACGAATCAGATAGAGCTTATTCAATTCATAATTATTCAATATGAGCTAGCTAATGAGCCTGCTAATGAACTAGCTGTAAGCCCCAAAGCTAAGCCAATTGACCGTATGATTGAATTTAGAACTCAAGGTTTAGGGCGATCTGTTAAAAGATTTGATCAAACCCAAATTATAAATTATTGAGAAGAATATTAGTAAAAAATGACCCCGTAAACTTAAATTTAAGAAAACAAGTAATAAAATAGGAGATTACAAAATTATAACATAAACATATAATTCCTCACTTTTATAGGGAAATGATTTATTTAAATTACAAACTATCTACTTCAAAGCAGGTTAGTTGTTGACGCTTTGTGTAGATCAGGTCTATGATAGCGGTTGTAAGGCCAACTTCTATCTTAGGATGGTTTACACGGCAGGGCTATTACAACTCTGCTTCTTCAAGGCGTGACAGTTCTAAGGCGGGGCTGTTACAACTCTGCCGCTTCGGTGTGTAACAGTTCTAAATTTAGAACCGCTATCCTAGACCTAATCTACACAAGGCGTCCACAACTAACCCGCTTTGAAGTAGACAATTTGTAATTTAAATAAATCATTTACCTATAAAAGTGAGGAATTATATGTATATGTTATAATTTTATAGTCTCCTATTTATTACTTATTTTCTTAAATTTAAGTTTACGGGGTCATTTTTTACTAATATTCTTCTCAATAGTTTATAATTTGGGTTTGATCGGATCTTTTAACCGATCGCCCTAAATCTTGGGTTCTAAATTCAATCATACAGTCAATTGGCTTAGCTTTGAGGCTTACACCAGCTACTAAGCTCAAAGTCAGTATCCTTCCTTATAAGTGTGTAAGCCTACCTAAGAAAAGTTAAAAGCAAATAAATTGGTCTAATAATCCCTGTTTTAAGTTTACTAAGTCAAACCTCTTTAAATCATCCCAAATATGAATCGAACTTCTTAAACCTTATCACTTAACTCAATGAGTTAAGCCTAAATAAATAATATAGCAATTTTTATCCCTTTAGAAACTTTATAAATTATATCATCACCGTTCTTTTTGAAAATACAACATATTTTCTCCTACATTTGTCTACACAGATATATACGTAGTATAAATGCTAATGTATCATTGTTTCATAAGTATTATAAATAATTTTACACAAGTATTGCAAATATTATAATTATACACATTAAATAACTAAGTTGATAAAAATATGTAGAAATTTTGAAAAAATAAAAGTAAAGAAATTCGATAAAATTATAAAAGAGATTTTTCTTCAAAAAATATCACCCTAATATTGCATATATATTATAATTATATGTATTGATTAACTAAAAGTGAAAAAAAAAAAAAAAAGAAGCTGGGCAAATGAACAATTAGTTGATAAGGGTGATGAGAGCTACCACTATACCACACTTAAAAATGGATTGTTCAATAGGTGGTGGATTGCAATACCACACTTAAAAATGGATTGTTCAATCCATCATAATGATAGGTAATTATCCATCGGTACGAACTTTGAAAAGAAAAAGAAAATGGGTGAAAACCCATTCAAGATATAACGAGCCATCATAAGATTAAAAGACCCACTTTCAAGTGTAAGTGCATACTCACCATTTATTTTGTGGCTACTTCAGGCAACTTAAGACTAAGGAAGGTTGATGACCGCTTGGATGGTAGACCAATTTTTTCGTTTTTCATTTTTTTATTTTTTTTTATTTTTAGTAATTAATATATATAATTATAATGCATGTATAAAAGAGTGTGTTATTTTAACAATTCATTACTTTTACAAAATTATTTTATTTTTCTATTGTTTTAGTTAATTAATACCTATATACAATTATAATATTTAAGTTCGTTTCTTAACAATACTAATTTGACAATGACGCACCAGTCATTTGTGCTACATGTACATTCGTTTAGGCAAAATGAAGGGGAAATTTGTTTTATTTTCTTGAAGTTATGTGTCCATATAATTTACGAAATTCACAAGAGTGGTCATTGCAATCTACCATTTTCCACATTATTTTCAAATTTTCACTTTTATTTATATTTTGCATATGTTGTATGGAAATTATAAAATAAGAAAGTAAGTACATTACTGCACTTTATATAAAAGCTTCAGAATTTAATTACTTAAATTAGTTTCAAGAAATTAATTGTATTATTTTGAAAATTTAAAGATTTTGGATAAAATTTCCCCTCTTATATCCCAACATGTATCTCCAAATATATAATCTTTTACACGAGCAATCTTCATTTTCAAAGTAACCTCTTGTTTATATTGCCTGTGAGCAATCATCAATCCAGCATAATTATTAATCCCTTCATTATCTATATTATAAAAGCTCTTAAAGCCTTTAAGTAACAACCATAGTTAAAGTTACTATTTAGATCAGTATTAAATATTATTTAATAAAAAAATCAATACTAAAATAATATTATAAAATTATATAACTTGTATTATTAATAAATTCTTCACATATAATTTTTCTCTCTCTTACTTTTTTTATTCTTTTTCTTTCATAATTTTCAATAAAATCGTTTATTTTCATAAGTTTTATAATTTCTTTCTTTTCTGTGATTTTTAAAAACAAGTTATTATAAATTATATAGATACATTAGAAGTAAAATTTATAATGATAAATATAAAATGTTTTCCTATAAATTTGAAATGAATATATTTTTTTATTAAATAAAAAAAATTTAATTTTTATACACACAGTGCAAGTACATGGACAGCTAGTATTGATTTAAGTTTTATCATATTCTTCTAATCCATGATTTAACCAAACCAAAGTTCAAATAAACTATCTCCCAACTATCATATTTTGAATGGGAAATTTTCAAACTGAAAAGAAAAAGAGAATTTCCAATGCCAAAAGGCCATCATCCAAAAACTTGACCATATACATATCTTCAAACAAGTAAAAACCCCAAGTGCAAACACATTTCATTTCACACCCCCACAGTACCATCCAAAACTTTCACAATCTCTGCATTCATTCTCCCAATCAGAATCCTTCAACACTTTACCAAGAATCCATCAATTGCCACCAATACCATCATAACGCCGTTACATTACTCCAGAAACCCTAAACCTAACATCACTTCCAATACGTGTCAACTCTTCATTGGACATTACACGTGACTTGAGACAATGCCAGAACCTATGCATTTAATGAGACCAACTCTTTCCCCAACACCCTCTGCTCCCTCATTTAATGCTATTGCAGCTCCTCTCTCACTTTATTCTCACCGCTCGTCTCATTTAGCGGCGCGTGACGTGCCACCGCCTTTTCATCTTTATTGGACTATTACAATATCGACGATTCAACACTACATAAAGCATTTTTTTTCAATTATTATAATATTATACTTTTTAGAATGACCCAAACTTCAAACATTAATATTTATATCCTAGATTACAATTATTTTGTAATATACATTTTTACTTGTGTTGTGCCTGCTTATATTGTATCGCGATTAGTGTTCATTACGCAAATGCCGCTGCTCATTTGCTTACATGAAGTAGAAATTAGGTTAGCAGATAGCTTTAGAAAAGGATAATATCAAAAGTACACCTAAGTTCCATCAGGTGAGAAATATAATATTATATGATTAAAAGGAAGAAAAAGCCAAAAACTTAAAAAAACGTTTAAAAAAATTAACATGCATAAAATGAAAAATCGCAAACCCTAACATATATTTAGTTAAGAGGGTTCCTTACAGTAGTTGGAATATAGCTTTTACTTATATTCATCTCCGTCCTAATAAAATAAATATATACATTGATAATTATAGAAAATTATAAAATTTTTATGGTAGACGAATGCGTATTACTTTAAAAAACAATGAACCAGAGCAGAGTACATCACCACACCGATTGATTAAGATAAAAAAAAGATATGATATATAAATAAAAATAAAATTTTATAAATATTACAGCAAAATAAATCATTTTTTAAATAATTATCATCTATATTTTACATGCTACAAACTCCCTATAAATTAAAATTTCAATAAAGCCATAATGTTTGTATCGAATCAATCTTTTCTTATACCCGATAGGTTTCAATCGCACGGGAAATTACAAAACAGATATCTAAGAGTCGTATTTTCCATAACAAAAGTGTTGATATTGACATATATGTACCAACCAGCAACAGCAACACCACCCGCGACAAGGTTATAACAACAATAAAATTAGAAAAGAAAAAGGATTAGATAAAACAAACAATAAAATCAAACACCCTTTGTGAGTCATAGTTCTCAACATCACTAAATTAAATTCCATTTTTTTTTCTCCTAATTTAATTTTATGCCTCATTCATTTTTGAGCCAACTCGGGGGTAGACCTGAGTCAATACCCGAACCACCACCCTTGCCTTGTGTTAAGAACACTGATACCGAGTAAAATTCTTACCACCGTGCAAGGAGCTCTTTTTTCTCCACTTGCGGTTCGTTCTTGACTCAGGACCCCCCACCACACTATTCACCCTTTCTCTTCCCTACCAGAGCTCACACTTAAAAATAAAAATACAAAGAAAAAAAAACCAAACATATGAAAACACGTGACACCGGCGTCGTCAACATGATCACCTCTCGCACTGAAGCGCGGCTTTGATCTTCTGAATAGTGCACGAGATCAGATTATTAACCGTCTCCACCGACTCCACCGTGAGCTTCGCCGTAGGCAAGCTGTTTACCAATATCTGAAATGCCACCGTCAGCAGCGACCCACCACCGGCTTTGCTTGGTGGACCATTTGGATTAGCGGGCCCATGTGGGCTGGGCCCATCTGGAACGATCGCGAAGCCCGATGGGAGAAGTGCCACGTAAGCAGAATCGCCACCGTTCATGACTACGTGCATGGCGGGTATATCTACTGGCGCGTACACCACAAGTGAACCCGCTGCGTCAATGCAAGTCTCTTGAAGTATCAACATGCTGCTCTGGTTCGCGTTCATCGCCTGCACAACATCACATCATATCCAACCTCCACGTTAATCAATTACCATAGGTTTGGGTAGGTATTTACACCCAATGCCACTAACTGAAGTTATAGCCTATTACCATGTTTCACAAGTCAAGAGTTAAAAATAGATGTGTCAGAAGTATGGTAATGGTCCCATATCGGCGAAGAGTCAAACCCAAAACTTTCGATTACATCACCCTTCTAAATCTTTTACTGTAAAGTAGCTAGCGGATGTTCCGGACCCCATTAACAAATTATAATATTTGTCAAGAAAAGAATGCTACGTAATTGCTAAAAGCCTTTTCAACAGATTTTGTTATTTTCTATGTGAAATATAAAAAAGAAAATGAAAAAGTTTTTGCGGTATGATCAGAGAAGAAAGGTGACAAGTGCACTGTGTATTTTGACTTTTTAATATGGTAAACACCGAAGACAAAGAACTGTCTCTATACAACTTTTTTTTTTTTTCCCTGTTCCTGGAGCTGTCTTCAAGGATACTTCCAAATCCCAACCCTGTCCCATTACAAATTCACCTTTTCCGATCTATACACGACAACCTCAATGACTTTTCGTGCAAGGACATATGCGTCATTTCAATTTCCAGCTGATGACTATTTTGTCAAACGAAAAATGGCATCTTCCAACATCGTATATTGTCATCAAATCTAGACCTTTATCCTAATCAGGATTAATTAGGTAAATACCCGTTAAGTTCGTGTATACACTAGTGAACAGTGGGTTTTACCACATCTATGTGTTCAAAAACAGTTGGAAGTCATAACACCGTGCGTGTGTGTGTGTGCACATGCACGTGGAATATATTAGGTGATGAATCTTTCATATAACATTTGGAAAATAGGTGGTCGAGATTATACTGAAAGCGTTATATAGAAAATTTTACTTTTTTTCTTAGCAACGGAAGCCTTTTGGAACTAGGAACATAGGAATCACAACGTAGAGAGATCGAGATGATATAACATACACTGGCACGTAGAAGTGAGACGCAGTTGCCATGATCTTGACCCTTGGCAATATGGGCCATCTCTTGCATTGGACCACCGTTGGAAAGAATGTCCCACTCACTCCTAAGCTGTTCGTCCCGGAGGAAATCAAATAGCCTCTGCGGAGAAACCGGCAACCAGACGGATGTGGCAGCACTGAGAACGATACCGGGCGGCTCACCAGGATCATCCACGCTCTTTCTAGTCATCACCCGAACATCCTCGTCCACATTACCCGCGCCAAGCTTATTCCATTTGTGTATCGTGGATGCGCACACGCCCGCACAGAAGTTGGCCGTCATTCGTTGTGCCAGTTTCAGCATGCTACGCCTGCCGCTGGGTGTAATAGCTGCTGCAATCATTACAAAAATATATTATTTCTTTTCGGCAAATTTACATGCATGATTTTAGCTTTTAATGCTTGTAAATAAATAGCATTACATTTATTAACTACAAAGCTGATTAAATAAATGGCCATCAATAGGTTAGGGAATGAATGCCATTCACAACTTATGATGAATTAAATTTTACTATATACACACCGGTGGTTTCGCGGGTGGGGACTGTGGAAGACATGAGAATGGCAAGGCACTCGCACTGCCGTTGGAGGGTGGTCACCCACCTTTGAGCACCGAAGCCCATGCCAGAACTAATTAATGGCCGGTAGAGCTGGTGGATTTGGCTTTCATCGTACTCTGCATGCTCTACCCATGTCACCTGCACTTTTAATTCACTCATTATCGTTCATGCCCAGCTATCCATGTACTACTATATATATCACTATGGGACCGAACGGATAAGAAAAATTATATTACCACATACGTAAAACAGATTATAAATTCAAACCTTCAGTATACAAATACTACGATGTTAAACTCAACTATATTTATAAATAAGACCAGGTAAGCCAGCTTTCACAAAAGCCACATTAATGTTTCATGCCCGACAATTATTTTTAGTCGTCTTTTTATCGTTTTTTCTTTGTTTGGGGGACCAATTACAATTATCTAAGTTTAAAATGTACTTTTCCTGAAATTTTTGAATATTTATGGATAGGAAAACTTAAAAAATAAATAAATAAATTAAAAACACTGGTATTAAAGAAACTTAAATTACGATCTCCTTTTATTAGGGCAGTTAGATGAATCATTTCTATCTCCTTGCACGTTATCATTTTTCATATTATTAGTAAGACTATCACAAAATATCCACATAAAATCTTCCTAAATGTGGATAAGTATCTGCCTATGTTTAGTAGCATTCCTAGAACTGATTACCTAAGCTGGCCCTTTTTTATATTTAGAAGCTTATTTTTATCCCTTCTTTCCTTCATCCATCATAACTCGGAAGTCCATTGCAAATTAAATTTTATAATCCATTTCACCAAGTGTATTTTTAGTATTGCATTCCCCATTTCTGTCGTATGTACACTAAAAAAACAACTTACCAAAGACATCGAAAGTATATAAGAAGTCGTAAATGCAGTGCCCAAAAATAAAAAATAAAAATAAAATTGAAAATGCACGCATATCCAAATTATCGATGAAACCCAAAAACTCATAGATGTGGAAAGGTTATGTACATAATTTCGATCATCATACAAAAATATACACACGTTTTTTGGTAGTTTAGAGTATCTATCCATGCCAGATAAATATATAAGGCTTGTATTTGAAATTATCCCATATAAATAAGGAGCCTAACATACTGGATGAGGGAAAAAAAAATACAAAACATAAATTAAAATACGTTACAGAAGACCATGTTTCTATTTGTGTGAAGATTAAGATTTTTGGTGCACAAAGTAGGAGACAAATCTCGAAAAAAGGTGGAGTACTTGGGCTCAATGAGACAAATGGTATCTCAAAGCTGTTTCTAAATAAAATAATGCTTGCAGAGATCAAAGTTCCGCAAGATTTTAAGGAACATAGTGAACTCGGAAGATGACCTCGAGATGTGTACTATTCTTTTAGATATACCTTACATTTATGATTTTCATATATGACAAGCAATATAATAATAATAATTATACGGGTTCGTTAACAAATACCGAAAGCACTTATTAAGAAACTAATAGACAGATTTACAACGTTAATTGCACCCTCCATGGGGAAAAAATTACATGGAAAAATAAATGATTTTCTTTATTGGGACTAATATCGCGGAATTACTAGTAAATGTTTTCCTAATAATAATTGTATTATATAATAGTAATAGTGCTAGTCTTGGGGTTTTGACTCAAGGGTCTTGATTTAGGAGGAGGAAAAACTAAAAAAGAAAACACATTATGAGGCTGGAAACCAGATCACACATGCTTTATATGAATAAAATAATAGGTAAGAGGATATAAGAGACAACATCAAAAGATTGGAATAGAAACATCAAATGCTTTGTTTTATTAATCCAATGTTTTGCAGATTACAAGGCATTTACTTTCCAAAGGATATGAAATTAATGTGTTTTCAAGGGCACAGAAATAAGGCAAAATGGATACTTCTACAGAATATAATAATCTGCCACTCTCGGTTTGATAATGTACGGTGGTGATTATTTAATTTAGTCCAAGAAAACCCAGTTGTTGAAACTTGGGGATAAATTAATTTTTTAAAATGACTTACAAATTAGTAGAAGCATCCAAATCGAATAAAATAAAACAAATCTAGGAAGAAGGTTCAGATTCTTTGGAAGAAAAATTGACCGAGGGACCATATTCTTAAAACACACTGACATAGAAGTGATACAGTGAGAAATCACTAGAACTAGAAAATACAATGCAAGCTTAGGAATGCCCACCAAAAAAAAAAAAGGGACACAAACCATGAAATGAATAGCTTAATTTTTATTTTTTTTTTAATTTGTTTGCCCCTTCTTCAGATTAATGTCATCGACATAGTTTTAGTGATTCAACAAGAAAAACCAAATTGGAAATAATAATAGTTAGGAATAAAAAGATGTGGAATGAGGAAATTGAATTTCTTTCCCCCCACCCCCTTCTACAGCTTACCTTGGAGTAGCCATTGGGCATATCTTGCACTACACAGCCAGAAGGGAGCCTCCTGCAGTTCACAAAGGTTGCACCGGAAGATTCACGGATGGTGTCGACCGATACATCGACCACCGCCCACACACTCTCGGCGTGCTGCTTGCAGAAGCGGAGGAAGTTTACCTCTCGGACGGGAACTAGTGGAGACAAAACTTGTAGCTCGGCATGCATCTAGGAGGAAAAGAATAAAAAGGGAGAATCATTAGATCCAATTAAAACAAGAATAATCAAGAACCTTTACAGATTAAGAGTACCAGAAAACATCTTAACTTACCAACTGAAGTACACCATTTCTGGTTCCCGCCATGCCACTTGATATCACATCGGTTGTTGAAGTTCTGGCTATCAAACAAGGAAACATTTCCGCCCATCGGTTCTGTAAAAAAAAAAAAAATTCTCGATCGAATGCGAATTTAGGAACAAATGAAATGCAAATGATTTAGGAAAAAAATTAAGTGATCGTACTGCTCACCGAGTCCATCAGTGTCTCCACAAGAGCCAAGCTATTGATGATCACCATACCCGTTTCTCTAGAAGCCTCGGTGACAAAACCATTCGGTTTCATTCCAATACATGGTGTGAACGTTCGAAGATACTCATCACGGTTCAACAAGTCCCTTCCCCCTTCCAAGCTTCTAATCCACAAGGGCTCATCGGTTTGCGCCATTTTAACCAACTCATCCATAGCAGACAAAGCCAACTCCAACAGCATCGATCTCTCTAGCGACCGGTCCATTCCCGTCATGCCACCCCCAGGCTGTCTGGCGTGTGGCACAACAGTCATATTCCCGGAAATCCCACCACCAAAATCAGGCCCCAGTGGTAAAGTCGTAGCCACATTGCTCAATCCACCGAAACCGTTGCTTCCAACCCCAAGTTCCAAACTCGAGTTCGGCAATGAAGGGACCGAGGCAGCAAGGGAAGATATTGGGCGGCCAAGGAACTTCCCAGCAAGTGCACAAACACGGTCTAGTTCATCTTTCAAACGTGCATTCTCAATCCTGAGGTGCTGTTCCTCGAGGGAAATCTCCCCAATTATAGCAGGGCCTCCGCAATTCGTGCAAATTGGGTTTCGCATAGCATCCCTAAGGGACATGTTTTCAGCACGAAGCTTATCGTTTTCATGCCGAAGCAGCGAGTTCTCGTGTCTCTCGAGCTGGGTCTGGTGCGGTTCAACCATACATCAAAAGAAAAATTCCATCTTTCATAAACCCCAACAAGAAAATTAAAGAGAAAAAGGAAAACACGCTCTCTTTTGATTGAAAGACATAATCGTTTCAGTAAAAATTTCCAAATACATAGTCCAGTGCATGTATGTACGTACCTTCATTTGAGTACGACGATTTTGAAACCAAAACTTCACTTGTCTAGTCTCCAAAGAAAGTCTCCTACTAAGCTCCAGTCTTTGCTTCTCATCAGGGTGGGGACATTCCTTGAACAAACTACTCACACAAACAGCAAAAAATAAATAAATAACACATTAACATCAAACAACCATTACTAACCCAACAAAAACCCAATAATTCCGCCAAAAGATAGGTTTTTGTAAAGTTAAAACCCATACGCTTCAAGCTCTTGGATTTGCTGAGGAGTGTGACGGTGGTATCTTTTCTTCCTAGGAGGATTGTCGGCGACATCTTGATCATCGCCAGAAGCACCATCCATGTTATCACTGCCAGATCTACTCTCATGTTCTTCTTCTCTGCTTCTCCGGTTCATGTTTTGCTCGTAATTATTGTTACTCTCTCCCATTCTGTTTATATCCCCTTGATTGTTCTCTATCCCAGTTTGCTGTTTTTTCACAAAAAACCAAACACACCCAGATCAGTAAAAAGGACATAAACAGACAAAATATTACGAAAAATAAAATAAGGAACAAAAGATAGGTTCTTTTTTTAATACAAGAGCGAGGGAGAGTCCAGGAGAGTTGAACATGGTTTTAGCTAACGGAGGGCTCACGAGACGCGGTTGCGCAATAACACCAGATGGCATGTTGATGCTGTTACTGTTATTACTGATGTTGTTATTGTTATTGCTGTTGCTGTTGGTGGTGTCGTCGTCGTCGTGCTGTTCGATGTTGTTAACGTTGTTGTTATGGGTGACGTAGGGCAAATCTGGTATAATTCTCGAACTACCTCCAGTTCCACCCGAAGTATTGTCGAGAAATCCTCCAAAACTCATCAAATTCTAAAATATTTCCTTTTTTTTTGACAAATAATTTTTTTCTTCCTAAGATGGTACTATATAAATATATTTATATATGTTTAAGAATAATAATAAAGATTAAAGTTTGGAGATGTTAAGGAAGTGAAGTACATTTAAGATAGGCATTGAGAGGTAGAGGAGACACAAGGAGAAAGAGAGAGAGAGAGAGAGTTTTCCAAATGTCTCCAGCTTCCTCTTTACCACAAGGAAGTGATTAAGCAAAGAAGAAAAATAAAAGTGAAATGAAATAATAAAAATTTTAGAAGAGAAAAGAGAAAGAAGAAAAAGCAAGTACTTAAAACGGCACGAGAAGGAGGAGGGTAGTAGGGGTTGCAGAAGAAGAGGGTAATAAGGGACCCGTAAGAACAAACCCTAATTGGGTTTCTTCATTATTTTCTTGGTTTGAGGGCTAGAGAGAGAGAGAGGGGGCGGGGGGCGTGTTTTTATGTTAATTTTGTGAACTGCATGCTTGACTGTATGTCCTGGTGGGAAGCTTGAAAGTTGAAAGGAAGGGGAGGAGAGAGAAAAGGGGTAACCCCTACATCGCCGTATTATTGACTAGGATAGTATAGCAAATTACATTTTTTAAAATAAATATTTAGACTTAAAATCTTTGAAAAGTTTGTCTCTAAATTCTATTTCGTTAATCTTTTTCCTCAGATAAATAGTGATAAAAATATTAAAATAGAGAAAACCAATAGTAAAATAATTATATATATATATTTACAATTTACCTTAACTAAAATTAGATATTTGAGTCGTTTCTTTTTTCCAATTTTATTACATACCACATGCTCCAATCTATTATAGAAGAAAAATTTAAATTCGATTATCAAGCTAAGAAATAATTATTTATATCACTAGAATATGATAGTTTTAGCAATAAATGGTTAATAAAAGCATTCATGCTATTGAAATATATAAAATATAGACAAATTAATAGTAAAATGTTTATGTAAAAGTAATTATAATTTACCTCAAATAAAATTGAATATTTAAATTTTTTTTCCTAATAATTGTATTACATATTAAAAGTTGAAACAAGGAGGATTTAGATCCGTTATGCGACCTATATATACTACTAAATTGCCACAATTTTAATAGCTTTTTAGTTTTAGACATTTGTGTATGAGTTAGTAAAGGTGTTTTTTACACTCTATTTCTACATGAAACGAAGGCAAGTCGTGTTTCTAGGCATACGAGAAATATCTTTCTAAAATTAAAGAAAATAAGAAAATAAAAGGACAAGAAACCGGGGAGAAAGAAAAAGGACATGACAAGAGAAGAGGGAAAGGGTGAGGGCGAAGGATAAAAGGGGGATATGTGGAGCCTTCGAAGCCATACAAATACATAACCCCAAAAAAGGGTGGTTGACTCTCTCTCGCTCTATAAAGTCTGTGACTGTCAGTTGTAAAAATTGTGCTGTAAGTTGTAACTTGTGACTTCGTACCTCAATCTTCTTCCCCGAAAAAGCAGATCCATTTTTTTTTTCTTTTTTCTATTTTATCTTTTCCTTTTGACACTGTTGTAATAGAACGCGTGACATAAGACTTATGCCTAAGAGCAAATTAAAATATTATAAAAAGTTACTGTTGTATCTTTCAAGTTTGACCCCTATTTCTTTCCGCTCTGTTCTTTCGTTTTCAAAATTAATTTAATATTGCAATATCTTATTTTCATCCATTAACAAAGCATTTGCACCATAAAATTCGACTTTTATCTAGAAGTGACGGTGTAATTCTAGGTTGACTCCCCCTTTTTTTCTTTTCTTTTTTAATTTTTGCACAATCTATTCATGGTTTGATGGTTTGGCAGTTGAAATCACTACTATTTAAAATCAATTATTCGATTTTAAAAAACGAAAATCTAGCTCTACTTTATATTTAGTACTATTTTTCTATTAAGAGTTTTGAATAACTTAGTTACCGTAAAAGTAAAAATCCCATCATTATCTTGATTGTATTATCATATAAGGTTGATTTATCTACTTGTCTTATAATAAAATCTTCTTCCATTAAGCTTTCTATTTCCTCAATACAACCTTTTGAGAATTATCCTCATTAACCAACTTTTTTTTAATTGGAATTTGTTTAAATAACATTTAACTCACCAAATATAAAAAGTAAATTGATGGCATTTTTTATATACTTATATATTCACATTCCACTTCATTCTAAATTTATTTATAACTAAACACAATGTAAGAATAGATTTAATGATTTTATGAACATTCTCATAAATTGGAATGAATTGATTATCTCATTTAGATTTCATTGCAATCAATTCTATTGATTTTATTTTAAACTATTCATACAATTCCATTGATTTTGTTTTAAACTGTTCACATGATTCATATGAGGTATAAATGTAATTTTTAAATAGGGTAAAATTATAAAAATTAATAATTTAAAAATATTAAAATCATTTATATATATCTTAACATACTTTCGTAGCTAAGGAAGTGACAAAGGAAAACCCAACCCTTCGATGTCCTCCGTCGGTCGTGTCCGCAAAGCTTTGACAACGTAACAGACCACCGAATTGTCTTATCAGCAAGCACGGGTTAAATCAGAACGGCTATTAACTTCACCAGTAATTCATCGCCACGTGTAGAATTTATTAAATTGTATTACAAATCGTTAAAATTTCCGGTACTGATCAACTATTGAATAAGTCACTTACGTAATTTTCCAACAATACCCAGGACAGAAGCATAACATACGATTAGAACGGATTTGTTTGTTATTATAATCGTATCATATTATATATAATTTTGTTAATGATTGTATTAAAATTTATTATAAACTTTATAAAACAAAAAAATTCTTTTAAAAAATTATTAAGAATACATAATACTTTTCTTAAGAATTTAAAAGAATAAACATTTTACCTTTTTTCTTTTAATATATAGACTAATTGAAACCTAACTATGAACTTATGGAAAAATAAATAAAATTAATATATAAAACGTGTGTAAATTTTGTTTTCAATAAAAATATATTAAAAATATTTAATTATGAAATTGCAAATAGAAATAAAAAAGAGCAAATAGACAAAAGTATAAACTTTTTGTAACTTCTTTTCATGATAGCTTTATAGAATTGTTTTATCAATTATGATAAAAAAAAATCCTTTTGAATATAAGTTATTATATAATCAATCATTTAACACTTCACATTCATTTGCATAACATTAGTTATAAAAAAAATATTGCATAAAACATACAAAAACTACTTTGTTAAAGCATTAAATAAAACTTGTAAATATTATGAAAGATATGATCATATTATGCATACATGTGAATTACATCATAATCTATCCTTATGCAACAAAAGTAAAATGATCTAGGTCCCTCAAGGACAAATTTACATTACAATAACTAACCCCAAATGACCCAAACTAAAGTAAGTACCAAAGAGATAACCGTTTATTTTGTAGGATTCTTCAAGCCAAGATAACAAATAGATCTTAGATAGCAATTGCTCAAAACATATGACAGGAGACACATCTAAATTGACACTATAGACTTAAAGGAGAGAGGAAGCATTACCTTCGGAGATAATTAAAAAGCTCATGTCTTTTATAAATGTAACATTTGCATTAATAATGATCTTACTATTAAGCACGTGTTATTCATTGATAATTCAAAACATAATTTACTTTACATTAGTCAATTGTGTAACATAAGATATAAAGTAATCTTTCATACATCAAAGTATTCTATTGAAAACATCAATAATGACCAAATCTGTTTTGAGGGGTATAGACGAGGAAATATTTACAAAATTGACTTCAATATGTTTTCATATTCTCTTGAGACTTGTCTATCCACTCAAAATAATGATAGTTGGTTGTGGCATTGAATACATCAAAATGTTCTATTGAAAACATCAATAATTATCAAATCCGTTTTGAAGGGCATAGACAAGAAAATATTTACAAAATTAACTTCAATATGTTTTCATATTCTTTGGAGACTTATCTATTCGCTCAAAACAATGATAGTTGATTGTGGCATTAAAAGTTAGGATATGCTAATATATATATCTTATCAAAACTAGCTAAAAAGAATCTTGTTAAAGGATTAGCTAAAATTAGTTTTAATAAAGATAGAATATGTCAATATGGCAAACAAATAAAGTCATCTTTCAAGTCAAAAGATGTCATCTCCACTTCTAAGTCACCCTAACTACTACACACGAATTTATTTAATCCAACTCAAATCTTAAGTTTGGGAGGGAAAAGATACACCTTGGTTATAGTTAAAGATTTCACTGGATACACTTAGACCTTGTTCCTTGCCAATAAGGATGAAACTTATCATATATTCTTGAACTTTAGCAAGAAGGTCTAAAATAAAAAAGGTCTTCTCATTGTCTCTATAAGAAGTGATCATGGGGAAGAATTTGAAATTTTTTATATGGAAGATTTCTGTAATAAAAATGGAAAAGAACATATCTTCTTTGCACCTAGAACTCTGCAACAAAATATAATTATCAAAAGGAAAAATACGACTCTTATTGAAATGGCTAAGACAATGTTTTGTGATAATAACCTATCTAAATATTTTTGGGCTAAAGCCATCAATACGACTTGTTACATATCAAATCGCATTTTCATTAAACCAATTCTTAAGAAAATCCCTTATGAGCTTTAAAAATACAAAAAACCTAACATATCATATTTTCATCCATTTGGAACAAAATGTTACATTCTCAATAACAGAAAGGAACAATTAATAAAATTTGATTCAAAGTCGAATGAAGGTGTTTTTTTTAGATATTCTCTTACTAGTAAAGCTTATAGAGTATATAACAAGAGAACACTTGTTGTAGAAGAGTTAATTCATGTTGCATTTGATGATACTTATGTATATAAAGAGTTTAACGATGAAATAGAAAACATTGGTACTCATTTGGACAATCTTGATTTTAACAAGAATCAATCTAACTCAATTGAAAAGGAATTCTCTAAGCAAGATGAAATACTCTAACTTAGATTTACCTAGAGAATAGAAGTTTGTGAAAAATCACCTTAAAGATCTAATAATAAGAGAACCATCTAATAGGTTGCAAACTAGAGCCTCACTTAAAAATCTAAGTAATGTAGTATTCCTATCTCAACTTGAATAAAAAAAAAATGTAGACGAAGCTTTAAAAGATGAATTTTGGATTCAAGTTATGTAAGAAGAGTTAAATCAATTCACTAAAAATGAGGTATGGAACTTAGTATCTAAACCAAAAGATAGACCAGTAATTGGAACTAAGCGGATATTTCAAAACAAGTTAGATGAAATTGGAATAGTAACAAGAAACAAGGTACGTGTAGTTGCAAAAGGCTACAACCAAGGAGAAGGAATTGATTTTGATGAGATATTTGTTTCGATTGCTAGATTAGAGGCCATTAGAATGCTTTTAGCATTTACCAACATAAAGACTTTAAATTATATTAAATAGACGTTAAAAGTGCCTTTCTAAATGGTTATAATAAAGATGAGGTATATGTAGAGCAACCACTAGGTTTTGAGGATAATGAATTCCTAAACCATATATATAAACTCAATAAAGCCTTGTATGGACTAAAGTAAGCTCCTAGAGCTTGGTATAAAAGATTGAGTAACTTCTTAACAAAGAATGAATTCAATAAAGGGAAACTTGACATAACATTATTTATTAAACAACACAATGATCACATACTAATTGTTCAAATATACGTTGATGACATTGTGTTTGGTACTACTTATATAGATTTAGTTAATAAGTTTATCCAATGCATGAAAAATGAATTTAAAATGAATATAATGGGAGAACTCAACTATTTCTTAGGTCTTCAGGTTAACCAAACTAAAGACGGAACCTTCATTAACTAAGCTAAATACACTAAAAAACTCTTTAAAAGGTTCAAAATGGAAAATTATAAAACTAAGCAAACTCCAATGAGCACCACTCTAAAACTTAATAAAGACAATAGTGGAAAGAGCATTTGTGAAAAGATATATAGAGGCATGACTGAAAGTCTTCTATATTTAACTGCATCTAAGCCCAATATCATTTTTGTTGTATGTCTATGTGCACAATTTTAATCTTATCCTAAAGAATCTCACTTAAATGCAGTCAAACACATTTTCAAGTATCTTACGAGCACTATTGAAATCAACTTATGGTATCTCAAGTTCACCTGACTTGATCTTGTTGGATATTCCGATGCCAACTTCGCCAATTGTAAAGTCAATCGAAAAAGCACAAGTAGGACATGTCATTTCCTTAGTAATCCATTAGTATCATGACACTCAAAGAAACAAAACTCAATAGTACTCTCTACTACTAAAGTTGAATATATAGCAACCGGTAGTTATTATACCCATGTTTTATGGATGAAGCAAACATTGCTTGACTTTGGTTTAAAATTTACCAATTTTCTAATAAGATGTGATAATACTAATGCTATAAATTTGACTAACAATCCAATTCAACATTCTAGGACTAAGCAAATAGAAATTTGACATAACTTTATTCGCAACAATGATATTTGCCTAGAATTTGTTGACACTCGCAATCAAATAGCCGATATCTTCACTAAACTCTTAAGTGAGGAAAGATTTTACACTGTAGGAAGAGAATTGGGAATGATCTTGTAAGATGAGTGCTAGACACATAAAAACCAACATAGCTTTTTTTTTTTTTAAATTAACTTGTTAAGTAAGTTGATCGGAAAATATCACACTATCAGGTATAAGAAACATGATCATAAGGCTTTTATGTATTAAATATCATGTTTAACGTATTTTAGGCACACTTAAAGTCATTCATGCTTATCTAAGTTTATATATGCACAAATTTATCATGCATTGGTTTTCATGCTCAAAATCAGGGCTCACATGTCCATTTTCATTCATTCATAAATTATGCTTGAGTGGTCAAGTTAACATAAATTGAATTTCATGTATAATTAACCTCTCTAGACCTATATTAGGTACTAATATGCTATGAAGCATTTTTGGCATATTTTAGTCAATATGAGTGCTATTTGGTTTAACCATGAGTTATTGTGCAGTTTTATAACTTCCTTCATACTTGGAGAATGAACTTATCTTAAAATTGTAGAAGGATGTGCACTTATTCACCATTTATTCATATGATTAGCCTTGATCCCAAGGAACTCATATGGTGATTTTGTGATTTATAAAGTCTTGATACTACAATTTGCTCTCACAATTCTTAAATATGTATTTGAAAGTTGCTCAAAGTATTAGGGTACCAAAACTCAATGGCTATTCACATGACTTGTTTAAATATGCACTCTTCTCTCATTAAATAAATCGTAGGATTTTAGAGTTTGATTTGGAAAAATTTTTGAAATGTAGCTTAAATTTTCCTTTACCAAGCCTTAATGGACTCAACTAAACTCATTTGAAGTGTTAAAATGTTCATCAAATCTCTACAAGTCCAATTTGAATTGGAAACTTTGCTAAAAAAAGAGAACTCTACTATTTTTCTGCAAAATCGCAGAAAACTAGCATGTCAGTTACCCAATACATTAGCTTACTGGTTTACCCCCTTTGATAACACAAAACTTTCAATTCTAATCATTTAACCGGCCAAGCTAGTTCGCCTAAACATCAACATGCCAGTATATTGCACTAAATTTTGAATTCATTTCGGTTCTATTCAATGAATCGGCATGCTGGTATACTCCTTTAATTCTTCAATTTGCACCGATTCTGTTTCCTTAACCAGTATACCAGCTCCCCACACTATCAGCATATCGGTTCATCAATTTCTTAACGTGACTTTAGTCATACTAAAACTTTTCTCTCCCTCTATCTTCTTCCATAAAAACCCCCTTTCTCCCCTTCAAACCTTAACATCTTTCCCTCTCTTCAATCCTCCTCTTTTCCTCTATCAAAATTCATTTTTTTTCCCTCAATCAACTCACCACTCTCTCAACTCTCTTTCTCTCTCCTCATTACATCCCACTTCTCCTTCTTCTTCTTCCTCTCTTTACTTTCTCTTTCTAACCATACGCATCAATCGTTACTCTACCATGCACCGTCCACCCGCTTCTACCATCACGCCAGCTTCCATCACCTACACTCTCAGCACTATCCTATCTATCTTAACTCATATCCACACCATCCACTCTCCTCCTCACCACCCATGTCCATACACATCTACACCTCTTTAACTACTCATGGCACCGCGCATTGCTTATGGATTCATATCCTCTGCCTATGACCATCAACTCTTTCTATCACACTAGTATGCCTAACAATTCAAGAAGTTTGCTGACCTCAAAATTGATACTAGTATCTTCTATCCCCCGGAGGTGCTCAAGGAGTTTCACATTGCAGCTTTTCCTAGCATTATCACCAATCATGTCCTTGATATTTTTCAGCTTCCTAACAAGGCACACGATGATGCACTTAAATATTTTTACTATAATATGTTGGACTCTCTAGACAATCAAGGTTAACCAAAATTAAAAATGAATCCAAGTGATAAATTTCGTCGTCATGTCCTTTACACTTATGTTTATGGTACCTTAATCACTATTACCCTTGAGGATATTTATAGCCTTATTGGCGCCACTATTGGAGGAACTAATTAAATGTCAATTACTATGGGGCCAAATTCTATGAAAGAGTGTTCATATATAAGGGTATTAGTGGAAATTGGGGCAAGGCAAAAAATTTAGCAACCATTTGATTGGATCTTAAGACCAAAATCCTCTATCATATTATAATTCATAGCTATTGCCCTTGTCGAGGCTAGCAATCCAATGTCACACTTCAAGACTTATGGATCTTATATTATTTGATCATGAATAAGCAGATTGATTTCTTTAGTATCATTGTTTAATAGTATCATTGTTTAATGCTTTAAACATGTTACTAATAACCCATCTCAAGCTTTCCTTCGGTTTGGGCAATTGGTTATACAATTGCTTATTAGAAAGGGTACTCAATTTCTTTCCTCCCCTCGAGTTGCTTAGGTTAAGCACCTTAAGTTGATTGATATTTGTAGATGTATTTAGAGGAAATCGGGGAATAACAAGGTTAGGAAGAAAGACCTTCCTCCTCTTAATCTTGGCTCCCCTAGTACTCATACGGTTGCTGCTTCAAGCCGTGTTGCTACTCCTCTACTTGAGGGATCTTCTCACTAGCCTCTAGTTGACTATGGGTTCCTCTTTTTTGATCCGACTGCTCCTTTAGCCTCTTAACATCCTTTTTATCAATATTCATAGATGCGCTATAATTAGCTTAGGGAGGACATTCATGATCACTTACACAGTGGGTTTCAAGGGCTCTATAGTAATTTTTAGCTGAACTACCATTTTCCCTTTTCTTCCTCTAACTCAGGACAATGATCCTACTGCCACTTAGTTATGCACTTCAGCATTTTATCCTTTCTTTGCTCTTTTTTATTTAGGGACTTAGTCTTTAACCGCTCTTTCATTTTATTATTGTCTTGTAAACTTTGGTCCTTGATGGGCATATTCTTTATGTTAGACGTTTATGACTCCTTTTTGTAAGTTTTGTTTGCTACACTTTTGCTCTCAATTGACCTTGTTTTGCTATGCTGGATGTTTTATTGTTCTTTTTTAGCTTTGTGTATCCTTGATCTTCTTCTTGTAAGGGGCATATTCTCTAATATAAGCTAGAACTCTACCGAATTTTCGACTTCAATCTTCTTTTCTCTTCACCGCTTAGATCCTGCTCCTTTTAATGAGGCCAAAGGGGGAGAAATAATTTAAGTCATTAATTGGTTAATTGAAGTTGGTAGTCTAAAAGTTAAAAATTGCCTAAATTAGATATTTTTATTGATTGGTTAATTATAAGTTAATTGGGTAATGGTCATTTCCCTTTAACTCCTAGACATATACATTATATCATTTGCAAATTTATTATATCCATTATATTGAGTTATCATGAAAATGATCAATTCTCACCTCTTTGCTTAATCTTATTCAATTATTGATTATCTTTAATTTCAATGATAAATTGAGGGGGAGCACTTAGGCATTTAATAGCTATGTCCTCATCAAAAAGGGGGAGATTGTTGAATCTATGGTTCATTAATTGATTTCAATGAAAACAAAAAGTATATATCTAAATATGTTGTTTTTAAAGAGAACCAAGCAAGTGGATGACTAAACTAAGTATCATTTATTTATATTGAGGTAATTGAATAAAATTGATCAATTTGCTTAAAGAATAAATATATCAATTATCTTTACAAGAAATTTAATCTTTTGAAAGGTAATCAAATGATTTTGAAGTTAGATTACAAAGTGTATTTGTTTGTTGTGTGATAAAAGAATTTTCAGGTGATATTTAGCATACCAGGTTGACGGCTTAGGAAAAAACCAAACTGACGATATAAAACCTTGAAAAATCACTTACTGCCCTGAAGGTGCTGGTATGCTGGTAGAATATTTTATTATTGGCTTATTGGTAGAGTATTTTATTACCGGTAGTACAACGAACCAGAACGCGGATAAATTTGATTCAAGTAGCCGTTGGAGCATTTAATGCTTGGTAAAGGGAAGAATTTAATGAATTGATATAAAAACTCAATAACCCAACCAAAGGAAATTAAGATATAATATTATGTTGCAATTAAAAAGACATTCTCTTGCACTCTTAAGTTTATTTACTTCTCTTTAGTCTCTTGTACACTTATTTACTATCAAATAAAAAGAGACATAGTTGTAATACTTGAAAGTCCTCACATTTGTAATCTTGAGTGAAGAAAGTGATATACTTGAGTTAGTTGTGTGTAAAAGAGATTGTATAAGCTCGTGTAACTCTTAGAGCATTAAGTTGTGAAATTAATGAAGTGAAATGAAGTCCTTGATTAGAGGCATTATGAGTCCGTAGAGACTAGGGGGCGGTTCGAACTCCATGGTATATCCGGGCTTGAATTTCTATATCCCTATCTCCTTTAATTTCTATACTTATTATTGTTTTATTATTACATTTATTTCGTTATATAAAAAAGAATTGCATATTGTCCTAAAACTCAATTCACTACTTCCCTTCTTGAGTTTAGCTTAGTGTTCTTAAAAAATTGCCAACAAAACTAACAAAGTTATCCGGGTTTGAATTTCTCTATCCTTATCTCGTTTAATTTCTATACTTATTATTGTTTTATTATTGCTTTGATTACTCTTATTATTACATTTATTTGGTTATATAAAAAAGAATTGCATATTGTCCTATAACTCAATTCATTACTTTCCCTCTTGAGTTTAGCTCAGTGTTCTTAAAAAATTGCCAACAAAACTAACAAAGTCATCCAATAGTTCACATATAAATCTAATTCAAAGAGAAAAAGATAATTCTAAAGCAATGGTTGTTTTATATTTTGAAGCATGATAGATATTTCCTTCTTTATTGTACCTAGCAAATTACCATCTTTAGATATAAAGGGAAAAACATGGTATTTAAATAGTTGCAATTCTAAGTCTTAAATAATAGTTCTAAAAGAAAGTTTAAGGCATGAGAAGTATAAATATCAAAAACAAAAAGAAAAACAAGAAGGCTAAAAACAAACGTGAAATAGTTAAAACATAGTTGCAAGAATTTGAGAAAGTAGTCAAGTGATCAATGGTTGTGAATAATCCAATAAAAAAATCTAAAAGCAACATTCTAAAATCACAACATATATCTTGAGACGCATGACAAAAAGTGCCAATAAATATAAAGTCAAAGATAGTTCATAAAGTTCAATCATTACTAGAGATGGAAGTATTATTCCAAAAAAAGCTACATTCCATTGCTTTAAATTTGTTGTAGAAGCCTTCTAAGATAGGTCAAACGCCCTTTAGGTTGAAGTTTGTTCAAAAAAGTTACAATATCTAGCCTCCTACTAACTTATTCAAAGCATCATTATCCTTAGTTAGCCATTTGATGTTTTGCAAAAGGCAATCAAATCAGTTGTCAATCAATCCATGACACTTTTATTAAAGCTCCTTATCTCTTGCATTCCTACTTCAAAGTTGCTAACTATCAATGAGAACTCAGATATTACATCCTCTCAAATCATAGATCTCCTCCTTTTTGAACTAGTATGTGTAAGACCTTAATGGATGGATGGCTCTATTACTTCTTTGCTTACCGTCATCTCATTATTAATGTCCTGTATTGGGATTGCCCTCCTTTTATCTCCTTGATGACATCCTTAGCTATTTGTGCATCTTCATTTGTGATAAAATATGTCGTATAAATAATGGATAACTCGTGCATGTATTGGAGCCTCTTGGTCATGACTAAAGTGGTGTTCTCGTGGCTCTATAAATAAAAAAATACGATATACTGTACAACATACTACTAAATAAGCTTCCAACACATGCTTCTCTATGGTCACAATCTTTCTGTTGTTGACCTATCAAAATCTACTAATTAATTTCTTATTCACCGTATTATATACTATGCTCCAATCCTTTTTTCGATTCCTAATATGTGACTTTATGTGTCGCTTGCCTTTTGACCTACACTTAGGAATCCTTACATTTAGTATCCTCTCTAATTCGCTGAGATATCTACTTTCAAAGCCCATATTAGCATTATGTGTTCAATCATAGATGCAACTAGTGCATTGTTTTCTATAATTATTCATTTCCTTTTAGTTTGTTTGTTAAGTCTATTATCCGTTTATGTTGAACGTATCTCCTTTATTTATGTAGTTCTATAATAAGAAAAAAATTATGAGAACTCGTAGATGTTACATATAAAGGAAAAATAAATTATGTAGTCTTTTCATTAGATGAATTAGTACATTGTTGTTGGTATGGCATTTATAAGACTCATTATAATAATTGATAAATAAATTAACAGGTATTTATATTTTTTAGCTGTTGTCTTATTCTTCATACATCTGTTTCATATTTTAGTTGAGAATCCCACTCTTAATATTCTAAATATAGCATACCGGAACAGAAAAAATCATCACAATAACATTCTCCAAATGGAAAGGAAGATATAGTATACCTTAGTACCATTAAACTCATTTTATCAATCACTAAGCTATATTAAAGCTATAACAAAATCGTATGTAATATTTTCTGAATAACAAATGTAATGGAAGATAAAGATAGGTGAAGATAAAGTTATAGTGAAACCAATACACTATTTGCTAGATTACATATCTAAGACAGTACAACAAAGTAAAAGCAAAAAAGTTAGTTTAGTTTTTTTTTTTTTTACAATAGATTTTCAACCATTTTTATACATAAAAGTAAATGCTATAAAACTTTCATTTGTTAGTTCAGTTTTGCTATTTGAAAGGGTGAAAATAAAAAAAATTACAATATAAACAAACTTTCTTAAAACTAAGTAAGTAATATCTTTATAGCAAATCAATAAATGACAAAAAAAAATACATAATATTCACTACAATAAAGAATGTTCCTTATACATTGCATAATGATCTCACAATAAAGCTCTCTTTTCTACTACACTTTAATCTCAAATGGTGTATGCACTATATCATGCAAAAATATATACGTCCTAAATGATGGGGAAAGAAATAAAACAAGTAAAACTAAAAAGAAATATCAAATTTATTAATAATGACTGCTTTTGGTACAACAATGCATTGGAACACTTGGTGAAATGGAAATAATATTCATGTAATTAACTATATAAAGTTTTAAGTACATCCATTGCATTGAATGGAAAATTCAATTGATAGTATATCTTGATCTACTTTATTCATTGAACATTTCATTCATTTACTACATCCTTGAAATAGACTATATATCATCACCAGTGTCCCTAGTGCTTTCTTTAATGGCATCTATATGGTCCTTGAGGAGATTAGAGGTCATTTTTTGCCTAATGAAGTTGTGGAGTAAATAATACACTAATATGATTTTATTATAGATTCCTAGTGGATAATAGGATGACACTTAAGGATACTCTACCTTTATTTTAAGGAATCTAAAGTATCGCTCTATTATATTTCGAGTAGATATATGTCTCAAGTTGAACAATTCTTTTCTAGGTTGATGCATTTGCCATTATGTATTTAAGTGATACCCTTAACCTTTAAAAGGTGCAAAAAATCCCTTACAATTGGGCTAACCTCCATCCACAAAGTAATAGCATCCTAAATGAAGGGTGTGAAATGGATTATATTTTAATTCTAATGATTTTTAATTAAATTAAAAATAAAATTATGGGGAAGCCAACAAAGCATGCCCTGGGAAACTTTAAGATCGTACATCTTAGTAATTGTGTCTTATTAAGCTACAAAGTCTTCCTATCTAAGCTATACGTAGATAAAGTGCATCTTGGTATACAAACATTTAGGCTACACATAGACAAAAATAAAATTAATTCTATTATTAACTACAAAGCCCTCCTGTCTAAGCTATACATAGACAAAGTGCATGCTGGGTGTACAAACATCCAAAATATTAGTGGCAATCTCATTTTTCTGAGACTTATATCTCAATTTATCTTTTATGGGGACTTTAATTGAGATATAGGCTCCATCTAAAGCACCTAAGTAGTTCTACATGAGAATAAAACAATTATATTCTTATGTATTTTGAGGTATGTATGCTATGGAATAGTCTAAATTATATTAGCAATGTTAAGTTTGTACCTTAAAATATTTCCATTGATCATTGGAGCAACTATCAGTAACCAATTCAGGCTTCTTGAGTTGTTGATTACTTAAGTATAATGTTGTGTTCAATATACAATAAAAACACCAACTAATTGTTGCTATAAACCTCTTAAAATTGTGTTTGATCACTCTATTCGTCTAATGGTGGGCAAGAATATGTAAGAACAATACAACTTACTCATCCATAAGACATTTTTTTGTTGCTTTCAATATTGCTATATCCTCTAACATTTCGTACAGTTTAAAAAAGGCGTGCATATCCAATATTAATTGTTCAATACATATCATGGCACCACTATGGATAAGCCTCCTAATGTATTGAAATTGCTAGTAAAAATTTAAATCGTAGGTCTGGACTCAAAAGTGATAAGTATGCAATGCCAAAGCTTACAACTCAAACATGATGTGATATCTAACATAACAATACTTTAGTGAAAAAACTAAAAGGGAGTAAGAAAATTTATTTTCTTTTATGACTCAATCTCATGAAACCTCATATGATCCATCACTTAAAAAACATAACCATGCTCACATATCAATTAAGGTCAAGAAGTTTAAGCAAGTGCAACACCTAATAGCTTAAAATTGGTAAAAGATATAGCCTCATCCCATTAACACAATAGTTGAATCCAATATAAGGTATTTATAATTATATAAGAGGAAGTAGTAAATACTAATAAGTTCCTCAATTTCACCAAGTCTATTATGATATATTAATATTGCACAAAGAACATTCAATTGAAACAAGATCCTTAAACTTCCCACTCCTATAACTTCGACTCTGTAATCATATTATTAAAGTTAAGCACTGCCAAGTGATTATAGACATTCCTTCCTCTTCTTTCTATGCTTAGTTTACTATAATTGAAATCAGTACAAATAAGCTATCTTTCTATACTTAGTCTACTTTAAAATAGCAAGACCTTTCTTTGTCAAATTACAATATGTACAAAATTAACATGAAACATTATAAATAACTGAAGACATATAAAGCCTACAAACATTACTTAACCATGCCCCAAAATTGCTAAGAGAACAAAAAAGTAATACAATTAAACCAATCTAACTTATAAGTTTCAAACCTATGCTGTCACTCCACACAAATTAATTTCACTAAGAATTTATGCTTTTAACATGGTGAAAATATAAAAAATACAAAAAAAAAATAAAAATAAGCAACTAAAGAGAGTGTATTATGAAGGTTGCTACAACTAATTCTCTTGCTAGTGCATCTACTAAGATGTGAATAGAAGTTCTTACCATCGATTATGGATGGGAAGTGAAGAAAATTTCAAGTTATATAAAGAAATTAAATGATATTTCATAATAACTTACTCCTACTGTAATGAAGATGTGTTTCATCCCCTTCTCATAAATGGAGTTATATAAAGAATCACCTCAACATAACCACATTTTACAATGACAAATGGTATGATTTTAAGAAAATTCAAAATAAAAAATGAAAAGGCAACACATGCAATTCTTTTGAAAGGTTTAGCTTACCAAACTTGTTGAGAAGAAGAAAGGGATGAAGATTTGGAAATTTCCCCTTTGACTTCATCATTCGAAGAGAGGGAAGATGAGTATGTAGTTCTGTTGTTTTTTTCTTTAGCACACTTACATAAGATAGCATTGGGAAGAGAAGAATGAACTTGGATTAAGGTTTACGTAAAAGTTATGATAATACAGTGGGGATGGTTTGATTGTATTAACTGAGAGTAAAATGTATTATTTTTTAGTTTGTGTGAGGGTAATTTGGGAAGAAAATTGAATCTACCACTTTAAAAGTGTAATTCATGAGGTAGACTTAAGAATCTTATTTATACTTTTTAAAAGTTTTGATGAGTCTAACTCAATCCATAACATACATAACATGATCAAACATGATACAAGAGTTCAAACGGAGTTGGTATAAACTAACATACATCTAACATAAATGTTATGCCTTGGAGTTATAAAGTCGCAACAGTTTCGTTATGTAAACCAACCTATAATAACAACTAACCTTACAGTACCTATCATAAATATGATCTACATAAAACATCGATAACTCCTCATTTTGAAGTAAATAGTTTAATTAAGAATTTAGCTAAAATTTATAATAACTATTAAAACCTTAAGTCAATATATATAATTACATGTAAATTATCATAGAATTTCTAAGAGATTCTATATCGTAATATAACAGTCAGCTAATTTACATATCATACATCAGTTTTACATTCTAAAGATACTAGAAGACCTTAAACAAAAACTTGATTATTGGGCTAGTAAATCCTCACTCCCCATAGTTTCAAAAGAAACTTAACCTCTGGGTAATTGTATCATGGCATCGTAAATCAAAAGTCAGGACCTGCAAAGAAATCTATAAGGATATGAGTAACTACAGCTCAGTAAGTTAAATTGAAAACTCATGAATTTATACAAGCACAAACAAGATTATCAAGCAAATTATTTTCATACAGTGTAACAAGCAAGTGTCATCACATAACATAGTTCAGTCCATTGCGAAATCAGAGTAATTTCACCCTCTCTAATCTGGGTTGAGGATTTTTCATGTTATGCAACAGCTCATAACCAAACCTAGATTTGTGCCATGGAGACACTGCTCCTCTGAAGACTATCCTTCAAACCAATGCCTCCATCCTCACTGTAACCTCCTCTCTCGTCACTTAGTTTAGCTAATGATGAAGAAAAGACTAACTTACTATCCAGCACTATCTTTTTTAAAGGTATCGCTGTTTGGTTGGAGAATCCTAAAGATCTCCTATAGGGTTGCAATGCATGTCTTTTTAGGGTATTTAGGTCTATAAGGATTAAGTTCGATTTAGGATGACCAGACAATTTTACACTACTCCAATCACATCAGTCATCAAACATAATATAAATTTCAGCACGAAATCAGATACACAGGCATATGCATAAGACTACTTCCAATTACAATCATGCATAAACCGAAGTCTCTGAGTATTCTAAAATAGTACTCTGAAATACGATGAAGTATTAAACTCAATTTACTTGAAATTCTTAGTCGCTCAGTCAATTCTCCTTATATACCTATTATTTACTAACAATTTGTTCTATGTTAGTTCATGGTTTAATTTCCGAATTTGATTCTGGTTCAGGCTCTAAATTGGTTTCAACTATGAGTAAATCCTAAAATTACGTTTCAAACCCTAATGTGAAATTAATCACATCAAGCTTAAGTATTCTAATATCATACTAGGTCTTAATTCAATATTTTAACCTACTCAGTACACTTTAATCCTGATTAATGTACCGGGTTTATTTTTTACGTGAGAAAATTTTATATTTTTTATATAATTACCTAAAATTAATGTTTGTACCAGATTTAATATGTACTGATATTATTATTATATTATCTAATTTAAGCTATTATTTTATATTTATTAAAATTCCAATTTCACATATTATTAAATTACTCACATTTATTATATAATCCCCATATTAATTGCAATTAATACTCCAAATACTAGGATTATATTACCTTATTAGAGATTAATATCCTTAAACATCTAATTACCTTATAAATTAGTAATTAGTTATTTAATTACTTAATTAGTCCAAAATTACTCATTTTTCTCATTTATTTAAGACTAAAAAATTACTTAAAAATTTTGAAAATTAATTTAAAAAAAAATGGCTTCATAGCACTGTTCTATATCACTTAAGTATTCTACAAAAAAAAAAAAAAAAAAATCGAGCTCAAAACCACACTCCTAAGTTTATTTATTTCTAATCCTAAATATGCTCGGTTTTACTTACTTTCTTAAGCAACTTATATTTTCAGACATAATTAAACTTAACGACTATTTTTTTCCTAAATCTACATACAATAAAACATCAGAATAATAAAATTCATAATTTTCTCAGTAAAATAAATAATTTTACTAAATTTTGCAAAATTGGTTGAAAAATTAGACTCACTTAACTCTTAGGCTTTCAGCCGCCAACTGGTCTAAACGCTTGGTTTGGAGTGGGTTAGCGATGGTGGTGGTTTAGTTCTAAGTGGAGGTGATTCATGGGTTTAGCTTAATAGCCTTAATTGTACAATTTTGTGTAAATTTTTTAAACCCTAGTTTTTTCTCTTAATTTTTGGTTCTCTCAAAATTTTTTCAACTCTCAACAAACCAAATGAGCTTTTGTAATTTTCTTGCTATTTATAGATTTGTAACAAAAATTTAGTGTATTAATTAGACAAGATTATGGCTTATCCTCTTCCATTTTTACCTGTTAAGTGTTTGATTTTGATTGGCTAAAATTTTATTTTCCTTTCCTTAGCTACCACATCTTAATTCAGATCATTCCTTATCTCCCTAATTTTTCTTTAATTTTTTTTATAATTTTCTTTAATTATTTAGCAATTTTGTAGCAAATTTCAGGTAATCTAAGTAATTTCGTATATTTCTACCGACATATAAATACATATGGAATATAAATAAATAATCCTAAATATTATTTAGGTTATTTTATGATTTTTAACATACATATAATTTATTTATAGTGATTTGTTAGCTACTGAAATGCATTTTACACATTTTCGATAAATAACGAGTAATATATTTAAAATTTGAGAATTTTATATCTTCTTATTTTATTACTTATTTTCTTAAATTTAAACTTACATGATCACTTTTATTAATATTTCTAGTTTTATTTTATAATTTAGATTTGATTGAATCATTTAACGGATTACCTTAAACCTTACATGCTAAGCCTAATCCTACGGTTACAGAGCTTATATTTAGGACTTACAATAAACATTGGATACATTAACTATAATTGAAATCAGTAAATACTAGAGTTTACTCTTCACAACATATAAGAACAATCTAAGCACTAAGTTAGCTAAAGATGTTGCTACATATTTACTCCTTATAAAAGATATACATCATATCATCTTTAACATTGTATATAAAGTTATATTTGAAATCACCATAATAGTCAACCTCTCAAAAGTAGTTACAGGTAAAAAGATTCCACAAGAGGAGAGTTGAAGTTCAACGTGTAGAATATTGAAAAGTACATATAGATGATAACAATCACACATGTACATACAACATAAATAACACACATCAAACCAATTATTACCTTTTATTTAGTTGTTACAAAATGCATGATCTTGACATACTAAGATTTGGAGTAACTCATGACCCTGAAGCTCATACATATAATAATATACATATATAGTATTGGATACTCCCTACTACCTTAAAGTCCAAGTCATGATTCAATAAACACACACATACATGCATATACATAGATATATATGGTATTAAGTACTTCCTTACACTTTAAAGTCTAAGAATTAACCTAAATCTATCTAGATTGTTTCAGCATGCAATTCCACTCGAGACATTGGAATGTGCATATCATTAGGAGGCTACATCAAGATTTGTGGTACTCTCGATCCATTGATCCTAATTATGTACAATCAACACATCAACTGTAATGCCATTTATTTATTAAGTTCATTTAGTATTAACCTAAAAAGCATACATAATAAAAAAAGGGAATCACATGCTTGAAGTAGACTTTTCAAAACAAACTAAGTTCCTTCAATCTTAAGTCATGATGTTGGAATATAATTATTATTTGATTAGTATTCACTACAAATTAACTAAATAATTTACTTAATACTCTTACCCTTTACTTATAGATCAAATCTTCACCATCTACTCTACTTTTTATCCTCTACTTATGGATCAAACCTTCAACCTTTACTCGACCCTCTACCTTATCCTTTACTTAAGGATTGAACTTGCACCCTTTATTCAACCCTCTTCTTTACCCTCTACTTAAAGATCAAACCTACATCATTTACCCATCCCTTTACTTTACCTTCTACTTATATAACACACGTTTAAAAACTGTAATTTTCATTTATGTAATCTCCAAACTTCAATTCAACCCAAACACAAACAATTCTTTACATCACAATAGTAATCTCTACTTACTTAAATAATAATTAACAACATTATACATCATAGTTTCAATCTTTTACTAAATATATTGAATTTCAACATAAATTTCATGATAAAAATTATGAAAGATTACTTGAATTTACTAGAGTAAGATACCAAATGCATATACATCCCTTAATCCAAAACTATGACTCGAATCATCACTTCCACATCAAACATGAAGGCACTCCAAATACGCTAATTAACCACTAAAACTTCCTATAGAAAAGGTGTTTTTCCACCAATCCATAATGAGAAAAGCTATGAATAAAAGGAAAGAAGAGAACTTTAAGAATTATACTTACCATGTGACATTTCTCTTCTTGTGCCATTAAAAAGGAAGAAGGGGATATAATTAACTTAAAGGGAAAGAAAAATTATTGAATAAGGATAGAAAGAAAGGAGAAAAATAAAGAAATTTGAGTAGGAGTAGGGTAAGGGAAGAGGAAGAGAGAGAGGACGTTTTTGAAAAAGACATGGTCATTATAATTTAAATAAAATTTATAAAAATGCTATTGTCATTAGGAATTGAATAAAATCCAATATTAATGTTTATATAAAATAAAAAAAAAAGTAAAACTAATAAAATGGATTATGGAATATCTGAAAACACGTTCTTCTCTTTTAAAAGAGAACTTTTAGATTTTTATCTCTCTTTTGTTTGTATGTTAAGATTTGGAGAAAACCAAATGTCTAAGCATGCAAATAATTTTTAGCCAACATTGTGAGATCATCTAGGCAAATTGTTGGTGACAATTGTTAAGAGCTACCTAACAGCTCTTTTATGGTGTCTTGCATGCTTGTATAATCAGGTGTAATGCCCTAGATTTGGGTTGCCACAGATCGCCACATATTCTTAGCTATGAATTGTTAGCTTATAAATTTGAGATTAAAATTGCCAATTCATAAATAAATAACATTTACTAACTTTATTAAATACTGAACTCCAATTACAATAGTTTAAATGTCTCCATAAATACTCCATATGAAAAGAAATGAATTTAATGACACTTATACCTTTTTGGAAATTAACAACACTGTCTCATAACGAGAACTGAATTAGAAATAGGCCATAATCCTAATATTGGGAATAATTCTCATAATAGTAATCAACAACATAAGCATCTTTGTAATATTAACTTTCTCCCCAATCCTCGTAACTAACATAACCCTCACAATCCGCTTGATAACTATAACTAATAGTATCTTTAAAAACAATCATTTTAACTCTTAGTTGTAGGGAAAAAGAAGGATGAACTAAGGTTCAGTTTGTAATACACATACACGTGTGCGTGAATAAACCATACAGGGTTACATGCATTAAATATAAGTAAGTAAATAATACACAATAATTTATTTATCTTTGTTTTAGCCAATCACACATCATACAATAAAGGTTCTCATAACCTCCATCATGATATGGTTCGATTCATTATCCTAGCAGTGGGACATGTCGCTTTAAGCCCCTTTACAACCTATGATTAGGTGTGCTACATTGGGCCCTATCTATAACCTACGTTTAGGAATGCCACTTCGAGCTTATCTACTTCCACTTAGATCTACCTTAGATCATTTTCATGTGAGACTTCACTTGGGATAATGAGTCACATGGATCATCAATCTACCATTTCAAAACCTTAGGTTGAGCTACACACAAGTAATAAGTAAAGATAACTTAGGCCGGATGTTCCATTAGTTATTTTGAGCATATATACAAATATATGATCTAACCTAGTAATCATAAGCAACACACAAGTATCATATACCTAGAATCATAGGAAGAGTTTGATCTACTCTACCTTAGGAAGATAAATATGTAAAGAAACGACAAATAAAGTCACTTTAGTAAGACTCTACAACTTTTATAGACTTTCTAAGGGTTCTCGATGAGAATCCTAAACCGTATACAACTAAACCTAAACTAGAAAGATGGAAGGAAGCAACTACAGGGATCACGGTTGGGGATCACATCCATGATCCTTTGTAAAAGGTGAAGCAACAAGTCTATGCCCTACATCATGGCCTTGAACTTAGCCGTATAGACTTGGTTGTGTTTCACCAAGAAAAGACCTTGTCCTGGTTCATAACTGTAAACTTTGGCTATGATCCTCTTAGCCTTAATTTTTCTTCAAAAAAAACTTTGCACCCAACTCTCCAAAGAGGACCATGGTTAGGAATGTGCCTGTGATCTTTGATCATAATATTTCTACTTTGAATTTCCTCCTCCTTTTTCACCAAAAACATAATTACAAACCTTGGATCTAAAATATATATTAACCTCAACTCAAAAACATCAAAATCCCTACCCTTTTAACCCAATACAAATTAAAACATTCATACAGCACTTCTTTAATCCAAGAACTTTCATAAAAGATAAAGACTTATAAAAGCATAATTGTATTACCTTAGCGATTAAAGAATCCCCATCATGACTCTCTATGTTCTTCCAATCCTACACCATTCACAACCTTGGGAAATGAAAACACATTCTTTAGAATCAAGCTGATGCTTAACTCACAAACATTAAGGCACTTACTAATGATCTCTTCTAGGGTTTGTGATGAATCTTGCAAATTCCACTTTTTCTTGCACCTACTTCTTGCACTATAAGTAGATTGCTATTAGGATTGTGATTTTCTAATGAAATCAAACAAAATTTTGCAAAGTTTGGGTCTTATCGTCAAAGGTTCACCAAAGCTACTGTCATAGAGTTCCCTTCTACCTCGCAGAGTTCTTTTCTACCACACAAAGAAGTCTCAATAAGACTCTTGAATAGAAAAGAGTATTTTTGTGTAAAGGCTAGAATAGGACTTCTAAGTTTTTCCAAACTTGCTCCCTTAGCACCTTTTATTATTTACTTCATCACCCTTCATAAAAATAACTCCTTTTTAACAGTATGAATTTATTTTATTTTTTATGTTTTATTTTTATGCTGGGTGTTACATTAGGTATAATTACCTCCTCACTCAATTTCATAAAAATTATCCTTATTTTGAAAATCATGTTCCCCTAAGAGATAGGACATTTTCATCTTATCAGTCTCTGTAATTGCATTTCTAAAATAATTTCATATGTTATTGTCAATTGGTTAAAACTCATCTTGCATAGCCTTATATTTGAAATATAGAGTGCTTTTATTATGGGTTGAGTCATCCATGACAACACCTTCATAGCCCATAAAACATTTCATTTTCTAATAACGAAGCAATCTAAGAGGAAAGCCCATTATGCCCTCAATCTTGGTATACATAAAGCCTATGATCAAGCTAGTCGAGATTTCCTAAGAATAGTTTTGAGAAAGCTTAGGTTAGGTGGATAATGACACGTATCACTCTAGTCTCTTATAAAATCATGGTTAATGAAAAATTTGCTAGCCAAGTAACACTAACACCTGCAAGAGAACTTAGATAAAGTGGTACCTTTGTTCCTTACGTTTTCATTTTAGTAGTTGATATATTGTCTCAGAATATAAGGAGAGTAGTTTTAGATAGGGAACTATTTGGGATGCAAGGAACTCTTATCTTGTCGTGTCACATTTGTTGTTTGCTAATGATTTATTATTATTTTTTTTGTGCAAGCAAATGTAAAAAAGGTGCAGATTGAGATGATTAATTTAAAATTATTGTCATATTTCAGCTTAGAACATAAATTTTCATAAGTTGAGCTTTTTTTTTTTTTTTTTTTTTGAAAATGCTTCACAAGAGTGTGTTGAAAAGATCTGCAATATGTTGCAAATTCCAATCTCAAATAAATTATCTACGTAAGTAGCTTGGCTTGCCTACTATATGGGTTAAAGATAAATCAAAAGCTTTGTGTTTTGTGAAAGATAAGATTAGGGCAAGGTTAAACAATTGGAAGAGAAATTTGCTTTCAAGTGCTAGTAAAGAAGTTCTCGTAAAGTTTGTGGCTGATGCAATCCCAACATTTTCTATGAGTAGTTTCAAATTTTCTTTGAAATAGTATCGAGAAGTGAGCTCTATCGTAGTACAACATTAGTGGGGGTAGAAGAATGATGAAAGAAAGATCCATTGGCAAAGTTGGAAGGAAATTGCTTTTTAAAAATCACAGGGGCTTGGGCTTTAAGGATTTACATGATTTTAATTTGGTGCTCCTAACTAAACTTACATGGAGGATTCATTTTAGCCTGGATACTTCTTGGGACACCAAATCAAAGGCATCTACTTTCCACGTTCCTCTTTCTTGCAGGCACCTAGAGGCTCATGAGACTCAAGAGGATGGTCAAGCATATTACATGGAAAACGCTATTTGCTGAAACGAGCATTATGGCTAGTTGTTGATGGTTCTTCAGTTCATGTTGGACTAGATAGATGGATACCGGTCCTTTTGGATCACAAACCAGTGTCTGAGTCCCACCAATATGACCCAAATCTGTTAGTAGCTGCTCTGATCGATAACACTAGAAGGACTTGGCGGATAGAGGAGCTCGATAGGAAGTTTGAACGAGATACAATGAGAGAAATACAAGAAATTTAGCTATCTTACTCTAGAATGGAGGATCGAGCCATATGACCTTATGAGAAAACATATGTTGCAGTTTCAAGTCATTGTATAATTTATTAGATTTTCACACCTTATCAAACTAACATGTCGACATCCTCTTCCCATCAAATAGAGAAGTCTGGACCATGCTTTGCCTAAAGTAAGACATTTGACGTGGACAGCTTTAAATAATGGGATAGCTATGGAGGATAATTTTTCAAACATTTAACTCAAGTTATGATTTTATCTGTGTTGGTACAAGCTCCTTCGGCCATTATTGCTTAATATCTCTGATTTTCCAATTTCCGAATATTTAAAAATTATTAAAGTATTTCCCCCCAAACATTGATACGTGTCGATGACTGTGTATCCTAATTTTCCAGAAGTAGATGACAAGTTTATGCAGAAAATAGCACGAGAAATTTGTTAATTGGAAAGAAAAGAAAAGAAGAAAAAAATAGTGATGCAATAAAGACACCGAGAATTAGAACTCAATATTATATGTTAACAAGAAAAATGAAAAAAAAAAAAAGGAAGCAGAAGATTTATTCAGGCAATTTAATAATTATGGTTGCATCTGACAATAGTGATGTTATAATTGTCTGAGTTATTTAAATTCGATTCCGCTTTTAAATGCTCCTTATAACTTTCTTTGTATGAAATTAAACATTTGTACTCTATGTTCGTATTTTGATATCTCAAAACTCCAATAATTATGGAAATAGAGAAATATATATATATATATATATATTTTGACGCTTCGGTAAAGTTGCAAATAAATAAATGCTGGCAATACTTTAAAAAAGAAATAATAATAATAATAATAATCATAAGACAAGTTTATGGAGCAATATGTTAATAACAACTATAGCACATCAGAATATGAAATTAAGTAACTCTAGTCAACCGGTAAATGGAACTGCCATTTGGTTTTCCCTTAAAATAAATATATATCTATACTCATGTTAGGTTTGTAAGTAAATAAGGTGCTAAAGGGAGGGGAAAATAAAGAAGAAATGATCGATTAAGCTAACAATTCCTGAAGATACGACGATATTGTGTTTTCTTCATGGATATAAAGTTTCATCAAAATAATATTATTAAATAACAGTTGGATTTATAAAGTGAGATTGTCAATTCTGAATGGGTACGAGTTGTTACATAATAATTTAAACTTGACATAGTTCTAACTTCTACGATATTAACATTTTTTAAGATATATCATACTAATTATTTACAAAAACTTATTGTTGTACCAAACAAAAGTAATAAAAACTAACCCCAAAATTAACCCTCTTTTAATCTTCTAAATGGTGATATACTTAACGCTACTCTATGAACCTAATAATTGCGATCCAACATATAAACTAGTTTCTAATGTGTGCCACTGCTTGAAAAGCAAAGTTGTACTGAAATGAAGGAGGAGTCGAAGGATTATAAAGGATATTGGCCCCCAAAAAAAAAAAGGATTATAAAAGATGGGAACCCTCCTTCTTTTTATTTTTATTTTTTTTAATAAGTTTGTATATGGATTAGATTATTAAAGTAAAAGCAACCAATCAAGACGTCAATTTATACCAATTGACCGAGACATCATTTGGACAGTGTTTGGCTTATTTCAACCCCCACCGCTAAATTAGAGTAGTTCGATTTAGTTAAATTTAGGGTTTAAACTGTACTTTGTATATATATTAGATTATTAAAGTAAAAGCAACCGATCAAGAGGTCAATTTATACCAATTGATCGAGACATCATTTGGACAGTGTTTGGCTTAATTCAACTCCCACCGCTAAATTAGAGTAGTTCGGTTTAGTTAAATTTAGGGTTTAAACTGTACTTTAATTTCCCGTCATATACGTATTTAATGCAATTTACGGTTTACTAGTATATTAACTTACCAAAAAGCCTTTTTTAAAAAAAAAAATAATAAATTTCTTTCCTTTTCGAAATCTGATTATTGAAATAACAGGTAAAGCGCACATAAATTGCAGAAGGGAAAAGGTTTGCAACAGAAAAAGAGAATTGGACTGGGCATAATGAAGGATGAGTGTACAATGCAATAGCAAAAATAAATCGACAGCTTACAGTAGGCAAACAAATTCCTATTGCAAGCAAGTATCGGTGCTCCTCTTTCTCAGCGTTGGTGCTTCATTAAGGAACCGTGATTAGTTCGCGATGGCATTTCATCGACATACTGTGTTTTAGTCAAGGGTTTAAAATGCAAATTTATTAAAATGGGCTAAGCCTGGTGATAATTTGGAATAATTACTTGAGCTAATAACATGATCTAAATGATTAGGCATATATTTGAGATGATGTATAGAATTTTGGATCGGTGGACTCAAAACATGATCCATTAAAACTAATTTGTCTTGTTTTTAACTCTTTTCCAACAAGATAATATGTCTATTTGATCCTATGGAAGACTTTTAGGCTTCTTTATGTCTCTTTTATAAGTCCATTAACACTCCCATAAAGTCTTATTAATCCTGTCCGTTGATTATGGAAACAATCTAATTGGTAGTTACTGAATGCTAAATTTTACAAATAGCATCTTGAGGCTCTTGCTCTAGAGATCAAGAATTTAAAAACTGAAACATTTAAGTTCCTTCAACTATCATGCAATTTGCAAGCCCATTGAGATCGTCCATTTCTCCTCTTGATCTCTTTCTATCTCATTTTACTTGAATAATCATTATAAGAGCAATACTCATTTCTTGCATGTGAGTCATATGATCTACACTACATGCACATGACATTCACTTTGATGAATTCCCAAGCCTATAGTCTGTACCTAATTTTCTTTTTCGCTTGCTGATGACTAGAGTATAACGTAGATATAAAACTAAGCATGCTTAGTCAATTAGCCGGTTGAAGATAAAATGTTGTAGAGAACAATTTTACTTGATAATGAAAGAATAACTTAGGCCATCATGCTAATGGGACAAATAGGGAAATTATCAAGACAATGTGTTTCATTCAAGTGAGAGCAATGATTGTGAAAACCATCATTCTTCCATAAAGAGCTACAAGCCCTAATATAATGCATTTGTTGAGGATAGAATTAATATGGCCAATTGTTGATAGCGGATTTTAACCTTGGGGCCTAGACTCAACATCGCCAAAGCTTAAGGACTATGTGCATATAGGCCTAACTGTCCAAAGTGCAAGAGTCATATTTTCCTCTTCCACTTAGTTGACTTGTAAGGTGCTAGACTGCAAAGCTAAGGCCTTCAGTGGGATGCAAAGTGCTTAGATAATACGACGCTTCCAAAGTACTAATAGGAGGAGGTGGGCATACATGTCCAAACTATATGATGCCCCCAAATCATTCGATGTGAAGCGATGGGCACAAGACTTAGGGTAGTTATAACATGACCCCATTAGGAGATCTTACCAACTTTGAGTTTTAAAAACTAAGACAGGATATCCTAGGTTCTAGGCTATAATAATTTGAGTTTTGAGCTCCCCCTGTAAATACTCCAATCTTTCTCTTTCCATGATAAGTTCGCGTGACTTATTGCACATATTCTCAGCTCAACTATCTCATACCTCTCCTTTACCTTATACTAGCTTAAGCATTAAAGTCTCATTGAACAACCCCTTAAGTGTTCTTCTCTCTCCATTTGGTAGGTAGGTCATTCTTACTTGGTCTCGAGGTCTCATTAGTTCTAAATTTTTACCAGTAAAATCTAAGATCAACATATATAGCCATAACACTCTACAATATTGCAAATAAGGGTAAGAAGACAAAAATATGATACTCTTGCAAATTGTGGAATTGAATCATTATATACCAGGAGTTACGTTATTTTACATTAAACAAGGGTAAAATTACAACCCCAAAAAATAAGATTACTTTTGCATAAAAGAAAATTTCTTTTAGACATGAGATTAAGAGAATTGGAATCTTTAATGGGTGAAAAGGTATATAGCAATGATACATTGGAAAATCATAAATCAATAAAAACGATAATTAATGAAAAGATATTACTATGTTCTTTTGATATGTGTTCATCGAGTTTTCGAACATACTAGAAAATTTTGAATAGATATTATAACATAAAAGCTTGAGAATACGACATCATATACCAAGTTACATTATTTAAAATCTAGTTATGTAAAGGTTGTGGCAACTTTTTTTCAAATACTATCTTGTATCTAAAGAATATGCCTCTTTAGAAATGAAAAAGTATGGATAATAAAAATAATATAAAATATTATTAATGAAAAGATATTATTGATATGTTGATTTGGACATATATCTCCAAACTCAAGTTGACCTCATGAAAGCATTGGCTGAGCTTAGAAGTTTACGATCGACTTGTTTAGAGCCTTAGCTAAGCTCTATAGAACTCAACCAACCTTATCATGACCTTAGTCAAGTTGCTAGCATCATGGATGATCTTGTTAGAGCATGAATCGAGCTTCCAATTGGTTGGCCAACCTGGTCAAAAAACACTTATCGAGCTCTTCTCTTCTTCTAACCCCTTAGCTTAGGCTCTTAAGCCCAAGATGTGTAAACTCAGTTCATAGGATCAAAAGAAGATTAAGCAAGAATAGTTTGAGCAAGTAAGGAAGGTATACAACGCAAGTGCCTAGCTCGAGATCCTCTTACAATATTCAAAAAAGATCTTGAGGATATTATCCACTTTCTACGTTAAGATCACTAAATAAAGCTACAGGTTAAAGGATTCATCTTCGTGCATTTTGGCCTACACTACATCCCTAAACACTCTCTCAGTATAATACCAACTTAAATATTAGAATAGTTATATCAAAACTACTTTGGGCTCTTCTCTTTTAGCTTATGTTTATGAAAGTTAACCCTCAATAAATATGAATAATAAAAACCTTTTAGGGAAAAAAGATTAAAAAATGTATAAAACCGGGTGAAGTGAAAGGTCATGTTATTACAACCTATTGGTTATTTCCAATATTCATAAGCAATTATTTCCATTGCAACAATGACATGGGAGCTTTTCATCAAACAGGTCTGGAAAAACTAAGATGAAAGAGGTACAATAACTGTAAAAAAAAATTCTATGTATTATATTTAATAGATATAAAAGTAATAGCATATTGGTGTGAGATATAAAGAAGGAACAAGAAAGTTTACGCTATATGTCATCCTAATTAAAAAATTACTGATGCAGTTGAAAACAGTACATATTGTTGGGTTCGTCAACATAAGTTAACCTAGGTGCAAAATAACCGAATTGGGAAAAAAATACAAATAGTTCGATCTGATTAGAATTTGTTTCACCTTCCGATCACATAAACTAGGTAACATGCTATGCAATGAATCAAATTTGAATCGAATACGGTGGAAATCGTGCTAAAACTTAAAAGAAGGCTGTTGCATATCTATATAATTGAGAGTCTCAATTTAATTAATTTTTGTGCTGCATCACTACACTATATGGTTAATCATTTTAATCTTATATAAAAAAAACGGTACTGTTACAGTATTAATTAATAAGAAGAGGGTGTTTATAATATTTTCTTGGGGTGGTAGGTATCTATAATTTTTTGAAAGACTCATATCAAAATATTTAATTTTATTATAATTTATGATTGTTCGTCCTATAATTTGCCATTGCTAAAAGCAACAAATAATCGAACCGGTCCTGTACTCTGGAATTGCTGCATCGCATTTATTGGCTCTCTGTCTCCCAGGAAAGGTGGCATGTAGTCTGCCAAGATTTCAATCGTTCAGAATCTGTCCAGAATCAAGTCTACACGTATTACGCTTGATGGAGTTCTTGGTTTTCATTATACGATCTACATCCGAACGTGAATATTAAATTCGATTACAACGCAAAAATAATATTAATAATAATTAATTTTAAAAAATGCACACATACTGGTTTGCAAGTATCTTTTATATATATATATATATATATATATATGGAGTTCTTGGTTTTCATTATATGATCTACATCCGAACGTGAATATTAAATTCGGTTACAACGCAAAAATAGTAATAATAATAATAATAATTAATTTTAAAAAATGCACAGATACTGGTTTGCAAGTATCATTATATATATAATCACTGGAGAGGAGAAAACAACAAATACACACAAAAATCTTTTATATTTTAGGATTATTTTAAATTCTTTAATTCTATTCACATGCTTAAATAAACTCCTTTTGATACTATTTCTAGTGAATATACAATAACTTAATAGGTTTTGAATTAGTTGTATATTTTATTGAATAAAATAAAAGAGAAATAAAATGATAATTAATAAGAAATGAAATTAAGGTGCAATAAGAGATTAATGGATATTATTGTTTAGTTGGATATAAATAGATCAATATTATGTTATTTACTTTATAGAAATTAATCGTGAATAAGATTAATTGTGAATAGAAAAGAAAATATCTAAAATGCTTTTATTAAAAGAAAATATAAAAAAATTAAAATAAAAAAATCAAATGGAAATCAGGTGTGCTATCGGCTTCATAAAAAGAAATCAAATTGAAGAGCCTTAACCCAATTTGAAGAGAAATCAAATCCATGAACAAAAGAGATCGCGAGACAAAGCAATAACGATGGAAGCGAAATCACAACGATGTAAGCGTTGAAGAAATCACGATCTTATTCACAGCCGAAGAAATCACCATGAAGAAATCACAATGGAAGAAATCATGATCGAGGAAATTGCGATACAAGATATCTCGTCATAACCGAAGCAATCACGAGAATGGGAGACGAAGCAGTCATGAACAAGAGAGATCGGCTGTGCAGAAATCACGACGAGGCAATCATGATGGAAGTGTTGAAGACATCACCAGGAAGCATCATTCGAAGAAATCAGCTATGACTAACAAGAGAGATAGAAGTGTTGGCCTACTGTGGAGAAATTTGGAGACGAAGTTAGGGCTTTTGTCTTCTTGATCTGCTAGAGAACACGGGAGTGTGTTGATATTTTTATCAAGGACAAATTTGTGTAATATTTTAGTTTGTATGAAGGCATTTTGGAGAGAAAGTTAAATATTCACTCTAGGAATTGCAATCCATGAGTTTCCTTGATTTTAAGTAATTAGCATTCTTGGGAATGAGCATTACAAGGGCCAAAAGTTATCTAAACATGATAATAGAAACTTTAATGAAAGAAAGAGAAGCCATAGAGTTTGTTGATGATTTTTTCCCATAAGAGTATGTCTTTATTTCAACAATGTGACATAATTATTGAGGTAGATTTTTTACCACTTAAACTTGTTGATGTTCCAAAACAACCTATTAATTCAAATTATGTGAAGGCACAAATAAAGACATTACAAAATTTATCTTTTATAATCTATTAGAAAGTTTAGTCTACTTGTATATAACACCAAATCTATTATAGTAAGTTCAATTCGATCAAAAAGATTACGGTAGAAGAATTTTCAAATATAGGTGAACTATAAAGTCCAATAAGAAAATACCACACAGAGACAAGCATATGTCACGTAACATACATACCTATACATCATATTAATGCAAGCAATAAGCATAGTAATCTTGTTTACATGGCAAGCAGCAAACAACTTTATTAGTAGCAAGTTCTAGAGAGGGAGTAGGAAATGTAATTTCACTAATGTACCATCGACCCTATATCCTCCACATAAAGTTGAAACACATAGATTTAACGATCTAGATCAACATCTAGTAGGGACGTGCTTAAGGTTAGGTGTGTGACCTTGTAAATATGAGATCATAAGTTTAATCCCACAAAAGTCATTCTTTATTTTAGTTTATTTATTTCATTCATTAAGAAAACTATAATTTGAATAAGTGATTTTTCCTAATATATTATTTATTTATTAGTAGTACATTGTAAACAATAACTATATTATCAAAATTACAAATGTTCCAGTCTTATTGCATAAAGCATTAATAAATTATAACAATAAATCATATGACTTGACATAGTAACATTTTTATACAATTAATATTATGGAAAAAATGTAGATTATTATAAAATTAATTATCTAATCACTTATATTGAAATTGATAGCATTGCTAATGAAATCCTTTAAATTCCTCATAAATAAAAAGGCAAAAACGAAAAATCATATAACACTTATATCAAGTCTCAATTTTCATTTACTTCTAATCTTATGTTTGAACACTATATTTTGCTAATAATAAAAACATATATCAGTATTATGTATTAATTTTAATTTTTTAAGTGATGATTAAATTTTGATTAATAATATGCTACCATGTAAAGGTAAAAAGTTTAGCTCACATGAAGTGCAACAAACACCTTTCATCATTTCTTTAAAAAACTTTGAAAATTTTGTTCCTATTGAATAGTAGAAAGCATTATGGGTGCACTACTAACCATATCCTTCTGTATTTATAAGGTACATTATAATTGCAATAACAAGTAACTATGTGTGCAATTTTTATATCAACTTAAATAAGCTACAATCTAGATTCTTAGTTGCATGGTTTAACATCTATCCTTATTTAATACCAACAAAATATTTAATTGTCTTTACTAGGTTTTGTTGCCTATGTTAACTATCAGTAATGTCTCATACCACTAGTATGACATACTGACAACTTCTCTCTAAAATCTTGACTCATATCAATTATGGTTTTGCATATCAACAACCAATGTATCTACAATAAGTTACCATCAATACCTAATAACTAAGTACTTTGTTCCAAATATCTAACCTCTAATAGGTGATGAATACCCAATCAATGACTTACCTATATAGATTGATTAGCAGCCTTGCCATAAACAAAACCATTGCTCATCAACTAAGGTCGAGTAACTAATAGGTTCATTTTTATAATCCTATTGCACAAATAAGTGCATTACATCATCCTAATTACTTAGAATTGGCTCACCAAATTCATAAAGTGTAGCTCTAAGATAAAAATTTAGTAGTTTATAAAAGAGATTGATTTAAGATCCTAATTATATTTAAGAACCACAACTTTAATCCTAAATATCGAAAAGTGAATCATTATGGTTAACCATAAGGCAAGGTAGTCAATAGGGCCATCCCTATCCAATTCTGATCAACTATTAGAATGTGGTTAACTACATTATTAAGGTGGTCGGCCACTAATATATGTAAGTTAATAGTGTTAGTGGCCATTCACCTAAAATTAATCCAAATGTTGAGGTTTGACTTAAGACTTTTGCAGTTAAGTCCTTAATCCTAAAAAACTACTCCAACATCTAATTTTACACTTCTTATCTCCAAAATGGATCGAAACTCTAATTTTTGGCAACAATTAGAATACCTTCTTGTTTGAATCATCAAACTTCATAATACTCCAAATTTTTTAACAAATTTAACAACAACCAATAAATAACAATTACAATCTTAATCATATAATTCTAACTTTGATCATCTATTATAGACCTTGTAAGAGGTTTGAAAGCCAGTTTCTCTTAAATCTCTTAAGTCTTTAATTTAGCATTTTAGGGCATTAACCTTTTTTAACAAAGCAAAGGCAATAATGAAACTTGACTTGCAAAACCACCATTAGACCAGAAGTGCTAAGCATATTCACGAATGCATGCTAGCAAAAGCCTTAACACCTTTTAGGGAAAAAGAACCTACATGGAATGCGAGACTAGAATTTAAAGGTTAAGATAGGCAAAAGAAGTTTGAGCTTTTCTCACCTTAAATGTAAGTAAGATTAGAATTTGGAGAACAAGATAGGCTAAAGGATTTTGAGCTTTCTCATCTTGAATTTCCAAAGAGAATCATACACTTTTTGATTTTAGGTTTCTATAGGAGGAAAAAAAAAATTGACTTAGTTCTTTAAATAGAAAGAGTGAAAGGTCCATTTACACCTCTTGTTTAATTAATCTTTGGAGCATTTCGATTTAGAAAAAAAAAGTGCATATTTAGTCCTAATCATTTCATTATTTTTTTATTTTACTCTTGAACCCTATTTTTTCTATTTCAGTCTCAATGTTTGCAAACAAGTCCTTTTTTAATGCAATTACTTTTTCCGTTATGGAATGACACTTGACACCATCTTATTGATCTGTGTATTTTATTGAATAAATGATATAATAAACTATTAAAAAATAGGTAAAGTAATAAAAATAAAAAAAATTATTTTTTGCTAGCCAAGGCTAAGGGATGGCTTAAATAGTTACTTAGTAATAGTGGTCATGACACACTAATGGCTATAGATGGCCACCTACCACTCAAAGGGATTATAGAAAGCACCCAACCTCAGGCTTTGTGGTAGCTAAAACTAAATAATTTTTTGTTTTCACTCTTTTTGCAATTTTATTTTATCTTTTTAATTTCTTTTAATATTTTATTACTTTAGTTATTTTTTAATATTTTATTATATTATTTACTTAATAAAAGTATGTGGACGAATAAGATTGTCCTACGATTATTCCCTAATGGAAAAACTAATGGTGTCAAAAAAATAAAAAGAGAAGGCTTGTTTGCAAGCATTTGTACATGTTAATATCAAAATAGGAAAAGAAAAATAGCATGCATTGGGAATGAAGTAGGATAATAGTGAAATGTTGAGGACTAAATATGCGCTTTTCCCTTTGGTTTTAGATTATGTCTTACTTGACTTGTACTTTATATGGATACAATTACTAATATATTTAAATTGCAATAATCTATAAAGGTCATACTATAAGAGTCTTGAATTACCATTTTAATTTGATAACATATATATTATATTACGTTTAAAATTAGGGATAAGTATAATAAAAGTCCACTATATTTGCACCAAAATTCAAATAAATTTTTATCTTTCAGTGAGTTATTTAAATTCTCTAATCTTGTGACAAAATACATAAAATATAATGAGTATAACACATGTCTACTAATCTTAATAAAATTACATAAATATGAATTATATGAAATTAATTACATAAATATCAATACTAAATCACATTTAAAAAATGCGACATTGAAAATTACAAGAAATTGTATGTACATATACTAATGTCGTTATCAAACATGCGACATACCCTATAATAATATTGCACGTTCTACATACATCATATGTACAATCTTAATATCGTATATACAACATGTGATATAACATTGGTATTTCTGTAATTTTTTTTCCATAGTTAGTATTTGTGTAATATTTATCTCTTTCAATAGTAAGCATACCAATTCCTCAAATATAATTAGGGATAACTATAATAATGCATCCATGTTTTAAATGAGTCATTTAAGTCATTTATATTTGTGCCATCTCATCAAATGAGTTCTATATATTTATAGCCACAAGTCAAGAGAGATACTAAATGGATATAAATGGCCTAAATGACTTATTTGAAATATAAGGAATACATTTGAATTTTTCTCTAACGTCAAGTACTTTTAGTCCATGTATTTCTCTAAATTATATACTAAAATATCTATTTTGGCACAACAAGTGTCATAAATTTTTATAATGAATAATAACATACTTAAAGGAAACTTCTTGGAACTATGTCTACCATCTTCGTAAGATTATGGTTGTAGGAAGCTTATTTTATAGAGATCTAGATGTGCCAAAGGAAGTTAAAGTTCAAGAAGTCCATCAAATTTCATTGAGGAAACTTTTATTTGAAGCCTTAGGTATTTATCAGTGGTTGAGGAAATCTATAACATTCCAAAATATAGGGATCACAACCTTACTACATGTTAACTTTAGTGGCGGACATGCTAAGGCATATTAGAACTCCTCGATTGTAAATAATAAGAATAGCATAAACACCATTCAATCTACTAAGTATAATCAAGATCGGTCATAATTTGTGTAAAAGCAACCAAGAGGTCATAACTCAAATAGCTGTAAATTTCTCTAACTAAAGAGTCCTATAGCTCCAATAAGTATCAATAAATAACATAACTAATGGGAGTTACAACTACCCATAGAGTTCAACAAGTAACATAAATAACATAAAATAGATAGTAACTATAGTCAATTTTCAACTCCTCTCCATCCATATCTATCGCCTATGCATAACCTGAACTACCATCGAAATAATAATAATCCTCATCCTCATTGTAATAGTAGTAGTTATATTAAGTGTTGTCAAACCCGGATTAACCCTATAGTTTAACCTAGTTCAATCTCAATTCAACTTCGGTTTAATCTTGATTCAACTCTAGTTTAACTTCTGATTAAACCCAGTTTTTCCTTTAATTTTTTATCCTTTCACTTTCCAAGTAACTACTTGGTCTGGGTCTGACAACATTGGTTATATCTAGTATCATCATAATATTCAATAGTATCATCACTACTTAAACAAATAGTTGAAAAACTAAAATCCTCAAAGGGTGAGCTATGCTTAGTACAGGATATCAAAAGCATATGTGTATGATCAAACAACCACCACCATGTACATGCATAAACAAGTACCGATAATAATATGAAACAATAATAGGTTGTTATCTTTATTAAATAAGTTTGTCAAACATTATAGTCTTGGCATCTCAACACTTAGGATAACTCATGACCCCTAACAATCAAACAATATATAGATACTTTATAAGTATTGATATTGGTTTCCTTGACATCCAAGTAACCTTCTTAGATTCTAACTAAGTTGTCTTAGTGTAGCACTCCACTAGAACAACATCATGCAAAAACCAATGGCTGCCTTGCTAACCATATTGGATCTTACCAGTGACAAGGCCGAAGCTAAGCATACATAATTAATCATTATTTTAGGCCAAGTTTGCATTAAGTCCATTTTTATTTAACTAGCCTATCATGCACAATCAACAACCAAGTATCCTGTACATGGAATGCAACTCTTACCAATAATTGGATAAAAAGTACTCTTAGAATCTATTAGCATAAGGAAACTTAGAATTCAAAACATATCTCAATCCAGTCGACTCTACTTCCACTCAATAACCCATTCACTTCAAGTTTCCCCTAACCCTCTACAATACCCCTTAAATGCTAGATGACAGAACTCTAATAATCAAGATGCTTTTTGGTATAATGATTTGAAGTATCTTGGGACTCCAAAATTAAGTGTACTTAGGATAGGACAATCTTAAGATAGGTGACCTCCTAGGAAGTTGTTATCTCAAGGGACAAAATGTACGGCGTTTTACACTAAAGCGGACAATAGTTCAGTGTGGGTAGTTTCGATCAAGTCATTATAAGTGGTATCAGAGTAAGTCTACTAGTTAGAACGGCGGAATCCTTACTTAGTTATAGTCTTGGACCTACATGACAAAACTGACAGGGATGTAAAATCTGTAAGGGGGATGGATTGTAATACCCGTTAAATACTATGTAATTAAATTCTAATCATCAAGGTATCTTTTGGTGTAATGATGTAGAGTATGTCAGAACTTCAAATTTAAGCGCACTCAGGTTAGGACAATCTTACGACAAGTAACCAAGCCGTTGCACCACAAGACAAGACCATGCAACGTTCCACACTGAAACAGACAACATCATTGTCAAAATTATGATTTTACCCATGTGATTTTATGATTTTATAACTTGTGTATAGAATCGTTTTCTTTTAAAAACTTATGTTTCCAACCAATTTTACTTGTCAAACTTGATAAGAACTTAAATTTTTAACCAAGTTTATCGATTCTATATATATGAGTTGAATGGGCTAAAAAAAAAAAAAACAAGCTTCTATTATCACATCCAATATTAAGGTATTAAATCATCTTGCCTATCTTATTCCATTGTTTTTCCTTTTTCTCTCTCTCTTATTTTCTTCTTTGATATCCATAGTCTTCATTTAGTTTCTAGTTCCAATAGAAAAGTTATTGAGAAAAACCATATATTTAATTTTATACCGTTAACAACTAAAAATGAGTTGAAATATTTGATTTTCTTCAATTCATTACTTTTTTCTAAACAAAATAATGGGGAGAAAAATTAGTTTCAACCCTGCTTATACTTATTTTGTGAATATTAGATAATAAATTAATAATTTTTCTATGGAAAAAGAACTTAATTTTTTATTTTTATTTTTATTTTTATCATGTACTTTAAGATTTCTTATAACTATTATAAGTATATTTATAGTTCTTTTAAAGTTATTTTATATAGTATTAATAATTGATTCTTGCCCAGCTTAAGGCCCATCATGCGAGGAAGCCCATCAAGAAACATGCGAGCGTACATAACCAATAAATTTATAATAACAACCCCCGAATGACCTCTCTTTACCTCTGTGTGATGTAACGGTCGGAATTAAGTCCATGTAATGTATGTTGATGCACGTACCGGTTTCTTCTCATGAGCTAAGTATAATTAAGTCCAATTATGATGTGACCATTCAATAGTATATACAATCATTTTCTATACTACCATACATTAAACAAAATATTATTCGTACTTAAGGTAAATTCACAACTCAGCACATGATAACATACATAAGCATATCCCGACCCCACACAACAGTCAATTAACAATAACATTTAAGTCTACTATCTGCAATCATATATAAGCATGGAATCATAGAGTAAATACTCACTCGGCTATGACGATTCGCTCTAGTCGTAGTAATCAATCAGGAGATCCTCGCCGACTTTAGGATTACCTGATCATTACGATATAATAATGCTAGTAAGTAATTAAATTAAATAGTAATTCTAAATATCTATTTTTCTAATTCTAATTAGATTATTATCAACTTTTATCCAATTAAACTTTATCATTAATTGTATATAAGATTTTTTTTCTATTTCCGATATTTATGAATTTATAGTCATTTTTCATCATTTTCGGATGCACGTTCACCCGGTGATGTCTGTTTTGGACGTTAAGAACCGTGTTTTACGGTATGGACTAAATTTATAGAAATTTTAACTATTGAAGCTTAATTATTCTTATTGCTTATATTTATATTTCTATGTTTGTACTAAATGATTTAGTTAGCCCTTAGATTCTTACACTTAGAGAATTTTACCTTAATATTACTAATTCATGTACTTATTAAGTTTAATCTAATTTAGAAAGTATTCTAAGGTTTACTAATTTATATACCTAATTCTTATGTACTCTTCTCATTTCTTATTTTATAAACTCATGCTTATGTCATCAATTGCTTGTATCATTACTTATGCCATCATTTGCTTATGTCATGGCTTATGTCATCATATGATTACATCATTGCTTATATCATCGTTTGCTTACATAAGCCTTACCTCATGCCTAAGTGTATTATGTACACTTATACATATGTTAAGTGTGTACTTATACCTTTACTCTACTTGTATGTGTACTAGTATATTTATACATATACTTATACTTATACCGTATTTATACTTGTACATATACCGATATATATATATGGTCACATACGTATTTTTATATGAATTTCGTATGCTTAAAATTCCTCTTATGAAATATTTTCAAATTTCATTCTTTTTGTATTTTAAGGGTGTATTTAGCATGGTATAGGTATGTATAGTTAGTATATGTCTTAATTTAGGTTATGTACATAATGAATGCTTATGTACATAATGAATGCTTATGTACAAAGGTTTCTATACTTGTATTTTTCTAGTATACCCTTATGTACACATACTTAAAGACATATACACATGCATCTTCTTCCACTTTATAATGATTTCTACTCTTCTACACCTAAAGATTGAAGCTTTATGCCTTCTTCAATATAGATGTACACAACACATAAACTACTCATCTAATCTACCTCTTCACCTAACTAATAAATAATATAAAGCAATATATAATAACATACCTTAGTTTGTTCTCGAAAGATGAATGCAAATTTGGAAAGTGAAAGGGAAAGGGGAGGCCACGGCTATGGAGGTAGGGTAAGGGTTTGATTTTTGTTTTGTGTTATATTTGAAAAGAAGAAAAAAGTGGGGTCTAGAAGTAGAAAGTGGGGTCTAGAAGTGAACAATGTGTGGATGGCAATTAAAGAAAAAAAGGGAAGAAAAAGCTAAAAGAAAAGAAAAGAAAAGAAATCATTAAAAGATATAGATATTTTTTAAAGTGAAAGTGACTTTTGTTGACTTTTCTACATGTTGACTTAGTCAACCTTTTGACCTTAGTTAACATGTGTTGACTTGGTCAACTTTCCAAAAGCATAAGCCATTTAGTATACATAATGTAGTAATTAAGGAAAATTAAGAGAGAAATAAAGGAAATGAAAAGAAATGAGATATTTGTTGAATTGATTAGTAAAAATAGATGATGAGATCTTACTTTTGGTATGTATATCCTATATACATTATTTGGTAGGCTACTTAGTATAACTAATATGAAAAGCATCAATTAGGGTATTAAGGTTTATTATATGTAACCTAAGCATCAACTAAACTCCTAACTCTATGTATTACTATCCTTATTATATACTTAGAAGATAAATATAATATATGATACAATAGCTTAATTTTTAATTACTTAAGGATTCTAAATATGTATGCATGATTGAAAATTATCTCTAATCTTTCACTAATGATTTGGCAAAATACGAAGGTTATATTATCAATTAGGGTTTTAGAATAAATTATAATGAATTAGTGCTCGTATATCTTTAAGGTTATAGTTTTAGGGTTTTTATCACTTTCAAATGAAATTTTTAGTGTTTATATATATTTAGGGTAGAAAAATTTTATATGCAATTGACTAGTTATTTTAGAGTTTTCACTTTCATTAGTTTTGTCAACTCCTAGATTATCTAACATACTTAAGTCTACTTTAGAAGCTAAATCGAAAAATGTAGGGGTTTACAAGCATAACCCACATTTTGGACTTTTAGTAATCAACTGCAGTGCTAGAGGAGCTATGGAAGGGTTCTATTTAAGTGAGGGGTTCTTAAAGGGAGCTACTAGTTCGAGAAGCTCATGCCAAGGGTCTAGCTGGCCATTTTAGAGAAAAGAGGACAATTGAGATATTGAAGGAGCACTTTTATTAACTTGGAATGATGAAGGATGTGCACCGAATACTTGAGAGGTGTAAGGTGTGTAAGTATGCAAAGGGAGGAGAGAGCCCTATAGAGAATATACACCCCTACCAATTCTAGAGTAGCTATGGACCGAGTTAAGCAAAGATTTAATGCTCGACCTTCCCCACATGCCAAGAAGACACGATTTGATCATGGTGGTGGTCAATCGGTTTAGCAAGATAGGTCACTTCATTTCTTATTACAGAACTAATTGTGCTTTATTCATCGCTAACCTCTTTTTACAGGAAATTGTGTAATTGCATGGAGTGCCAAGAAGTATCGTATCCGACCGTGATTCTAAATTCACGATCTTTTTTTGGAAGACCCTATGGATGAAACTCAACACTAAGGTCTTGTTCAGTACCTCTTACCACTCCCAGATAGACAGCTAAATTGAAGTAGTTAACAGAACCGTCGGTAATCTCTTACGTGCCACTATTGGCAAGAACTCTCGTGACTGGGATTTGTGCTTGCCCATCATTGAATTTGCCTATAATCGCTTAACTCACAGCTCAACCAGAACATCGCCATTTGAGGTTGTTTATGGACTTAACCCAAATCTACCCTTGGATTTAATTAATAGTCCAACTACATAAGGAGAAAGTTAATTCGATCTACAGCGTGCTAAGGAATTCCAAAGGTTACATCGAAAGATTGCTGAGCAATTGGCTAAAATTGTAGCCTGACAGAAGGAAGTGTCAAATTGCGGAAGGAAGTGGGTCGTTTATACCCCTAGGGACCTTGTCTAGGTCCATATTAGCAAGGAGTGCTTTCCTAACAGAAGGACCAACAAGCTATTTCTCAGAATGGATGAACCCTACAGAATCCTGAGGCACAGTAATGAGATTGAGCTACCCAAAAGGTTTCGGCATGTCTACCTCCTTCAACGTTGCTGATTCAATTCCATATGTAGCCAATGATGATGAAGACTAAGATTTGAGGGCAATCTTCAGCAACCTAGGGGAACTGATGAACTGTCGACTAATGGTCCCATTACTCACGTACAGCTCTGAGGAATCCAATTCCTCACTCGAAGAATTCTCTCTCGGCAACCTGCTAATGATGAGAAAGTTTACACCGAAGGAAGGTGGCTAAAATCCTTGAGCTCCTTACAATGTCATAAGATGATCTATACACTCGGTAGTGATAATGCCGACCATTCCCTTACCGAGGACCCTGTACTGAGTATTCCGACCAACTGCTACCGAGTAACGAGAGACTTACTTAATGGCCAAGTAGTTTTCTTTCACCATGCTACCATTTCTCTCGTCCTGGCCCCTTTATTACTGTAACATTTCGATCCCTCTCACCTACTGTGCTTAGATAATATTCGTATGGGACCAATATTGCACTGCCACCTATTTACCTCGTCTGACATTATACTACTTTTCCATTTTTGTCTTTTTTCCTTTTTACCATTTTTCTTAGTACTAAGAATCTTTTTTTTGTACGTACTTTCAAGTACTTTCTTTATTTATAATGTTGCCTTAGGGACTTACTATAAACAGTCTTTTTCCCTTATAAGCGGGAGATAACTTACATTTAATACTGAATTCTTTGTTCTTGTGAGACAACCCTCTCTAAGTTCATCTTTTATACGCTCTTATCTAATTTTGCTGAGTAACTCAGGATTAGTGGTGGGTAGACCTTGATATCAACTTATGCGTCATATCAAGTGAGGTGTCAAGTTGTGTTGTGTTTGTTGGTAAGTCACATCCTCCAAGCAGTTTCACATCAGCTACTCTTATTCGTCTGTAGACCATTTTCCTCTAATTTTCTTTGATATTTCGAATAACTTATTTTAGTTAGATTTTTCACAGCAAGTCCTAGTGATAATTTAGCTCCTCGGCATACTACATCTATACCCACACCCATAGTAGGCACCCCAAAATTTTGAAGGGTTTGATCTAAATCCTCTCGCTACACATTTCTTAAGCATCCCGAACCTGGACCCCCTACGAAACATCCACGACCTCTGCCTGGGCACCTTAGAACGACCTACTGCTAAAAGCTATCTACTCAAGCCGCAAACAGCCAAGAGGCACACCCACTGAAATATCACTCATGCTGAACAACCTTAAGAAGCATTTACTGCCTCCCATCTTTCTTCTTGGATTTTCTCTAAGGGCTTTGTAAAGTGTCCCCCTCCCTTCTACAGTAGGTTGTTTCTTTTTCTAACCTGACCTAAATGTACCGTCCATTCACCTACTTTGTACGGTGACTAGTTCACCCTTACCTTTTTCGTAGCCAACGCCATAGTTGTAAAAAACCAATAACCTCATTAAGTAAACAAATAATACGAAGACAATGTACTTATTATGCTAAGGAGAGTAGGCCCGGTGTCCCTTACTCTAATAATGAAGTGATGTAGCAGATAACCAACTACCCCTCCCCGATAAAGGGTAGCAAATGCCTGTCTCCATCCTAAATAATGGCAAGCCAATTTTGTACTTGCGACAGATAGACTAAGGACTGAGCTTCTTCTACCCTACTAAGTTTAATAGCTCGATATTAGTCATATGGTACTTATCCCTTAGACTGCTCAACTTTCTACCTTAAATAGGCCACCTCCATTGAGATGGGAAATCTAGTTACTTAGGAGTACGCATACAGTAGAAAAACTCTTCCCAGTCATCAACCTTGTTCAGTAACTTACTGAAGATCTTCAGCGTCCCCCCTCGATTGGCAATATATATCTAATCCTCTGCCATACTCTTTGTGTAGAAGGAATGCCTAAACAGCTATGTTGTTGGCCTCCACAACTCTCATAAGCACAACACCCCAAACATAAGTAGTTGTGCTCATGCATTAGCATTGAGACTTTTGAGGGAAACCTTGAAATAGCAAAAAACTCCACCAAGAACTTCCAAGGGAAGCCAAAGATCAAGCTCGAATGGCTTCGCTTAAATATTGAATGGCCGATCATCCCCTATGTCATACGCTTGTTGTCTACCTATAGGTACCTCCACTCGCCACTCGAGCACTTCCCTAACTACTCGACTCACAAGCCTTAGCTTCTCTTCGATCACTACATATGTAACATGGGCATACACCTTATCATTGGCGTTGGTTGTATGTAGCAGGTCCCCTTCCTTGTCTTCCTTGGCATCTGTAGGATACACATCGCGGGGCCTTTGTCGTTCACATTCTCATCTTTCCTCCCAAGACAGTATCAAACCTTCTTTGTTACCTACCCCTACCATTGTTTCGGGGGGGAGCAAGGTTATTTACCACTTTCTTAAGCCAAATCTTTGCAATCTTCGTCTACTTCCCTTAAAATGGATGGATAAGAACATTCACCTTGTTGATTGGCTATGCTTTGGTCAGCTATTATGGTTAATCAACTATGACAAAAAGTGACAACAAGAAAGAAGTAGCTTACAAGTGAAAAATCTAGCAAAGTCTACCCTAATCTAACAAGGCAAAGTGAAAAATGAAGACTTGCCCGTTCCTTTATATAGACAACTAAGGAGAGGAGGAAAACGGTTTCTCTTACTCCCGAAGCATGAACCCACTAAAGGATATATGCCAAGCCTTAGCTATTTACGTATCCTACTCCGTAAGCTAAAGGCCCTGATTGATTCACACATATGGATTGTTGACGTAGCTTAATGATAGAACACCTCACACACGCAGTCACCTTTGAGGGATCATCAATGTACGCTACACTTCCTAAGAAAGGCCATCATGACACTTCAAGTAGCCAATGGTCACATCAATCATGTCGAATGCCAGGATATAGGAAAATAGACCTAACTAAAGATGCCAAACAGCATACCGCTAAAAAACAAATGGCTGCCCATTCGTTAAAAGGAAAGGCAATCTCGCCTCAACCCGGTTACCTTACTCAGATTACACTCCTCACATCCTGGACATTGAGGGGAGAGGGGTGAGGGGACAAATGTTGATACCCGATTCTCACCTGCTTCGATGCCCATCATGAAGGAAGCCTATCAAGAAACATGCAAGCGAATAGCAAGCTCATCCCTTGTACTGCAACTTATTTAGAGAGTTATGTAATGTCTTACCCAAGCAGATCACCTTAACCATCAAGTCCTCATACGTTGACCACTTAACATAGCGAGCTTACCCTCTGTATTGCAACTTGCTTGGTGACCCATACAACATCTCACTCAAGGAAACCTGCTTGGCCGCTAAGCTTAGACGCGCTGACCGCCTGGCATCAACTAAGGTCTCATCTCATTCTCAACCAAGCACCGATAGACCCCTCCTTCGATGTCATAATTTAGCCTTTGTCTTTAGCACTTACTCTTTATTATAGTCCATTAATGGACATCTAACATCCTTAGTACGGTCGATACACCTGACAGCCCTTACAAATGTTAGATCTTTAGGTTGCAAATTTTATTGCCAAGCCAATCATGATCGACAACCTCCAGAGCTATCCAGTCTCCATCACGACACATGTTGTCTGTCAACGACCAGTACAAGTGAACCTTAAATTGCCATGTGTCCAAGTAATCCCTATAAAAGATATTAGGCACCATGAGGTAAGGGGGCTTGACTCATTTTTCTTTTACTTCTCTTAACTCTTGAGACCCTCTTCACTCTTTTGACTTAATTTCAACACACTATCTTAACCCCCAACATCCTATATGCATAAGACAAGTACTACCCTTGAGTCCTTAGTGCTTACCCTCTCTTTCCCTTAGTTCTCCTTGCTAACTTAAGTGTCAGAAGGCTCCCTTGGCTATAATTATAGGGGCTTTTTGTAAGAATCAAGGAGCAAGAGGTGAAATCCAGGCTAAATCCATCTGAGCTCTACTTTAGCCCACTCATTGCCAGTTAATTCAACCATAATCAACACATAGATTGTAAAAACTTATGTTTGTACAATATGATTTCATGTTCTGATTCTGCAGACCCTCTAGTAATTCTAGGTAAAATCAGGAGTTTAACAACCTTGGCGGACAATACCTTGGTGTGAGGAGTTCCGATAAGGTTATTACACCATCTTATACCCATTAGGTTCAAACTTCTAACAAGATGTATAAGAAGTTATAAAATGTTTTAATTAATAAAAGTTGGTTAAAAGATGTTTAAATAACATTTAAGAAGGGAAAAATATAAAACAAAACTTCCAAACTTAGGTGAAAAACAACTCCAACTCGCTTCTGTAAAACACTGGGTTGATGGTTCCTCGTTCAACTATTAAGCTAGTTCAACAATGATGGAAGGTGGCTTAAATCAGCAAGTTAGCTCAAAACCAAGCCAACAGGCTAGTGATTCAAAGGAATTGGTAAGCTAGTCTAAAAATAAGTTAGCAAGTTGGCTTTCTCACTCAAGTCGCATCCTTTCTTCCTTAAACCAGTAAGTTGATTCCTACCCATCACCATGCAACTCCTTTGCAAATTTTGCAAAATCTATTATACACGACCATAACCCTACAATCACTTACCAATCCTTCAATAAAACATCCTTCCCAACACCTCAAACAAAATATCCCTTCCATAGACTGCATAAAACCAATAGAAAAAAATACCTTTCTTCACTAAACTCAACCAACAACATCACCGCAAGAACAAAACTAAAGAAACAAGGGATAAGAATGAAACTTACATGCTTACTTGCAAGATTCAACACCCCAAATGAAAATCTACGCTCAAGATGCTATAGAACGAGTACCTTCATATTTTCACATTATCCCATGAAGAAAAATGAAATTCCATGAACAATGTGTGAAGAACTTACCAAAAGGCCCTATTTTCTTGAAATTTCTTCAATTTTTGATGCACAATCCCTTTAAATCTAAGCCCTTTGTTTAATTTTAAGAGTTGCTTTGAGTGTTTTATGCTTCTCAATAAGAATAACGATATATGAGAGTGGGAGAAATCTAAGGAAAGGATATTGCTTATTGTAGGAAAGATGTGAGATAACAGGGATTTAAAATTTGTAAAAGACCATTAATCCTCTCCCCCCAAAACAACTAACCTAGGTAAGAACTTGCAATACCAATTGCTATGTTTTATTTCATATTTTATCCCCCTTCTTTTATTTTATTTTTGGTTTTGACAAAATTATCTTCTTATACAAGTACATGAAGAGGAGATGACCAAAAGTTCAAGATTATAAAATTACATTGTTATGAATGTAATTAGAATAAGTTAATAAAATTAGTTAGGTCATTAGTAAACGATTACAATTAGTTACAGTTAGTGGTATTTGTTAAGAAATAGTTAGGTATAAGAAATAGCATAAATAACATTGTGATGCGTCTCTAGGGTCGGACACATGGAAGAGCTCCATAATAAAGAGAATAAAAAGGAAATAAGAAAAGCTAGCAAAGTCAAAATAGCTATCAACTGGATATGACGCACCGATCAACCTTACGTAGCCTACAATCTGTTGGATTTGATGCACTGGTCCAAACTATAGAGTTACTTGCTATTACTCCTAACTAAAGGGAATAAATAAGAGTTAAGGCTAGGGAGAACGCTAGGGTTGCTCACAAAGGGAACTTGTGTTAATTCTGATAATTGATTATCTACGTACATTAAGTAGAGGTTTATATACCCATCCCAATAGGGTTACCTTATATCCATGAAAAGATAAAAGGATAATCTACAAAGATGATACATAAAACATACTAAAAGGGACAAAAAAAAGGAATATTTAGTATAAAAAAGTAAAGTAGCCGGACGTTCTGAAATATAATACAAATCTAGCCAAATGAAGAAAAGAAGGTTTGCAGTTATGGCCTACCTGATCTGGATCGGGTCAAAGCTTAGTCAGTCAACCGCTAAAGAGTACTCATCTTGCGTTAGGGGCGAATAGTGGTGGTTAGCTCGAATAGTTGCTTGAGGCTGTCTGCTCAAATGTTGTCTATATCATGGCACAATTGTCCAGTAGGTTTGGCACAAGTGACAGCTTGGTAGTTAAGTTGGCAGTAGAGGGAAACATGGAGGTTGGGATAAGAATTTTTGTCTTGGATATGGCTTTGAACTAGTATTCTTCAAGTGAGTCCTTAGAGTCTTTTGGCTTGATTGCGTATATTAGTCTAGGGGTTTGATTCCTATCACATCTTGTAGTAATAAAACGTATCATCTAGTTTATAAATGAAAATGATAAAGGTTTCTTCCAAGAATCCTCATAAAGAGTTTGTCTTTGATTTGAACTAAAGACGATTTCATATACATATATATATATATATATATATACATTTCTTCCTACAATTAAGCTATGTAAGATCCCACCATTTGGTGCTCTCTTTTTCAAATTGTTGGCAAATAATAAACATTATCAAAAATCTCAAGGAGATTTGGATGTTCCAATAACTACTATATAGGAACTTTCACGCACTTGCTTCATATATTCACAAAGTTTTCCATATTTAAACGAATTGTCTTTACCTTTCTTGACAATATGACGATTAATTGTAAACAAGAAGAATGAACAACAATCCAAGATGAATAACATAGTTCCATTGTGAGAAGGCTTGTGAACAAGATTTTGAGATTCATGAACATCCTCTTTCATAAGACAATGCCGCCATAGTCGAAGATAAACTATATATTTCCTTAGTCAAGGGAATGGATATGGTAGATGATAGTGAAGTAATAGACACTCAAATAGATGTCAAAGTTAAAGATGTACAATATTCTATGAATCTTGTTTACAATAACAAACAAGATCTCCATATTCCAATGACATTAAAGGCTCATATGCAAGATTTTAACATTTATTGCCATGCATAAATTCAACAAGGAAACGATGACCTAAAGGAACCTCAAGATGATGCTCGTGCAAATATTGGACCCACAAAGAGAAATTATGTTGCGAGTATTTTCAAGGATTTGTCGATTACTTGTAAATATGGTCATGAAGTACAAGATTCCAAATTTTCTTTCTTTAATTACATTTTCATCATGAAGATATAGCATTTCTTAGGAAGAACACATGGATGCATTGGAGTTTTGAAGATTGATACATTTTTACTTTTGTTTTATAGAATTACTTAATCAATTTTTTTTTTATTTTGTTCTTTCAACCTTAAGGACAACTGATCTAAAGAAGAAGAATGTAGTTAAAATAAGTTCATAAAATTAGTTGGGTCATTAGAAAATAGTTAAAATTAGTTATGGTAAGTAGACTTCGTTTAAAAATTAGTTGGTTATAGGAAATAGTATAAATAACATCTTGTAATACTAAAATCTATTCATCTAGTCCATAAATGAAAATGATGAAGGTTTTTTCCAAGAATCCTCATCAGGATTTTGTCTTAACTTGAATTAAAGATGATTTCATTCTTTTTTTCATTTCTTCCTACAATCAAGTTATGCAAGATCTTAACATACATTATGTTGAACTTAGGGTTCATTATTTGATTTTGATGAGAACAAAACAAAAGTGTATATCTAAACATGTTGTTTTTGAAGAGAACAAAAACAAGTAAATGATTAAACTAAATATTATTTGATTATTTTGAGATAATTGAATAAGTTCAATTAGCTTGCTTAATGTTTAAATATATCAATTATCTCTACAAAAAATTTAATCTGTTGAAGTGGTGATCAAATGATCTTAAAGTTATATTTCAAAGAGTATTTGTTTGTTGGCCTATCGGGTTGACGGCTTAAGGAAGAACCAAGCTGACGGTATAAAGCCTTGAAAAACACAAAGAAAAGCTCGCTGACCTGGAAGAACCGGTTTACCGGTAAAGTAATTTTTACCAGCTTGCCAATAATTCAAAATACTGGCATGTCAGTAAGTTAGATTTAACTAGCCATTGGAACATTAAATACATTGTAATGGGAAGAAATGAATATGATAATATAAATACTCAACAACTTGACTAAGAACAAAAGTGAACTGATTTTTTGCTGCAATATTTCAACATTCTCTTGTATTCTTGTTGTCTATAATTCTCATTGTCTCTTATACCATAAATTGCTAATATTTAGAGAGATTTGAAGTATAATGCTTGTGAGCTATTAGTTGCAAGTATTGAGAGTTAAAAGTACTATACCAATAATTCTTGAGATTGATTTTTTGTATTGTGAGTTGAGATTGAGTTTTATATTGAGAGTTGAGATTGTAATTTGTGTTGAGAGTTATGAGTGTGAAACTTGTGTAATCAAGTTTGTGTTTGTATAACTCTTAGAGCTTCGATTGAGAAATCAATAAAGTGGTGTGAAGTTTTCGGTTGGAGGCAATGTATGTCCGTGGAGATTAAGGGGGTCTAAACTTCACATTATATCCAGGCTTGATCTTCTTTATCTCTATCTCTTTTAATTTCTGCACTTATTATTGTTCTATTGTTGCTTTGATTACTCTTATTATTGCATTTAGTTGTTTATATCGAAAAGAATTGCAATTTGTCCTTAAACTCAATTCACCTCTCCTTTTGAGTTTAGCCTAGTGTTCTTCACACTATGCATTCAAATCTTGAAAAGCTAACATATTCAACAAGTGCCTAAAACCGCTAAACTCTATTAGAGAGCATTTGGTTAAGAAGCAAAATGCAGAGGGCTTATTTAATATTACGCTTAACTCAATTTAATATCATGAACCAACTCATTGGGCTAGCAGCAATGTCCAAGGAGTGAGGCCATTTATTTATAGATATCTTAGTAATTTTCGCCTTACTAGACTTGAAAGATGGATGGCCCTTCTCAATTGGCTTTGAGCTCTTAATAGGCTTGTTTATGGGCTTAGGCTTAAGGAAGCCCAATGGAAAACTTGATACAATCCACACCAAGAGTAAACAAAGGCAACCGTATTGGGGTAGGTTCAAGTTTGCAAAAAGCTTGAAGTAAAAGGAAATGGAATGTGAAAGCAAGAATAAGAAAATAAGATGAACAAGAAAACTACGAACGATTCCAAAGATGTGATGCACCAACGAAACTTTATGAACTCATGAAACTAGCTCGATATAACACATAAGTAGCTTAGTGAGGTCAATTGCCACCTAGCCTTACTGAAGGGTTAGGATAAGAGTAAGAAAAGAGAGGTAAGCACTCTTAGCTCATGAGAGAGATATATATTTAATATGAAATTTATGATGATGTAGTTACATTTACAATAGATATTTATACTTGAAACATTAGAGTAACAACTATAAATAAAAATGACTAAAAAGGGTAAAATCTTAAATAAGTAATGTATGCAAAATAGAAAAGGGTATAAAGAGAAAATTAATAAAAGCATTCGTCTTGTAGGGGAGATTTTGTCATATGATTGGTTGGACATGTGGCTATCAGTTAGTGGGAGAATTTCTAGCTGAAATAGACAAACTGTACGGTCAAGTTAACGACTGCTGAGTAGGACTGGGGCTTCTTTCGACTTAAGTTTAGCTCAAACATGCTTAGAGCAGTTCATATTCAGGTCGGCCGAACTAGTCATCAAGCGGGTTGAGTTGTTGTTTAAGCGTATCTCAGGTCAACAGTTAGAGACTATTGATAAGTATAAGAGGGTTTAACTCAAACAAAGCAATAGACTAATAGATTGAGTAGCTCAGACTCATCAAGCGTAAGTCGGCACGGAAGAACTCGCTTGGCCATACTCTCAAAGCCCTCGAACTCAAGCTTAGGTCAGAGGTCTGGTGCTTTGATTCCTATCAAAACTCATATGTATTAAAGCTTAAAAGAGGAGTTATATATTAATAATGATCGTTACATCTTGTTAGTTGATCAATAAACAATACAACAAATATCATGGAAGACATCTATATGGGCAACACTATAAGATATATACTGATCATAAGTGTCTAAAATATTTTTTCACTTAGAAGAAGTTGAATTTGCAGTAATAGAGATGGTTATAATTGATTAAGGATTACAATCTAACCATCAACTACCACCTTGAAAAAGCTACTGCGGTAGCTAATGCACTTAGTAGTAGAAACTATGGACAAGTTATATTTTCTCTTATTACATAACAGGAATTAATCTGAGAGTTTGAAAAGTTAGAAATAGGATTCAAGTAGCATGAACTAACACGTGTTTGACGAATCTAGTAGTCCAACCAACCTTACTTAATAGTATTAAGAAGTTACAAGACGAAAATGAAGATTTAAAACTAATCAAGTTTAGGTTAACATATATGGAGGAATTACTTGACTTCAAGATGGATGAAGCTGGGAGTTGTCAATCTTTAGATCATCCAACAGTAGAGAGTGAGTTGTAAAATCTACAAAATGGTGCTTCCTTCTTCTAATTTAATGCATTCAAAAAAATTGAGACAAAAGTCGTTGTGCTGTTGCAATCTTCTTTAGAAGGATCAAACCATTAAACCAATGCTCAAGATTATTTCCAATCCCATGTATAAAGATCCACTTATTTCCAATCCTATGCCTTTTTATAATTACATCCCTCCACATATCATCAGGACAAAACTCCTCTAAGGTAATCCTAAGTGTAGTATTATGTGATGTGGGAGATTCCATGGTCTTGTCCACCATTTTGATTGGACCGGTCTTGTCGTTTATTTCCCCGTTCATTTTTATTTTTTAAACTCTAAACTATTGAATTATTTAATTATTTAAATTTAAAAGAGTAAAAATCAAATATGAAATAGATAGCAGTATCGGTTCCTTTAAAAATAAAAATGGGATCATACAATTGTCCTACATGACGTGTATGTAATTAATCATTTATGGTACCGGTTCATACGAGATGTAAGTTAGTAATAAAAGGATAGGATTAGGTGAATAGGAAAGTTTTTAATATTGAATCCCATCATTCTAAACAAGTTATTTTAAAAACGAGTCATCCTTGGCGCAACTATTTATTTATTTACTTTTTTTTCCTTTCGGTGGAAGAAAGTAATTTATTTAATTAATATGGCGTGCATAATTACATCAAAGCTAAGGGGGTATTCCCCCTGCAAAAGTTACATGGCACAATGAACAATGATCCATAGTATAGTCATTTGGCCTAGAGTTATACATAAGCATATCAACAAAAAAAAAGAGTCTGCCGTGCATAATCAGGTGGGATGAGCATGGGCTCTAACTATTTTTAAAATGCCATCGATGTCCTTTTCGATGTTACTATCCAAATGTGGAAGACGAAAAACTGAATTATTAACACCAAATGGGCAATGTTAAATTTACAAACTGCCACGTGATGTCGGTAGGCAGGCAATCACACGTGAACAGCTCAAGCAATAAAAGCAGCCATAAGTATATCCTTTATGACCTTCCAAATGCTTCATAAAGTATTTATATGTCCCATGCCTAATATCCATACATTCATACGTATATACAATATATATATATATATATATATATCTGAAATAGCTACAGTTTTCCCTTGTGATTTATTTATACCCTTTTTCCCTACAGTTATTCATTTTGCGCAAACATATCTGTATGCAAATATACATATATGTGCTATTATTATATAATTTGGACTTGCATATTATGAAAGTACCCAACATTTGAGATAGCAGTATGGTGAATCGAGATGGATTAATACATTACTAATGTTGCTTAATAGCAAAAACTTCTACTATTATCTTCGTTTGCGGAGCCTCACTGGTGAATGGAGTGCAGTAATAATTTTTTCTAATTCAAAATCAGGTAAGGTTATGGAAATATTTGATAGAAAAAAAGTCTCGAAACTTTAGAAAAAGTGCAATAATAAACTGTGACAAAGAAAAACGATAACACATTACCATTGAATAAACTTTGTTTACATTCCTAAATCATAATCGAAAATAAATAATCCTGAAGTAAAAAAAAAAAAAAAACACAGAGAGAGAGAGAGAGAGAGAGAGTATGCAATGTTTCACTGATTGTCTCGGTTAGAAATTCATCTCTACTACGATTGCTCTATTTATACTGTTTCCTACTCGTTAACCATCCTAAGGAAGTATGTTTGAACCTAGGTTTTTGCCATGTAGAAAGTTCAACAATTTTCCTTTTCTTTTCCTCCTTTTATTTATTTATATTTTGGTTTTTCTGAATTACAAAAGTATGCCCTAAAATTCAGTCACAATCTTGACGCATATTTATCCCTTTCTTGAATAGAACCATATTATAAATTTGATATATATCATTTTAATCTTGATTTTTCATATATATGTTTTTACAAAGCACGTGAGTGACAGATTCAGATGGAGAATATATTCAAAATCTCAAAAAGAGGAAAAGAAACGAAAAAAAGTTGGAAATAGAAAAGCTATTGATTAATCAAGTATATCGATCATAGCATAATACACGGAAAATTGCATATAGATATTGGGAGATTCACGAAGGTATTAAAAAGTTTAGTATAATTCCTACCTAATGGGAGATGGAACTTATAATAATAGTCCAACGTCACCGTCAGAAAGGACCACTCTCAGTGCAATCAAAGCACGTCCACGTCCCTTTTGGTATTTTTAATTTTTCATTTCATTTTTACTTTTCTGTCCATGCAGGACTTCGTTTTCATCATCGGTTTAGATTGAAATGTATCCTGGGAAGATCCAACAAGTTTCTATAGACACCTACACTCGCGTGTCTGATTCAGGGAGTTCCTTTCTTTCCACCTCATCATTATCGTCACCGTCCAAGGTGTTTTCAAGTACATCTGTACGCAAGGTCTTTCTCAATAGAAGACACGTCAAACTAATTCTTCAGTGTCTCATAAATATAAATTTATTCACTACTCAGACTTGGGTAGGTTTCCAGTCCTCAAGATATACTTTTATCTTCCTATTCGTATTCCGGCCGAAAGATTATAACATAAATAAAGAATGTTATTTTAATTATAAGGAAAATATCAATGGCTAAAACATACTTTATTGTAAAGTGTGTAATTAATATTACAAAACATCAAAAGTTTCTCTTTTAATCCTCTTACAAGTATCTGAGAGCAGGTGGCTAAATATGAATGAATGGTTGAAAACTTCATAAGTAGTATTTTATAAAATTATAAGTCAACATAAGAATTTGTTGCGAAAGCATCATCGACAACCCTAAATATTCAAAGCAAAAAACCTGCATCAATTGTCCGACGCTGGGCTGCAAGCATCAGTAGCAACTACAACCAGCCCATCTCCTTTGAAGATTGATAATTTATTCGACATTCAGCATTACTTCAATTGACATCTAAAGAAAGATGGATCGATACCATACCATTATGTAGAAATTTCTCAGCATCACTGGAGATCGGATTATGAATACAGAGCTCTTAATATATCATCCTAGATAGGTTGAGGTTGAGCTGCAGTAAACAACGCAGGTAAGGCTGGTCCCAAAATTCTTGCGATTTGTTACAGATAAAATCAAATCAATGGCTGGAAAGTTCCCGAACCGTGTGCTCTACCTAAAGATAACGTAAAAGGATGAGATTGCTTCTTTTCTTCATCATGGAACCGTCTTTAAACATTGATTTTCATCACAAGCCATTTATCAGGCAACTTTTTTTTTTTTTTCTTCAGAATTCGTCATGCCGAGCCCTGCTTGGATTATGTTTTACTCCATATGATCAGAGATATCCACAACTCATTCCCCTTATTATACAAATTACGCATCCAGACATTTGACTATCCCGATTATATTACTTTGATGCACATAATTGGAGAAAGTATGCTTGCTAATGCTGGAAGATCTTCTTGTCTAATAACCATCAATGGCAGAGGCAAGAAATCATTTGTTTGTAGGCATAGCAAAGTAACTGTGCCTGGTAAAGACTATCGGGAGTTCAATTATAATCGTGTGAATTACAGCAGATGGAAGAAAACGGGGTCATGCAGTCCATTCTTCTCCAGCTAAAGTTGAACGCCAAATGCAAAATAATTAAGCATGTGTACCCAGTTCAAAATTACCCATGTTTTGTCCTATGAACAGTAAAACCGCAGCGATTGATCTTGGTCTCCATTCTCCATAGTGTAATGTCCGTCAGTGCCACAACCTATTAGCTGATACAAGCTCATTTGCTAGAGCACCCCAGCATGGGCTTCTTGATCTATTCATCCAAGCATGAATCACAATTCTTGCAGTTGTCACAACCAAACATAGCAGTACAAGATGAACGTAAATCAAGAGGACTGATACATAATCCCAAAGTACCAGCTGATTGGTTTTCATCTTCTCTTTGCTGGATAAGATGGTAACATTGTCGCAGGGTCTTCGCATCAAGTGCAATAAAGAATATAAACACTAACATAAACGATACAATCATATGTAAAATATTTCAGCAAGATAAGATGGCCATTTATACCACCTCTGTCATCACCTCTCAACAACCTTCCAGCAAGTGAAAAATGCATGGAAGAAAGAATTGAGAAGAATTTACGATTATATGCCGGTTGCAGTTCATCTAAAGACTCAGAAGGACGGCTCCAAAAGTGAAGTTGCCAGTTGCTTTGTCAACCGAAGATACCGCTTCCACCTTCTATTTTACACTGAATGGCCCAATGCCACAAGGAACTTTCCATTCGAGAGCTTCACTCGCTTCGTATCTTACCCACTCGTACTAAAGAATATATCGAGCAAAGAACAAGCAACAAAACTGAACCCATCTGACATATGTGCAACACTGTGGCATCATAAGGGCTCAAATTAGATGCAAATGAGATGCACTGTGTGTCAGAAGCACTTTTCAAGGCAGCTTCCAAAAGGTTTTTGTTGCAACAAGAATTCTCTCTCTTCCATGGGATTCGGGTTCGGCCTTATGTATAGTAGCATTCCACCTGACAGCATGAGCTATCCGGGATACTTTCTCAATAACTTTAGGTAAATCGCGGATGAGCACCGTCCCTTCAGGTCGCAGCACCCTGTCCATCTCTACCATCATGTCCACGAGGCTACATCTGCAGGAAGAAATGGAATAACATAAAGCATTTGCATCTAGAGGATATACTTTGCTCATTGTTTTGGTTCCATTTTAGTATCGTTTTGGTATCAGTTTGAAACCAGATGTTTGGAAAATAAAGTTACCAAAAAAATAGAGGGACAGACAGAGAATTTGTACAGAGCAGATTAATGACATTCATGAATCAGTTACAAGTCAAATGTGGAGCAGACATAAGTTAAATATAGAACAGATTCAAACTGAAAAAGACGAACGAAAGAAGCCCAAAAGCTGAGTCAGCCTTAGTTCAATTTCTTTGGGTAGACAGGATGACCATAAATCTCTCTTTCCAGAACAGCTCTACAAGATGAAGAATATGGAAACTACTCCAAAAAGCTAATTCAGAGTCTCCTAGAGTTTCAAATGACGGGCAAATATGCATTTGAACCAAGAAAATTTATACAAATATTTTCAGAATTGGACATAATATCCTGTTTGTCCACATTTCCCCTATCATCACAGAGTTATCTTCACATTTCACTGGCCATAAAATGTATCTTGCATTACTCTTCAGGCATTTGAGGCCCCCACTTGCTGCATCCTCTTTGACACTACATCAACCGGTCAATTTACTTCCAACTTTAACTATTACTTTACCCTCGATTTATCCACCACTTTCTTTGTGTTCCGTTATCAAAGATAAATCAGGTTTCAATCTATTCAATTGGTGTTATGCTCAATTGAATAAATCGAAAAGGGTAATTTGCCACAGTTCTTTGAAAGAATTGATAAGAACAAAAAAGGCTTATAGAAAATGATCTAGGTTTCCTATAATCAATAATCTCATCACCCAATAATGAGTGTTAACAAGAGAATATAAAGCAAGCCTTAAATCCTAAGGGCATAATTGTAATTAAATGATTTAAAATAAGGACAAAACCATAAAACTCATAAGTCTAAACGAACTTAGGAACTGATAATTAAAATTACGAAATATTGAAATAACATAAAACAAGAATAAGATAAAATATCTTCAAGAAGATTTGTAATCCTTCCAAGCCATGCAAAATTAATAAGCCATAATAGCATCCTGCAATCCACACAAACCATACAAGTTGATGCCCAAATAATCCTTCTTGAGCCAATGAATGAAAAGAAATCTTCTGTAACCATAAACTAAGCTGATTTGCCCTCAAATTTTAAACAATATAGCCACCTAAATCAAAATTCAATCTGCAAAGGATAAACTCAAAAAGAGTTAAGTAAAGATCCTTAACCAAACCAAGCTCAGGAGTGGCATCTAACCTCAAGCTCTTCTTAGGTGTTCTGCAGCTCCCCTATAAACAAGCAATTCTTGTAGCTTCACAACATCAAGTCCCTGATCATCAACTCTTACAACAAACCTATAGCATCTGAACTTGCACAACTATTCTTGTTAGACTCATGCAGCACATTCCGTGACCTCAATGACAAGCTCTTCAGGCACAATGTGACCTCCTTCCACTCATCATGTACTTTGTCTACCAAACTCATGTAAATTCTTTGAATACATAGCTCCTGTAATGGCAAAACGTGCAGTGAAGAACCTCTGTTACTCTAAAAGAAACCAAACCCCACACAAGCTGTGATAATATATGCCTGCTTAACCAAAATCTTGTAACAACTCATGGAAATCCAATCTCCCAAAATACCCATAAAGTTTCAAACAACTACCTATTACAGGATTGGGGTAAAATTGAATTAGTTGAAGGGCTAGTTGCTAGATTAGTGAGCTCACAACTTGAAAAGTCTTTTCTACCTATCTTACCTATTTTGTAGGTTAGAAATTTGGGCTCATTAAGAGAGAACCCGATGATCTCATGTAAAGTGTTTTTAGGGATAAAATCAGGACTGACTTCATTGATTCAATAATTGCAATTATAGTACACAACGGTAGCAGTTTTCCTCAATAACTGCTCCTGATCTATCTCCCTATAACTGACTCTATTTATCCACACACGGCATAACTATTTTGACCAGGTCACACTACATATTATTCTGACACATGGCCGACACATACACACGTACAAACCAGAATTGGAATACAACCACTGCAACATGAATAAATCAGTCAACATAAATAACCAACCTGAACTATAACAAGCTGGAGATGACACTTCACTCCTACTTATTCCTTTCATCACGTCCTCTATACACATGTTTAAAGGGAGAAATATGTGAGCGTGAAGCATCATCTTGCATAACACTACCATGCATCATTAAGTCCTTCACACCAACACCATGTAAGCAAAACGCCAATCCAACATAGATAATCACTAATGTAGTGTCAATAAACACCAATAAACATCTTATATGCAGTACCAATCAATACACGCAATCCTAAAAATGGATTGTAATGAAACAATTTAAATGTTGGAAGATAGATCTATAAATTCTTGTAATCATCAGAAGCTCCGTGTTTAGTAGCAATGGTGTCACATCAAATACATGCATCTTGATATCCAGCTGCAGTACCAGTCTGTCCTCCTCGAATATCATGGGCTGTAGAATGATCTTTCTACTAAAACCCATGCCATCATAAGCATCATACGCTCGACTACATCAACACCTACATTAACGACACCTTTCCCTACATCAGTATTGGTATCATTAGCAATGACTTCTACAATCATCCCCATATACTCCATCCCTAGGGCCAACTAAATAGCCTCATCCAACATCTCAAATTTATGGAGCTCAGCAACTCTAGCAATCTCACATTTCGAACCAGTCACAAACCTGGCTACAGTTTGCCTACAAAGCTCATACAACTCACAATATCTTAGAAGAGCCTTATACTCCTGAGTATACTCCTTAACGCCAATGTATCAGTACCTTAATGCCATTAGTCTATAGTACAACTCTTCTTTATAATGAAGTGGTACAAAGACTCTTCTTATCAAACGCTTCATAACATTCTATGTAAGGTTCTCTTTAATATTATCCATTATTCTTTGTATTCTCAAATTCCTCCACCAACAGTCTACATAGCCTATAAGCCTCAGTTTAATCACTATCTCCTTCTTCATAATCCCTAAAGATCTTATCCACTTGATACTCTCAATCTAAAATTCATCAAGAGAGAAATACTCATCAAAATTGACTCCATAACTATATCCATCATCATATGCCATGTCTTATAATTTCCAAGCTAAGAACCAAACAAAAATAAGACAATGCTTACCAAGGACCGCATATATTTTCCATGTCACCCTCACAAACGGCACTAAACATGTGATACCTTGCCACATCAACCACACTTGCATGTTAGCAACACAACTCGGGGCACTCTCACCAGTACAACTCCACGTCAACACCTTACTGCCACATGCCCCAACATGTGCACATGACCTCTAGTCACCGTGCAGTACAACACAGCCATTCCACCAGATCACCACTAGCCATCAGAATGAGCGCCCAAAACATGCCCCTAAACACCAATGTGATCGCCCTCATTGTAGCACTATGGACAGCCCTCTGTTGCCAAACAATTCTTGCATGTTAGCAACACAACTCGGGGCACTCTCACCAGTACAACTCCACGTCAACACCTTCCTGCCACACACCCCAACATGTGCACATGACCTCTAGTCACCGTGCAGTACAACACAGCCATTCCACCAGAGCACCACTAGCCATCAGAATGAGCACCCAAAACATGCCCCTAAACACCAACGTGATTGCCCTTGTTGTAGCACTATGGACGGCCCTCTGTTGCCGAACGATTCTTGCATGTTAGCAACACAACTCGGGGCACTCTCACTAGTACAACTCCATGTCAACACCTTACTGCCACACGTCCCAACATGTGCACATGACCTCTAGTCACCGTGCAGTACAACACAGCCATTCCACCAGATCACCACTAACCATCAGAATGAGCGCTCAAAACATGCCCCTAAACACCAACGTGATCACCCTCGTTGTAGCACTATGGACGGCCCTCTGTTACCGAACCACTCTTGCATGTTAGCAACACAGCTCGGGGCAATCTCACCAATACAACTCCACGTCAACACCTTACCACCACACACCCCAACATGTGCACACAACCACTAGTCACTGTGCAGTACAACACAGCTGTGCCACCAGATCACCACTAGCCATCAGAATGAGCGCCCAAAACATGGCCCCATACACCAACATGATCACCCTGGTTTTAGCACTATGAATGGCCCTCTGTTGCCAAACGATTGGCCCTATCAAGCTACCCATGAGTGCCCTTAACCAGCAGAAGCAAGTACCCTTCAGTCACTTCTTAAGCGCCTACAGCACCTTCCCCACAAGCTCACCCACTCCATTTCGAGAGTCTACTGAGTACCTTTGGCCACCACCACTGCGCACACACAAAAGTTTCCTGTAGGTGGTCCTTACTGCGCCTGCACACATATACACCATAGTGTACAACACTCACTCACAGAGGCACCATAAACACAACCCTGTGCATTCCAAAACAAATCACTTGGCACCCCCACTGCACTCCATGCAGTAGTCACCACAGCCTGCATGATCCACACCAGATCCAGCAGCCGCTTCTTAAAACCAAAGAACATTGACCCCACCTGCAAATGTAAGTGCACATAACAACACCTAGCTACCACTTGCAAGCCCTAGCGCCACCTCTCACAAATCTTATCTTAGCACTGCCATTCGCAAGCCCAACCTTGTGACACCACTCACAAACCCTAAGCACCTTTAGTTGCCCACATTCAAACAAATTCCTTCCCATGCTGTAGCCTCTGCTGATACTAATAAAATACAGATAAAAATTTGTACTCGAGTCACATTGTGAAATTTAAAAGCAGTTAATAAAACAAAAGAATTTTCATGTTTTTGTTTTTTTATGGGTTTTTAACATTTTGAATAAAAGAAACAAAGAATTAAAGAATATATAATAAATTAATTATTGGATATTACACAATAATAACTAATTCAAATTTTAACTAATATGATGCACAATTAAAGATAAACAAGATTTCAATCTATTCAATTGATATTAGTATACAATTAAATAAATAAAAAAGAATAGTTTGCCACAATTCTGTGAAAGAATTGATGAGAACAAAAAGGATCTGTAGAAGAGGATGTTTAGGATTTCTATAATAAATAATCTCATCACTCAATAATCTTTGGAAACAAGAATATAAAAGCAAGCCTTAAACCCTAAGCACAAAAATGTAATTAGACAATTCAAAATAAGGACAAAACCGCCAAGTATAGATAAACCTAGACTAATAACTAAATATTACGAAATAATGAAACAAAATAAAATAAGAAAATAAAATAATAAGTGTTTAACCCCATGCTAATTCTCCAAAGGTGGCACTACTATAGCCAAGCCATGCAAAGTTGATAACAATCCATACAAGCCATAATGCCGCCATGCAATCCACGCAGATCATACAAGTTGACATCCAAATATTTCTTCTTGAGCCACTGAATTAAAAGAAGTTTTCTATAACCATGTTTAGGAAATTGATCCCCATCAAAATACTTCTACTTCTTTAAACCTAATTAGTTATCTTGTCGCCTCCATTCCCTATTATCATTACATGGGTCAAAGTGCCACTCAAAAATTGAGCATGCAATTTCCCCCTAGTTTGGCAACAAAACACTTATCAATACCTTGAAACTTTCCACATGCTCACATCGAATCTACATCACTCAACATCTTGCTTGAGCTCATCTAAAAGAAGCAAGGAGCATGGACATCACTTATGCAAGTTGAAAAAAATAAATAAAACTGCCTGTTAGCATTTACACAAGCAAAGAGTGCAATACACATAACGACATTATTCTAATGCGGGGCTGGTGTATGTATTCCCCTTATCAAATGACCACTCTACTATAATGTCTATGTTCTTGTACAAACTTTCAACTGTTATTGATAGACTAAAGAAGCTACATCATCAATCTCTTGCCTTTTGTAAGAGAAAATGCATCATAACTCCAAAGGCATGCCTTGTGAAAGATTTACATTTTCTAGGAGCTGTTATGTAAGCATGACTCCATAAACAAACAAGTTATGCACTGGGATCAAAAGTTTAAATAAGTACCAAAAAATTATAAAATTTTATAGCAGTTGAATTAATTGTGCGCATTGCGCACAAAATTATTGTGACTACTTGTTTAAGTTAGAGAACCATGTTACATACAATCTACCAAATATGTTATATATTTTTTATGGGTTCAGTAAGAATTCATTGAGAAAAGATAGGATGCACAGGGAGAAGCCCACTATGAAAAACAAAAGGTCGGCTAACCACATAAAAAAAAGAGCCTAGTTTTCAATGTTTGCATCAGAGATTTGATGAAAACAGAAAAACCAGGGAACTTGTAACCTCTGAACACTAAAAATCATATCCTCCAGAAAAAAAAAATGTAAGGAATACAACCCTCAGAAAGGGAAATCTAGCTCAAAAAGCATAGATCTAAAGGATTCAACGTGCTCTAACTCTTTTGATTATTTCAGAACTAGAACTCGCCAGATTGTTGAGTCTTCTCGAATTTCTTTCAAGCCAAATGCAGTAGATTACTGCTGTCCTGGCTTTCTTGACTGCTAAACTAAGCCCTTGGTTTTAAATCCCAAAGAAGTATTTAATATACTCTGTGCTATTCAAGAGTGCTCAGCCCAATTGAGTTCTTTGGCCACGCTAGTCCAAACTGACTTCACAAAAGCACAAGAGAAGAAGAGATGGTCATAGATTCTTCATTGCTTGAGCAGAAAATACAGCAGCCTTGGGGAAAAATATTCCACTTTAATGTATATCTAAGGCATATAGCTTTTGTTGCATCACTAGCCAAAGAATGAACAAATGACATGGTATACAACCTTTTTACCTAACCAAGGAAATCCAAGAAACTTTTGGAGAATGCGTGGCTCTGACGATAAACTTCCTTGATAGACAAAGGACTGCTAAGGCTGTACTTTCAAGCCAGGGTATCCTAAGAAGGCAAAAAGGGCGGAGGAATCTCATGCCTTAGTTCTTCCCATAATTCACCTGACCATGACCACTGTTTCCTTTTAATTAGACAGTAAAGTCTTGTTTCTTTGTGCTACACAACTTCATAGAACTACTTTTCACCTGTCTGATCTAGTAGAGGGGCTTTAGGATGCCGATTATCATACTAAATTTATTTGTGAATATGATACTAAATGAAAAAACAAGGAATGATGCAAATTGGGACCAAAGCAGTCACCGACCCATAAGAATACAATTCATCCACCTTCACTGTATGAGGAATAGTCTATTGAAATTATTTTTTCCAGAAATAGAGTTAGTGTCTTTTGCAATTTCATGCTTCTTCTTCATCACTGATCTCATGCTGCAGCAGTCAAGTCCATACATTGCAGAAATGTAATTTCAAATCTGAAAGTTATGAAAATTACGATATGATCCTCATATTTGATCTCTAATTCAGCTATTAGGCATTTATTATGGTAGCAAGATCTTACATCCCAGAAATTTGTGGATTTCCTTTTCAATTAGTATTAGAGAACTTGTACATTGCATGTTTCTTTTCTTTTTCAATTATATAAATGATGGTGTTTTTTGTTATGAACTTTCTTCATGATGTCAAGATAGCAAAGGGGCACTGGAATTGTCACACCTACACGATAGGGGCTTTCCAAGAGCTCAGCCACAGCCTGTCACTCATCCAGTTATATTTTTCTTTCAATAGTTCACATGCACAATTTAAATAGCAGATAGTGAACCAACTACCAATGGTCATGAAAATGCCACAGCAGCCAAAATGCCAAACCAGAGCAATAATCATAGGGCCAAACAAAATCCACTTTATCCTCTTTGAACCCCTCAAATCCGAACTAATGTATGTTAATCAAGAATAAACGTATAAAAATTACCTGTTTTTTCTTGTGCCTCGATCTTTGACAAGTGAATCAATCCCACTAACATGGATGAAATCATAGGTACGAGGATACGTTGAAAATGGTTCACACCTACACCCAATTATGTATTATGAGTGAAATGAAAATACACATACACCCAATAATCTATTATCAGCGAAATGAAAATACACCTAAATAGGATCATTAATTCTACAGATCAAAGAATATAATTAAAAAAAAAAGAAAAAAAGAGACAAACTTTTAAGGTTCCAAGAGAGAAAACATTTGATTGTATCTTTTAAAACTCAGCATGGAAAAGTAAGCCAAACTCACCAATCATGGTAAAGTCCAATAAGGCCTCTGTCATAAATTACACTAAGAGTTGATGGCTTATGAGAGGGAACAACATTCATCACCCACACAGGGTCAGATATCATTGCTGCAGCAAAACCTCCCATGAATGCATTCATGTCCATGATGTTGCGTATTGCAGGAGTTCCAAGCTTCAAATTCAATGAATCCTTATAATAAGCAACTCTTCTTGTCCACCTTTTAGTGTCAGCCTCAAAAACATTAAGTCCATTTTTCATAAGTGTCACCCTGGAAGGAACCTTTGTTAATCTCTCTGGCCACTTTGGAATTGTCCCAACCGCATACCCTCCATCCACTGGAGTTGTCCTGCTTGCACAATTTTTCAGTTTGGTGTACCTGCAAAAGAGAGGCTCTAAAAAATCTAATACAACTTACAAGCAGCTAAACTCTTAACATAGATGACAGATGCACATCATGAATAAAGATATTGAAATAGCCTAAAGCACAAGTGGCAAAAGAATGCTACCAAATGCCTGTAAAACATTGCATGAAGAATAAAGGACACTTTACCAAGCAAAATTTGGATCATCAGATTCACTACAAAGTTCAAGCCCAAAATTGTTATGATTTTGTAGGCATGAATCTTCAAGACGCTTTTTCGTCCAGATAGCAGTGTTTCCTTCAACAGCAATCATCTGGTAACACAGAGCTTTAGCCAAAGCCTGGAGATCTGCCCACTCCTTATCCTGTTTAGCCCACTGAACAGGAGGGCCAGAAATGACTAGATACCCTCCTGGACGAAGCAGCCGATCCACCTCAAAAAAGTATGAAGCATCTGCAAGAAAGATTGACCAAAAATAAGTAGGAGCTTCTACACCATGGGAGGAAGGACACAGGAAAATGTAAATCAACAAAGGAGTTTAAAATGCCAGACAACTTACTATAGGCTGTAAAAGGGATCAAGCATCTAGAGCAATGTACAAGATCAAAAGAAAAGGCAGGAAATGGAAGTCTGCGAGTGCCAAGCATTGCAACAAATGCTGGAATGCCTCTCTCCAAAGCAAACTGTATCTGTGACTTGTGTGAATCTCTTGGAGCAAATGACATTGTCATAATGCCCTCAGCTAGCAGAGAACCTCCAAAACTCGCCACCTAAAACACATAAATCTAACTTCTTTTCTCAATTATGAAATCTTAGAAAGGCTTAAAGAAACACTAAGACATGGTTCCTACCCCACAACCCATATCAAGAGCTGTCCGCAGAACTCCGCCGGTAAGAGAAACATACTGCTTAAGTTTTTCAATGTAGTGTCCTGCTCCATCAGGAAACATTGTGCCACCACCAGGGAAAATGAAGTAAGGCCCTTCTAATTTCATCCATCCCTGATGACCTTTCCTATCGGCAATTTTATTATATGGCATGTTGCTATGCCAAATCTGCGGTGAAAGTGAAAAATCACTTGCAAGTTATTTCTTCAAAGTTCACATGCGCACATGTAAGATGAGGTGCATAAACATAAATCAACCAGCAGCAACTTAGTAATCAACTTGTAAAACGTCTGTTTAGGGTTTCAGCCTTATATCACATGCCTGTCATGTTCCAACTTGATGAGCAACTGACCTAGCAATTCTATTAATGTAATTCACTCAGAGGCTATTCAATTTACTTTTGTAGATTACAATCTAAGACAGCCAAACAATGTGAAACAAGGATTTGTTGAGTCAATCATCAGACACATGCCTAAAGTCAGTCGATCAAAAAGATCCACTAGCGATATATCCTACGATTCGGGATGGTATGCAATTTCAGAATAATAAAGGGGTCATCCACAAAATTTATCCTAAATCCATAAGTCAAGAAAGTCCATAGGTCGTTACATTATCCATGGCATAAATCCATATGTAAAACCTGTCTCTAACATACTTTTACATCACAGTGTAATGATACAACCTCTAATTCACTCAGCATGATTTCCAGTCGACGTTAACATTTTTTATTATGCCAGGAATCATTTTTTATCATACCAGGATACATTCACGTAGCAGAAATCCGAACTAATAATGAAAAGTAAAACTTTAAGATAAATACTAACATAACTTCCACAAATCAAAAACATACCTTATCCAAGCTCTCCGGCCACCGTACCGGAATATTATACCCCTTGGGCGGAGGAATTAAGCAAATCGGCGTCTCCTCGGGCACCGGGCACTGCCTTTCTCTGTAGAAATTCATTACTCTACTAAGCTGACTGCTCCTTTTCGGATCTTCACACGGCATGTAATCGACGTAGTCCTCAGGGCAGGATTCCAACTGCCGCGGGTAGAACTTCCCGGAATCAACTGCAGCCGCGACACGCGCATGGTCAGGAAAGAAGCGGGGGACAGAAGTGGCCGGGGAGCTGGCGGGGGAAGAAGAGAAGACGTAGAGGAGGAAGAGGAGGACGGAGGCAAGGAACGCAGCGGTTATGACGTCGAGGAATCGGCATTTACGAGGGTTGGGATTTCGTCTGGAGAAGAAGTTGCGGTTGGCCATTTGGATGATGGTAGTTAGTTAAGATTCGGTTAAGAAAACGGTTATCTGGATCTGTTAGATTTTGATTAAGATGCTTTTAGGAAGTGGATGCGAGGAAGTGTTATTAGTCGGTGAAGAACGAAAAGAAAAAATGACGTTGAGATCTGCTCCCAAATTTTAAATGATTTCATGGGCGACTCGGGTCATGATCATGACACGGTTTTATCATTTTCGTTACGGAAAATTTTTTAGACCCGTTTGTAACCTTCTCCATTTTCAATTTTTTTACGGACATGCTGTTATGGGTTGATTGGCCTTTTTTTGAAGATGGGCTTTTAACACCCATCCCTACTTAATAAGGCTCTCTATCAATAAGAAGCCTCTAACGACAACAAGATTTTAGATAAGGTTGAAAAACTAAATCAAACAAATAACTCTTATACTTTTGTACAACGTTAAACATTATGACCCCACTCTCCAATATTTACACATGTAACTTTATTCATTAATTTCTTTTTAATTGCCAGCTCTGCTCTTCCATAAATATAAAACCAACACTTAATAGTAATCTACTTGATATTTTGTGCACTTGAGCCTACATACTTTTCTTAAATACTCACACTTTCCAAACACTTGATTAATTTAAGTATCGGAATAATCATGCCGGATAATACTTCGACACCTCTTCACTATGCTCTATTTTCGAAGCTCACTTACTTGTATGAAGCCTAATCTCTCTTAAATCCATACCACCAAATATTCTAAGACGACATTTAGGGCCGTCTATAGGAAACTTATCCAATTTTCTACTCAAACACACTAAACACTACCAACATGTTTGGCATTAACAAACCTAACAACCACCAATTGGTAAATAATCAACTTGCTAACAACCAGTCCCTACTAAGGGAAATTCTAGAAGAGCGCTTAGAGCACTCTGAGCGCTTGGTTAAGAAGTTTATTGCCTAAAACAGGTTGCTCTGTGCTCACCTCAAGAAAGCCAAGAAGCATAGCATGCAAACCTATCCACCTAAAGCTTTTGATGCCGACATTAAGCAGAATAACCACTAACAACAGTAATAGAATGCTAAGGATCAGCTACTTAATCCCCCTATACAACAACAGCTAGTAAGGTCTGTCACCATTGACGATTGAGTCTTAGTTGGCAATGAGTAGGTGGCCTCTAACAAAGCACCAGCATACTTTGTGGTGTGCCGAGTTGATCCGATAGACAATGCCCACTTTAATGAGTTTCGTGCAATCGTAAAAAGGCTCTCTGAGCAATAGGAAAGCAAGGCAACTAGCTACGCTAGGTTGGTCACCAACTACAAAACTCCCTTCACCAGTAGTATCTAAGATGAAGTGTTACCTCTTAATAGAAAACTTCTTACCCTAGATCAATATGATGGTACAAGTGACCCTGTTGATCATCTCTTCCACTTCCTTACCCTCGTGAACCTTCATGGTCATGAGGGATGCCATTTTGTATAAGGCTTTTCAAGGTATACTGAGGAAAGCAGTTTGGATGTGGTTTAACCACTTACCCGAAAACTCCATCGGCTCCTTTGATGAGTTGGCACAGAGATTTAACCTCCACTTCAAGGCTAGCAAGCCCCCATCTAAGGACACATCTTCCTTATATTTAATAAGGTAAAGTAAAGGAGAGACTCTATACGAATTTGTGGCCTAGTTCAACAATACTGTAGTTAAGATCCCTCAATTAGATAAGGGAGTAGCTATGCATGTCGCACAACCTAGCATTCAACCTTCAAGAGACTTCTTTCAATCGCTTATGAAGAGCAAGTTGAAGACCCTAATAGAATTACATGGACTAGGAGGATAATATTCACACCAAGCGTGATGTCGATTAAGAGAGTTTAAATGGAAAGGACAAGGAGAGATTGTTTGTAAAAGATTGTCTTAGCAGCAAGGCACCGAGCAAGGCAAAAGGGGAAGGCTCGAGCAATAAGAAGCACTAAGTCGAGCGAAACCCCCTCCCCCCTCCCATCTACACATAGCATACCCCTTTGAACTAACTTATCCCCTAGGTCTATTTTGAGGTATAGCATAAAGGCCTATTGCAAAAGCCTGCCAAGATGAAGGGTAACCTTAGTCATCAAAACTTGGATAAGTACTATCAATTCCATGACGACCATAACTACACCACCGACGAATACTTCCAATTGAAGAATGCAATCAAGTATGCTATTTAGCGAAACTTCTTTGGTGAATATACGGCTTAGCGGAGGAATGACAACCGTTTCGATGATGATGAAGATGGGGTGCCTCGGAGGTGGCGAACCAGGGGCACCCGAACAAAGCAAAACGACAACTGCTATAGCGACCGAGCCCTCAATGATGTCATAAATATAATTGTTCTACACCTAGGGAGCTAGTTGAGCACCAACAGCTCGACTAATGCACCATCTAAGGTACTAGCTGTTAGAGAGAAGAGATAGAAAATTGACACTTCGATTTCCTTATTTGATGAAGATATAGGGGGGATAGATACCCCCATTAAGGTGCTCTTGTTACAGGGGTAAGGATTATTAACTTTAAAGTCCTCAAGATTATGGTAAACATTGGTAGCTCCACTAACATCCTCTTCCTACATATATATGAAAAGATGAACGCCAAGTTGTCAGTCCAAATGAAGTCATACCACCATAATCTCATCATATTCAATGGGAGTATTGTCCGAGCCAAGGGAGTTATCACTCTCAACATGGAACTTGGCGACGACAATAACACTGCACAACTACCGGTAAAGTTTTTCATGATCAACTTCCCATTCCCTTACATTGCTCTCTTGGGACGACTAAGTTAAAATATGTTTAAGGTCATCACTTTATCCCTTCACCTAAAGGCCAAATTCCCAATCTTAACTAGGGAAGGAATTTGTAGATGTGATTAGAAACTCTCCTGAGAGCTCTATATTAAGGTCACTAAAGCAAACAGGGTCCTCGCTTTGGAGATTGACCCATAAGAGAAGCTGGCTGAGAGAAGAGAGCCGAGTGAAAAAACTGAAGAGGTACAGATCGACCCCTTTCCTGACCAAACCACTAAGGTTGGGACTAAGACCTCTTCTAAGGTAAAGGACGAGATAGTTGCCTTCTTATGGGCCAACTTAGATGGGGTTGCCTAGTTGGCATTGGACATACTTAGGATCTCCCCTAATCTAACAACTCATAACCTCAATATCGACTCCACCGTACGGCCTGTCAAACAAGAGAAAAGGCACTTTGCACCAGAAAGGCAGGCCATAATCGAGGAAGAAATGTAAAAGTTGCTTAAGGCTAGCTTCATAAAGGAAGAGAAGTATCTAACTTGGCTAGCCAACATAGTGCTAATCACGAAGAAGTTAGGGAAGTGGCACATGCGTGTCAATTATACCAACCTTAATAAAATCTGCTTGAAAGACTACTTTCCTCTTCTCAGGATCAGCCAACTAGTTGATACACATTTAGACACGTCTTACTAAGCTTCATGGATGTCTTCTCGAGCTACAACTAGATAAAGATGGACTCGAAAGATAAAGTCCATATCTCCTTTGTTACTAATTTTGGCACATACTGCTATACTGTCATGCCCTTTGGCCTCAAAAATGCCAAGGCAACATATTAGCAAATGTCAACAAACTTGTTCAAGCCCCAACTCGAGCGTAACATGGAGGTGTACGTTGACAACATGATAGTCAAGAGCAAGCAACCTGGCGATCATGTCAAGGACCTATAAGAAGCCTTTAACTAGATAAGGAAACATGACTTGAAGCTAAACCCCCAAAAGTATGTATTTAGGGCCGGTTCTGGTAAATTCCTTTGCTTCCTTGTCACTTAGAAAGGTATTGAGGCCAACCCTAAAAGATTCATTCCACCAGGGATATAAAGCACCCTACCTTCGATCTAAGACTCACAAAATCTTACCGACATACTGGTTGCACTGAGTGGGTTTGTCTTCAAGAGTGTAGATAGATACGCTGAGTTCTTCAAAATCTTCAAGAATCTCAAGGGTTTTGAATGGACTTTCACTATATGGCCGCCTTCAAGCGGCTGTAAGACTTCCTCACATACCCTTCAGTCTTCTCCAAGCTTGTTCCAAGGGAGCACTTGTATCTGTACCTAGTCATAAGCAACCGGATGCTCTTATCTATACTTAAGGAGAGAGCATAAGCTCATTTACTACGTTAACCATATACTCTAGGGGCTTAAGGCCTGGTACACCAGACCAAAAAAGTTTGCTTTGGCCATTGTCATCTTAGTACATCGATTAAGGCTTTACTTCCAAGCGCACCAAGTCATTGTGCTCATAGACTAGCCAATGTGCACATAGCTGTAGAAACAAGACATGTCTAGACGAATGCTGAAGTATGCGATGGAGTTGAGCGTGAATGAAATCTAGTACCAATCACAAATAGCCTATAAGGAACAAGTGCTGGCCGACTTCATAGTTAAATATACAGGAGAGGAGGAAGCACCATTTGGGGATGACAAACTGGTATCAACTCTTTATGTTGATGGATTATCTACCTTGAGGGGTAAAGGTGTGAGTCTTGTTTTAACCGGACCGCACAAAATCACAGTTTGCTACACCCTCAAGTTCAAGTTCAACACTAACAACAACGAATCTGAATATGAGGCCTTGATAGCTGGTCTTAAACTAGATAAGGAGATCATTACCTATCATTTATAAGTTTTCTCAAACTTTATGCTTATTGTCCAACAAGTCCGAGGTAAATACGAGGCTAGGGACGATATAATGGCAAAGTACTTAGAGAAGTGAAAAGCCTTCTAGCTAAGTATCCTTCGTAGATGATCACGAAGATCCCTTGACTTGAAAACTCAGCAGTAGATTAGTTATCTAAGTTCACCTCTTCAGGGATACAAAAGCTTAAGGTGAAAGATAAGAAAATATTCATTGAATACTTGCTAAAGAATAGCATAACTCTGGACTCGACAAAGGTCTTAGAGCTAACAACATCAACACTAGAGCTAAGTTAGATGGATCCCATCTGATGCTATTTGGAGCAGGATATGTTACCTAAAGATAGGAGAGAGGTAAAGAAGTTGAGATACCATGCCACCAACTACACGTTGGTCGACAGAATTCTGTACCACAAAAGGGTTAACCTCCCCCTTCTTAGATGCCTTCGAAAAGACAAAGGCTTGCAATTATGGAAGAGTTATACACTAAAGTATGTAGCAACCACATTCAATCCTAAGCCTTCTACATCCGAGCTTTACAGTTCGGATATTATTGTCCAACCATGTGGTAAGGTACTAAAGCCGTAGCCTAGAAGCGCCCCTAGTGCCAAAAGCAAGCCCCCATTAGTCACACCCCCAACAATAGTCTATAGCCCTTGACCAGTCCTGGTTGTTTGCCTAGTGGGGCATGAATATTCTCAATGCCTTCCTTAAGGCCTTGGGGGGCAAGTAATTCATTATTGTAACCGTTAACTACTTTACCTAATACGGACCGTAGCCAAGAATAGATAAGACCAGTTGCAAGGGTAAGTCCAAGCTTACTAAAAGCTTGAAAAAGGTGATGGCAAACACGTAAAAGAACAGAAAAAGGAAAGAAATAAGCAAACCCAAAAACAAGTCCAAAGGATATGATGCATTAGTAGAACTTTTAAGGACTCACGATGTAGCTTAATATGATGCACGAGTTAGTCCAGTGAGGTTACTCGCCACTTAACCTTACTTAAGGGTTAGGATAAAAGTAAAATAAAAGTAAACAAATAATGTTTATGAAAGGAAAATATCCAGTGTATTAATGATAATTTGATGATGTGAGGCTACATGTACAATGAGTATTTATACTTGAGAATTTAGGGTAACTTGCTTAAAAATGGAAAAGAAAAAAAAAGGGTATTATCTTAAAAAAGTAATGTACAAAGAATATAAAGGGTAAAAACGAATATTCGAGGAAAATAATGATTAGTGTAGTAAATTCCTCATGTGGTCCTAGATACATGGTAGTGATGCATTGGTGATGTCGTTGGAAGATGTAAACAAAACAGTATAATTTGGTTAGATGGCTGAGTAGGGGTACTAGTAGGTATGGACTTGTTCGAATAGGAGTGGTTAAGGATTCATGTAGGATAGATCTCTTAGCTCTCAGTAGTAATAATGTTGAGCAAGTGGTTGGTTCAGATAGGACCGAGCAGGTGCGCAAAGTTTGGTTGTTGTTAGGGTATTTTTCTAATTGACACATAATTTCTAAAAGATGTGTAGTCATTTAGCATAGCGTCAGGAGTTGATAAACAACAAAGAGTAATTCGTCTTTGGTAGGAATCGGTTGGAGTAGGGGGATTAGCCTCATTAGTTCCTCTAGTCCTTGGGCTTAACTGTGAGTTAAAGCTCTAATAGTCTAATTCCTATCATTCCCTTCGGGTTGATTTGGATTTGGGATCAAATCCAACTAGTCTTCATTCAGTCTTTCATTAGGGTGATATTGATTGAGGTTGGTAATGTTGAAGGTGTCCAAAACCGCATAATCTTCAAGAAGCTCTAACTTATAGGCATTGTTGTTGATCTTTTAGAGGATTTTGAAGGAGCCTTCACCCTGTATAAATAGCTTGTTTCTCTTCTTGCTTGAAAACCTTTCCTTGCTTAGGTGTAGCCATAGTATGTCCCCAGGCTAAAATTGTCTCGTCATCCTTCCCTTAGCTTTCTTTTGCATTATTCTGATAGCTTGGTCGATCTGTAGAGTAACTCTGTCATAGATGTATTGTAGGGACTATGCTTAAGCTCTCATATCAGGGTCTTCTTGTTTGGATACAGGCATATGGGTGTGATCGAGGGACAACTTGAGATTAAAACCATAGACAACTTCGAAGGTGGTTTGCTTGGTGTCATATATAATTCCGTTGTAAGGGAATTTGACTATAAGCAAACAGACATTCCAATCAACCAAGTTCTTGTCCATTATAACTCAAAGCAGTGATCCCAAAGTACAATTGATTACCTCTATTTGGCCATTAGTTTGGGAGTGACAAAAAGTGCTAAATAGTAATTTGGTCCCTATCCGACACGATAAGGTTCTCCAAAAATGGCTCAAGAACTTTGGGTCTCTATCTAATACTACACTTCTCAGCACACCGTGAATCGAACAATCTCTTGCAAGAAAAAAGGTGCAATAGCCAAAGCATCATTAGTCTTAAAGTATGGCATAAAGTGTGCTATCTTACAGAATCTATCCATAACGATCATTACAGAATCTTTACCTCAAGCAGTTCTTGGTAATCCAAGAACAAAGTCTATGCTCAACTTAATTTATGGTCTCTTTAGGATAGGCAAAGGCATTGCTTTCCCTTATTCAGCTTAGCTTTTGGACCTCTTACATATAGCACAGCCTTCAACAATTCAGTGTACACCTCGTCTTATTCTCGGCTAAAAGAATCGTTCACCAGCAACTCATGTTTTTCTCTCTCCAAAATGCTTGGAGAGTCCCCCACTGTTAGTTTCCCTAATCAGCAACTCTCTTAGTAAACAAGTTGATACGCATAATTTCCTTTCTCGAAATAAGTACCCATCTTTCATATAATACTCATCCATTCTGTTCTTCTATCGGCACAATGCCCAAGTATGGGTCCGAAGTATGGATCCCCAGAATATTGTTCCTTGATGCTCGCAAACCTAAATAATCTAATATGTAGTTCATGTCTCCTTGAAAGAGCATCTGCAACTATGTTGCTCTTTCCTTATTTATATTTTATTACAAAATTGAAACCTTCAAGGAACTTAACCTACCTCTCCTATCGCTTTGACAACTTGGTCTGACTTTGAAGATACCTCAGAGAGTCATGGTCGATATAGATGCTGAACTCTCTCAGCAATAGATAATGTTGCCATACTTAGAGAGCTTGAATAAGAGCCAAGAGTTCTTTGTTATATACGGAGTAGTTCAATTGAGGTCCCTTGAGCTTCTTACTATTGTAGGCCATTGGTCGACTTTCCTGCATTAGGATAGTGCTTATATCAATGCCTAATTCATTACATTCTAGCTCAAATATTTTCTCGAAGTCAAGTAAAGCTAATATAGGTATGGAAATCAATCTTTCCTTCACCTTAGCAAAGCTTTTCTCACCATTTGAATTCGATGTTCTTCTTTGTCAACTCGATGAAAGGTGTGGCTAAGGTGCTAAAATTCCTTATAAACTTTCTGTAAAAGGATGCCAGTCCATGAAAACTTCTCGCCTCGGTACAAGTAGTTAGAGTTGGCCACTTAATGATAGCTCGGATCTTCTCAGCATCCACTCATAAGCCTCCTCTATCAACTACATGGCCTAAGAACACCAATTCCTCTTGGCTGAAGCAACCTTTCTTTAGATTGGTGAATAATTTCTTAGCTTGAAGGACATCTAATATGGTACGGAGATGTTTACAGTGACTCGATATGTCGACATTGCATATTAGGACGTGGTTAAAGTATACCACAACATACCTTCTTATTAGATTTCTTAGCATATGGTTCATCAGTCACATGAAAGTGCTCGGGGCATTCGACAAGCTAAATGGCATTACCATCCACTCGTAGAGTCCATGCCAAGTTTTGCAATCTTCTACTCATCTCCCGGCCTCATGCAAATTTTGGTGGTAGCTAGACTTCAGATCAATCTTCTTGAAGATCTTAGCTCCACTCAATTCATTCAGCATGTCATCTAACCTAAGAATAGGATACCTGTATTGGATCGTGATCCTGTTTTGCTAGGTATCATCCTTTTTCGACACTAGGAGTGTTGCAATAGCATAAGGGATAGAACTTTCCCTTACGTAACCTCTTTCCAATAATTCATTGACTTGCCTTTGAAGTTCAGCAGCTTGTTTAAGATTCATCCGATAAGTTGGCTTATTCAGCAAGGCGGCACCAAGTATCAACTCAATGCAATGTTCTATGCCTCAAACAAGAGGTAACCCCTCAGGCAACTATTTAGGAAACAAATCAGCGTATTCATTTAGCAACTTCCTTACTTCTAGAGGTAGTTCACCTCATCTCTAATAATTGCTTGATTAACATGAAGGTCAGTACATTAGCTTTAATAGCCTCTTGGAGCTCGGCTCTACTCATCATTAGAGTTTTCTTTGATCTTTAAGTAAGTTTAGCTTCAGCTTTAATAGCCTCTCAGAGCTTGGCTCTATTCATCATTAGAGTCTTCTTTGATCCTTGAGCAAGTATATCTTGCAGTTTGATAACTTAGCTTGGAGACATAAGGTTTAATGTAATCTTCCTTCCATCCTTCTCGAACACATAGGTGTTCTTGTATTCATCATGGATAACTCTTCGATCATAAAGCCAAGGTCGACCCAATAGTACATGTGATGCACACATAGACAATGCGTCACAGAGAATCTCATCAGAATAGTTTCCAATCATAATTGGCAATAGTACTTGCTGAGTGATATGTAGCATTCCTTTCTCATTCAGCTAATGCAACTTATATGGTTTCAAATGCTCGATAGTCAGCAACTTCAGCTTCTTTATCAAGTTAGTAGATGCTACATGGGTGCAACTACCACTATCCATAATAAGTGCACACAGTTGGTCATTTACCTTGCATGTGATATAGAACAGGTTCTCCCTCAGCTCTTCCTCAAGCGAGGGTTCCAAAGTCATTATATGTCGAACAACTAGGACCAACTAATCCAAATCCTTGGCAAACACGTCATCCTCGATCGGTTCATTCTCCCAAGGAGCTTCTTTCTCGAAAATGACCTCCTCTTCAAGTTTCTCGTTAGTACTATCCATTTTGAGCCTTGAGACATGATGACTATAATCCTTCGGTTCGGACATTGGGCGGCTGTATGTCTAAACCCTTGGTATTTGAAACATTTAATCCAACTCACCTTCCTACAAGTTCCTATCCTTTCTTGTTTGTTCGAGTTGGTTTGTAGCTATCATATCAGCCTTTCTATTTGGCCTAGACATTAACCTTCCTAGTTGGCTCAAAACTTTACTAAGCTTAGTCACTTTCCCAATCAAGTCAGCTCGGATGACTAATTCGACTCATTAGAGGTTGGGTTGGCATTCTGTTTCTTCTCTGCCTTTCTACTCATTGAGTTATCCATATAGTCTCATCCATTATGGTAAATTGTTAGAGTTCTACAATGTCTCGGATATCACTCCTCAAACTAACTAAGACCCTAAAACTGTTTGTGCTGATGGTTCCTCTACTTCACAGCAAATCATAAGCATTTAGAACTCTTTGACATATTTGTCAATAGTTCGGCCCTTTTGCCTCAACTCTTGAAGCCAAGCAAAAGTATCTTGTAGATAAGTATCTGACACAAACCTATTTCTGAGTATTCTCTTCATCTTAGGCTAAGTATTAATCTCTTAGTATCCCTCTCGTCACCTTATGATCTGAAAATTCTTCCCCCATACAGCGCCATATCATGAGAACTCAACAATAGTAGTTTTTACTTTCTCGTAATTTTCATATTGGTAATAATAAAACACACGCTCTATCTTCTCCTTCCAATCCAAGTAATCATCCACACTTTCAGACCCATTGAAGCTCTAAATCTGAAGCTTCACATGGTTGGATGCTCGGGGTGTTCGAGCTCATTCTTCTTCTTTGTTATATTCTTCTTTGTCTTCTTCATTTAGATCTCCCAAGTTAATCTTTCTTCTCACTCATCTACCTACTCCTCCACCTCAAACTTATTGATTTAAATCTTGACGTTTAGCAGGTCGGGCAGCTTATGGGGTGTTATGCGCAGCTTTAGCAGGTCTATAAACCAATGCATAAACTGCTCAAGTCAAATCCACAAAGAGTTTAGCTAGCTCATCAAGTTTCTCGTCCGTACTTCTTAGAGTACCTTGAGATTATTGACTATGGTGGACAATACTAGTGTTGTCATCCCCAACATTAGCATACACACCCGGGTTTATCATTTTTTCCGAAAGATTTAAATCTCAAACTCCTCAATTCAATGCTACAATTGACATTATCTTTCAAAATCACTCAACACGTACTCCCTTCAAACTAGAGGCTTAATAACCATCAAACACAACATCTAAATTAGCACAAAAAATTACTTTGTTTCACATGCCTAAAAACAAAGTATAAGCAAGAAACTTAGAGAACAAACTAATACAATACAAACTAAACCTTTGTTCTGATACCAAGATAATGAGGACCGTAGCAAAAAACGGACAAGGTTGGTCGCAAAAGTAGGTCCAAGCTTGCCGAAAGCTTGAAAAAAGGTGATGGGAAGTAGCAAAAGAATATAAAAAGGAAAGAAATAAGCAAACCCATGAATAGCTCCAAAAAATATGACACACTAGTAGAAATTCCGAGGATTCATGACACATTTCGATATGATGTATGAGTTGGTCCGGCAAGGTTACTCACTAGCTAGCCTTACTTAAGTAGCCTTACTTAAGGGCTAGGATAAGAGTGAAATGAGAGTAAACAAACAATGTTTACGAAAGGAAAATATCCAGTGTGTTAATGATGATTTGATGATGTGCAGCTACATATATAGTGGGTATTTATATTCAAGAATTTAAGGCAAATTACCTAAAAATGGAAAAGACAAAAAAGGTATTGTCCTAAAGAAGTAATATATAAAGAATACAAAGAATAAAAACGAATATTTAAGGAAAATAATAATTAGTGTAACAGATTCTTCATATGGTCCTAGACATGTGGCAACGATGTATAAGTGATGCCGTTGGAAGATGTAGAAAAAATAGTACAATTTAGTTAGGTGCTCGAGTAGGGGTACCAAGCAGGTGTAGACTTATCCGAACAGGAGTCATTAAGGATTCGTACAGGACAGATCTTTCAGTCTTTCGACAATAACAATGCCAAGCAAGTGCTTAGTTTGAACAAGACCGAGCAAATGCGTGGAGTTTTGGTTGTTGTCAAGGCATTCTTTTAGTTGACACATAATTTTTGGAAGATGTGCAATCATTTGGCACGACGTAGGGAGTTAATCGGCAACAAGGAGTAACTTAGCCTTAGTAAGAGTTAGCTAGAGCAGGAAGATTCGCCTCTTTAGTTCCTTTGGTCCTCGGGCTTAGCTACGGGTTAAAGACCCAGTAGTTTAATTCCTATCATTACCAAATAAGTCAAGGCCAAGGCTGTAGTGAAGATTACTAAGACGAGTGTTGAATCCTTTGTATGGAACAACATCATCTCCTGATTTAGGGTCCCTATTCCATCATCATAGACAACGAGCAACAGTTTGATAACCTAAAATTCAAAGAATTCTATGCCAAGCACTACATCACACTATACTCACTTTGGTCACCTACCTTCAATTGAATGGTTAGGATGAATCAGCTAATCGAGTCACCCTCGAAAGCTTAAGGAAGAGAGTGGACCAAACCCAGAACGTATGGGCAGATAAGCTACCTAACATTTTGCGGGGGTACAAGACCAACTACCACACCTCCACAGGTGAAACCCTTTTTCTGCTTCGCATTCAGCTCAAAAGTAGCCTTCCCCATTGAGTTAAAGCTTCCTAACATCCGAACTCAAAGCTTCAATGCCATCATTAATGAGTCCCCACTACAAGCTAGCATCGACACAATTGAAGAAATCAGAGACTTCACTACAGTTCAGGTAACTACTTACCAATATTGAGCTACTAGATACTATAATTAGAAAGTCAGACACAAAGAATTTAACGTCAACGACCTAGTTTACCAAAAGCTAAAAGCTACGGGTTCACCAGAAGGAAGGGAAATTTGGCTTCTAACTGGAAAGACTTAGTCAGAGTAAGAGAAAACTTGGCGAATCAAGCATATAGATTAGAACAAGTAGATGATGAGCTCATCTTGCACACATGGAATGCCGATAACCTTCAGCTTCATTTTGATTAATGTATAATCATTCTGTAAATTATTTCACAAATTATGAACGAAAGTTCCATTTCTCATATGAGTTGTCTACATTTACTTCTTTTTTCTTACTCTTGTACTAAGTCCTAACCTCCAAATGGTAAACAAACCTACTAACTAGGTAGGTCAAAACGCCATTGACCTAACCTCCCTTTATGTAACCTTTGTAAGGGGAAACACCCCTTACCTAAGGAACTCCTACTAACTAGACAAGTAAGAACACTATTGACCTGAACCCCTTTAGGTAACCTCTATGAGTGGCAATACCCCTTACCTGAAGAACTCCCATTAACCAGGTGGGTCAGAATGCCATTGACCTGACCCCCTTAAGTAATCTCTATAAGAGGAAACACCCCTTACTTGATAAACTCCTATCAACCAAACAGGTCAGAATGCCATCAACTTGACATAACCCCTCCCTTTACCCCCCCTCTTGGGTAACCTCTATAAGGGGCAACACCCCTTGTACAATCAAAGAACTCCCTACGCGTAAATAACTTCAAATGTCAGGTTATGTTACAAAGAACCAAGCAAAAAACATTAAACAAGAGATGAAGCATGCAAAGTAACTACACTAAGCAAAGAACAAAGTCCATTAATAAAGTAGGGATATGCAAAATTAGGGTTGGGCATCCTAACTTAGTGTACAAGATGAAAAGAAGGGGATAACTACTACTTCCAATCAGTAAACTCTGGTAGCTTTGAAAAGTCTATCACTTCAACCTGCTTGGAGTGCTAATCTACCGACGATCCCCAAGATGGTTGGTCTTAGGCTATAGGAGGGGCTAAAACTTGCAGACTTGGGTCAGCAAGAAGATCACCCCGTCCCTAATCATTTTGAGAAGAACTCTCAAGGGTGACCCCCTATTGAGCTGTCGATGTAAAGGTAGATGCAGAAGTGCCTTGACGGACCTCGGCAGCAAAAAGAGTGCCTTTAACCACAATAGCTACTTATGCAGCTTCTCTTTTTCGTCCTTGAGCTGCCTTTCTCTCTCAATAACTTAAAGAATCTAGAAAACCCAGGAAGCTCAAGTCAAGCTTAAGAAAATGGGATAGCACTTCGTTCTTAGTAAACGAGTGCACTTCATTCTTAGTAAACGAGTGCACTTAGTAGAGATGTCTTCCAGTTCTTCTAACCACCAATTCGTCTTCTAGAAGTTAATGACGACCTTATTAGCTATGGCATCCCTAATCATCTCCCTACTTTCCAGTTTGAAGGTGATCTCCTTCAGTCCAAACTTTATCTTTAGAGCTGTTAGATTTTTTGCTCCAACTGAACTTTCTCTCCAGCCAACTCCAATGACATAACTTTGGCACTGTCATACTCAAACACCTTCATCACTAACTTGATCTTTATTTTAGAGACCGATACCTTCAGCTCAACGTTCTCATTTTTAAGCTCTTACTTGGCTCTCCTCTCATCGTCTAACTTCTAAGAGAATTGAATGTTGGTCCTCTATTCATTGCTTAGATGCGTCCTAAAGTTGTTAGCTTGCTTGGCATTCTTCTCAACGTTGACTCGGCCCTATTTTGCCTCCTACAGCTTTGCCTTAAGCCCAACCATCTACACATAAGAGCGACGCAGACACCAGTTAGCCTTGATAAATTTGTCAATATATTTACTAGAGGAAGATTTTGCCTCCCTTAGGCCCTTTTCAGCAGTAGAAAACACTACCTAAAATCCCTTTACCTCTTTCTGTAGGGTGTTGTAATTTATTGAGTTGTACCCAACCATAGTACTACAAAGAAACTCAAACTGAGGTTAGATCAGTAATGACAAGGAAGCACCTCAATTGAAAGAAACGAGGGCTTACCTACTAAACAAGTGAGCTAAAGTGAATGACTATCTCCATAGGATCTCCTCCCCCTACCTTCGATAGGTCTTTAAGGATGGCCCAGTCGCCAAGGGTATAAGACCCCATGGAAGCCTAATAGTTGAGAGTCTGGTAATGTAATGTGATGTCGTTGCCTCAGATATCCAACTTTACCCTTAGGAGCTTCCTCCTGGTCTTCCTAGTCTCAGGCTCAAACTTATGAAGGCAGAGCTCCACATTTCGGGATACGCATGATATATCCTTAAACGAGTGCAACGCTATCCTTAGAAACTAGAACTTGTTAAGGACTTCAAAAAACTCAACACCAACCTCATTGACACACCTATATGGGTGAGCCCCAAGCCACTCATACTAGGTTACTTGCTTGAAGGGTACCTTCCTCATTGGTATCTTCTTCTTCACCTAGGGACCGCTTTCCTAGCAGTTTTGGGGGCCTTTCTCTTTTGCCTAACTACCTTGGATAGGGCACTGGCCTCAGCCATGTCCACCTCATCCCCCATAAGAATCACCACGCCCATTTCCTTGGCGTTGCCAAGCTTGTCCTCTACAGTTATAGGCATAGAGGTAGATACAGGTCTAATGGAGGGAATGACCATGCTCACAGGCTCGGCAGTTAATGGCTTTGTACAGGGATTAACGAGAGGAATCCCTTAAGGCAAAGCAGCTTGCTCAACCATACTAGTCTCTCCTGCCCCTAATCTTGGCCTTACGGCTTGCCTTTACGGCTAGATGCTTTAGTGGTCAGCTTCGCCTTAACCTGATGACGCCTCAACAACTCATTCGTAGAAAGGCTAGCTAATTTCTTGCCTGAAAAGAATTGAACAAGTGATCAGGAAAAGAAAACAATGAAACAAGTAAAAGCACCATCATTCACCAACTCTAGCGTAACCAACACAGATAAGAAAGATCAATTACCCTCCTCCCCCTCCTTATTTTTCTTATGAAGGACATCAAATAAAGCACAACTTTACATGTTAGCATGATAGATGAAGCTATTCGTGAAAAACAAACTTGTACCTTTTGTCCATATCTTCACCACAGCCATCTTCACCATAGCCTTCTTCATGTTGGGGAAAAGCTCAAAGATTGGAGACTTAAAGTATCTTTCTATCATCTCCATGGCATTTATTTTGTTGCCCTTTCTTAGGATTATGAAGGCTTGAATCCCCCTCATAGCCCGGCATCATTGGGCCTAAGCTCCTTTTGGGCCTTAATTTATTCCATCTTATCTAGAAGTTTGTTTCCTTTAGCAACTCAACCATTAAGAAGTCATCCTGCTAACCCTTAACAGAGTTCGCAAGGCTCTTGAACAACTTTATCCTTGAATTAGGCTGGGGTTATGGCTACCCATATAAACTCTTCCACATGTAGAAATGGTTAAAGAGCTTAAGAGTGGCCTTTATCGCCAAGTACTCACAAAGCCCTTGGAAAGCCTCCAATACCTTCTACCCATAAGGAGAGACTTGTGTTAGATTGTAACGATGGAAGTTGAAGAGCTCCTTCTCGAATTCATTCGGAAGGAGGTGCTACCTGTATTCCAAACACAGCAAAACGCCTCGCTAACAATAAGGATACCCTTTCCTCCCTCTTGGGCAGCCATATTGCCCAACTCAAAATTGGCCCAACTATGAAGTTACTCATAACCTAATTGGGGGTAGAAGACTTACTCCTACTAGTTTAACTACTTGAACCCCTTTTCGTTCCAAGTGCAACGAATAGATCTTTAGCCTTTAGCAAGGGAGCATAAATGTAAGCATCCTTTGGTATTTATAGGTTGATCATGTTAGAAAGAAAATCAATGGTTATAGGGATTTGAATAAGTACAAATCCCCTAAAACGTTGCGATGTAGATACGTGGGGATAACTCTATCAGACGATAGCGTTCGAAAGGCAAAACTCATGCAATTGCATGCATGTCTGTTGTAATAGGACACCTATCACATCGCATTAAGATTTGAAAATTAACTTTCACAAGAAGTTTTCTCAAAGCCCCTTTGACTTCTATGGAAGAACTTGTTCAGCACTCCAACAACGTTATGCCTCAGTATGAATAGATTGTATTTGCTTAGATAATGGTTAACCCAGCTCAACTCTATCAACTCAATACCTCCGCTCGACAACCTTGACTAAAGCACCTAATTTACCAAATCTTCACCTCATCTTGAAGCTCCTAACTCAGCCTATAGAGTTTCCACCTCAATTTACCTATTTAGCTCGGTAAGCACACATCCTACGTTAACCTGACAAAGGGCCAACTACTCAGTACTCCCTGATGGCCAAGGAGATTGGACCTCCTACATTTCACCTTAGAACTGTTACACTCACTTCTGCCCGAAGGCAACTTACTCAGATAGACTACATGCTGCTCAACCTTAGTGTCATTCAAATAGGACATCTTTGCCTTAGTCCTTTGCCAACCTGGACTTTTATCATTACTATATTAGTGTTACAACATGAATTCGAACACCTCTAGATTAGATCAATCACACGCCTAAGAAGGCCATATTTCCCTTCTCTTTACCTTCACAACAGAAATGAGATTCCAAATGAGGGAAATGTTGATAGGGCCTTTTATAGACTTCTTAGGCCCGTCCTAGCCTAGTAAGGCTCACGGCCTATAATAAGCTACCCTCGGTAGAAGCCCAAAACACAACCTGTCCAGCTATAAGAGGCCTCTAATAGCTACAAGACTTTAGATAAGGTTGACAGACTAAGTCGAACAACTAACTCCTATACTAGCGAAACCATGTCAAATATTATGACCCCACTCTACAATACTTGCGGATGTAGCTTTGCCTACTAATTGCTCTTCAACTACTAGCTCCACTCTTCTATAAATATAAGGCTAACATCTAACGGTAACCCACCTGATACTTTCCACACTTAGCTTACATACTATTCTTGAGTGCTCATACTCTCTAAGTACTTGACTAACTTAAGCACCGGAGTAGTCATTCTGAACAACACTCCGGCGCCTCCTTACTATACTTTCTTTTATAGACTTACTTACTTACGTGAAGCCTAATCTCTCTTAAATCCATATTGGCAAATATTCTGAGATGAGACATTTCATCATTAATTTGTTCTTCTTTAAATCTAAATCATTGAATAAATTGTGAATTTAGCAGTTCAAATTTAAAAAACAAAAATGAATAGTTGGATTAAGGATGGGACGGTCTTGCCCTTTCCTTGTTTTTTAGACTTATGGTAATATGTTAATTACCTACTATTAGGAGACGTGAACTTACGTTGTGTGTATACAAAATCAAACCAACAATTTAGTGAAGTTTAAAACATAAAATAAAATTAGTTTATCGATAAAATAATGATAAATGAATATAGAAAGATAAAAAAAAAAAATAATGCTAGGGTAGTAACATGGTGGTTGTGCAGTAGTAGTGTGGTGTGTTTGCAATGGTAGTGTGTAGGGTATATGTAATGGCGCATGATAACATGTGGAGCTGATTAGTGGCACGTGGTGTATGTGTTGTAGTAAGAAGGTGATTAAAAAAAAAAAAACCATCCCCAAATCCCTTGCTAATGTGTTATTTATAAATTTTAAATCAAATCTTTCGTATTAAAGATACGAAAGATTTGATTGCGATTCTTCCAAAATTTACTCTAACTTCTAGAAACCTTAGTTAAATCGGGCTTTTCTTTCTACACTCGACCCAATCTAATTTAGCTCAATAATTCCCAAATTTCATTTAAGTCCTTAAATTAGACAAATTAATTAATTCAACTTATCTCACTACTTAATCCAACAACTCAACTTACTCTAACTCGACTCATGACTTAACCTGCTATTACCTAACTTAAAATTATTATTATTATTATTCTTTTAATTTTGGTTTTTTATTTTATTTTTTTTATTAACCTAGCTCAATTAACAAAATTAAAAAAAATTAGCAAAAATGAGGTGTCTATAGCTACCCTTCTTTGTAGTGAAGTTTAATTAGAATTTTGCCACAAAGATAAAAGAGATATCCATTTTTGCCAAACCCTACTTTAAACTGATTAATTAAACTGTGTTTTATTTTGATAAAGGATATTAAATTGAAAGGTTGATGTCAAGAATAAACTATCCATCTTGAAAGGATATGGCAAATGAATGCTTATCGCAAAAGGACCAAGCAAATGGTTAGGGGGCCTATCTTAAAAGAATAGGTTTAATGGTATCTATCTTGGAAGGATAGAGTAAAAATTTCAAGAAGGCATATCTTAGAAGGATAAGGCTTAATGGTGTTTATCTTGAAGGATAGAGCAAAAATTTTAAGGGGGCCTATTTTGGAAGGATAGGGTTTAACGGTATCTATCTTGAAAGGATAGAGTAAAAATTTCAAGGGGTAAAATTAACTTATTTTATTTTAGTGGATAATTAGAAGAGGATAGATCTCTCCGAGATTTCAAAAAAACTTGTTTTGGTTTGATAGATGATCTAAAGAGGATAGATCTCTTTGAGATTTCAAAAAAACTCATTTTGATTTGGTGGATGATCCGAAGAGGATAGATCTCTCCAAGATTCCTTTTTTATTTGTGATTTAAAGAGTATAGATCTCTTCAAAATTTGATTTCACTTTTGTGACCTGAAGAGGGTAGATCTCTTTGGAATTTGATTTCACTTTGGTGACTTAAAGAAGATAGATCTCTTCAAGATTCTTGCTTTGTTTTGGTTAGTAGATGACCTGAAGAGGAAAGATCTCTTGGAGATTGGATTTGGCTAATCTAAAGAGGATAGATCTCATTGGTTTTAATTAATCTGAAGAGGATAGATCTCTTTGCGATTGATTTTAGTTAATCTAAATAGGATAGATCTCTTCGAGATTTAACAAAAACTTGTTTTAATTCTCCTGAATATCACTTCTAAGGACTTTTAAGGTCATTCTTCCAAAGAATAGAAAATATCTTCGATAAAAAACAATTGATATGCTCATATTGACTTTTGATATTCACTGATTCAATCGGTAGAATTTCATCAAAAGACTGTGATTGCTTCTTCTTTCTTTTTTTTTCTCTTTTCTTCTTTTTCTTTCCTTTTTTTCTTTTTTCTCAAATTTCTTAAACTTTCGAGTCTTGTAACTATACTATGCTTATGTCTTGAATTTGCTTTTCTCAATATTAAGTTTCAATTTCTACTTTCTATGACTTCTGAATGATAAATCTCTTCTCGAAAGAAACAAAATTTAATTATTAAGAACATTCGATTTCAATTTATTAAGTGATTCAGATTCATTGGTAAGCATTAAGTGTTTAATGTATGAGGCTAAGAAACATGGAACATAAGGGTTTATTGGTGAAGTGTTTGTTGATCAATGACGGTCCGAATTTGAAAACATTCATAGATATCAACTTTACTTATAAACGGTGAAAGATTAACCAAAAACTTATTCAAGAAAAATTGAAATCTTTATTGAACTCAGTTTTCATGGATAATACAACTTGACTGTATCTAAATTCACTGGTTCACTTAATTCTAAGCCATCCACCTCTGTTAACACTAATACACCTTCTGATAATACCCTTTTTACCACATAAAGGCCTTCATAATTGGAAATAAACTTGCCCCTAGGGTCTTTTGCATTCGATAACACTTTCTTCAGCACTAAATCTCCTTCTTTAAGGTACCTTGGCAATATTTTCTTGTTGAAAGCTCGGATTATTCGCTGTTGGTAGCATTGACCAGGACATATCGCTGTAAGTCTTTACTCATTTAGGAGATTCAAATGCTCTATTCTCTTCTTTACCCACTCTGCTTCATCAAGCTGAGTTTTTGCCAATACTCAAAATGAAGGTATTTCTGCTTCTACTGGTAATATCGCTTTAGTTCCATATACTAATGAATATGGTGTCGCACCAATAGAGGTTCTAACTAAGGTTCTATAAGCCATGATAGCAAAAGAAAGCATCTCATGCCAGTCTCTATAAGTGATCGCCATCTTCTTAATGATTCTTTTGATGTTTTTATTTGCAGCTTCAACAGCTCCATTCATTTGAGGTTGATATGGAGTTGAGTTTCTGTGATTGATCTTGAATTGGTAGCATACTTCATTCATCAACTTGTTATTCAAATTCGTCTTGTTGTCTATAATAATAAACTTGGGTGCACCATATCTTGCAATAATATCTCTTTTCAATAATTTGACCACTACTCCTTTGGTCATCATAGCATACGACGTTGCTTTTACCCACTTGGTAAAATAGTTGATTGTGACTAAAATGAATCTGTACCTGTTTGAAGCTGTTGGTGAAATTGGACCGATTATGTCAATTCCCTACATCGAGAAAGGCTAAGGAGCTGATAATACATGTAATTCTTAGGGAGGAGTGTTCATTTTATTAACATATACTTGGCGTAAGTAACAATGCCTCATGTGCTTGATACAATCCGATTCCATCATCATCTAAAAATACCTCATTCACATGATCTTTCTAGCTAACGTATATCCATTCATATAAGGACTACAAACTCCTTCATGCACTTCTTTCATTAATTTCCTGGGTTCTTCTTCATCTACACACCTTAGCAATGTTGCATCTGGTGATCTCTTATACATCGTGGCTCTACTTAATAAGAAATGAGTAGCCAACCTTTTTAAAGTCTTTCTGTCTTTTCGATCAGCATCTTCAAGAAATTCACCAGTTTGAAGTAACTTCTTGATATTGTGATACCAAGGTTCTTTTGATTCCTTTTCTCCAACTACAAGGCAAAAAGCTAGTTTTTCTTCCACTCTAATCTTCTAGGTTTGAATTTCTATTCCATTTATGGCTTTCACCATTGACGCTAATGTAGCTAGTGTGTTGGCAAACTGATTTTGAATCCTTGAAATGTAAGTGAATGAAATCTCTTTGAATTTTTCAATTAGCTTGCTTAAATGTTCGTAGTAAGGTATCAATTTATTGTCCTTCGTCTTATATTCCCCTAAAATCTAGAGAATTATAAGGGAAGAATCTCTGTACACTTCCAATTCTTATATTCCCATATCTAATGCCATTTTGAGCCCCAAAATGTAGGCTTCAAATTCTACTATGTTTTTGGTATATGGAAATGTTAATCTCGATGCCACAGGGAAACGATTACCCTTAGGAAATATTAATACTGCTCCTATCCCACATCCAAACACGTTGGCTGCTCTATCAAAATACATTTTCTATCCCAACTTCTCACTACTCAATTCATTTGCCACCACCACATTTTCATTAGGAAATTGTGCTCCTAAACCTTCGTCCTCATCTTCTAATGGATATTTTACCAATTGATCAGCCACTGCCTACCCCTTGACTGAACTCTAACTTATATAGTTGATATCAAACTCGGAGAGTAGCATCTGCCACTTTGATATTCTCCTAATCAACACCAACTTTTCCGCTAAATACCTCAACGAGTTATGTTTCGTCAACAACTCTATTGAATAATAGAAAGTGTATTACCTGAGCCTATGCATCACTCATATTATGGCACAACACGTCTTTTCCACTTCTGAGTATTTTTGCTCGTCTTCTGTGAACTTCTTGCGTAAATAATATATAGGGTGCTCTTTTCTCCTTGTTTCATCTTTCTGTCCCAGTACACATCCCAATGATTCTGGAAAGATTGTTAAGTAAAGGATCAAGAGCCATCCTGATGTAGGAGTAATCAATATAGGAGGATTCATGAGATATTTTTTTTATTTTAGCAAATGCTTGCTCACACTCTTTATCCCATTCAATGGCTGCATTTTTCCTCAAAAGTTTAAATAGTAGCTTACATCTATCAATTAGTGGCGACACGAACCGAGTAATGTAATTCAATCATCCCAGCTGTCCCCGAACTTCTTTGATAGTCTTTGGTACAAGCATGTTCACGATTGCCTTAACTTTATTTAGGTCTACTTCAATCCCTTTTCTACTAACTACAAAACCCAACAATTTGCCTAAAGTTACTCTAAAGGTACACTTTCTGGATTCAGCTTCAGTTGAAATTTCCTTAATTGTTCAAATAACTTTAGTAAAATATCCACATGATTTTTATTTTCTTTAGATTTGGCGATCATATTATCTACATAAACCTCGATTTCTTGATGCATCATGTTATGGAACAAGGCAACCATAGCTAGTTGATAAGTTGCCTCAACATTCTTCAACCCGAAAGGCATCACACGATAACAAAACGTCCCCTAAGTGGTAAGAAAGTTGATTTGATTTTATCTTCTTCTGCCATCTTAATTTGATTATACCTCGAGAAACCATCCATAAACGAGAAAACATGGTTCTTGGCTGTGTTGTCCACCGATATGTCAATATGCGGCAAAGGAAAGTTATCCTTTAGTGTTGCTTGGTTTAAATCCCAAAAATCTACATAAACCCTAACTTTCCCATTTTTCTTTAACATTGGCACCACATTGGCCACCCATTCAGGGTAATCCAATACTTCTATGAATCTAACTTCTAATAACTTGTTCACTTCTTTTATTTTAAGGAGCATGGTTGGCCCAAAATCATCAAAGATTTTGTCTTTTCGATTTTATTTCCTCCTTAGTTGGCAACTTGTGAACCACAATAGACAAGTTTAAATTAGGCATATCTTCATAAGACTAAGCAAATATGTCCACGTATGCTGATAGTAATCGTGATAACTCCTGTTTTCTATTATTCATTAAACTACCACCAATTTTCAAGTTTCGTAGATTTTCCTCCGTCCCCAAATCAATCACAACCATTGGTTAGTCAATAATTACTCTACCCTGTTCATGTCGATGTTAACTCTCCTGAATTTCATTTGGAGTCTCAATATCATCTTTGACGTATGATCCAGCAGGGCTGAAGGTGATATTGGTATTTTCTTCATTTACATGTGCGAGATATCCATTACATTCATTGTTTTTATCGAATCTGAAGAATAAAGAAAAAAAAAAAGAAAAGGACAATGAATAAATAATAAAGAGCTTTATTGAATGAATGAATCCAAATTGTTTGAAAGAAAGAAAAGGCCTAACTAATCAAACTAATTATCGAAATCGAATGCTACTAATTAATCTAATTTTGCATTTCTAAAGAGACTTATTAGCAGGAGCGGAAAACCAGTTGCATAAGGAAATTGGTATGTTGACATCTTCTCTCTCATCAGGATTGATGCTGCATTATTGAACCAAGGCTTTGGATAGAATGGCTACTTTAGGTTCTTGAAACACCAGCTGGTGTTGGAAATGTCTAATGGATGTTTGAAAATTCCATGTAAGTATGGTATAGCTGATCTCGTCTCTTGCTTCTGATTTTAGCCTTCATTTCTCGAATTTCCTTATTAGTGGGCTCATATCCAAGCTCAAACGTTCCAATCTGCTACTTAAGATGTTTCAAATGACCTTGTGTCCCTTGTCTTGCTTCTTCAATGATACTAACTTCATCGAAAATCTGCAACCCTAGCTCTTCTAATTCTTCATCCCCGACATAGGGAATAGTCGTCTCTTTGTAAATCTTGTAGTCTTGCTCCCCGAAAATTGTAACCAACTGCCAGTTGGCTATGAATTTCACTTTTTGATGTAAACTGGATGGAATTGCCTTTGCTGAATGAATCTATGGTCTTCCTAACAAAAGATTGAAAGTTCGTAGGATGTCAAGAACTTGGAAGGGAATAGTAAACATTTGTGAGCCAATCTTAACTTGTAACCCAATTTCTCTAATTATCTCCCTTTTTGATCCATTAAAAGCTCTTATTGAAATTGAGCCGGGCCTTACCTTAGTTGCATCGACTCCAAGTAAATTTAATGTTACTAACGGATATACATTCAGTGATGACTCATTATCTATTAGAACTCGAGCAACCACTTTTCCTACATACTTAACCACTACGTAGAGGGACTTCGTACACTGGTCTCCTTCTTTACCTAGCTCATCTGACGAGAATGAAATCTGATAGTTTACAAATATCGAGTTCACTACTAATCCTAGTTTTTCTGTAGAAATCCCTTCATGTATTTTGACCTCTTTTAGAATTTTGATTAGTGCTTCCTGATGGGTATCTGATGATAACAGTAGGCCTATTGAGGAGATTTGGGTTGATACTTTGGCTAACTGGTCCATTATCTTGTATTCATTGGCCTTCACTACTTTCTTGGCAACATTCTGATCATTATCATCCATATCTTCAAAAATCTTTCGAGAAGCCTCTTCTACAGCAATCTTCCTTTTGGCCTCCTCATTCTGATCATAAACTCGTCCTAAGCGTGTAAGTCCACCAACCATGAGTGATGAGGCTTTGGTTGTTTGATTCACTGCCTAGTAATCTAAGGGTGTTGCTTTGTAATTTTCTAGGGTATCGGGACATTAAAAGCAATCTTCTTAGGCTTTCCTAATTCCTTAACTTTCGTAATCTTTCCATCATATTCGAAAACCAATGGCTTAGGCACATCTCTGATCATTCCAACCATTTCAGCCATCTTCTTAGCTTCTGCAATAAGTTTGTTTTCTTTCTCAAATTCTGGACCCCATCCAGTAGGTAGGGCATCGGCGTTTATGGTGAGTGAATCGGCGTAATCTACTAGATACTCAAACTTCCCTGTCGGTTCTCCTAAGGTGTCAACCGTGGAATCTCTAGCTTCATATCTTTTCCTAAGCTCCTTTTGAGTACTTCTCTTTCGTAATTTTGGAATCGTCATAACCATGATATCAGCTTTCTTTATCTTCCCATCCTTCAGCAATTAATATATTACCGGTTTAGTCTAGGTCCTATCTTTGAGATTCATATTCTACAAATACCTGGCTTGCCTCAGATTCCAAGCTATCTCCTCAACAATGATGGGAAGATTGTCTAGATTAATCTCTAGTTTAGACATTTCAGTAGTAATCATCTTAATCGAATTTCCATGATTCGGTAGAGGGTTGTTACCAATGTTGGGAGTGGGAGTTTGGATGAAATCCAATTAAACCAATTTTGCATTAATAAGGTCTTAGATCTTATGTTTGAGTCTCCAACATTGGTTCGAAGAATGCCCCACCTACCCCCAATGATAATTACATTGAAGCTTCGGGTTATAATCCTTCAGTCTTTGTCCTTTCCTTGGTCTTTCAAACGTTAGAAGGTTTTCCTTCCTTAATCGTGCAAGAACTTGGCTTAGAGGAATGGGGATGTATGTGAACTGCCTTCTTTGTGGGAAGTTATTCTGATTCGGATTCGATGGGGGATTAGATCCTCTCATCATGGCTACTGGGGCTATGGGTCGGATAAGGTTGCTGGTATTGACAACCCTTAAGGTGGCTTCTTTGCCCTTGTTAGAAAATCTAACGGGAGGTGTCTTCTTCTCAGCTGCTTCGAGATTAGGAAGCCTCCTAATAGCAATAGCTTCCTTAATTCAGTACCTTAATGCTATAATTTCTGCAAAGTTAGAGTTAGGGTGCCTGACCAGATGTTGGTAATACGAGCTTCCAAGAGAATTAATGAAAGCAAAGGTCAAATCCTTCTCAATTAAGGGCGGAGTCACCCTAGCTACCATGCCCCTCCATGTCTAAGCATATTCCTTAAAGTTCTCATTGGTCTTCTTCCATAGATTATTCAGATCTTACATAGATGGAGCCACTTCAATGTTAAACTTATACTAGTTATAAAAAGCCCGTGCTAACTTATCCTAAGTATCAATCTCATTCAAGTCTAGTTGGGCATACCAAATTAAAGTGAGCCTAGTGAAGTTGTCCTGAAAATTCTGCACCATCACCTTATTATACTTCGTGTATCTCTCCATTTTCCTAATGTATAACCTAGTATGGAGCTTCGGGCAACCAATCCATCGTATTTCTTGAATTCCGGCACTTTAAATCTTTCTAGGAAGGCATTGTCTTCATATGTTAGCAAATTAATCATCCCCATCTGTTCAAACCCACTAACCATTTTTAGGGTTTTCATCTTCTCGGTCAACTTTTATATAAACTTTATTTCCATCTCCTGATGTTTTTCCTTAATCTCTTTCCTCTATACCTCAGGATTAGGGGCTGATTCTTCATCTTCCAATTCAAAGGAAGGGGTTATTTCTACATTCCAATTTAGGTCGACTTGAGATCCTTATCTGTCATTAAGAATCCCGATAGCTTAAGTGAGAGCCCGAATTTGTTCAGTCATCTTATTCATGCTTTCTTCCAGAGTTGCTAGTCTTGTGTCGGGCTTGATTTGACAGACATTTCCAGTACCCTGAGTTGACATCCTAGCTTTAGAATGAGTGAATATCGGGGTTCTAGTTTAGTCTACTTGTTTAGATGCTATCTTTGAAATCTTACGTAAAAACACAAGTTTTAGATTTTTTTATAAATTAAAGATTTTTTTGTTGTTTTTGTTTTTTTTTTTCCTTTTTGTGACTTTTGTTATTCTGCTGTTTGCCTCTTTTTATTTTTTATTTTTTAAAGTTGACTAAATAAATAGATAAATAATAATAATGAGTAAAAGACTGCGTAATTAATGAAATTTTTATTTACTAAAGCTGCGAATTTATTAATCATAAGACCCAACTTATACAACGGACTAAATGAAAAGAAAATAAAAACTTCTAACTAATTTTCTCAAAAAGCTTAAATCCTATATCTACAAGAGTCGATAGATCTGGTTGGGATGAGCTTCATCAACTTCCCTTATAAGTCTTCATGCCGTAACATCCCTTTCTCGAATCTTACTTCTCAAGAATTGATTTTCTTCTAGCAGTCTCTTATTTTCCAGCTCCAACTCCTTGACAATTCTCTTACTTTCTTAGAATTGTGCTTCAACTTTGTCCTGTATGGTGTCTCGATAGGCCTGCTCCATGGGTGAAAGATTTGCTGATTCTAGCTCGTGTTTGAACATGTCTGGCACTTCATATCATATCTTTCCCATCTTCTTCAATTGATCGTACATTAATTGCTTAGTAGCTTGGTACTCTTCGACTTTGCCCTTCAAAGTTCCTATATTGACTATCTTCTTGACTTCTCTCCGTTCCCACAGCTTCACAAGTTTTGCTAGTCATTAGATTCAAGTAGTCGTAGGTAGATAAAGATCTTGATAATTTATTGTGACGACGTCCAAGGAGTTTTTATAGGTTATCTCTTGAAGTAGACCTAGTTGTTTAGTGACACGAGCTAGGAAATACCCGGTACAGCCTGTAATACCGATAAGGGGGACTCCGGCATAATTAGTGTACCCCATGACTGCTTGAGGACAGTGGCTCCATCTAGCTGTCCACATAAAGTCTATTGGCTGCATTTTGCTGATAACTGACACCCATCCATTAAACCAAGCTTCATCCGGTACCTTGAGGTGGTAGGCAAAACCATCAATCAGATTCATATTTTTTGTTAAGGACTCTTTGAGAAGAATCCCTCCATACCCTTGTATGTGATTGAGAAACCACGCGACAAGGATTGGAGGGTTAGCCATAAAATAATCGTGTCCCTACTTCTTTAGGTAGGTAAGTGTCCTGAACTGTTCTACCAATAGTGCTAGTATATAGGATTTACTAGCTAAGAATTGAGTCACTAGCTTGTTAACTCTAAACATTGCTATAATGAATGTGTTGACCCTCTTCTCAACCCACGATTCATACCCTCCATAGAAGATCTAGCGATATCTCTGATAAGCATTTAGGCTTAAAAACCACTCCACTAGTCTTAAGATGCTGAGACATTTTTGGCCCTTTGAAGATAAGAATGGCACTAAGGTTAACTTCTTCACTCCCAACAATGTCATGAAAGCTTTTTTAAGCTAGACTCTGAGATTAGGGATAGCTATGCTTGCTTCGAGGGACGGGGAACTGAGTAGCTACGAGTACTCTTTTATAGTGGGTGTTAATATGTGTGGGTCGAAGTTGAAAGCTGCAGATTTTAGATCCCAGTAATGGATAAGGGCCTGGATTGGATTAGAGGCTAATGGAGCTGGACCTACATAACGGATATGATTGGCCCAATCTTCTTGCAAATGTGATCTCGCTTGGCAGGAGGAAGCTGGTTTAACCAATTACTTAGGATGGTCTTAGGGAAGGAGTACTTATCTAGTTAGACTTCATAGATAAGCTCTAGATTGAAACTATCCTGACTCTCCATATCTATATTACAAAAAAATATAAACGAAATAAAAGGCAATGCTTATTTACAACAAGGTTACTAAATTTAGAATAAAGTTAGATATGATGTTAATAATTTCACAGTTTTTTCAAAAATTTTCTTCGAAATTACACAGCCTTTCACTAACTAAGGAATGATAAAAAAAAAATAATATACATATAACATAAGAAAATAAAACATTCACAGAGATACGAGCATAATCAAACATATAAAATGCAACATGTTACACACAAAGACAATGTAATAGGGGTGGGTGATTAATAAATTATAGGAAATATGACGAATTTGTGATCGGGAAATACCCTTATATATGAGCAAGTGTGAAATAAGATTTTTTTTTTTAAAAAAAAATGAGGCTCGTGAATACTTATATGTAAGGGTCATTCGTTTTTTTTTAAATTTCCCTTTTTTGGAAAAAGAAAATCGAACTAACCATCAATTAATTGGGTTTTTCCTATAATTTAAAAATAACTAACCTATTTTTTTGAAAAGGATAATACAAGAGGGTGGGGTCTACGGGTCCTAGGCTCTATAGCTTTAAGGCTTTCTAAAGAGAAGCGTTGTGGGCTACATCGAAACCTGAGTGGGCTTGCCTATCACCGCTAGGCGGGGGTAATGACCCTAATGATCTGAAGGTGATACAATGACAGCTCGTCCTAGGTTCCTAAGGTGGCTCAAGTCTGACCACATCTAAACATACAAATAGTTACTTGAAAAATAAAAATCCCCTATCCTTATGCAGGCCCATCGGGCCAAGCTTTTTTTTTTTTTTTTAAGGTCTATATCACTAAAAAAACAATTAGTACAACTCTAATATAATACAAAAAGAAGAGAATAATACAAAAGTCTAAAAAAAATTTTTAATTTTCACATGGCTAGCCTATTAAGTGTCCCTAATGGAGTCGCCAATTCTTTCGAGCCCTATTTTAATTTTTTTAATTTAACCTATATTAAGTCCATCCCACTTAATATAAATTACTCGACATTATACTTAAGAAAATACTTTACTTAAAAAAAAACTTTAAAAATCGAAGTCGCCAACCGATTTAACCGGTAAAAAATAAATTTAAGGTTTTCGGGACTACTAATTTGCAAATATTCTAAAAATTTTTTATTTTTAGAAAATTAAACTAAAAAAACTAGGTTCGAGAGCTAACCTATTGTAAGCCCCAAAACTAGCAATTTGAGATTTCGATCGGTTGAAAGACCCGATCGAGCCTAAATTATAAAGTAAAGTTAGAAATACTAGAAAAATGATCACGTAAGTTTAAATTTAAGAAAATAAGCAATAAAATAAAAAAATATAAAAATTTCAAATTTTAAATATATAACTCGTTATTTATCGAAAATGCGGAAAATGCATTCCGATAATGAACAAATCGCTCGAGATAAATTATATGTATACTAAAAAACATAAAATAACCTAAATAATGTTTAGGAATATTTATTTATACTATATATGAATTTACATGTATGTAGAAATACGCGTAATTACTTAAAATACGCGTAATGTGCTAAAATCATATTAAATAATTAAAGAAAATTCATAATTAATTAATAAAAAATAAATAAAAATAAGGAATGATCCAGATATAGGTCGTGGCAGCTGATAAAAATAAGAAAAAAATCATCCAATTAAATTAAGACAACACAAAAGCCAAAAATTAAGGGATAAGGCAATTGTCTTGTTCAATTTAATGCACAATAATTACACTAAAGCTCTATAAATAGCAAGAAAAATTCAAAAGCTCATTTGGACAATTAGAAATCAGAGAAAATTAGGGAGAGTCAAAAATTGAGAGAAAAACCAAAGAAAAAAAAAGAAAAGGAAAATTGTGCAATTAGGGCCATAACGGAGAACCCAGATCCGACGGGCAACTGGGAGTGGACGGCTACCACCACCACACGGTGGTGGCAACACCCAGGTGGGCCGACACACCCATGGCCATCGACGGTGGCTGGAGCCACCCAAATCTGTGAGTTTGATTTCCAGCTCGATTTTGTATAATTTTGTACAAATAGTAAATATTATTAGAAAATTATGAATTTTGTTATTCTAAAATATTTTTGTATTTAGGCTTTAGGAAAAATAGTATTTTGATGAAAATATGTCTCGTAATATAGGGTCTTTAAGAAATCATACAAAACCGAGCATGTTTCGATTTAGAAATAAATGACCTTAGGAGTGTAGTTTCGAGCCCAAAATTTTTGTGTAGACCATTTAGTTGATATAGAACAATGCTATGAAGCCAGTTTTCAAAAATTAATTTTTGAAATTTTTAGATAATTTTTAGGCCTTAAAATAAGGTATAAAATAGATAATTTAGGGTTAATAAAGTAATTAGATGGTTAATTACTGATTTAGTGAATTAGTACATGTTTTAGGATGTTGAAATCTGATGGAGTATGATACTTGTAGCATTTAGGGTGTTAGATGTAATTATTAGGTTAATTATGTAGTAAATGAGTAATAGGGAAAACTACTAAATTTTAAGTTAATTTTGGAAATTAGGGTAATTAGGAAAAAAATCTGATTTAAGATAAATTTAGACATTTTGAAATGATAATTGGTGTTTAGAGATGATAATTAGAGTGATAGAAATATTAGAAGTGTATGATATACATAAAAGGTAATAATACATAATATGTAATTATTAGAATATAATAAATAGAAAATATTATAATAAAAATTGATATTTTGAAAATAATAAAAATGTACAATAAATCTGATACGAAACTTGAATTTATGTAATTATATGAAAAATGTAAAAATTTATCACATTAGGAGTGAATTTGGTACACTAATACGAATTTAAATGTACCGGGTAAAATAAATACTGACTAGGGTAATGATGACATTTAGGAGATCGGGAAGTAATGTGATTAATTTCACATTATGGGTTAAAACAAATTTCTAAGGTTGGAGTATAAAACAATACTTAGAAATCGAATTAAAACCTAATTTAGAAATCGATGCGAAAACCGAACCCGAACCTAACCCCAAACCTAGAATAATTGTAAAAGACTTAAGACCTAGATAATTAGGCATATTAAACCCTAAACAAAACATAAGAATAAGCCTATAATAGTTATATGATAAAATAAACCTATAATAGTAAAAGACTTAAGACCTAGATAATTTAGAAATCGATGCGAAAACCGAACCCGAACCTAACCCCAAACCTAGAATAATTGTAAAAGACTTAAGACCTAGATAATTAGGCATATTAAACCCTAAACAAAACATAAGAATAAGCCTATAATAGTTATATGATAAAATAAACCTGTAATAGTTATATGAAAAATTGAAACCGCGTTTGTGTTATAGGGATGATCGGCGATGGCCTGAGCAAGTCGGACCTCGAGTGAGTGAGCGAGGAGATTAGGTAAGTTGGGATTAATACAATGATGTATTTTGGGAGGCTTGAGATTATGCTTGGTTGTGCTTGTTAGATAATTAGATGTGTGCATGTGCTTGATTATAGGTGATGCTATGATTCTGTTTGTTACTTTGGCATGTATTGTATGATTTGTATGAAATGATTGATCACCATAAACTGGACTTAATCAAATATATGACCAGTAATCATAATTGGACATGCATGGCAACCCGTTAGGGGAACTTAGGACTCTCCGGCCAAATACCGAACCCTTCAAAAGGGATAGCATAGGGTTGCAATTGGTCCCTTCTTCATCCTTAGCCGAACTAAGTAACAGGAGAGGAGGTCGCGGCGAGGGTGAAGTCAGTGGTTCGAAGATAGTCGCGAGAGGAGCGAGGTTTCCATTATACAAGCTTGGGTTTGGTCGTGAGCTGTTGCATTAATGGCAACTCCTCAACCCGGATTAGAGTGGGCGCAATTTCTCTAATCTCACGATGGGCTGGACAATGTCGTGCGATGGCATTTGCTTGCACATACATTGTACCTAATAAGTTGATTAAAAACTCTGTTGTGTTTGTTGTATAGTTTTAAGTCCTCCATCCTAACTTACTGAGCTGTGGTTGCTCACATCCCTATAGACATTATGCAGGTGCTGGCTAAGAAGCGGCATATAATTACCCTGAAGCTAGCAACTGCTGGATCTTGGGGAATGACGAAAAACATTGAAGAATCAACACATATGTTATTACTTTTCATTTCTGAATAATGTAATAACTAAATTATAGTGAATATATATAAATTTCCTCACCTTCTTAGGTAAATAATTTATTTAAATTACAAACAGTTTACTTCAAAGCAGGTTAGTTGTGGATGCCTTGTGTAGATCAGGTCTAAGATAGCTGTTGTAAGGCCAACTTCTATCTTAGGATGGTTACACGGTGGGGCTGTTACGACTCTGCTGCTTCGGGGCATGACACTTATTAAGACTAAGTCACCATATGAAAATAAAAAATTGATAGGTTTTATTTTTTTATAAGTTTTCTAAAAATATTAAAAATATACCTAAGTTCACAAAATGTAACTAAAAATGATTTATTATTATTTTTTATTATTACGAATTTTCTAAAAAAGGGATTTTTTTTAATTTTTAACTGTTGCCTTGAAGGTACTTATGTACCTGCTAATTGGGATCAAATTAGCCATGGTTCTTTTTTATAAAATATTTAGTAGGTGAGATATTTTTATTTTAAAGAAAACAGAGCCAAGTTTATGTTTTTATCAATTTATTATTTGAAGAAAAACTCTAAAAAATCTAATTTTCCTAAATTAAACAAAAACTCTAATTAATTAAATATTTTCAAAAAAGTCAATTTAGATTTTTTTATTTAAACAAAACCTTAAGTGTCAAAAATATATTTTCATTAAAAAATGATTTTTTTTTCAAGAAAGACGTAACTTAACTAAAAAAAATTGCAAAATAACTAATAACAAAAAAAACCTGTACTTAAACAAAAAAATAATAATAAAGATAAATAACAAATAAAGCAAATTAATAAAAAAACTACTAAAATGAATAAATAAATAAATATAAAATAAAATAAAATACTGAAAATTTTACCTAGCATCAAATCGTTGGCGTTGGGCAGTAATCTGGGTGTGCACAGGCGACACTGTAGGTGAGCACGAGCGATGAATTAGGTATGTACAGGTGAGCACTTAGGCAGTATTGGGTATGCGCATGGGCGATCTTGGGTGATAGTTACGGGCAAGACTGTACGTGTGCGAGGGCAATAGTAGGCGAGCGTTTGGGCGAGAACACAAGTGACACTGGGTGATATTGTAGGCGAATATCTGGGCTAGAGCTAGGTGACACTAGGTGAGGGTGATGGGCGGCACCGGGCAATGCTGGACGAGGCGATGGGCAATGTTGAGCGATACTAGGTAAGGGCGATGTTGAGCGACACTGGGCAAGAGCGATGGGCAATAGTCTGGTAGTGGCTTCGGCAATAGTGGCGATGCTAAGGTAGTGATGTGGTGGTTATACGGCTTGTAGCGGCGCTAGGGTAGTAATGTAGTGGTTATACGGTGGTGGTGCGGTGTTTTTGCAATGGTGGCGTATGGGGTGGGTATGGCGCAGGGTATAAGTGTTGTGTTTTTTAGTAGTGGGGTGATTTAAAAAAAAATATACGGTCCCCAAATCCTTTGCTAATATATTATTTATCTATTTATGGAAAGGATAATTTTTTAGCAGATATATAAGCTTTAAGATGAAGATTACAAAAAGAAAAATATAGTCAATCTTTTAGGATGAATTTTTTTAGGCAATTGTCACAATGAAATTTTGTCTTGATTTGGTGAAGGTTTATCACAACAACAACCTAAGCTAATATTCATATTCAAATTCAAATTTGAAGGATAACAACACATGAGAGATTTTCTCCACTTGGTTACAAGGTACTCATAAAGATTATGATAAGAAAATATCTCTACTATTTTCTATATCAACTTGCCATAGTTAATCATTGATTCAAGATTTATTTTATATATAAGTCGAGAAGAAAAGCATAACAAAAGATAGAAAAAAGAGATTAGAACTTTTCCAAGAAAAAGATTGTATTTAGAAACTGCGCAAAACATATTTTCTATTCCACTATTTTTGTACTTGTACTACACTTTTAGAGAGGATATTTGTATTGTATTTTTACATTCTATTGTAGTATTTTGAGTGATAGTGAGGTGTAGGGAGATCGATGCGTTTCCTTGGACATACAGAAACACACCACAACAAAGCTAATAGAAAGGAAAACAAAGAAAAAGCTAGCAAAAGCCCGGGCAACTACTAACTGGATATGATACACCAATTAATCTTACTTAGTCTACAATCTGCTGGATATGACTCGCTGATTCGAACTAAAGAGTCACTCGCCACTACTCCTTGCTAAAAAGAATAGATAAGAGTTGAAGGGTAATGAGAACACTATGGTTGCTTAAAGGAGAGTTGATTAAATTCTACTATTAAGGATTGATTGTTTGTGTATAATTAATTGGGGTTTTATATACCCATCCATTAGAGTTACTTTATATATATGAAAAAATAAAAGGGTATTTTTATAATTAGGTTATGAAATATATACTAAAAAAGGTAAAAGAGATAAAGAATATTCAGTACGGAAAGTAAAGAATCCTTTTGGAAGTCGTGCTGGAAGATACATATCACTTGATGACTGGACGTTAGAAATATGGTACAAAGTAGACGAGAAAAGAATTTGCGGTCGAGGACTAACCTAATTTAGATTAGGTTAGGGCTCATCAATCTCGTTGTAAAGTAGTTAGCTAGGGTTGGGGTCAAACATCTGTTATTGGTTCAGGAGCTCGCTCAGATAGTCACGGGATTGTTTGCTCGGATATTCTATCAAGTAAGGCTGTTCGGCAAGTTTGGTGAATGTGAAGCTTGGTAATCAAATCAATAGAAAAGGGAAACACAGAGGTCGGGATAGGAATTTCCATCTCGAGTAGGGCTTCAAGTTAGTAGGCTTCAAGCTGGTATTCTTTAAGTGAGTCTTTGGAGTTTTCTAGCTCGGCTTCTTTTGATCGGTTTGTGGGGGGGGGGGGGGGGGGGTTGATTCTTATCAAAGATCTTTGTAGCCTATGTATAGTTTAGGGAGAAGCTAGAGAGATAGGGTAGAAAGTGATTGATACCTTTTGTAACCTCATTTCTTTTTTTTTTTTCATTTGAATAGTGAAATTAAACTAGTGGAATGACATTGGTAAAGAAGACTGGGTCTCAAGCGGTAGAGCTAGAAGAGAACATCAAGTATAAGGCTGAAGCTCTTTAAATTGTTGTTTGATTTTATCTCTCTCACCTGTTTATTTTTCTACATTTTATTATTTATGCTGTTTGATTTTCTTTCTCTTACCTGTTTGCGCTTAATAGTTAACATCAATTAACAACTATTTATGCACCATTTAAGTTATTAAGAGGGGAATTAGTTTGAAAAATAAAAAAATTTTTGATTTTTGCTAAAGATATTAATTCACTCCCCTTGATATCTTACACGAGACTTACAAATTGTAATATTTATTCCCCTTTCATTCTATTCTCAATGAATTTCAATTACATTTCCTCTTTATCTCGTACGATGAATTAAATAGATATAGAAAGTTTACATAAGTCATATAGTAAGGACGTGATCATGGTCATGGTGGATAGACTTAGTAAATATGAACATTTTATGAGCCTTGCATGTGCATATTCTATCATATAGGTAGCTTGTGCTTACTTTAAGAATGTTTATAAGTTGAATGGACTCCTTAATAGTATAGGTAGCAATAGGGATAAGATATTTGTTAGTTATTTCTGAAATGAATTCTTCAAATTACAAGAGTAGAGTTGAGGCCTTCAATGGCCTACCACCTTAAACTTATGGCTAAATGGAGGTAGATAATAAGTACCTAGAAGTTTACCTCAGATTTATGACATGACAAAACCCTTAGAGGTGGAGTGAGTATTTAGCACTAGTAGGATGGTAGTATAATACCAACTACCATTCCAAAGCTCATATAATACCCTTTAAAATTCTTTATGGTTATCTACCTTAGTTACACCTATCTTACGTTCCATAGGATTCATGGAATGAAGTGGAAGGAATGTTGGGTGATAGAGAAGAAGTTATATGAATATTGAAGCTTCATTTGAAGCAAGCTTAAGAGAGGATGAAATAGTGGGCAAATAGATTAAGAAGTGAAAGTAACTTTTATATTGAGAATCTTGTATCGATTAAGTTACAACCTTATAGATAACATGGTCTAAAACAACATAGTATACAAATTAACCCCTTAACACTATGGATTTACAAGGTCCTTGATAATATAGAGAAAGTTGCATATAAGTTGGAATTACCTGCAAATTCAACCATTAATTTGTCATTTTATATCTCTTAATTAAAAGGTCCATGGTTGGTTGTTCTTAGCCATCTACTAAACTTTCATTATTGGAAAAAGCTTATCTACTTGAACCTAAAGCTACTATTGACTAGAAAATGGTTAAGTGTACTCTTACAATAGATATTATTGAACATGTATAGGAAATGCATATTTGTATTACATTGAAACTAATGTGATACAATCATGTATGTATACATTGAGATATCTTTCTAACCTTAGTATACAATAAAAAAGTACTATTCTACCCTTGAATATAGAAAATACATGAAAATATATGAAAGTACATTTATATGTAGATTAATGTCCCCGCAATCTCAAGGTCTAATAGTTAACGCAAGATTGGTGCAATGGAGAGATTCTTGGTGAGAATATTAGCTCTTTGGTAATGGGTGGGAATATAGCTAATAAGGACCCGATCGGTCATAACCATTTCATGAACAAAGTGGTAATCAATGTCTACATGTTTTGTACAATCATGTTGAATGGGGTTACGACATAGGTACACAACACCAAGATTGTTATAGTAAAGAATGAAAGATCACTAAATGGGAACTCCCACTTCTTAAGCAAGGTTGTATATCTTTGTAGATTTAGTAGTTGCATAGGCCAAAGCACGATATTTAGCCTCTATTGAGCTTCGAGAAACAATTAGTTGTTTCTTGGATTACTAAGAGATGAGATTTCTGCCTAGATATATAGCATAGCCAATAGTAGAGCGACAAGTGTCGAGGCAATCGACCTAATCAACATCTGCAAATGTGGTTAAGGAGAGGTTGGATGTTCAAGAGATCGGCAAACCTATTGTGGTAGTACTATAAAGGTGTCGGAATACACTCTTGGCTACCTACATATGATTTATACTTGATCAATGCATATATTGACTCAATTGGTTTACCATAAAATTGATATTTGGTTGAGTTATTGTAAAGCACTCACCATTTCACAAGAAGTGGTAGGGTTTGGTAAGGCAGGTGAACCATGGGTAGAGAGATGACTCTTAAGGGAAAAAGGCATTGACTGGTTTAGAGAGATGCGTGTTGTGACGTTTGAGAAGATTAGTTATGAATTGTAACTAACTTAGATGGATACCTTGAGGGGTACGGGTGACATGAACACCGAAAAAGAAATGAAGATCGCTAAGATCCTTCATAACAAATTGTCGAGACAAGGTGGAAATACAGTGAGAAAGAAGTTGAATATTGTTCATAGTAAAAACAATGTCGTCAACATAGAGTGGAAGAACAAGAGTGTCAAAACTAAGAGAATAGACAAACATGGATGTGTCATCCTTGCTTTGTTTAAACCCAATCTGTACGTGGAAACTGCTAAACCTAGAGAACCAAGCATGTGGTGCTTGCTTAAGACCATAGAGTGATTTTTGAAGTTTGCATACGTGGTTTAGATACTAAGGACGAACAAACCTTGTGGGTTGTTTCATGAAAACAATTTCACTGAGATGACCATAGAGGAAGACATTTTTAAGATCTAGTTGATGGATAATCCAGTTAGAGGAAAATTGCATGAGAAAGAATAAAGTGGATGGTGGTGGGTTTGACAACTGAGCTGAAAGTTTCTGTATAATCAATACCTTCTCTTTGTGATAAACCTTGGGCAACAAGGTGTGCTTTGTACCGTTCAATCTTTCCCTTTAAGTTGCACTTAATAGTAAATTTCCAAGAGCTGCCAATAATATTTTGAGTAGAATGTAGTGGTATTAGAATCTAAGTTTTGTTTTTGAGAAGAGAGTTAAACTCTTCCTTTATTATAATAGACCAAGTAGGGTGGTGTAAGACCTCAGTGTAGTGTGTAGGTTCGGAGTAAGTAGTTTGAGTGTGGAGGTTGAGGATTTTTTTGGGTTTGTTTATGCTAGACTTGGAGTGAATGGTCATAGGATGAGTTTTTTTTTTTAGGATAGGTAGTTGTTTTGGTGGAGGGGGGGATGTATTTAAGGCGCTTTCTTTGATAAACTTTAGTGATAGGTGGGTATGGAGTTGAAAGGAGGAAGTAGGTGAAAAGGTCGGGGAAGTGGTGGGAATTGTAGGTGATGGGGAAGAGGAGATTGTAGTAGCAGAGGAGAACTGAGGATAGGGAGGGTGTAACGGTAGGGATTGTTGTAGGGTAAGAGTGGCAGCATTGGGCAATGTGATGGTGTAGGTAAGAGATGGAGAATGGGTTGTTTCGGTGTACTATCCTTAGGTGGGGTAATGAGAGAGGTATATGGAAAGATAGATTCATGAAATACCACATGCCAACTTATGTAGAGATGTCTTGGTGAGAGGTTAAGACAACAATATCCTTTATGGTGAGTAGAGTACCTAAGGAATACATAGGGTAAGGTTCATGGGGATAGTTTATGAGGTGCTACTGGGGTGGTATTTGGTAAGTAGAGACAGCCAAATGTGCAAAGGAATGTATAGTTGGAGGGCATGTTATATAGCAATTCAAAAGGTGATTTATGTTCCGGGGTAGTAAAGGGTAGTCTATTTATAGTGTAAACTGTAGTAAGAGTAGCATTAGCCTAAAAACTAGGGGATAGATTGTGTGCAATTGAATGGTGTGGGCAAGATTAGTAATATGGCAATGTTTGCATTCGGCAATGCCATTTTGCTGCGGTGTATAGGGACATGATAATTGAAGTTTTATGCTGGTTTCTTTAAGAAATATAGTAAAGGCATGGTTTACATATTCACCACCACCATTGCTATGAAAAATCTCAATGCAAGCAGAGAAATAATTTTCAATAAGAGACTTGAATTGTTTAAAATTAGAAAGAGTTTTAGATTTAATATGCATAGGAAATATCCATGAATACCAAGTACAGTCATCAACGAAAACAACATAGTATCAAAATCTTAGATTTGATCTAAGTGGCGATTGCCATACGTCAAAGTGAATAATCTCTAAAGGATGTTGTGCTTAGTAAGGTGACTGTAAGAATAAAAGGCGCATAGATTTTCCAATGCTGCAAGACTGATAATAATTGAATGATGGAAAACATACTTGACTAGAAGATGTCGGCTACGAACAAGGTGATGTAAGACCTCATGATAGGGATGACATAGTTGATAGTGCCAAACATCATTGGAGACAGTAGATGAAACAAGTGACTGAGGAAAACTAACAGCAGACAAAGAAATTGGATAAAGTGGACTCTTAGTGTTCTGATGAAGGAATACTTGACCAGGGGTTGAGTCCTGAACACAGAAAGAAGAGTTGTCAAATTTAACACTATAGTTGTTATCATGACATAATTTAAGAATAGAAAAAAGATTGTGCATAAGAGACGGAACACGTAAGACATTTTTAAGTTGAAGGGGGAGCCATGAGTCTAAATAGTAAGGACATTGGTGTAAGCAACAACTATAGAGGCACCATTACCTATGGTAACTCGACCGGAACCAATATATGGGGTCCAATTTGAGAGAATACCTGCATCAAGTGTCATGTGGTGTGTTGCGTCGAAGTCCGAATACTAAACGGCTTCATTTATTTCACCAAGTGATAATGCTGCAAAAGATTCTGGAATGTTAGAATAAGCATCATTAAAGTGGTGATAGTATTGAATGGCTGAGTGACTAGGTCATTTGCATATTTGACAAATGAGAAAGGATTGGGAGAAGGAGTTGGAAGATAAGCCAATGGAGGTAGGCCGATGAAGCAGATAAGCAGGAGTTTGAGAAGAGGAGATAGGTGATGGAGTCTAGTGACAATCAACACGAGAGTCATTGTTCAAAGAGTAACCATGCCTTCGGGTTCTAGATCGATAATGACTACGGTGTTGACCCCTAGAAGGAGTCAGGGTGGTTCGAGTACGGAAGGCTATAGGAATTTTACTGGATGATTCATTAGTAGCTTGAGACCTATTGTTCTTAAGTTACCAATTTGGCATGAACTTGTTTAAAGGTTAAGACAATAGGCATATGAGTTAGAGTTGTAACCAATGCGTTGTAGTCCCTTGGGAGACTACGTAGAGCATTAGAAATAAAATGAGTACAGTGGAGAGGTTGACCTATGGATTGCAATGGACTTCTGCTTATGGAGATACTCCGTCATGGTATTGTTGTTCATATGAAGGGAGAGAAGGCGTTACTTGAGTTCCATCTTTCTCGCCATGGAATTTTCCAAGAAGCGTTGATGAAGTGCTTTCCAAATATCATAGGTAAGCAAGATGTCGTGAACCTTAGTGAGAAGATCAATTGAGATATCAGCAAGGAGCAATGCACACACAGAGTGATTCGTATAAAGCCATATTGTATAAGCAGGGTTAGGAATAGGTAGAGTACTTTAAGAGATAGTACCATGGGTTGAGGGTACCAAAACAGTTCCATCAACCTAGTAATACAGATTGGAAGAGATTAGAAAGGAAGTCATGTGTGAGAGCTAAAGTTGATAGTTGTTAGTTGAGAGTTTAATTGGTACAACAATTGTAACATTTGTAGAGGAGGAAATAGTGTGTGGGTTATGGTTAGGTAATGTGAATGAAGAGGAGAGAGGGTCGAAGCGATGTGAGAAAAGGAATGGGGAAGATGTGGTTGCTATAATGTTAAGGAGCGATAGTGTTAGCGGCAATATGGGTAGGAGAAGAGAAGATAGTAAAGGGAGTAAGTTAAATGCGGTGGTGTTGGTAGTTATGGTAGCGACAACGAATACGTTGGAGACGACTGAAGAAGTAGACAAGGAGGAGTTGATGTGAGCTAAGATTGGTGCGATTTGAATGTTGGTGAAAGTGTTGGAAGTGGTGGTGTTTATATTTGAGGAGTGGGTAGTGATGGTGGGGTTTACCACAATTGGTTGATTAAGGTTTGTGTGTTGTGACATGGTGAAAAAGGTTGCTGTTGCTCGTAATCGGAAAAGAGAGAAGGATAGTTGGGAAAAGAAGGACGAACAGGAATAAAGTTGCTACTGTTTGTGGTTAGAAAAATGAGGAGGATGATCGAGAAAAAAATAATCGACAAAGATGAAAAAAATTGATTAGGGTTTGTTTTCTCTAGCTTCGATACGATGAATACTTATAGGAAAGGTATAACATTGAAACTAGTATGATACAATCATGTATTTATACATTGAGATATATATGTAACCTAGTATACAGCGAAAAAGTACTATTCTACCTTTGAATATAGAAAATACATGGAAATACATTTATATGTACATTAATAATTATGACATTAGTAAAATGGAAGAACAAGCCAATAAGTGAAAGCTATGCGGGTGTTTTTCATAGAGTTATTTTCAAGATTTAGAGATCTACCCTTGTAGTTAAGGGTCTTTGAAGGAGAGGAGATGAAGTGTGGCTGAGTTCAATGTTAGGATTTTCATTGGACAAGGTTGAAGGAAGTACTGAGAACATGTTGGAAGTGGCTAAGTCTATGAGCAAACATGTTACAAAATTGCAATCAACGTTGCTTTTGAAGGCTTCAAGGAGGAAGGCTGGGCCTTGCACCAAATTCATTAGTTTTATATTTCCATTTTAAGTAATAACCATATAACTTTTAGCCGGCTTATAGTAGATATCTATTATCTTTATATTAGGGGATACATTATAAATTTTGCATGACTATGGTGGGGTGTCATAACCTGGTATCTACACTTGTGATGGGGGAATATTTCTTTTACAACTTCTTTCTAATGTCACTGCATATACTTGAGTAAGGACAAAAAAACCAATCGAAGACATGAAAAACACTGCCCCCAATAGCTTGCATCAAAATTGGACACTATATTCAATGTCGAGCGTTCTTCTTTCTTGTGAATCATTGTAACATTGCATTACAAGAGAGAAATACTTAACAAATTGCTACACAAAACACAATTCACAACGTTGACGCACTCCAATAGCATGGAAAAGAATGAAAGAAGGCAAATAAATTAGCAATATTTACTGCAAATCCAGTGAAATTCATTCTTAAAAGCAAAATTAGTAGTGTTTTTCTCTTTTCCATACCTAAGTAGGCCATAGCTCTTGAAACAAGAAAATCTTAATTTTCCATGTTATGGATCTTTTTCTTTTTCTTTTGGTAACAGTAGCTATATTAGGTTTTTTTATTTTTGAAATTTTAATAATATTTATTAAAGATAAAATTTCATGAAAATGGAAAAAAAAAGGGGAAAAGATATAAAGCCAAAACATCTAAGTTCTCTCTCCCAGCTTTCTATCTTTTCTAAAAGAATACTCTCCCTCCTTTAATTTTTCTTGTATAACTTTCCTTTCCTTCTCTAAAAAAAATAGTAACTGTTACTTCCGATCATTGCAATTAAATCTATGATGTTGAAAACACTTTTCAAATATTGGTTTCGAATGCTTTTACCCTAGAAAACGACTAAGGTATATAGTCTCTTCCGTCTTTCTTAAATTTGGGGCCTACCTTTTCTTTGTTTAGATGGAAAATTTATTATTACCGTTTAATTTGTTTCGCATGCGACGTATGAAATGTGCCATTTGCATCAAGTATAGATCAATTCTAGATACAAGAGAAAAGAAGATAAGAAACCGTTTATTTTTTATAGGTAAAATTTTATGAAACTATAATAATAAACATCAATTTCTCAATAAAATAAATCAGATTTGAATTTTCTCACTTTCAAGTTGTAATATAACTAGTCAAAATAAAAAATAATGTAAAATATTATTTTAATTTTAATTATTCATTAAGCTACAGATTAGTTATATTTATAACTAGTTTATGCGAAAAGACTTTTATTTTTAACGTGGTTTTTATTAATTGAACTAAAGGATGTTTATGTCAAAATGCATGGAGATAGGACAAGAGAGTAAAGACAATAGGTAGTGTGTTAAGGTTTTAATCCTTTGCCAAAGGAAGCCTTATGCTATATTTATAGGAGGAAGAGGATGACAAGGTTGGATAAGGAAACTCATAAAGGTTTGTTTCCAGATCTCTTTTGATTTTGAATCTTGTGGAGAGTATTTAGAGAGTTATTAGCCGCATCTTATCTGCTAGGTTAGTCGACTTAGATTGCTGAATGATCTAAGCTTGGGCTAGTTAACTTAGGCTTAAAGGCCAACTTTTTAGTCAGATTATGAGTGCGGATCTAGCAGGCTTGAACTTGGAAGTCCATAAATATGTTGTAATATTTTAAATAAAATAATGGAATAAGCAAAGTAAGCAAAAAAAAGATGGGTGTAATAGTTGAAAAGAAAATCCTTTTATCTATCTACGGATACTTGAGCGGTAAAGCGAAAAAACTATAAAAAAAAAATTCTAAGAATATCGGTTTTAGAAAAATAATATTAAGATTATGGTATTTAAAATTGCTTTTTTAAAAAGAAATTTTAATTATTATGATAAAATGATTCCTTTAAGAAATGATTTCAATTTTAATAAAAATTAATTTATATATGTTTGATAGTCATAAAAATCTTTTCTTGAAATGATGATTTCAATTTTGATTTAAAATCGTCTTTTTAAAATATGATTTTAAGTATTATAATTATAAGATTACTTAAAAAATAATTTTAAATACATGTAAACCGATTTTTGTTAAAATTAAAATAATTTTTTAAAGAAATGATTTTATCAAAAGACAATTTTAAATACCGTGAATTATTGTTTCAGTGTGATAGTTTTGGGATTATAGTTTTAATTTTTTTCTTTTTTTTTTTTCCATTTCCGGAATATACGTCGATGGACCCAACTGAAAATTGGGCACTGGGAAAACGACGAAATAGAATCGGCGGTGACATCGACAGTGTTTAAGTTAGCGCTCATTACTATTAGTCGGTGCGGATCAAAACGCGGCAAAAGAAAAAGGGATCCAAAGCCCCAAAATTAAAGGGAATACCAAAAAGCGCCTTAAAATCACACTCTTACTCTCACTCTCACTCTCTCTTCCTCAATCTTTTCTAGTAGAGATGGCGACACCGACACGAGAGGCGGTTGAGACCTTCATGAGCGTCACCGGCGCCTCCGAATCTATCGCAGTCCGCAAACTGCAGGTACATTATCCACTTCGCTTTGCGAGGGTCTTACGTCCAGGTGCCTATTTTGATGTCCGACTCGTGTATAGGAAAATACATGTATGCAAAATCGTTACAAATCTGAAGTATTACGAGTGTCTGAAAATGACATGAAGACTGTAATCAATCCTAATGAATCATTTTCTCCGAGTGTAGTACCAGTTGAAGATATACGTTCGGGAGGAGTATTCCCATAGTTAAGCTGGCTTTGTCCAGCTTGCACTGTTCTGCTAACTAGGGTAGCTGGAACTGGACAACGTTTGCTGTACTTACTCGATGCATTCTATGTTCTTGCCAATCATAGGCTGCGCCACGTACAAATAAACATTAGAAGGACAGGCTCTAATAAAAGTAGGTTTTGATAATGAATGCTTAAGGCACTTGATAAACATTATACATAACGAATTTTCCTTCATTTAGTGTGTTATAATTTCTAAGATGTTCGTTTCCACGTGATATTGTTAGTGTTTTTAAAAATATGCCGGTGATATTTCCATTTATGTATTTATTATACTAAACATCACAGCGGTGAATTCGGGAAATTCTATCTCTAGGTGGTGCACATTATGAACGCTTTGACTGCTGATTTTATGGGAATGACAATGTAAAGTTATTTCAGTGCATTTCCCCACTTGGAAGCTGCTATCTTGATGAAATTGCTTGAACGGAAAACAATGGTCTAAAAGCTTGCTTGATTCCACGGTATTAGAACTTTTAATTATAAGGGTGGCAAATTGAAAGATAAGAACTTTGAGGTTCTGTCGTGGAAAGTAGCTCCTCTAGTTGCCTCAGCAGCGAATTTATGCACTGCCCTTGGTATTTTTAGTATTGATTTTGCTTTCCCTCCACTTATTTGAAATCCAAGCTATTGGATTCCTGTGGAATTATTCTTTTTTGTGTGTTTGGATGTTTTGGAATCAGGCCTAAGAGTTGAAAGTTATCAGGCTAAGCTATTTATATTTTATAAGATTAGTTAAGTGGGGAAGTAAGGACGGAGAATTGTTTATGTTATGAGTATCTACTCCGTCATGCCAAATTTGGAAGGACTAGAACTAACTCACCTGAGTTTAAGCTTATATTGTTCATTTGGATAATAAAAGTATTTGTGACTAGCCGCTAGTTCCTTTTAACTATATACTTTGCATGTGAAGGATTTCATTGGTGTTGTTTCAAAAGATTACTCTGTGGAGTGTGGATAACCAGATTCAAGTTCGGTTTTATTTCTTATATATGCCTTTCACCTACTATACTTTTTCTCTCTTTTTACAACAGCACTGCTAACTGGTGTGTTCAAACTTTCTGGTTTTCTGAAAGTCATGAGAAATCACCCTCATAGCATGTCATTAGTGTCCTCTGACCATTTACCTCCAGCGATGATGCTGTGGTACCGAGGTGGTTTCTTCCTATGAATAGTAGTATTTAACTTTTAAGGTTTGACCCGAACTGGAGCTAGGTGACAAATAAAGGCAATGTATTATGATGATGTCTATCTTACTAAAGGCACATGTTTGTTCCTCTATGCATGCCATGGTGATATGGTGATTGTGGTTGTGCAGTTCCATTTTTCAACTGATACTAGAAATGCGTGTCTCATGTATTTTGGGTTTTGCCAGGAACATGGAGGGAACCTAAATGAGGCTTTGAATGCACATTTTGCTGAAGGGTTCTACCATGTGTATGCTGAGTCTATGATCTCTTTTTTTCTTCGAACTCAAGTTTCTGGGTTTTAGTATATTTCAATTCTTAATGTTCATTCTGTTCGTCCTTGATCAGACCTAACCCGACTCATACAAACATTTCCGGTGAATACTTTATGCAAGCAAATAATCAGACTCCCATTAGGCACCGTGGACTTCTGCCATTACTCTCTGCTGTTAGAAGTTTCAAGCCATCATCTCTTCTTGACCCTACCTATAGAAGGAATCTTTACGATCAGATTGGTGTTTCTGCTTTCAGCAATCCCTCACCTGTTGCTTACCCTTCACAATATGCGAGTGGTTCTGAGCAGCTCTATTACTCGGGCTTGGGTCATGTGAGCCCTGATCCAAGAGGAATGGGATTGTATACAGGCATCCCTGTTGAACAGAGTAGCATGCACTCATATAGAAATCATTCAGAAGAAGAAATGCTTCAAGATGCAATCGAGGCATCAAAGCGGGATTTCAGGGTGAGCTATTTCATACAGTTCAAATTAGTTTATAAGAAACTGAGTCATTCATTCTAGTCTCAAGCTTGCTTTATCTTGGATATGTAGACTATTAATCCATAACGATGGATCTGTTCTGTTGTTACAAAGCCTACTAAATGTTGTTACAAAATTAGTTTCAGAAATCTTGATTGTTGGAGATATAACTCCAGTGAGGGTACTAGATTTGTTTTAACAGAGCTCAACGTTTGCAGTTTTATAACCTTGACAAGTGATCACTCAATATACTTTTGATGCAGGTTGCATCTGGCAGGCTTCAGCAAGAGCAAAACAACCTTGGAGATGATGACCTAGATCATGCAATTTCATTATCATTGATGGTTTGATTAAGAAAGACTTTTTCAATTTTTAGTTTTCCTTTCTTTTCTATTTTGGTGGTGAACCTAGTGAAGGCAGGGACCTTCCACACCTTGCCAGTCGCCACATCTGCGAGGATGACCTAGCCCTAGAGGTCACCTCCATTTAAGTTGGGGATATTCTGCCCAGGTCACGTTTTAAACTTGAGACCTGGACTTGGTGCACCAAATCCTTTGTATTACTGGTATAACTAGGCTATCCCATATGGTGTTCCATGTTTAATTCTTTGGAGTTGCTTACATTATGAATTTACAGACTGCAGACACAGAGAAAGCAGAGCATGAGCAAGAGTTGAATCATGATTTGCAAATTAACATGTCAAGTGAAAAGACAGATGAAACTAACACTTCAGAGGTACTATATTTTTTCAAGTAATAATCACCCTATTAGGTTCATAACATGTTTACTTGGCATCTTGATGCCTGTCTTTCTTAGATATGGTTGCTGAGAAACTTCTCTGTCATCAATATGTGTGATTTAGTTCACAGTTTTGTGGACCACTATGTATTAAGAATCCCAATTTTGAAGCTTTGTTTACCATAGCAGCTTAATGCCTGCTCTGATATAATGCTGAAGTATCAGCAAATGATGACAACAGTCAATCCTGTCTTGGCAGTTAAACATTGAATTTAAAAAAAGTGTACTACACTATGAACTTGCTGCTTCATAATTTTTAATATTTTTGCATGTATATATATATATTGCAGGGAAAAGATGCTTTTCGGTAAAATTTCTATCATGGAGGTCAGTCCAACAACAGAATTCGTCCATTCCTTTATACATTGGAAAAAATGGAAGAGTATTTTTGGAAATGCTGCATGGTTTAAAGCTAGGTGTCTCCAATTTGTTCAGCATTATGTATTAACATCAAAAATCTTTGATGACATTCTTTATGTGAAATTGTCACAAGAATCAATTGACCCATTTCAGCTCAACATGGTTATGGCACCACAATACATATTAATTTTGGGCAGAGACATTTCCATTTTGTAATTACTAAAGTAATTGCGTGCCGTGCATGTAGGCAATCATTCTTGCCATTAGATGATGAATATTATACTCTGTTTTTTATAACAAACTCTAATAAATTAGGTCTTTTTTACTAGAACTACTGGATCTTAATGCATCTGTGGGATGAAGCTCACTTTTTGCAGTTCCTTTTCTTATAGAATCAATATGGACTCCCACTTGTCCCCAAAGAGTAGCTTTGCATCATAAATTACACGTCCAATCTGTCCTGACTTATACTAAGCTTCTTGTTTATAATATGTTTCCCAGAATTAGTCATCCTATTAAGCATGTCTACAAAAGGAGGACAAAAGTTAGCTCTTAGAAGTTTCTAAATTCTTGTCTAGAGCTTATTGTTAGTCCTTGTAAATAGATAGTTAGTTAGAATTCTATAAATTGTAAGAGTTAGCATTACTTGTATCATTTTTCTTACTTTGATACTAAAAAAAGAGCAAGATGGCTCTTGAGAGCCTTCGTAGCTGGAGGTTGTGTACTAGTTTTCCTTTGAAAATCAATAAAAGAACCCTAATTTTGCCCCCATGAACCTATCAAGTGCTAATTCTCAATAATTACAGGAATTTCATGGAAAGCTGGTGGAGGGAGCGTTGCTACCACCAGAACCAGCATTGGGTGATACAGATGCAATAGCTCTCATCGTCCGCATGCCAGATGGTAGTCGCCATGGTCGCCGCTTTCTTATGTCTGATAAACTTCAGGTGATCTCTGGAAATGGTTTGTTTTCTCCTTTCGTTTTATCATCGTTGCCACTAAAAGCTACTCTATACTTGTCAGTCTCTCTATGACTTTATCAACGCTGGTGGATGGGCAAAGCCTGGAAGTTATAGGCTGGTGAGTTTTAGTTCTTAGCAGTTGCATCTGTTGCCTTGTTTACAAATAATTCTGGGCATACTAAGTTCAAATCTTATAATTCATTGAATCGCTTCGAATTTATAATGTCAAAGCAAGGGGCTTGTTTTCCTTTGGTACTCTTTTATCAAAATTTTTATTGTGAAAATTGATATCCTTGGAATATGATCAATTAAAATTTTTGTTGTTGCGAAAAATCTCTGTGTCATGACTAACTTTTTTAAGGTACACTAAGCTCTTATGTACAGGGAAGTAGAACTTAGGCACCTTATCCAAAAAAAAGTAGAACGTAGGCAAGCAGTGGAACAGGACCTGGGCGGAAAGTCATGGGAAGAAAATTACATTGCTGTTTTCACCTAGTTGAACAGTACTTGTCAATTTATTTATTTATTTTTTTCCAATGACTCAATACTGGTTGTGTAATGAACAGATAAGGCCATATCCACGCGAAGTATTTAACTCTGAGGACATGTATCGAAGTTTTATGGAATCAGGCTTGACTGGCAAACAAGAAGCACTGTTTCTGGAGCTGATTTAGCAGAAACTACTACTCACACTCATTTAAATCTCATATTTTGCTCAACATGTCATCCTGGTCTTTGTTTGCCAGTACAGTAGTAGACCGTTTCAAAGACTCATCAGCAGCGCCGGAAGATCAGTCGTTGATTTGTAAAATCTTAGCCAAATTTCATTTCTAGCATCGAGTCTCTTGAGCCAAGAAACAACAGACACTGTTTTGCTGCCTTTTCGGCTATTTACCATGGCACCATCTCTATAAAATGGACAGTCAGCATTTAAAAATTTTTCCTGGAATAATGTCCCAGAAATGAGCAATAAAAGAATCACAAAAAAATGAAACCAAAGGAAGATGGAAAATGCTATGGATCTATGAAGTTCCCTGTTCTTTTGTAGGTGCCGGAGCGGTCCAGTATTGCTTCACCGCTAAAAGAATCTTCTGTCTCTCATGAGGCCCCTTCTCATGATCTACTATTCTACTTTCATATTGCATGGTATCAAGAATGTTCTTGATATTCACCACCATATCCACATCGTCCCGGAAAATTATACTTCCTGTAGGCCTTAATATCCTATCCATTTCCAGGAGAATATCATCCATTTCACACCTGCCAAGAGTAATAGAGTAGCTGTCAAAACCGAATGCGTGCAAGCACTATAGGAGATAAAACCAAAGTCTCACCTATCCTTGTAGAGGGTGAACACTGAATCGGCATGAATGAAGTCGTAAGTTCTTGGGTATGTAGACATGGGTTCACACCTGCAAGATGCGAGGTCAGCTATCATAAATATGAGGACTTTCAAACAATCAAACTGTTTCAAGTGAAACTTGTCACTTATTCGCGGTAGCTCATCCTGACACCGAGTGTGAAAGTTCTAGCATATGTCAACACAAACTAATACGTTTGGAAATTGCAAACAAGAAAAAATCATCTGATATGTGTAAGCAGGAATGGGATACCAGCTTTGGTATGTTCCAATCAATCCTCGTTCATATATGACTCCTAGAGTGTCGGCTCTGGCCTCAACAGGTACAATGTTCATTGTCCATACTGGATAGTCAATCAATGTAGCTGCAAAACCTCCCAAGCAAGAGTTCATATCCAGCAAGTTGCGGTATCTGCCTCTTTCTGCTAGCTGATAATCCAATTTCTTGTAGTACGCAACTCGGGTCGTCCATAGCTCTGTGTTCTCTTTGAATGTCTCAGCTGTTACCCCTTCCAAACTTCCGCTACTAATTCTTGGTGGCACGGATGTTAATCTTTCGGGCCAATTTGCTAGTGATCCTCCTGAAACTTCCTTAAGGTCTGAGACTTCAGGAAGTGGAGTTAGACAGGTCTCCATTGGAGTGTACCTGGAGGAAATTAGGTGAAAAGAAAAAAGACCCCTTTTAGCAGCTCGACAAGCTTTCTAAAACTATCTGATTCTATCTTTCACTTGTCTAGACCATTTTAAGCTAAATTCTCGTCCGCATACAAAATTAGCACGATATTGAATTCCTTGCATGATTCGAGAACTTATATTTTTCCGATGGTGATTCTATACTTGAAGACCAATGTTTCAAAAGCGTTAATGAGTTGAATCAACATGTCAACTAACCAAGTTCGGTTCAATATTTACTTAAGTTTAATTCATCTATAGATGAGTTGAGCTCAACTTGACTCAAGAACTTAATTGAATCAAATCCCGATCATGATAATATTTGGCTTCATCTGCCTGCAATCCTAATCAAGTCCAAGTGGAACTTGAAAATAGGTTGACTTTGGGTTGAGCATGGGCATCAATATTATTTATTTTAAAGATTTTTTTTTTCTTTTCAATATAACATAACGTTAAACAAGTTTAACTAAGTCTAGATCACACTTAAATTAAATTCTTCTCAATCAAGCTCTACTCAAATTCGAATTTCTCAAATCGAGTTTAAATTCAATATTATATCATCTCCATTCAATTAGTTCTACCGCTAGAAACTGGACAAATCTTAAGCCAATCATGATTATTATGATATGACTAAGTGAAGATAGCTTTAGGCACTAAAGTTTGTCCAATAGTTTCTATTAAATGTTAGCATTATCAATAATTTTATGTTCTAATCTATTTAGGCATGGTAAGAGACAAAATTACTCCTGCCTTCGTCCTAACAAGATCAGTAGGACCAACATAAAAAGGGACGATAACGTCCTCCATCTGCTTTATCACTTCATTGGTTTGAATATCTTTCCAAAGGACTAGTTGCTTGCCAGAGGAGAAATCTACTTTAGCATTCAAAAGAGATACTCAAAGAGCAAACCAACAAAAGCAGAACAAACCACATCAGAAAATTAAAAAAAGTGACTACAAGCCCCTACAAGAAACATCCTTGATGTTTCTATTTGCCTAATCATATGAGGGAAGAAAGGGAAATAAAAATTCTTATGCTTTCTTGAATATTGGAAATCGATTATTTGACAGATTATTCCAAGCAATGGAAGATGCTGAGACAACAATAAGGGACATGAGTGCTCAATATGTAAAGACGAATTATTAAAAAACGATATTGGATCTCTATAAGGATGACAAGGTGAGTGCAAAGTTGTATATTGAATATTATGACAAATAGAGCGGTGGTGCTTGATGTGAACAGATGCTTTTTCATTAGACTGTCATAAGTGCTTACGAAATTCTAAGGATTATGTCGTTTCAATGGTTTTTGGGTTGTCGACGGATTTTATGCAATAATATTTTGCGTGGGATAAAAGATGAGTAAATCATGCGAAGAATCAAATGGGAAATTACCAGGCCTTATCAGGATCTTGTGCAGGGCAGAATGGAGGGAACTTGAAAACCTTTCTACTAACCTTACAATGAATGTGGTTAGTAGGCTTTTGCCAAATAGCAATATCACCTTTTTGTTTGAGTTTCTTCCAGCACATACTCTTTGCAATAGATTCAATCACATCCTGTTCTGCTTTCAAGTCCTCTGCGGTTCTATCCCAACCTTTCCAGTGCCTCTCCCAATTGATTGGTGGCCCAGAAAGGATCCAATAACCTCCCGGTCGCAAAACCCGATCCACCTCCATTAAGTATGCCCCATCTGGATCGTCCATTTTTTAAATTAAATTAGACATATTAAGCTCAAGCATAAGAACAGCAACCTTTATAAATATGTGCTTTTTTTGCATGCAATGGACAACCATATTCATAAGGGAATATACCAGCGCATGGTGATAGAGTTTAAAATAAACGGGAAAGTGTAGCTTCCTAAGATTATAATTAAATATATGACATGCCAAATGCTATACAAAACAAAATAGAAAATCACCGTATTGGCCCCAAGGGATCAAGCAACGAGAGCAGTGAGCCATGTCAAAGGCTCTTGAAGGGTAAGGGAGTCTTTTGGAAGCAAGGATTCCAATAAGTGCGGGGACTCCTCTTTCAAGAGCAAACTGAACTTGGGCCTCGTGGGTGTCTCTTGGTGCAAATGACACTGTCAATATGTCCCTCGACAATAGGTATGCTCCCCAACTTGCCACCTTTCAAAAAATAATTAATTATTAGCTTGTACATGCCTCCTACTCCTAGTATAAAAAAACTAAAAATATAAAAAATAACTTCTAAAAAAATACGAAAAGGAATTTTTACATTGTAAGCAGATATAAGCAATTGAAATATGGTCAGTGATAATAACCAAGTAATCTCTAGCTAATTAAACTTTGTATCAAGTCACTCCTTGATTTTGAATTATATGGAATTTAAAAAATTCTCGAAGACGTTACATGCAAAAGGCTATCCGATCAAAACAACAGTTAGTCGATCCACACATGTAGCCACTGGCCATGACAGTTGTCTGGCTGCCGGTGGGTTCTTAGAAAAGCCACCCCAAAAATCGACTCATTTTTCATATTATATGTTTTGAATTATTTCATAATTTGTCCATTTCACTAGGATTTTCTTAGGAGTCATATAACTATCATCTTATGTGGTCTGTTCAGTCAGTTTATCAACTAATACGCTGAATATTATTCATGTATTAGGGATAATTTGCATAACTACGAACCCGTAATATTTGTCTGTGGGCTGCGATAAAACAGAGCTTAAGCATCTTTTTCTACCCTCAAACTTCAAAGAAGCAGCGGTTTTGAGTCTTATACTGACCGGTTGTTAATCACGGTGTGCGGTCAATGTTAATGCCGTTTAGTTGACGGTAATAGGAAAATATAAAACTCATTAATATGTTATATAATTCTAGAATATACGTATCCATCTTGTTGAAAGATATAATTACTCTTAGTAGTCACGTATTTATTCAATGCTTCTTTTCTTACTGTTGAGGTAATTTAATCATCAGCCACTATAGATTATAGAATATGTAAAATTGCAGTTGTCGATGTGAAAATTACGATGAAATGCATAGGACGTGCTGCGTTGCATCGGTGGGGATTCTAAATCCTGGGACAGAGGGAACCGTCATATCTTGAAATGAAAACTTAAAAAAGAGTAAAATTGATAATTAACACACGACTAAATCATGAAATGCTCCATTAATGGCTTCCGTTATATCTTATAAACCCATTAACTTCATCTTCAGTTTCATACGTTTGGAGGGATCCGAATTTTCAATCTCTAAGTAGGATCCGTTGTATTCCCACTAATCACATGTATGATATATATATATATATATATATCTGGATAATGAATTCGCATTTAATTATGAAAATATATTTCATCAAATTAATTGTGTGCGTGTAATTTATGAGAAAGCGCTCAGAGATAGAAAAGATGTAACAGCAAATATTTATTCCGTTTGGGATTGTGGCTGTACCTAGAAATAACATATACGATGTGAAAAGGGAATTCTTTCTTATTTAACATCTTAATCAATACTACTTGAAATATCTTGTTATGTTTGTATATGAACCCTAGCCTCAAGGATAGTAATTTTTCTTTTTCCACGGCCCACAAAATGGTCATTTTCCTTTATATAGCCTTCTCCGCTTTATTATATTTTTCATTTTCTTCCACCAGTCATTTGTTAATATAAAATATGAAAAAGTTAAACTATTTAAATTCAATGATTTCAAGACGTACATAGTATAATTTTCAGACTTTTTTCTTTTTCTTTTAATTTAAAATATTCGAATTGTATAAAGAATATAAAAGAACAAGACTAGATGCCACGCAAAGTAGAAGATTATGATTCGATATATACTTTTCAAAGGAATATGTGCCAATAAATGATGAAACACATGTACTAAATTAAGAATGATAAAATTTACCTTATAGTGGAAATGCATGATTACTAAGAAGAAAACAACAAAAACAAAAATGTAAGGTATATAGTCTATAAAGTAGAATCAGAATTTGTCAGTGACCTACTCTGGACATTATATCCTACTAATAATACGTTTGTAAGAAAATGGCCACAAAGGGAAGACAGAAACACATCAATTGCCTCCAAAGTCCAATGTGGTTGGTTAAGGTGGGTGGTTGAATAGCATTGCATTGCATGTGGCTTCACCACCAAGCAAACCCTAAACAAAGTTAATATGGTCCCTCATTGCACATTAATCTCAACCACATTCCACCTGTTCTTATTTCACTCACTTTCAAAAAAAAAATATATATATATATTTTTATATTACTATAATTAAAATTTTCTACCTTTATCTTTGTTTCTATTTCGTAACTTGAACTAGTTAATAACCTTTACTTAGTTAGTCTTTGGCCTTTGTAATATGATATGGACAACTTACCATATCTTCTTTTAAGGATGAATTATAATCGTATTCTCTCAAATTATAAAAAATAATATGGACACCTTGAGTTTTTCGAATATTACATTTATGCCTTTTTTAAGAAATTTCTATAGATAATATCTTAAAAATGTTCTCATAATCTAATTTGAAATATTCCTTGATTGGTTTGATATGTCAATGGTCACTATGGATCAAATCGAACAATCATTTGTCTTAAAAGCTAAATACAATTGCATTCTAGGAATTTTATTGGAGATATTGCATATGCCTGGTATTTTGAAAATTCATAATATTTCCATAATCTTATGATATAAATGCCATGGGATTTTATTGTGATGTAATTTACCGATTTTTACGCTAATTTCATTTCGAAATGTTAAAATCCAAGCCGTTCTTATTTAATGTTAACACCAATTGGGAAAGGAAGCTTATGAATCCAAATCCTATCCAAATCAACTTCCTCTGATAATAGAAGATCCAATCTTGAACTTGCCATCAATTGAACAATCTGCATCTAAAATACCATTACATGTTTTAAATCTTTAAATCGTTAAGATTTATTAACTTTTTTTATTTTTTTATAAGAGTCAAAGTTGATGATATATGTTTCGGAGACTGAACATTTAAAAATTTTCCTCATAGTCAGCTCTAGCCTGTAGAATTTTGTATGACCTAAACATATTTTTACGTAAATCGGCCCAAAAAAAGGAGAAAAAAAAAACTATTCTCTAATTGAAAAAATTATAAACAAATTGACAAGTATGCACGTCTGATGTTGACCAATCGGGATCTTAAGTAATTGCACCAAATCAGCTGGTCCAAGGAAACTTAAACCGGCCTACCGTTCGTCAAGAAAATCGACTGGAAGCAAGTAAAACACAAAATAGAGAGAAATTTAACGTACCCCACAGCCAGTGTCAATGGCAGTCCTTATAGACCCGTCTTTGAGATTGATCAACTTCCCAATTTCATCAATATATGCATCGGCGCCTTTCGAGAACATGGTGCCACCACCAGGGAAAGTGAACCGGTCGCCTTCGAACCGGACCCAGTTCTGCTTCTTTTTCTCCACGGTCAACTCCTTATGTGGGACATTAGCGAACCACGCCGTGTCCCGGCTTTGCGGCCACTGGAACGGCACTTTATAGCCGTAGGGTGCCGGGATTCGGCACTTCAATTTCTCATCATCCTTGGGACAATGCCTCTCTCTATAAATTAATCTCTCCCTATCGAATTTAAGCGATCTTTGGCCGTCCTCACAGGGGGTATACTCACTGTACTTGGGGTCGCAAGGTGGATAGTGAAGCTCACGTGCCGCGGTGGGGATGAGGTCATCGGCACGGTGATGCGCTTCAAAGTCGAGGATGCCGGTGGCGTTTCGGGACGGGGTGCATGGGATTTTATCGAAAAATATTTGGTTTGGGAGGACTGCCGTTACACTGCCACGGGAGTTCTGCCAATTCCCAATAAGGTAAAAAGTGGTGAAGAGTACAGCGACAATAATAAGGTAATACAAATTTGCTTTCTTGGACTTGAAAGGTAAGTATGATGATAGGTATTGACAAACTTTGGCCATGGAAATTGAATATCAAGATTTTGATACTTGAAATAAAGAGAATTTAAAAAAATTGGGGTGTTTCGGATTTGATTGGACGTGGATCGGATTAATTCATGATGACTTGTTCCTAGAACTTCATATTTCTTGAAGTAGACAAATGGAGAGAGTTGAAATGACTACGTTACGAGCAGCCAGAGACAGATAAGCCAAAGCCAAAACGCAGAGGGATAGAGAGAGAGAGAGAGAGAGGGAGAGAGAGAGAGGTAGGGAAAGTAATATACACGTTATATGGTGAGGAGTGAACTTTTCAGATCCTTGCACGTAGACAATGGCCAATAAAAGTCATAGAAATGGGTAATATATTACTTATCTTGTACGTGACCCAATTAGATAGAAATCTCGGTGTTTTTTTTTTTTTTTTCTATTTTTCTTTCCTAAAGTACATTTTCTACTTTATTCTGGTAAGAAGTGAAAAATTATGGATAAACAGGTACGAATTCGGAGCATACGAAGTTCCAATCCATATATCGTCCCATAAGGTACTAATTTTCAAATTTTGAAACTAATATTTACGGTATAATATCTTAAAACTATTTTAAAACATGTATTTTGTATAACATAAAGGTTATACAGTATTCTGTATAATTTTTAATTTTTTTTATCTTTTCATAAATTTTAAATATATATAATATTAAAAATATAATTCATATGTGATATTATAAGTTCTTTACTGTTCAAAACATATAAAACCTATAATAAAACTCATTAAGTGATATAAAAAAAGTAACATTTTCTATCTTCGTTATTTTATTGTATGATATAATTACCAATACACATCTTTATAAATTATTTCTATATATTTTGATATAACCAAGGGTGAAATCCATCCAATTTTAAATTCTTGGTGTCTTCTTTTTAGCAATTATATGATGCGTAATTCTATATATCACGTGTACCCACGTAAACATTTACTTAGCCCATCAAAGCAGTTATGAGACCCTATAAAACTTATAATTAAGATCTTGGACTTAAATATAGCTCGATCATGGAAGCCGTCAATTGAAGCTTATGGTGAGCTCAGTACTATAGTAAATAGGCTTTAAGCATTTAGTTTTCAAGTTTTAGGGAAGGTAGTTTAGTTAAGTTAATATTTAATGATTTGGCTATACATATATATATATATAATAAAAAAATTGGCCCCTAATGTTTAGATTTTATAAATATAATAACAAAATAATAAAATAGCTAGAAAGCTAATTTTTAATACAATACTTGTGGTTCCGATAATTAAGGAGGCTTTAGACATAAAATTATATGGACAACAAAATTTATAAGATGATACAAAATAATATTTAGAGGGCATATATATACATTTAGTATAATTATTGTGTAAGTCGAGTGATCGATTTAGGATATTCCCCAAAGTAATTTGATTGAGCCCTCAGGCACCAATTTCAAAAATATAATATATAATAGTAATATAGTAAAAATATCTAAATTTTACATATTATTCTACAATTATTGGAAATGCACAAAATAGACACTAATTGTTTAAAAACTTTTAGAGATAAAGCATATGAGTAATGAATCTATTAAATGGTATGAAACAATGTGTAGAAAACATGTATGTACACGATGTAAAATTATTATGTACAAATATATATATAATTATTTAAAATATCTAAATATATGTAAAAATGAGCTAAAATAAATAAGAGAAATGGTAAATAAGGAAAAAAAAATTAATAAGCAGCTGAGAAATGATAGGATTGGGTGTAAAGGAACTAGGGATAGGATTGGGTGTAAAGGAACTAGGGATGGTTGTTGGGGGGTGTAGGATGGTGTCTTATCACCTTTAAACTTAGGACAAAAAAGAAAATTTATTAAAGAGGAGAAAGAAAAATCATTTGACTCCTAAAAGTGGCTTTATAAAATTAAAAAATTCTCTCCCAAGTTTCATCATGCAATCGATAATACAAGGAAAAATAAAGAGGAGTTAAGAAAATGAAGCGGAAACTTGAGGAAAAATTTTCAAAGAAATTAGTACAATATGAGTTATAGGGTATTTGTAAGGTCGGACAAGTACTAGATGTGAGCTACCATTGCCACTTAAAGGAGTGACCCACAACCAGTCGTGTCAACAATGAGAGAGTGGCCAGTGGTAGCTGAAGCATCATTTTCCAATGAGTGTCCTAATTTAATTTGATTTTCAATAAATTACTGAAATAACAAAATTTATTTGGAAATTTCTATAAAAATTTATTCTTAAGTTTGCATATAGAATCTATGAAAAATATAATTTTGTTGAAATTTAGTAGTTGTATACCGGAGAGTTAGCCACTCGAAAAGCTAGAGTTTGATCACACAACTTTGTACCCTTCTTTAAAGGTAAAGTTTCGTTGAACCCATATCCTACCCTTTGGAGCAAGTTCCAGTCTTCTAAAAAAACTATTATTTGAATCTTACCTTATGATTCTTAGTACTTATTCATAATCTTTTTGGTAGAGTAAGGAACGATGGATACGCTATATAATAGTTTTACTTGCTCACTCTTATGAATAACTAGTGCTGTAACTATATTAATAAATTATTGCATGAAAAGAAAAATTGAGAGCTGTATTTTTTTTCCCTTATGTATTTTATCTTTATAATTTTATAATTTTCTATTTTAATACTCCACCTTTCAAAGGCAAGTTTGTTCCTTACATTTTCCTTTTAACATTTGTTTGTTGAATTATGAATAATAGATTAAATTTTAGAGTAGGTAAATTTAAAGAAAAATTAATAAAAAGTTAAAGGACCACTTTTATTTTTCTCACTGCATACAACAAGACATATTAAGAAGAAAAAAATCACATCGGTGTACAAAATAAGGCTGACAATTTGGGATACAAGTCATAAACCTGAACATAATACGACATAATTATAAACTAGTTTGTGAACTAAAAAAAAAAAACACTAACATGAAATACAAACAAGTCTGACCTATTCAAACAAAATAAAATCCAGATTTAGATTCAGATTTAACTTGCAAACCTACTTATCAACTTGTTAATTAAATAGGTCTTATAAATAGATTCTAACTTCAATCATGAACCCATTTAATGTTAAAATAATCAATACTTTGATTTTTTTTTTTTTACTCAGCATTTACTTGCTTGCTACACATTTGAAGTTTAATATTTTATTTTTTTCTTTAATCTAGGTTTTATGACTTTCAACTTTAGTATTTACATTTTCTTTTCACTTTTAGCATTGCAAGCTTAAGATCTATACTCCATTCTTTAACACTTCAGCTTCAATTTCGTCTTTAGACTTCAAAGGCAGGTTAACCTTTTTCCTTAGTAATGAAAACAAATCTCAAATAATATTTTTATTTCATATATATTAAATTTTGCTTGGCATGTTGTTTTTGGAACTTAATGGGAATGAATTTCTATCTATAATCTTTATTGATAATATATGATAATTACCTAGTTTATTGAAAAAAAGCCCATATAAATAATTTATACAACTGATTTAAATAATAAATAATAAAATAATATATATGACTTCTACTTGTAAGACAAGCTAGGTAATGGCAAGTTTGATCTTAGTATTATTATCTATAATTCTTTGAAGAATAAACTTGCGTTAATGAAGATGGGTTGAATTGGATGAAGAACCACTTATGGTGGTTGAAGTAGATATATTAAGCCATTGAAAAACCAATTTGTTTCGATATTCATAAGTTACAAAAATAACGTGATATCTTAAGCATATTGATTTTTGCAATAACTTTAAAACCTACATTTAATATTGATGGTCAAACCCTTAATCAACATTGTAGTTCACTAAAGCCAAATATCTTTTATATACAAAGAGTTAGCTTTATGGAAAATATAATAAACTAAATTATTTTTATAAATGTGTCAACATCATTTATTTTTTGTTAATATAATTTTTTTATACACAAACTATTTGATTGTCTTTTTAGAGAGAATTGATGGAAAATGTGATTAATTTAGAAATTTACCACTAGTAATAATATTTCATCGAGCAACAATTTAACTTAACATGATAATATTTTGTAGCTAATCAACATTTGGATTTGCTATATTTGATTAGACTTTACCTTTTTAAACTTTTGTTGAGATATAATTTTATGTTTTTAAGTGTTAAGACCAAATCATTCTTTATGTTACTTTTGTGATTGTCATTTTCCCTATGTATTTATTACTATATTATAGCTTTAGTTATAAATTTTTAATCAATGAATGAGTCTCACCCAAATATAAAATACATTTATTAAATGGACTGTGTTATGGCCTTAAACTTTCATATGTGATCGATAAATAAATAAGTTATATTACAAGTTTGAGACTTTTAAGACGCGAACTTGTTTAGACATGAACATAAAATACAACGGATTAATACATATTGATAGTTGTAATAGCAAAGTTGCCCCTTGTTAATAAAATGTAATAGAGCATTTGATTAGCTCATTATATATAATTTGATAACTCTAAAAGAAATTTTTAGAATTAGAAAATGTAAAATAAAAAACTTCAAAAAATTTAAAAAAATCTTGAAAAAATTATTGTGCACTTTTCCCTTTTTAACTTATTTTCTTATTAATATATATATTTTAATTCTTGAAATCTCAAAAGGAAAATATTTTTCTAAAAGAATAAATAAATGCACCTTTCTTTCCCTATTAAAACTTTGGGAAGCGGGGCTTGGTTTATTTGATATTGGGTTACAATAGTCTTGACAAATAAATATGCCATTAATCTAATAGTTTATGCAGTGATTAAACAATCATTTTCTTTATTACTTGTATTATATTGTCTTGACTTGACTTACCCTAAGTGTATATAGTATATACATGTTTATTCAACAAATGGCAGTATTTACGGTATAACTTTCCACGCTATATAAATGCCGGTCAGTGTAGACATAAAAACTCCATGCTTGCCACCTATACTAATTTTGTTTCAATTATCTCGTCAGTTCTTTTCTTCCAATGGAAAAAGCAACATATATATATATATATAAATATGTGTGTGTATTATATTATAAAAATTCTTTCCCATTATATTTTTATCCCATTCAACCCACTAGTCAACCATATGATAACTTATATAAAGAGGAGAATTGATCCAGCTCATCCTACTAAAGACGCAGTAATAATATCATATGAGTTGTCATGGCAACCTTAATTTTTCCCTTTACATTGAAGTCGCTTACTCTTTCTTGCATAAAATCACATTATCTTGAAGTTGCGAGGCTCTGGTTTAAGTGCTAAAATTAAGATCATTGTATTCTTTTGCAGTTTCTTATTTTGAATACTTTTATAAGTAAATTATTTTCTATAATATGCATCAGGACTTGGCTTTTTGTAACTCGACATATTTGGTGCTATGTATTTGGATAGAGTAATAAGTGAGGCAGCAGAAAACCTACTGACTTGTTAGATAAATCAAGTGCTCCAAGGTTATTAGAAAATCATCGTACCATTATTGCTATATTGTAGTGGATTGATTTAGTTTTACCCATGGATATCTATTCCTGTTATTTTGGGGTTTTTGCACGTAACATTTGTGTTTCTTTCCATCTCTTTTTACTTGTTATTCTTTAATACTTATATATTTTGTTATCAATTTAATAAAAAAAAAATTATCAGATTCTAAAAGAATTTGAGTTGTGATCTACACAACAAATGATATTGAAAAGTTTGACCTATGAGACATATGACTATGAGGGCTCTCATTGTAGTCAAGCTTGAAGAATGCTTAGACAGGAAACCAAAGTCGGTCAATGTCAATGAGTGGATAGAACTTGATGAGTGAGCTTTGATTGTAAAGAAAATCTTCTAGTCTCGAATGTACAAGTGATATGAGGAACTTAAGGTTCCAAACTTTGCAATTCTAAAGTGATTGAGCATGTTTTTTACTCCAACAACTATTTAATGTTTGTGATTAGAGCTCCTATATTAGAGTTTTATTTCAATGATCTCAAAATTTTATCGAATGAAGAGGCATTGCCAACTACTACGTATTTCTAAACTCCTTAGCTTAATGACGTTTGTTAAATTACCTTGGTAATCCAAATTTTAATGACCGGTCTAATAATCTCTATTTCAAATTTATCAAGCCATATCTTTCTAAGTCAATTTAAAATTGTGATCAATAGCTTAAGGAGTCAAACCTAGGTCATCATTAGGCCTAACCCAATACCTTGTTAATAGCATAAGGAGTCAAACTAAATTATTATTGGGCTCAACCTAAAATTTCCATGTACCCGATTTAACCTTCTATAAATACCCACAATTATATAATATTATCATAATATTAATATTAATGGTGATTCAAGTTGTTATTAATAACTTCTAAGGTAGATGGTGGTAGGAATGATTATTATAGTGATAGACAGCATGTGGTGGTTAGCATAGTGAAAATAAACAAATTGATTTCATTTTTCTTCATGGAGACCATCTTTCTCATGTTCAATTCTTCTTTTTCCGCGACAATTAACATCTTTAATGTCAATTAGCCATTAATACTCCCACCACTATGTTTTGGAATGTTATAGCAAAATATTATAAAGATAATATACACAACAAACTTAAAAAAAAAAGAAAAAGAATAATGAAGAAGAAGAATTCCCTATAACCCATTTTGCAAAATAAACATAAAACTATATGTTCCACCATTTATGTTCAACCTTCAAATTATATATTATATTTGAAATGAGGAACAGGATAAGAGAATTGATTATGATGATGGAATATGCCAAAAATAACTTGTGTTGTCCAAAAAAAAAAAAAACTTTTAAAATTGGTCTTAATCAACACATTAAACTCTAGATAATCATGGCGTTTTGAGAAAACCCATTCATAATGAACAACATAGATGCCGCAATCTCTGAATTATGTGCTTATTTTCCTATCTATAATTATCCTTTTCAATGCAATTAAAATCTATCCTAGTGAAGCTAATACATAAAGCTATAGTTTCTTTAACTCATGTTATTGATATGTCTCGTAGTTTTTCTAATATAATATAGAAATTATCTAATACATATATATATATATATATATGTATATACATATAAAAATATGCAGCTGGTAATGAAAGGGGGAAAAAGAATAAAAACATGTGTGAACTGAACTCTTGCTACCTCTCTTATGAAAAAGTTAAATAAAGTGGTTGATTAAGAAGATTAGCTATGCTAATGAATCTCTTTTAATGGAAAGTCAAAGTCAGGATATAATTTATTAGTTTATTTTCTAAATGGAATTCAATATGAAAAGCACGTGGTAAGTAAATTGTCCCGTTTCGAAGCCATGTCCTTTCCCTTACGCTGACAAAGAGGCACCTCTTGCATGGAGAGAACGTGTACCCAAGTGGTTGTGGGCGTAGAAATAAGTGAGATTTTGCCAACTAATGCTGTCAACTCGTCATCCAGTTAAAAATTGAATAAATTAATATCTACGGTCGTCAACTAAACATTTCCTATAAGCATTTAAATATTCTAGAGCTGAGCGGATGCAAAATGATTGGGGTATATGGTCTTACCACTAATCAACTTTATAAGCACAGTCCCAAGTTTAGAAATTCGAACCCATCTTATGATACCTTTGGACCGATTTAGAATATATATCATGTGGAACCTTCAGGGTATGTGAATACATTTTTATAATTTAAAAATTTTCAGGTAAACTTTCGAAAACTTAAATCCATCAATCTATTCATAACGTATGTTTTATTTAAATCATATGGAACACTCTCCACGATTTTAAAAAAAAAAAGAAAAGTAAAACGTCAAAATCTACCTCACGTGATGTTTTGGACAAAGTAACATTATAAAATTAAAGTGAAAAAATAACATGTTGATAAAATAAAAAGTTTAGTCTACTTGCTTAAACTATATACATTGCTGTACCAAATCTTTTATAACAAGTTTACAAATAAAATATTTGATGAAAACTATAACAGCAAGGCAGAGTTAGCAATAGGAAAAATGGGGCAAGAAATGTGGAAAATATAAACGTAGAAATAAGACAAAAAAAAAAAAATGGATGCAACAAAGTGGGAAATTCTTTCAAATTTCTTACTAATGATGATTTTGGGATATAGCCTATATTTGTTTTTTGTTGCACTTTAGGTAAAACTTAAAAAATAATAATATAATTTTTTTTACTTACATTATTATTAATTTAATAATTTATATATATGGATATAAGATACATCAGAGAACACGTGTCATAAATATCTTAGAATAGAAGATGGGTATAGAATATTAAAAAGTCATACTTGTACTTTATTATGTAAAAATAGGTTTTACAAAATTGTACCAAAAACTTATTTTGTGACTTTTTATATACACATCAAAACCTACCTGATCGAATAAAATATTACATGATACTTAATATAATAGAGTCAACAATTCACCTCTAAAATATACATCCACAATACATAAATCTCACAATAAGAAGGCCTCACGAAATATAATTATAGAAAAAATACAACGTAAACTATTTTATTCTTTTTAGTTACTAAGTAATATGTAATATCTGAATGATGTTTTTATATAATTATATATTTGCTTTTACGTAAATATGGGAATATGAGAAAACTACCTATTGATTCAACCCCTCTTCTTTTTCCTTTTTGGAATTGTAACTACATATTATAAAGTTTACTATTTACTTGTGGAGCGTAATAATATAGATGATAATTAGACGAATGACTTGATCATGTTGAGATAATTTATAAGTAATTGTATTCACAATATGTGCATACGAGAGAGGGACTATTAGTTCATCCCAAGTAGTAAAACCATGCATCTTCAATTTTTCAAAGGGAAAACATAAAAAATTCTTCCATGTTTACCTCATTTTCTATTTTAATTTTTAACATTTCAAAATTTTTATTTAAGTCCGTAATGCTTGAAAAGTTTATAAATAAGTTATGTTTACTAACAGTGTTAGATTTTAAATTAAAATAATTCAAAAAAATATCCTCAAAGTTTATTTATTTTTTTCTATTTTAGTTCTTAATGTTTTCAAATTTTCATTCGAATTCTCAAGGTTTTCAAAAATTTGCAAAATAATCATTTTAATTAATGGTATTAAATTATCATTTATATATTGACATGTAGCAACATTTTATTGGTCTAAGTATTTCTTTCAAATAAATAATTATAATAAAAGATTAAAAATTAATTCTTATAAAAATAATTATAGAAAATATAAAAAAATAATAAAAATTTGGAAAAATGAAAAATAAGAAAAAATTTGTAAAATTAAAAAATAATATATTTAGTAATACATATATATCAATATTACTTTTAAAATAGATTAAATTTAACAAAAATTACCAAAAAATGGAAAAATATAGAAAAAAAAAAGCAAATTTAGCTAGCCAAGAGCTTGAGGAAGTTGAAGAATTTTATTAATTTAGTTTAAAATTAATATTAATATATATATATATGCATATAGGTGTGTATGCATATATAGATCCATTTAATGATTAGTTCTAAACCTTGAATCGGCTCGATTTAAGGCTGCTTGAACTAATCTTTAAACTACTGGGTTTCAAAGGCTCAAGTGATTTGACCATCTAGGCCCATTAAATCGATAGGTTGGCCCTTCGTTAAATTGGTCAGTTTGACAATTTTTTTTTTATTAAATGTCAAAATTTTTGGCTTCCTTTAAAAAAAAAATTAAAGGAAAGAGAGAGAGAAAGAAGATTTTATTTTTAGATAACAATTTATAGTTAATAGTGGTATTATATTTTATTTTTTTACTATAATTCGTAATTTTGTGCTCAATTAGAATTATTTATGCATTGCAATTTCTCTTGTTTTGTTTGACATTATTTATTATTTTAATATTATACTGATATTAATTTCATATGAGACAAACTTATTATTTAAAAGCGGAATAAAATTTTAATTAGAAATATTGGTTAATTGTATACGCGATATTAAAGCTTATTATTTCAAAGAAAACCAACTTGGAAATTAATAAAAAAATAAAAATTTATTAAAATTAATAAAAATTAGAAATTAATAAAATGTGATAAACATTGAGGACGTTTTTTTATTTTTCTTTTATTTTCAAATACAAAGTCTGCAGTCGTATCGGAACTGTTGAAGCTAACGTCGATATCTAAAACATGATTCCTTTTACATTTCATTTCTCCGAAAAATTTACCTACAACATGAGTAGAGGATTCTATGTTTAATTATGATGCGCTAAGAAAAGAGTAATTATTGTACGCGTAATAGCTATTAGCTATTGCTTTCGGCTTTTTTGGACACATAAAAAAAGGGCCTTGCAATATCAAATGATAACTTTAAGTCCATTAAGGAAAGGAAAAAATGAAATATGCTTATTAAAAGCTCTTCCACGAAAAATTTTGATGGTCAAAATATTATAACTCAGTTAATATGAAGACTGTTTGGCAATCGTTTTGAATCTTCAGTTCTCATTGGTTGTGAAATATAATGGAGGGAAAAAGAAAAAAAAAATGAAAAGGAATGAAGGACTTAAATGAGAGTATAATTAATAATCATCAAGATATTGGTCAGAAAAAGAGTTTTACTTGCAACGGGGTTTTTGTCCACAATCCATATTGGATGGGAAAGAGAATAACGGGATAGCTTTCCGTTCGGGGCGTTTCCTTTTGTGTCGTAGAAAGATTCGAAAACGTAGGACTAGGATGTGGTTGCCTGTAGACTTTAATTAGAATTAATTGACCTTTCCCGGTATATCTCTATCTCTATCACCTCTGATCCTTGCATGTGCATATATATATATATATAGAGGTTTAGGCATTTGAGGCATTGTGTTCTCCTTTTTGCATATAAGTTTTTATTTAGTAATCTAAGAGGCATAGTTTTTAGTCAAATTTATTCTACCAATTCAAATCCGTATTTATAACGACGTTACGAGTGATTAATGTTGTTTGTTTTGTTTTAGTAATCTAAGAGAGGCATATTTTTAGTCAAATTTATTGTGCAGATTCAAGTCCGCATTTGTGATGAAATTACGAGTAATTAATGGTTGCTCTTATATGAGATTAATGTTGTTTGTTTTGCAAATATATATATATATATATTTCAAGAAATTTTTATTTATCAAACTTTACTATATTAATAGTAATAATAGAAGTTGTTGTTACTAGTGCCTTTCAAAGGAAAGTGATAGTGGAGATGAAAATAATAACTAATGGTGGTAGTGACTATATATAAAAAGAAATGATTTTCTTTATTATTTATTAATATTATCTACAACCTTTCCACCTCCAACACCAAAAGCTATCTGCAATACCAAGAAATTAGTATGTGCAATACCCGCATAAGGAAAGCCGAAACAGATTCACGAAGTACGAATACGAGCCCGGACCTAGTCCATATCCGCCCTTAATTAACTTCTAGTTTTTAGTACTTCTCATTTACTACAAAGTTGAACATGAGACAATTCTAAACTTTTGACAATAAGAGCGATAATAAATATCAATATTAAAAGGAAATTGATTCCCAGCACAAATTCATGCCTTATGCATTCAACCCGAACGATGTGGTTGTTTGTTACCGAACTTAGTGTAGAAGCATTAGTCTACTTAGACATTAAAAGTTTTGATTCTATTGGCATAGCATTAATTTCGTACCAACATTTGTAATATTCTTTCTTATCCTAAATCACTTCTCAACAATATTTTTCATTAAAAATATTACACGTAAGATAAATGAGATCATACACGATTCTACTTATTTTATATTATACACATATAATTAAAGAATATTACTGCGATAGATAAATTAAAAATTTATTAATTCATTACTCCTTTAATCCTTTGCCAGATTGGCACCTTTCTTACCCGTCTTTAAGCTTTTATCATTCATAATTGCACTTTTTTTTTTTTGTTAATTCATAATGGGTCCTATAGACATAATTTTATCAATCTTGGGACATAACCATTCATCTGCTTCTTGCTCTTTAATAGAAAAAGAAAAATATCACAATAAAAGTACAATGTTTGATTGATTGGCAAATTTGATCAGTTGAAATATGTTTGATTACTTTTTCTGCTTATAAGAACAATTTTTATAATTTTATAAAGCATTTCTATTAGCAAAAACGATTTTTTTTTGTGAATTTTTAATATTAATATTAAGGTATATTTTACATACCGGTTGCATGTTTATACCGGATAAAACTGTCATACGGAGTTAGCCAAGATAGCAACACTGTTGATGGAGATAAAGTGTAAAAGTTGATATTTATCGCATTCAAAATTCAGGTAATAAATTACACCTATACGGAGTATAATTTTAAGGATTCCTGCTAGGGAAATGGGCTTGTGATAGGAGCTCGCAAATTTTGAGAAAATTAGGAACGGATATATGGGCCCCCAGTACTCACTGAGGAGAATTTGCAAAGTGGGCCATGGGCCGCAGTATCATCACAAATTGGAGGATTTATCACGCTCCAATTTTATTTATTCGGGGATTTGGTAAGGTGTTTCTTCAAGAAGATGGCAATCTACGTGCACGTGGTAAGTAAGATAGACACATCTGTTACCATTACATTATATTAATCTCAGATGTTCTAACATTTTCTTTTTTGAACTTTTGACCCGTTATATTCATTCATGACGTCGTTATTGGCTTCATTAATTTATAATCCATTACATTTGGGTATGGTGTAAGTATCGTTATATCTGTTTTTGGTATTATTGTTAGATTTCCTCAAATTTTCATTCATTTTATTTGATTATCGAATCATCGTTGAAATGTCCTCAGATTCTAATTAACATCCACGTAAAACGTTATGTTTTTACGAATAATTATGTGCGTGTTTGTTCTCCTAACATTCAAGAGTCATTACTAGTCATTGATGAAGCTCCAACTAGTATTGCTAGTCCAATTATCGACCATAAACGCGTTCCATACCACCAATACAACCAGATTACAGTTTCCTTCTCGCAAACCGGCTTCTATGTCAATAACTTGCTTTTAAGAATCCGCTAGTCCAAAACATGCCTAAACCTAAGCCTAATCATCATCACATCTCATATCATTGGCACCTTGCATACAATTACCAATTAGTATGTACAGAGGGGTAAATTTAATATCGAGCTTGAAGCCTATTAACTAAATAGATTTAACTTATCGAGTTAACGTGATAGGATTCTAGGAGTCAAGCCCATAAATTATAGGGATGATTAAGAGAGATTTAGTATGGTAAATTTAGAGTAAAACTTGTTGAATTAATTTGTTTGAGCTAACTTTTTGTAGTTTGGCTCACACTAAAATAATAAATAAAGATTTTATTTAAACCTAAACCCATGAAAATAACCTACTTAAGATCCATTAATAAAGAAGTTCAATCTTAACTATTGATTACCGTCATGATCTAACAACTGTGATTAATTATTATTTCTTATAAATACCTTATTTACATCCTTATTTTTATAAGAGAATAATACTCACTAGCGCCACTATTATGCTAGAATCTTATCTCAAAGATTAAACACTTAAACATCTCAAAAACACCACCCCGTTCTTCGTTAATTGTGAAGTTTGATACTACTACGCTTTTCCACCTATCACCATACGTGTTAGAGCTTCATCAAGGTTGCCTACTCCTACTCCTTACACTTCTCTTATGCAAGTCATTCAAGCTATTTCCTTAGTCACATATAGTGGGTTTCACATGCGGCACGCATATGACACTTGAATTTGTACCTATACCGCCACATTTTCTAGCAACTCCATTAGAGAGGGAAAACTTGATACTCATATTATGGTATCTCCAAGACGAAAACAACCTGACCCTACTGATTGAATTAATCAAGAGCAAGATGTCGCTATTGTGACCAATGACCAAAATCCATCTCCGGTTAGAGGTATTAATCAAGGTGATGACATACAGGAAGGGGTCTTTAATAATGTGTAATTAACGTATAAGCTACGTGAGACTGATTGAAACCTAGGTGAACTCATGGTGATATTCGCTCAATGTGTGCCTGCTTTGGTTACCTTTGCTACTGCATAATAAGGGATAACTCCTTAGAATCCTTCTAATGTGGTGCAACAACACACCCCACCCAAGCCTCCTATTGTCAACAAGCATGTCGCTTCTAGGGTTGAAGAACAACTTCCTACTGTGAAACCTACAGCTACACAAAATTCATTACCTAAAGTAAGGAATCAAGGAGTTCAGATTGGAGACTTGTCATCCTTACATGTTATACTATATGTCACAATTATTGACTCTGTGCAACTAACACCGATGAATCCTATGACTACATGATCTACACCTATGAATCTAATGCCCATGCATCCTACCCTACAATGTCACTAAAGGCAAAAACATCTACTTAGAGAGTTTCATTTGTAATCAAAGAAGATTTGGATATATATTTGAACGAGATACAAGTGAAATCTATGGTTGGGATACCAGAACTGAAGCTTCCATATCACCAGCGCATTGCCATGAAGCTGTACCCTAAGCATTATGTCATTCTGAAGTTCATGCTATTTAATGGAAAGAAAAGAAGTGCCAAGGAACATTTGTTGAAATTCATTGAGACATTGGAAGTATATGGCTTAGATGACGATTTGAAATTGAAAGAATTTTCTAAGTCACTCACTAAGAAGGCATACACCTGGTATGTTAATCTTCCTTTAGGGTTCGTAGATTCGTGGGGTAGTATATATAAGATGTTCTTGGAGAAATTATTCTCTACAGAAGCAAGAATCGCCCTTACTAACATGAAAAGGATCCGAAAAAAATCCAAAGAAGATCTAATGGACTATATCAAACACTTTAAGGATCGCTCACTAGATATACAGGACATTTGTAATGAGAGAGAGTTGGTCAAGATTTGTATCTAAGGGATGTTTCCTGAGCACGCAATCTACCTTAAGAATTTTTTGTTAGCTTCCTTTGCTACGCTAGTTGAGAACGCATGAAGGGTCAATAACTCAATGGAATGAGAAAGAAGTGAAATTGGGAGATTCAACAAACGCACTTCGTTTGTAAGTGCAGCTTAGGGCAAATCACTAAGGGGAGCAAAGAAACAAAGAGATGATAAGCCCACTAACTCCAGGCCATTTTTGACATATCCTTGTCCTATGACTAAAGTGCATTAAATGCTTGACCAGTGGCTCCATGATGGAAATATTGAGCTCCCAAGGGTTGAGCGCCTCCCCACAAATGAAGAAAAGAATAATCCCAAATATTGTAGATTTCATTGGAGTATTGATCACCCAACTAAAGATTGTTTCACTTTGAAGCAAATGTTCAATGACCAAGTTGTACGTGGTGAGTTGATCATCGATAATTATGACGTTAGAAACGATCCACTTCCCGCCCACAACAACTGAAGGGGTGCTATTAATGCCATTAGCCATGATCCCATCACAACTGAAGGGATTGATGCTTGAGCTAGTGGAAGTGATAAAGATAAAGGAAAGTCGATTGAAGCTCAAAACGACAAATACCCACCTGTTGTTGCGGCATTGTTAAAGGTAGCTAACTTTAGGAATTTCTTTTATCTCTTGGAATTCAATGAGAAAGCTTGGCTTACGGTAGCAACTACACTCATACAGATCTCTGAGAGTTAATATGCAGAGTGTAGTGCAGCACAACTTGTGAAGAGGATGGCCATGGCACATGAAAATATGATTCTATTTACTGATATAGATATGCGTGTGGAGAATTTCAATAACAATTGCCCCTTATATGTCGAAGGTATGCTTAATAGGTCCCCAATTAAGAGAACATTTATCGATAATGGTTCTTTGCTAAATATCATGCCAATGAGTACTTTTAAGGCTGCTGGAATTAACATCCAACTATTGGTTAAACAACCTATCTGAATAAATGGATTTAGTCATGCCCCTATGGATTTTGTTGGGTATGTTAATGTCGATCTCAAGGTTGGTCCTATCTACAGTACTACTACATTTCATGTGATTGATGTGCTAGTTTAATACCATTTGCTCATTAGTAAGAAGTGGTTACACGATTATAACTTGGTCCCATCAACATTGCATTAATGTATCAAGGGTCATTAGAAAGGGAAGGATGTGTTCATTCCAGCTACCAACAATCCTTGTGAGCAGCATGAATCATATTTTACTGAGTTAACCTACTTTGATGAATTTGCTAAAGAAGGTAAGACTGTGATAGCTAAGCCAATTGGTGTCCCTTTATGATGAATTGCCGATTAACGGCCCCATTACTTATGCACGACTCCGAGGACTCCAATCCCTTACCCAACGAATTCTTTCTCGGCAACCTACTGATGACGAGAAAGTTTACTCCGAAATAATGTGGTTGAACTCCTTCAGTACCTCGAATTGTCATACATTGATCTATTCACTTGGTAGTGATGATGCCAACCATTTCCTTGCCGAGGGCCCTGTACCGAGTAATCCGATCAGTTGCTGTCAAGAAGTTCTTACCGAGTGATGAGAGACTCACTTAAATAGCCAAATAGCTTTCTCTCGGCATGCCACCATCGCTTTCGTCTTGACCCCCTTTATTGCTGCAACACTTTAGCCTTGTTTGCCAGCCTGTTCAGAGAATATTCGTACTGGACCAATGTTGTACTGCCACTTGTTCACCTCGTCTGACATTATACTACCTTTCCATTTTTGGTCTTTGTCCTTTTTACCCTCTTTTTGTATATACTAGGAATCCCCTTTTTTATATACACTTTCTTATAATTTTCTTATTTGTAATGTTGCTCTAGGGACTTACTATAAAGAGTCATTTTCTTTTATAAGCCGTAGATAACTTACCTCTTAATACTGAATATTCTATTTTTATGAGACAACCCTTTCCAAGTCCATACTCCATACACTCTTATCTAATCTTGCCGAGTAGCGTAAGATTAGTAGCGGGTAGACCTTGACATCAACTTATGTGTCGTATTAAGTGAGGTGTTAAGTCATGTTATGTTTGTTGGTAAGTTATATCTTTCGAACAGCTTCACGTCAGCTACTCTTGTTTAATTGTAAACCGTTTTACTCTAATTTTTTTCAATATCTCGATGGACCTTTTTTCAGTTCAAATCTGCCATGATAAGTCCTAGTGATAACTGAATTCTTAAGCACACCATATATTCCTGATATCAGAGCTTGAGGTTGAGGTTGAGATCGGAAGTTACGTAGTAATAGTCAGTTTGCTGTTCGAAATACTGTATGTATTGTAGCCATTCGTGTAAAGTGTAGTTACTAAAATTCTATGTTAGTAATTGTAATATCCCATAAATCAACAATTAAGATATGATCATCTAAGTATTAAGGTAAAGCCATGTTCTCGTATGATTAGGGTTAATAGTTGATTTAATGCATTCGGAAAAATAAACCGATTAAGCTAGAAACTTACGAGAAACTTGATAATCCTAATCGATGAATTCTCATACGTTTGAAAATCCATAATATAATAAGAATATTAAGAATACAATCAAAATAGTAACAATTTACTTTATATGAGATCTTAAAGTCGAATTTAGGGCAATCGTACCTAAATTTAGAGCTTTCGGGAAAAGTTATCCGATTAAACCTAAACTTCACAACTTAGATAGAAAAGTTAGTTGAAGTGATTTGGTGAAATTGGATTTTGAAAATAATTAACCAAAACCCCAACTTTGCCCATAAAAGTATGATTACTTAATATAGTGTCGAAATGATCGAAATCCTTAAAATTGAGCTCGGAATGCAACAATGACTTAGAAATAAGTTAATTAGACAATAAAAGAAAATAATATAGCATAATATACTACATGAGTATACATGTATTTTTATGAGTATACTCGACATATATAATAAATATACTTGTAAATTAACCTAAAATAATATAATTATGCATAATGAGTGATAAAATAGTAAAATTAAATAGGAAAAGTATCTTAAAAGTGAAAGATATGCTAGATTCATGATTACATGTATATAATTACTCATTACGTGTATGATATATATAGGATATATACCCGTATATTAACAAAAATTATTAAATACTAATACAAAATACCAAAATACCTTAAAACATTATCTAAAAATTATAAAAAAATAAAAAAATGACCTGAAATATGATTGGATGAAATGTAGAGTAGCTTAAAAAAAATAACCAGTTGCATAAAAAATAAATAACTAAAAAATGGACACATCACACAAATTCCTTGAAAGAATAGATAAATAAATAAATAAAAATTACTTAATGGCTAAGGAAAAACTCAACCGACCTAAACCACTATAAATAGGACCCCTAGGACTAGATTATAGACTTTAGACACTTAAGGGATTTTTGGAAAAATTTATAAAAATTAGAAAATAAAATAAGAAAAAAAAATATAATTACCGAGCTAAGCTAGAAACTGAACCAAAAGAGAATTTGTTGTGGAACCCCACTACCGCCTAGCAGAGAAACCACCACCCAATCCGGACGACAACCCCTCTCCGGCTAACGGTGGCTAGAGTTCCGATGAACTCAGGTTTTGAGCTTTTATCCTATTTTTCTCTATTTTCAAAAAATTATTAAATTAATTAGGAAAAATATATATAAAAATAATTCCTAGGTTATTTTAGATGTACTTCATTTAGTAAATTTATTTTAATAAAATTAGGAATATTTAATGTACTTGTTTAACAAATATATTGTTCACCTGAAATTTGAAATTCAAAATAAACATACTAAATGATGTAATTTCTAGCTCAAAATTTTTGTATAGTATTTTTATGATATATATGTAATTTCTATGTAGCCCGAATTTTGATTTGAATATTTTTAATATTTATTGCATTTTTTTGCCTAAAAATAGCTCAAAAATAGGTTGAAATTGTGAAATAAATAGGAAATTATGAAATTAAATGATGAAATAAACATGTATTGATTTCTAGTGAATAATAATAATGTTAGGATAGGTTAAAATCAATTTGGTGCAAAAAGAATCATATTTGGGTAATTAAACGTAATTTAAGGGTAAAATCGTAATTTCGAATATATAGGTGATGAATCTATAACACAAAACTAAGTGATGATTGAATTATACATATTTTTAGGAGTCTATATAAATTTTTGAGGAATTATTTGGTAACCCGAGCTATTTATTATGAATTTACGTAGTAAAATAGCTTAAATAACTAACTGATACCTAATTCTAGTAATAATAGGTTAAAATATGATAAATAGTTGAATAAAGACTATCTATATGTGTATTGGTCAAATTGGATAAAAATTATATATATATTTTAATATATTTAATGATATTCTAATAACCGAGATACGTTATAAAGGTATTAGGGTCAGATAATACCTATGTTATAGGTTATATTAACAAATTAGGTAAAATATAGTTTAATAATATAAATTACATATAGTATGATAATATTTGATTAGATACGTATAATTGTGTTAAAAACTCAAATTATCTATTAAAAGTCATTTCTAGAAATTAAGACTCGTCATACGTATCGCTAAATCTATACAAGCTCAATAACATTATTTTTACTAAAATCGGATAAACCTAGGTACTATAATCTATATCTGTACAATATTATTAATTTACGTACTACTATAAGTCTACCGTAATCGAAACGTGATTTAAACGATTAAAAGTACGTTTCGATACGATTGATACGATGCATAATAATATAATTATGTATATTATTAATAAATAATAACTTAACTTGACTTATATAGTAAAACTATATATTATTATTATTATATACTTTAGATAAGATCCTAATATTTTCGTAACTATTATGAAAACTAAATTTAGATTTTATATATATAGGACTTCTCGGTAATTAGATTGTTGATGACTCGAGTTTTCCGTAGTTAATGTTGAGGCAGGTAAGTGGGATCAATGCTTTACCGCATTCTGGGATATTATTTCAGAATATCTGGAGACTTTGATATGTATTAGCTTGTGATTATAGTTAGTTGTTTGTACTTATGCAGCGTTTATGGTTGGATTTCGATTTGTTGTGATGGGAGCTAAGCTCCATGATATGGTTATTCGGTGATTATTATTATGCCTGAATTGTTTGAGCTTGATTGATCACTCTAAAAAGATGAACTGACTCAAACTTGACTTAACATTTAATCTGATATGCATTACAATCTATTAAGGGCAACGATTAGGATTCTCAAGTTAAACAAGGACTCCCTTCGATGAGGATAACTAAAATGGTCCTTTTCCTTACCCTTAGCTGAACTAAGTGACAATAGAGGAGGTCGTGATAAAGTTGAGGATTGTGGTTCGAAGGTGGTCTCAGGAGGAAGGTGTTCTCCATTACACAAGCCCCGATTTGGTTTCGATTAGTGGGTATGTGATGTCAATCTCCTTAACTCGGATTAGAGCGGGCGTAATTTCTCTAATCTCATAACAAACCAGATAATATCGCATGATGGCATTTGCTTACACATACATTGCAGCTAACCAACTTGATTGAAAACACTGCTTGTGATGTATTGAATGCATACTTTTGTCTCCACCCCACTTACTGAGCAAGTTGTCGCTCATTCCCCTATAGTTTGTTTTACAGGTTCCAAATGGTTTATAAGTGCCTACCCAATACCGAAACTTTAGTAAACTGGGACAGGGAGTAAGATACAATAAGAAATGGCCAGTTATTACCCTTAGTATTAACTTTTTACCTCTTAAGGAAAACTATACAAGACTCTTTAAAGGGCTTAGTAGTTTTCAATATTTTGGTCTGTATATAAAATGACAGGTACTTGTAGGATTTACTATTACTTTTTTATAAAGTCAAAATATAAGTTTATTGTTACAAATTATTTCAAAGGATTACTCCACAGGATTATGTCAAACAGGTATCGAATTGGACACTTTAAAAGGATAGAGTCGAGTACGCTTGGTGTGAACTAGGTCTAAGAAAGCAACTGTGAGGATAATTTCTATCTTAAGATGGTTCACATGGTGAGACTATTATAATTTCACCTTTTCGGGACATGACAAGAATGTTAAACCCTAGTGTATAAGGGGAAATCCACGATGTCGAAAGTGATGCTCATGGTCATGGTCGAGTTACCCTACAAACATCATGTACTACTAATGAGCAAATATAAGATCTTCCTACTATTGTGGCCAATTTAACTATCTCATTAAACAGGGTCTTAGGGAATGGACTGCAAGAGAGAGTTGCTGAGCAAGGTCGAGAAATGAGAGATAAGCTAAGGAGGCAGATGAACGAGTAAGCTTCGGAAGCCTTTCTTATGAACTACGCACCACCAGTATATTGAGATTGATAAGCGCGAGGTTCAGAGCGCCAAGATGTTCCGAACATCTTGAGGTACAGATTTCGAACTTCAACGGGTCTGGTAGTGCTGATGACTACTTGGACTGGGAAGAGAAGATAAAAAAAATATTTGACTTCTATGATTATGAAGATGCTATACGCATTAGAGTGGCCATTAGAATTTTCTAGGTATATAGCAATGTGGTGGAAGAAGCTACAAAATGTTTGCTTGAGGACCTGACGTGAGGTTCGAACATGAAACGAGATGAAGAGAGTTCTGAGAAGTAGGTTCATTCTCGAACAATATGAACAGGATACTTTTCAAAGACTCCAAAACTTGAGGCAAGGTAACAAATTCGTAGACAACTATGTCCGAGAGTTTCAGTTACTCATGATACCTGTGATGTCGACGATCTTGAAGCCCGAACAATCACACGATTCATCTCGAGACTCCTAACTGAGATTGGTCACGTCGTAGAATTGTAGAGCCTTACAACCTTAGATGAAACCATTCATGTAGCCTAGAGAGTTGAAAGGCAACAATAGAACTAGGTTAGCCGAATGTCAAGTAACCGAATACTGGTACCGAATAGGAATGGCCTGCTGAGTAGACAAAGGAATGATAGGGCATGGAATAGTTCCGAGGTCAAATACCAAGCCGACTGGACGAGGGCCGAGGTAACAGCAAGACCGAGGAACTTGAGATCTGTAAGTCCTAAAGTTAAGCTAAATGACTGTAGGATTGAACTTAGTATATAAAGTTTAGGACGATAGGTTAAAAGATCCGATCAAACCTAAATTATAAAATATAGATAGAAATATTAGTAAAAATAATCCCGTAAACTTAAATTTAAGAAAATAAGTAATAAAATAAGAGGCTATAAAATTTTCAAATTTTAAGTATAATAATTATTAATTATCGAAAAGGCAAAAAGTGTAACATAATAACTAATAAATTACTAGAGATAGATTATATGTATATGAAAAATCATAAAATGACCTAAATAATAATTCGAAATGTTTATATGTACCTCACATGTATTTACGTATAGATAAAAATATGCGAAATTACTTAAATTAGCTAAAAACTAATTAAATGATGAAAGAAAATTATTAATTAATTAAGAAAAAATCAAAAGAATAAGGAATGATGTGGATTTGGTCGTGGCAAGTTAGGAAGTGAAGAAGAAAATTAACCAATCAAAATTAAGCAACACAAAAAGCAAAAATTAAGGGATTTAGGTAATGTCTTGTCCAATTAAATGCATAATAATTACTATAAAGCTCTATAAATAGGGAGAAAAATTAGAGAGCTCATTTGGATAGTTAGAAGTTAGAAAAAATTGAGAGCACCAAAAATTAAAGAGGAAAATTAAGGTTAGGAAAAACCTAAGGAAATTTATGCAATAGGGGCTAGTGAACCAAACCAACGCACCACCACCACCTGGGATCAAGCCACCACCACCACGCTACTCCAAACCCATCGCTTGGATCGACCGACATACCTGGACCGATGTTTGAAGCCTAAAAGTCATCAGACCAGGTGAGTCTCTCATTTGCTCAGATTTTGTATAATTTCTTAAAATTATTTATTTTGCTCAGAAAATTATGAAATTTATTATTTTGAGGTTTTATTATATGTAGATTTAAGGAAAAATAGTGATTAAGTTTAATTACGTTTGAAAATATAGGGTTCTTAATAAATTAAGTAAAATCGAGTATAATTAGAACTAAAAATAAATAGGCTTAAGAGTGTAATTTTTTTTAGAATGCTTAAGTGATATGGAATAGTGCTATGAAGCTATTTTGTTAAATTTGATTTTTGAAAATTTTAAGTAAATTTTTAGCCCTAAAATGATGGAAAAATTGGGTAATTTTGGGTTAATTAGGTGATTAAGTGGTTAATTACTAATTTAGATAGCAATTAGATGTTTAGGGATGTTAATCTTTGATGTGGAACCCTAATCCTAACCTTTAGAGTGTTGAGTGTAATTAATATAGGAATTATGTAATAATTGTAGGAAATTAGGAATATGTGGAATTGGAAATTTAATAAATATGAAAAATTATGGTTATTTAGATAATATAATAATAATCAGAATATAATAAATCTAAAACAAAATTTAATTTTAGGTAATTGTGTAAAAAATGTAAGATTTTCTTACATCGAGAATAAATCCGATACTCTAATTAGGATTAAAGTATTCCGAACAGTTTAAAACACTAAATTAAGACCCAATATAATATTAGAATACTCGAGCTTAATGTGATTAATTCCACATTAGGATTCGAGCATATTTAGGATTCTAGAATGAAAACTGGAATCTAATTTAGAAACTGAACCCCAAAATAAGGTAGAATGAATCATTAGTAAATAATAGGTATACATTGAGAAATGAGTTAAATTATAACTTTGAATATGAATTATTAAAGTATAAGTACTAAAAAGACCTATTTGTATTATAGGGAACCTAGAGACAAACCCGCTTGCAATTAAGTGATTGGGCGACTGAGAATTCCAAGTAAGTTGGGTTATTACTTATTGTATTGGAGTACTATTTTATGGTACTCGGAGACTTAGGATTATGTATGATTGTGATTGTAAGTAGTTTATGTATGCGTTTGAGTATCTGAATTCATGCTGAAATTTGTAATGTGATTGATTTTGTGTTATGACTGGATTGGTATGAAATTATTTGAATACCTTAAATGGAATTTAATCTTATTCGACTCTAATGACCTAAATTGTCATGTATTGTAACCTTTTATGGGATCATTAGAATTCTCCAACCAAATACCGACACCTTCAATAAAGATAGCGCTGGAAAGCAATTAGTTTTTTTTTTTTCTCATCCTTAGCCGAACTAAGTAACAAGAGAGGAGGTCACGGTGAGGATGAGGGCATTGGTTTGAAGAAAAGTCTTAGGAGGAGTAGTGTCTTCATTGCATAAACCTGGGTTTGGTTGTGAGCTGTTACATAACATGAAAACTCCTCAAACCGGATTAGAGCAGGTGAAATTTCTCTGATTTCGCAATGGACCGGACTACGTTGTGTGATGACACTTGCTTATTGCATTGCATGAAAATAATTGCTTGATAATCGTGTTTGTATTTGTATACATTGATGAGTCTCTAATTTAACTTACTGAGCTATAGTTGCTCATACCCGTATAGATCCTTTTGCAGGTCTTGATTTCTAAATACTTCGAGTATTATGCTACCTTACAACAATCCAGAGGTTAGTTCCTTTGAAGCCTGGGGTGTAAGGATCAATTCGCTTAGCAGTGGATGTATAGCTGAAGTGTCCTTTATAGCTTAAGAATGAAAGATTGATAGTCGTTATGTAAATTAGTAAACTATTATGTTTATGTAGAGTTTCCTGAGAAATTTTGTGGAATTTACATATAATTATGTATGTTGATATAAAATTTGTGATAATTACTATAACTTTAGCTAAACATTTAATTGGACTGTTTACTTCAAAGCGAGGAGTCGTTGACGCCTTGTGTAGATTATGTCTCTGGTATGTACTGTAAGGCCAGTTACTATCATAGAAAGGTTTACATGGAAAGACTGTTGCGACTCTGTGACTTCGGGGCATAACAAGATCCAAAGAGACCAAGGTCAGAGTATAGGAAGGAAAACCCGAGAAATCAAATGTTTTAAATGCTTTGGCTATAGACACATGGCTACTCAATGTTCGAACCGCCAAGTAATAACCATAAAGGGAGATTAACCCCAATTTGAAGTAGAAAGTGCAAGTGAAGGAGAGGAGAAAGTAGCAATTGATCAGATGCTGGAAGAATTTGAGGAAGATTAGGAGGTCGAGATACCTCTTGAAGGCAAGTCGAGTATTGCTTTGTTGTTCAGCGATCTCTCAGTACTTTTGTGGCTAATGAGAATGAGCAACGAGAGAACCTCTTTCATACGAATTTCTGGGTGAATAGCAAGCTATGCACAGTGATTCATTGACGGAGGGAGCTGCACCAACGTCATCGCGTAAAGGGTAGTTAAGGCCATGAAATTGCCAACTCTTCCATACCCCAAGCCACATAAGATTCACTGGCTAAACGAGAAAGGAGGATTATACGTTTCCGAGCAAGTCAGAGTGTCGATTACTATTGGTGATTGGTATGGAGACGAGGTGCTGTGTGATCTTCTTCCTATGTGTGTATCTCACATATTACTCGGCCGACCGTAGTTATTTGACTTAAGGGTGTTACACGATGGGTATAAGAATACCTGCATGTTTCAAAAGGATGGGAAGAAAGTTATATTGACATCGATGATTCCTAAGGAAGTACAAGAAGCCCAGGAAAAGGTTAGTAGATCTCTGCAGTGAAAGTCCTTGGTGATTTCCTGAGCTCAGTTTGTACGATAGGTCAAGGCTGAAGATTATGTACTCCTCTTGATCAGGATATTCTTAGAGGTTAAAGAGGCTAAGAACTTACCTGCCGAAGTGAAGCAGCTACTTCAAGAATTTGCTAACCTCTTCCTCGCCAAGATGCCGAAAAGATTACCTCCCTTGAGAGGAATTAAGCATTGCATCGATCTTTAACCTAGAGCAGCCCTACCAAATCGACCTGCCTATAGACTCATTCTTGAACAGGAAGTCGAGCTGAAAAAGCAAGTTGATGAGTTAGTAGATCGTAGGTATGTTCGTAAGAGCATGAGCCCATGTGCCATCCCAATCGTGCTAATACCAAAGAAAGATGAAACATAGAGGATGTGCATTGACAGCTATGCCATCAATAAGATTATTGTTAAGTACTGATACCCGATCTTGTGGTTGGATGACATGCTCGATGAGTTACATGGTGCATGCATCTTTTTGAAGATAGATCTAAAGAATAGTTATCATCAAATACAAATGAGACCGGGATATGAATGGAAAATAGCCTTTAAGACTCGGGATGGTCTCTTTAAGTAGATGGTCATGCTATTTGGTTTAACTAACGTACCGAGTACATTGATGTGACTTATGAATCATGTACTCAGAATATTAATAGGCAAATGCATTGTGGTTTATTTTGACGATATTCTGGTTTATAGTGCCAACCTTCTCATTCATGTCAAACATTTGAGATTAGTGTTTAACATACTTTGCATTGAGAAATTATTCAGCAACCTGAAGAAATGCATGTTCTGTCAAAGCGAGGTTATATTCTTCGGATATGTCATTTTAGGGAGTGGAGTTTGAGTTAATGAGGAAAAGGTCAGAGCTATTGACGAGTGGCCTACGTCGACCAGTGTTGCCGAGGTTAGGAGCTTCCATAGCTTAGTCTTGTTCTATCGGAGATTTACTCGGAACTTTAACTTCGTAACTATACCGTTGATTGAATTAACCAAGAAGAACGTTGAGTTTAAATGGATAGAAAAGGCTTAGAGGAGTTTTGAAGATGTGAAGTGTAAGTTGATGTCTGCTCCAATACTTGCCCTACCATATTTTAAGAAGGTTTTTGAGGTTGAATATGATGTGTCTGGTGTTGGCATCGGTGTTGTCCTTATGCAAGTGCGTCGACCCATTGCCTACTTCAGTAAAAAACTCCTAGGTGCTACCTTAAATTACTCAGCCTACGATAAGGAGTCCCATGCCATTGTTGAAACAATTTAGAACTGGTAGTATTATCTGTTGCCGAAAGAATTCATCATCTATTCGATCATGAATCTCTCAAGCATCTTCGCAGGTAGCAGAAGCTTTCTCGGTGTCATGCCAAGTGGTTCGAGTTCTTAGATCCATTGTAGCAACAGGTAAGGGCATAAGTCTACATGTAATATCCAAAAGACTTAGCATAGAAAAAATGAAGATGAGATTTTAAGAGTTCTTAGGTCATCTTCAGGGCTTGCGTACCTTGTTCTTAATGTAATAAAAAATGTTAACACTTCACATCTAGATGGATATATACACTTTAAAGGGGTAACAATTGTAAATAATTGCATTCTACTATTGGAACAATTATGAAGCATTTCTTCTAAGATTAAATGCCAGGTACATGATGAAGCTAGCTGTCTTATGAAGAAATGGATAAAAAAGTTGAAATAGACAAACGATGATCATATGGGAGTCCTATGTTTTATTATGTTGCACAATGTTCATAATCAGTTCGTAAAGTTGAACCCTATAGATGTTATAGGAGCTTTGAATCCTTCTTATTGGAAACATGTTTCTGAATCTTGTCAAAAGCTTAGGTTAAAGGATGTTTATCTCAAAGCTTATTTGATTCGAACAATGATTGCAAGCAAGTAGGAGATTAAACTAATTAAGGCAATTAGATACATATTAGAATTCAAACCGGATGACAAGTTCTCCATAGCGAATCTTTTGAATGATTATTTACTTCATTCAAGGAAGAAAGTAGATAATATGTGTTGGGATAAGAAAGGATTTCTTGAAGCCTAGGTTCAGGCCATACAAATGAAGATAGATTTTGCAAGAATAGTTTTCAGTTGCATCCAAGAGTACGAGCTACATTTGATATACTCTACATATATGAGCTTGACCAAGTTTATTTATAGGTTGCTATATATAAAATTTTTTTTCAAAGAATTGAAGAATGAGTAAAAAGAGAAAAGAAAAGAGGGAGAGAGGAAAAGGAAGAGGAGTGAAAATCACTAATTTATGTTGTTTGCTTTGTTCGTAACTTCATCATATCTTTCTTTAGACATTTAGCTCTCTTCTTCAAATAGAGACCAAGTGGTATAGATTCGAGTTGATTTCTCCTGAAGAGTTAGCAAGACTAAGCAACTTCCACTTCTAAGTAGCAGTACAACACATATTGACCACATATGATCGAGTTGAGTCCACGCATCCAAGTTGACGTCTGTATTAACTAATCAGCGACAAGTAAGAAAGAATATCGATATGAACAGTAGGCTCGAAACTCAAAGAGAATCGCATAACCAAGAACCAAAAGCATTTGAAGTGTACGATTAGATCTATGATTTCTAGGTCAACACACTTTGAGTTCCATTTGATTTCCTTATTGAGCAGTACAAGTGACTTACTTTTAACCAAGTTTGAAGCTACAAATCTGGCGCACTTAACCAAGTAATGACTCTCCATACAACCTGATTTAGGCACTCATTTCGTGCGTTACCAAGACAAAACTAAGCCAAATAACAGATCCAATTAATGACAATAGTTTTAGAATAACCATACAACAGCTCTAGTTCTATTTCTTCACACATAATTGCAGCTCATTGGCTAATGCTTTGGAAAAGTTGCCTAAATGCTCTGCTGGTTGTGTGCATGGACCTTACTTAGACAAGGACACATTACTACAACTCGAACATCAAGGGAAAAGTTTTGTCTGTGCTTTGCTGGAAGTTGTTCTTTGACAACTCTTCAAGTTGCCATGCTCTATCATGGTGAAGAACAACTCACATGAAACTCCTATTGCACCACTACATGAGGCTTGGCTAGTTTCCAACAAAGAGTAAAAGGCAAGTTACTAGATATCAAAGTGATTAGTGGCCATGGATTGGATGGGATTCCTCAATGGCGGCTGCAATTTGTTACCTTAGAAATTGTTAGTAACCCTATCAACTCTAAGGTAGCTATCCCTTAATTTATTTTTTTAGGTGCATAAACATGGACCGCCACGGGCTTTTGGGTTATAGACTTCACAAGTAAACATTTGGCCTTTTGCTCTTGATATCTTGCTTCATTTATTTGGAATGAAACTTAAGGCATAACACATGGGCTTAAATTTCTACTGGATTGACATACAGCTAAGCCCAAATGGACTCTCATATTTGTTGGCTTGAGAAACTTTAGCTGTATATGTATGAGAATATGGGAATGACTTGCTCAACGAGAATTGAACTATAGTGGTCCTATGAGAAAAAAAGAAAAATCTAGTTGAAGTTAGTCCATACCATGAGGGGCTTCGGCCTTCGCTTTTCAGTCCCACCATAGACCTCCACAAAAAAAATCCACTTTCAAATTTGAGTTCTTAAAAAATTTCACCTAATTACAATTTAAGTCATGTGACCACAATTTGAGGCATGCAACAACTATATGCATATAAAAAGCTTTACAAGGAGAGTACTCCTATATGAGAAGAAAAAGCAAGGCAATTTTGACAAGTAGAGTCAACCCAACGAGATCGCTAATGTGAACTTAGCGTATAAATTCAACTCAACAGGAATTAACAAATCATATAAATTGAATTGAAGATACAAATCAGCTCAAGAAAAGACAACTTAAAGATTTATTTCAAGGTGATTTCTTGGGGGTAACATACGATATACCCCAACTGAGGCTTAACACACTGTTAAGAGGTGTTGTGAGCTTACGCACTGAGATAACTCTTAAATGAATTTAGCAACTTCGTGGCTATTTAATAGTGCGCGTACGCCGGAGTCATTTGAAAGACTCATTCGATGCCTAAACCTCTTCAACTTTATCTGAAGGACTTTGGTCAAGAGGCAAAATGTAGTAAGCTAAATTTAATATCAAGCTTGAAGCTCATTAATTAAATGGATTTGAATTCTCAGGCTAAGGTGATAGGCTTAAGGAGCTAAGACCATAAATTATCGAGATGATCAAGGACGATTTGGTATGTTAGGCTTGGAGTAAGGCTCGTTAGGTCAGTTCGTTTGATCCAACCTTTTTTGGTTTGGCTCATACTAAAATAATAAATAAAACCTTTATCTGGCCTAAATTCATGAAAATAACTTACTTAAGATCTATTAATAAAGAGTTTCAATCTTAATCATTGATTGTCATCATGATCTAATAGATGTGATCAACTATCATTTCTTATAAATACCTTATTCACATCCCCATTTGAATAAGAGAATAATACTCATTAACGCCGTTACTCTATCGAAGTCTTACCTCAAAGATTAAACATTTAAACACCTCAAGAACACTACCTCATTCTTCATTAATCATGGAGTTTGATAACATTGCGCTCTTTTACTTATCACCATATATATTAGAGCCTCATCAAGGTCGCTTACTCTTCCTCTCTATACTTCTCTCTTGATCATCTCATGTGAGTCACTCAAGTCATTTCTCTAGTCACGTGTGGCGTGACTTCACACGCAGTATGCATATGACACTTGGATCTATACCCATACCCCTAAAGTGAGCATACCTAGACCTACTCATCGAGCCGGTGGCTCAAAACCATCGATTCACAAGTTAGTATAAAGCCGAACCATTATTGGCTTAGCTAATCATGGTTGTGGTCTGGTTCAGCAGGTCCGGTAGCTTAAGGTCGGTGGCTCCTTTTGTTTTTTAATTTTACTATTTAGACTAATAATTTCTAATTTTTATTAATTTTACTAATCTCTTACTTTTTATTAATTTTCAAGTCAGTTTTCTTCGAAATAATAAATTTTAATGTCATGTATACGATTAATCAATATTTTCAATTAAAATTTTACTTTGTTTCGAAATAATAAGTTTGTCTTGCATGAAGTTAATATTAGTATAATATTGAAATAATGAGTAATGTCAAGTAAAGTAAGAGAGGCTACAATGAATAAATAATTCTTTTTGCCCATGGAATTGTGGACTACAAAAAAGAAAAAAAAAAATAATGCGACTATTAATTGTAAATTGTCATGGAGAAATAAAATCCTCTTTCTCTTTTTCCTTAAATTATTTTTAAGGGAGTCGAAAATTTTGGCATTTAGTAAAAAAAAATAAAATTAAACTGACTGATTCAATGATGAATTGCCCAACTGGTTACACGATTCATTGGTTCAGCGGGTCTAAACGGTTGAACTCTCTAAATTCTTAAGACCCGATGGTTTAAAAACCAATTTAAACTCGCCTTGAAATAAGTTGGTTCGTGGTTTAAAACTGGCCATTGAATGGGTGTAAGCATGTCCAGTTGCCGATAACTTCGAATCTTTTGGTTTTGTTTAAGCACACTCAACAAACATGTAGAAGCATTAATACTGTATCATGCTTTTCGTAAATTTTTTTATCATATCGTAATCATAATTTTCACAGTATATACCGTATCAGTTTCATATTTTATTCTGTAATAGCATTACAAATCGTATGTACCTTGTGTTGGTGTTATTACTCCTACCGACAATTATCAGCTCTGATTTCGAGCTTAATGTAGAAGCGTTAGCCACTTGGATAAAAGTATTTTTTTTTATATTGTGGGAAGGGAGCAAAAGTACTTCACTTGAAAATAAGGCATCCCTCTTCACGAAGAAAGCTCGAACTGGCGGCCTATGTCACGGCTCATTCGATGATATGGACATAATATCCATTGAGAGGCCCAACATATTAAGGTCTCCATTTCCGTTCAAGGAAAAAAATATTTAAGTTCAAACATTTAATTTGCCTATATTTGGCGTGTTAACATAAATGCCTGACCAAGAAATAGTATTCGATATTGACACTTGAGATTTCTCAAGCAATTTCCGAAATTAGATTGGTTTCTTTTTTTCCTTCTTTCTTTTTATCCTTTTGCGAATTCACCACAGGGATGGGCAGAAAAAGACCAACTAAATCTTTCCTTTTTTCTTTTCTTTTTATTTTTTAAATATATATGCCCTCAATATTATCCATTTTGTATTTAATTATATTATTTATATTATTTAAGAGTATAAATTTTAAATATTATTTAATATTTATACCCTTAATAGTGTCTAATATTTATATAATTATATTTATATCTCCAATACTTATATTTTTGTCTTGTGAAGTTAACTTTTATACCATATTTTAGATTGAAAAAATTTTAAACATTTTGTTCAAACCAAACATTGGGAAAAAATTTTGTCTAATTAAGTATCATAAATTTTGTATAATCAGAAAATATCTAAATCTAAAAATTTTATACTTATATTTGATGGTACAATAATCATTTTTACAATACAAAATAAATATATTTTTGAAATTTCAAAAATACGCCTTACGCTAAGTTCCCAAATCCATTCCTGACTCAATCTTTTTTAATCTCTCAATTCAATATAGTAATTATGTATACCAAACAACATACATCATAAAAATTCATACTTGATAATGTATATGCCAAACATAAAATAAAAACAGTATACAATCATTTTTTATTTATATTAAACTGTCCAATTCTTAACATACTAAATTGTTCTACGTCTCCCATCGAAATGTTACTATGTAAACTATCACTTACCATATGTTCGGTTAGTAGAATAGAATTGTACTTATTAGGGAATGAAATAGATAGGTAATAGGATATGAATGGATAATATCACATTGTCTTGAAACCATTTACTTAGAGGTGTACAGGTGGGCTTTGGTTCACGGACTGACCTGTTTAACCCGTTTTTAAAATACTTTAGGGATAAGATTTTTTTACTCATTTAAAAGTGGGCCAAGTTATCCTAATCCGTTTAACTCATGAGCCAAAGTAGGCTGGTTTGGGTCAGCTTGTTTAATAAATTTATGCTTTTAGCTCGTGGTCTAGCCCGTTTAACCCATTTTTTAAGCGAGTTAGGGTCAATATTTTTTAGCTCGTTTAAAAGTAGGTAAAATGAGCCCAATCCATTTAACCCGTGGGCTAAAGTGAACCTAGTAGAGTTGGCCCGTTTATCCTGTTTGCACACCTCTACATTTACTTAGATTAATAACATACGGAATACAGGTTGAATAGAGATTAAAATTACTAAAGCACCTTTCCTTAATAAAAGAAATAAACTAACAAAGCAAAAGAAAGACAACCCCAATTTTTCACGTCTACTTTGCCTTCTCCATCACCGTAGTTGCTTCCATAGGAGAATCAAAGCTACCATCCAAGGAGATGATGATTTCTTAACTCAATAAGTCGATGATTGACCCAAAGCTTCTCCCTCCAATCACTTCGCTAAAACCCTAACACATGGAAGATTCCTAAACGAAGCCCTAATAGGAACTTGTTTATCAATTGTTGAAATTAGAGCTGATTCATCTTAAGTACCTCTTATGTTCTCCAACGTCCATTCTTTTGCTTGTGTTTTCGATTTTTTTTCTTGTTTTTTTCCTAACTTCTTGCACCTAATTGTTGTCAAGTATGATGGGTTCTATTTTTCTTGTTAATTTGCATCTGCAACGGTTGCAATCTGTATTGCTTCGATTGGTCAGCCAATGGGGGATGACCAATGACAACGAGTTCTTCGGAAAAGTACAATTGCAGCTTTCAAACCCTAGCTTATTCGAGTTATGCTAAAAGAATCCTTAGATCAATGTTTTGGGAGTTGATTATGCTGTACAGATTGATGATTTAACTTTAGGGAAAATGGTGTAAACTGTGGGTGTTTAACGAAGGTATTTGTCGAAAAAGGAAGGGAAATATATCAAGGAATTGAGGTTCTTTATTAAGTCCAGGGAATGTATATTCCGTGATTTTAGGGAATCACCAATTCAATAGAATTGCTAGTCCTCGCACCTTAAACACAATTGAACGATGGAATAAGAGATGATGGGGAAAGGCTACTGAACATGCCATTATAGATGTCTTAAGCCTTAAGGCTTAAGTAGCATTTGCCATAAACCTTCCTTTTCCATTTCCTTGTCACTACAACACTCATGTCACCAAATACTAGTTTTATATTGATTGCCCAGTTGAATGATTTTGATGGACTAGACCATGTTTATAAATCCAACCTATATATATATATATACATATATCCTATTTTATAACAATTTTTTAAGGATTATTTTATGTTTTTGTCCATATTTTTATGTGATCAATATTGTCCTTCATCTTACCCTTAATTTGTGTTCTTTTAAATCTAAACTATTGAGCAAACTGTTATTTTAATGATTTATATTTAAAAAGATGGAAATGAATAATGGAATGGAGGGTGGGATAGGTTTTGTTAAAATAAAGGATGGGATCGTAAATTTTTTTTTCTTAAATATCTGCTTTAGCTCTGATAATGGTATATAAAATTACAAAAAAAAAATATATAAAATTTGTAAATTGAAAGAAAATAAAAATAAAATTGAAACCCCCAATTACTATCATGTGCATCATAGTCGGTGAAAGTTTAATTAGATAATATATATAACAACCCTAATTTTTAAAATAGCAATAATGATCAAATTCTAGTTTAGGAATGCGGTATTGTCGTTTCTCATCTATTTATAGGATAAAGTTGACATGGTAATATAAATAGATTGATCCAGCTATTTTTTCCTCATTTTTTTTTTTCTTGACATTTTGTTATGATATCATCAACCATTAGTGCTCACTCTTTGTATTTACTTCTCCGAACCATTAGTCAAGAAACAAAAATGTAAATAATCTCTTTAGAAGTATTCTGTCATGTCATTCTAAATATTTTTGTACTTCAAAACTCATCTAGTATCTAAGTAATAGATATTATTATAACAATTTTAAGAGGTTATGATAAATAAAATTATTACGACTACTTTTTACTACGATCTTGTGCCAATGTCATTAGTTACTATAACAGGCTGGTTTTAGGGACGGCCTAAGCCCACCTTAAAAGTATATTAAGCAGCAACGTCCAATAAAAAAAAAAATCCAAGTAATATGTACGTCTACTAGAATCTTCTATCGTACTCTTTACCTCTTCCTCAAGTATGGCTCTCTCTCTTTTTCTTGCTCTCTACTTTCTATCGTTCTTTCGCATAGGTTTAGGGTCTCAATTTATGTGAACATGATATAAAACTGATGAAATCAGATACAGATTTAGATTCTACTAATCTTAATCTAACTTTGGGTGGTAATATGTTGGAATATTATTTCAAGAACTGAATTAGGGTTTGTATTTTTATGTGTTTGCGAGGTAAATCTAAAGGAAGGAACAAGAAGGATAGATGGAAGATGGAGGTACTGACGTATTGAAAATCTCAACCTCTAATTTAGAGTATAAGAGAAACTCCTTGCAAAAACTTTACCCAGATAGTTTGATGCCTTTTCTTTCTTTTTTTCTTCCTTCAACTTTTATATGTTGTTGTAATATAACTACCATTAACATATTCTATTAATTTCCTATCTAAGACTAAATCCTGTATGTTTACGTCTACTAATATTTTATATGCCTAAGTCTAAATAATTTGATATGCTGATGCTTAAGTCTACTGCTATTTTGTATGCCTAGGTCTGTATGAACTTTTGAATACTTAGTTTATACAAAATCCTCCAATCTCTCTTAGGAAATCTCCTTTGTCTCTATGGTCTTCTCGTGTCTTCTGTATTAGTTATAACATACTGGTAACCATGACTACCCTTGCTACATCAAAACTTGAGAATTGGATGTATATTGAGTTTCAAGCAAACAATAAGTTTAACATTTCTTTTTTTTTTTTGTTTCTCTACAATGAATAAACCAGTGGTACATGTAAGATTCAACATATGTTTACCGTACTTTTAAAAAAATTTATATAAAAAAAATTACTAAAATACCAAACATAAATAGCCTATTTGAAATGTGATATTCGATTTAATAAAAGAGTCATGCTATATGACATTTAGCATATGTAATTTTATTAAGTTATTTATTATTTGTTTTGAAATCACATCAAATACAATGACAATGCTAATTTTATTAAGTTATTTATTATTTGTTTTGAAATCACATCAAATACAATGACATGGGTTTAGTGGTTGAGATGTACAAGAGAAACTTATAGGAGAAACTTATAGGTCGTGGGCTTGAATTTCAGTAGATGCTCTTAGTGGTTTTTTTTTTTTGTGTATTTATTAAATATGATATTAATATAAGTTAATATATATCACATTTAATAAATACGATATTAATATGAAAACTAAAATTGATTTAATACATGCGATATTATTACAGTAATCATGTAATTAATTTGGTGTAATTGGTATTTATGTAATATTTATTTATTTTAATATTAAACACGTAAATTTCTCAAAGATATTTGTCTCTACATTTATCAAAGCGAAGAAGTTGACAAAGCTACGGAGTGGATATATGTGAGTTATACTTTTAGGTGTTTTTATTGTTTGGTTATTGTAATTTTATAATATTAGATTAAATAAATATTTTGTTCTTTGTTTGATTTGTATAATTGGCTATATTACTAGACAAAAGAGGTTCTAAAGTACTAAAAAAGGTTCGAAAATTTACATCATATATTTAATGGTATAAAAATTTATTTCATATAATATAAAATAAATGTATCATTAAGATTTAAAAAATAGACCCATGCCAAATTTTTTAATTATAATATTGAACCTTATTATAATTTATATTATAAATAATTAGATTTTTTAATTTTTATAATTTTTTAATTATAAAAATTTATATCTAGTATTATATATACCAAATATGATACAATATAATTAGACTATTATATACTCCTGTATTATATTATCCAATTTTTTTTTATTTTATTTTATTCGATTCTAACAATATGAAAGGACACTGAACTCTTTCATTTATTTTATTTACCATGGACCAACTGCTTCATCGCTCATAGCTTTTTTGTTGCCGACTTTTATAAAAGGCTAGCCCATAAATCTCCGCTAGTAGATATTCATCCATTGTGGAATGATGAGGTAGGAATCAATTTTTATAAATATCAATGGGTAGTGACAACAACCGAACCATCTTTCAATAATAGAAATCCAGCAATAAGAACCGTGTCATGTCTCGGGGTCTACACCAGAAAATGTTAAATGAATGGTGCCGAGGAAATGGATAATACGGGATATGCCCACTTTGATGCATTTGAAAGTGACTTATATTTTTTTCCAATATTGAATTTACAAACCCAACCTTTTATGATCTCATTCAATAACTTTTGAATCGCAATTTTACCCTCATAACTATTATAATTTATAATATGAAAATGTAAGAGACTTTTAATTTCTTATGCCTTATTTTTCTAATACATTCCAGCTTTTGCCCCTAGAATCTTGTAAGTTCTATCCAAATATCAACGAGTAGCCAATGATTTTTCTTTCCCCCAACTAATGATTGTGGTATTTCCACTAATCACATCACGTGAATTGATAACTTTTCATAATTTTTCAATTTCCTTTTGTAATTATTCTATAATTTTGGAACTTCCTTTTAGCTTATTATTTGTTTTGTGGGTCTAGAACTTTTTTTTTTCCTAACCATGTCCTAAAAATTGATAGACTTCCACAATTTTGAAACTTTGTTTTGTAATTATTTTATATTTTGGATTTCTTGTATTTTCGATTCTTCGTTACTCTTAATTTTTATTTTTATCTTTCCATAGCCTATTTATCATTTTCTTCTTCTTTTGTAATACAAATCAATTTGTAATTATTTTTGTGCTCTAATGCAAAATGATTATCTATGAAGTCATATACAAGAGCCATGAAGTCATGAATATTATCAACATTAGTGTTTTGAACTTTGAGGTGTGACTTAAATTTAGATTTTTCAAGAATGTCTAGTACTTTTTCAATCACATTTATAAGAGACCACCTAAAAAAACAAAATGAATGACATATACTAAAAGTTTTAAGTTCAATAACAACTTGATAAATTTCTTAAAATATTCAAATAAAAGTATAAAATGTGCACATATAGTTTATATATGTGCTAGCAATAACTTAAAAAACAAACTATCAATTCCACTATATATACTAATTGTACATATGTGATTGGATACAATATCAATATTTACTTTGCAAACAAGGTGAAGGGCTAAGCAATAATGATTGAACCAATTTAGGTTGACTAATTGATCTAGTTGACTAAACTAGGTAAACTGAAGAAGAAATTAAAACTGAAGTAATTTAGTGGAGAAAACTTGTTTAGACCTTAAATATTTCCCTCTAAAATACATAAATTGGTATTAAAAGATTTTAAGTTAAGACATAAGCTTTGAGAGTGTGATTGATCTTTAGTTTCATATCCTCACTTTCCAAGATCCAGTAATTGTTAGTTTAAGATAGTTATATAGCCATTTCTTAATTAGCTCCTGCAACAATATCTATAGGGATGTAAGCGATCAATCGTTTAGTAAGTTGGGATGGAGACTTAAAACTATACATCAAGCACACATAAGGTTATCAACCGGTTATTTTAATGTAATACAATAACGAATGTAATCGCACGATATTATCTGATTCATCATGAGATTAGAGAAATTACACTCGCTTTAATCCGGGTTAAGTAGTTTAGCCCACATTTTAATAACTTACGATTATAGACACTCAATTTTTGCCCCTAGTAGTTATAGTTTTTTATTTTTTTTTTAAATAGGGTCCTAATTCAAAAATTAAAAAATATAAAAATAAGAAAAATTGAAAAATGATGAAAATACAAAAAAATGAGAAAAGAAAAAATTATAAAAATTTTTAGAAAATAAATTATTTTAGAGTCAATTAATTTAATTTTGATCCGGTTTAAATAGCTTTAGAGAGTTGCATAGTTTAAATACAATTTAATTGTACTAAATATTAAGGTATAGGCCAATGACATAACAGATAAGTATTGGGGCATAGGTATTTGATCAGCTTTAGGGTTATGGGTTTAAATCTTATTAGATGTAAATATGCTTTTTATTTTCCTATGTTTCATTTTATGAGAATCAATTAGCCATGTGGGATCTAAATCTGACTATAAATCTTGTCAAATTTTTATTGTTTTAAGTGGATTTAATAAAATCATAGTTAAAGAATATGTGAAAATCATGAATCTATCAAATGTTTATTGTTTTAAGTGAATTTAATAAAATCATGGGTAAAGAATATGTGAAAATCATGAATTACTCAACATTAAACTATATTAAGTCCAGTCCATTTAATATAAATTACTCGATATTAAACTAAGGAATTACTTTTCTAAAAAAATTTAAAAAAAATTGGAGTCGCCAACCAGTTCAATTGGTAAAAAATAAAATTAGGGTTTTTCGGGTGGGAAAACCTTAATTTGACTATTAGTCTACAGATAATCTAAAAAAATGATTTTTAAAAAATTAAATCATAAAAACTGCATTCGGGAGCTAACTTATTCAAATTAAATCACCATGTAAAAACTAAAGAAAAATTGATTGAGCTTTTATTTTTATAATTTCTTAAAAATACTAAAATATGTATAAATAAGTGAAAGACCACTAAAGTGAATTTTTTTATTACGAATTTTCATGAAAAAGGAAAAAAATTATTTTTTATACGGTTGTCCTAAAAGTACTTACATATTCGCTAGTTGGGATCAAACCGGTCATAGTTCTCTTTTTATAAAATAATTAATAGATGGGTTATTTTTATTTAAAAAACCGAGCTAGATTTACATTTATTTATCAATTTATTATTTAAAAACACTACGTGTCAAAAATATATTTTCTAAATCCTAATTATAAGATATGATAAAAATAGGTATCTTCATGCGTATCTTTTTCAAATCTTAACTATTAGATACATATCTCGATACATATCTTTTCAAAATTCTAATCATAAGATAGTATCTCAATCGTATGATACATATATCTTTTTTCTAAGAAAACACAATTTTCTAAAAGACGAAATTTAATTAACTTTTGTTAAAAAATCAGAATTATCTAGAAAACTATGCAATATGAAAAATAATAATAAACTTGCACTTAAGAAAAATAAATTAGTAAATAAATAAAATTGAACTAACTAATAAAATAAATAATTTTTACTTAAATCGTTCGAGTAGTGTACGATTGTCACGTTCATGTTCATATGGACTTCAGTGTTCAGCTGTGCGTGGATCTTGGTATGCGCCATATATTGACTTCAGTGTGTGATGGAGTCAGGGCTTCATGGATTTTAATTGCTAGATTGTGTGAAGGATTTGGACTTTGTTAGGATTGTAGATTGAAATTAGCTTTCGTCAACTTCAAATAGGGAATTGGATTTCATTATGGAGCATGAATTGGAGATTGGATTTAAATCGTCTTTGGATTTTGTAGATTGCAGAAAGTTGGATTGTGGCATGGACTTTTAGGATGTCAGGAACTTTTATCTAGAATTTCAATTGTAGAAGTTGGAAATTGGAAACTTTGGAGTTGACTTTAGGGGCTTTGATTTCGTTGGATGTTAATTATGGGAATAAACAAAATGTCCTTAACTCTACCATTAAATCCTTATTTATAAACTAACAATTGGATTTTTTGTATCTTTTAATTATGAATTTGATTTTTAACAAACGAAAGATACAATGAAGATTCGACCTAACTTCTAGAAACACTATTTAGACTTTTTATTTATTGGACTCGATTCAATTCCATTTGATTTAGTCTAAGAGTTCACTTAATAAATTATAAATTTAATCTAGTTCAATATAATTTAGATAAAATATCTATTTTATATTGGACTAGACTGAAATTATTTTAATAAAGCCCAATTCCTTAACGACTAAAAAATTTATTAAATTAATCATATACCATTATCTGATTTAATCTTAAATGACCCAACGTGATTTAACTCAATATAATTTGACTTGACTCAATACGACTCAACTTAACTTATCATGATTCAACTTGACTTGACTGGATACCACTTGACTCTCTTTTTAATTTTTTGTTTTTATTATTATTTTATTTTTTTTATTCATTAACCTGTCTAAACTAATGAAAAATGAAAATGGAAAAATGAGGTGTTTACAGAGTAACGATAAAATCGGTAGAAACTTAGGATTTTTTTTTTTAGTTTTTTTTATTAAAAATATTTTAAAAAAAATTAGAAGAATAATCCTAATTTCGAAAAATAGATAGTGATACCTGTTAAGGTTTAATAGATTAGCCTCCAAATTCGAATTTCTCTAATTTGTATTAAATTGAAATTGAAGACCGGTAGTTAAATCATAATAACTCCACCAAATTGATTATGGTTTCTTTTCTTTTCTCAACTTCGGTTGGGTAGTGACTCCAAATTTTTTTTTCTAAATAAAAGTCGGAATTTCTTAATTTCTTTAGTTGATGATTAATATTAAATTGGTTAGAGTTTAGTATTAATTAGAAAGTGGAAAATCAAATTAGATAAAAAAACCAAAAAATCAGGCTCGTCAATTTGGCGACTCCATTAAGAATTGCCATTAAGAGGGCTAGCTACTAGAGTTTATCGAGATTAGGGTTATTTTAAAAAATAAAAAATAAAAACTTGAGTTGGTTATTTTCCTGTTTATTTATTTGCTTTATTTTTATATTAACATGTGTGCTGTAGCTTATCTAAGGGGGTTTGCTTTATTTTATTTTATTTTCTGTACCACAAATGCATTGTAGATAAGATCAAAATTAGGCTGTCTTACCTTAAGAGGGAAGCCATTGTATAAGTTTCGGATGCTATCTGGTAACCACCTTCCAAGGCTGATTAGGCTATTGCACTTAAGTTCAAATATAGCTACAAAACTGTTGCTTTGAAAAACACAATGGTCATAAAACTTAAGAACTTTTAGAACTTAACCTCGGCATGCATGAAAACTTTTTTTTGAAAAATCACAAGAACCCATAATGTAACAGTCTTATACGAATAAGGGCAATTGTCCGTTCTAATATTTCCCTGTAAATTTCCTATAATGATCCTGTATAAAGTTAAGGATAGGTTTTGATTATAGTCTTATTTCTTTAGATAGGTATAGCTAGATCAAATCAAGGGGCTTTTAAACAAACTAATATTTACCCACCTCATTGGCCTAAAAAATTACTTCAAATGTGATTTCAACTTTTCAACCTAGATAAACTAGAATTTATTAGGAACAAGATTGGACCCATTTTATCCTTACAGAAGAGTCTTGTCAATATTTCCTTAGTGTGGGCCTTAGTACATCTATAAGGGCCCGAATCTGTCGCTTTTTGTTTGGGCTCATATCTGCTGAGCCCAACCCTAGTAAAGTAAATAGAAAAAAAGAAAAAAGAAAAAAGAAAACAAAAAGAATTAAACTTGTAAAATAATTTTAGGTAGTTTCCGTTTTGCCTAGTATTTTATAAGTTAGAAATATTCATTCTTTTAGATAGATTAACACTTTGTAAATAACCTTTCTCATTTGGAATAAATAGGATTTGGATATTTTCTTTATTTAGTTTTTTATTCTTCATCCTTTAGAATTCCTCTTTTGTATATGGACCCTCAGTAGTGTTGCTTTATATAAATTTTATAAGCTTGTATATGGAATTCTAGGAAAACAATCCTCCATTTACAATTCCATCACTCGAGCTCTATACCATAAAAGCCTTAACCTTTTCTCTCTTTCTTTCAAAAAAGAAAAAAAAGAAAAGAAAAAAGAAGTGGCTAACAGTTACAAATCACTTGGCTTATTAAAGCAACTAACTTAAACACATCCACTTGGCCCGATAAAGTAACTAACTAAAGACGAACCCCTAGCGCTTTAAGATAGTTGAACCAGCTCAAAGCCCACGAGCTATCAAGTCCAACCATGATCCAAGTTAAGATACGAGACCATGAAATACTATCCTGAGTTGATCCTCGGTACAAACAAAAAGGGTAATTCATTATTCCCTTCCACTTCAAAAGTTGTCAATGCCAACCTATTTGAACTTTAAGGAACCAGACCCAAAACCACACATGAAAGCTTAGGGGCATTAAGACCTACAAGTTTGGGGTAATTTAAGTGAGAAAGCTAAAGGTATGGGGCATTTGGTATCTGAAATTTCACAACTGGGACATAAGGAGCAAGGTCAATCTCTATCCTAGCGTCATTCAATCCTTACATAAGGAATTGGTAACTCACTTTAAAAAACGTTTAGAATGAAAAGAGGTAACCTATATCTCATACACTAACCCTTAAACACTTTGAGAGATGAGAGATATTATGGTGAGGATATTTGGATTCATTCCTTAAAGGAGGTTTATTTTGAATTTGATACACAGATCGAAATGAAGTTAGGTATTCATTTTCAAATCCCAAACACAATTATCCTTTGTTAACCTTATTGAACCGATTTGGAGTCCTTTCAAATGTAAACCTTATCAAGAACTACCCTACAGTAGGGCAATTTGGAGGTTGAGGTCATTAATTAAGAGAGAAGGATAAAACTTTGTGCTTACCTTAGTAATAATAATTTAAAGATAATTTTTGTTTTTGATAAATTGTTCCCTTTGAAGAAGAGCTAACACTTTTCTAAATACCCAAAGACCACACATTACTTATCCAAGCCCATATACTTTAAACCTATGGATTTAGGGCCTTGATTCATCTAGAGACAAAAACTTAATAAAAGAAATAGTTATTTTTGGGGAGAGAAAAGAACGAAATGAAATGAGAAAGGAAAAAATAAAAAGAAGTAGAAAAAAGGAAAAAAAAATTAAGGAAAGGAAAATGAAGAAATTCCTAAACATTGGGCTTGGGAAAAGGCCTAACAAAAGGAGGCCTTGAGGCCCAAGTAGCTTTAAAAACATAAGGTCTTCAATCACATTTCAAATAAAAAACACAAAACCTCATGTTTATTTTAGAATCACATTCTCAACCACAAACCAAAAAACCCATATCCATTTCAGAATTACACTCTAAATTACGAACATAAAATTTGTCTATCCACTTAAATCTCGAATACAAGACATCCCTACTCAAAGCTCTTACAATCTTAAAGAATAATTTGTCTAAAATAAAAATTATTTTTGAAACTGGGACAAGTACTCATCTAGTTTTTTAAAGGGTTCTTAACTTGTATACCCAAGTTGGATAAAAGTGTTTTTTTCAAAATAGGCCTTCTTATTAATCTGTTTTGAAACCATTTAACCAAAAGCCCGATTCGCAATAATGAACCTAAAAAGACGTAACTCATCGATCAAGTCATATCACTTGTAAACTGGACTATAATTTTTGGAATAGTAGTCAAGAGCAAAATCTAAACCCAGAGTGTGCAAGGATACCTCTTCGACTAGACTAATTTTGAATTACCTTTTCCTTAGGAAATAAATGTTTAAGGCCTATCTAAGAAGCTCAATGTCAAGGATAAAAACTAGGGTAGATATGAGATACCCTACATGGTTATAGCATTTGCTTTTAGTAAACTTTCAAGAAAAAAAGAGAGATAGAATAAAGGAATAAGAGGGAGAGAAAGTAAAGGTAAGTTACAATTTTTTTCCATTCATGACGGCCATGGTGGCCAAATCTTCAATTCAGGTCAAGAAAAATTTTTACCCAAATTCCTCGCATAGTTACATCCCAATAATTTGCTTCTTAGGGTTCTTAGCCAACTCAAAGGGTGCTTGCCTTTTATTCGTTTTCTCAGGGATATAGCCAGCTCATAGAGCACTATCCTGATCTATATCTTCATTGGCGACTCAAGCTCCTAGAGTGCGGTCCCAATCCATAGTTTCTTAAGGTTCTAACTAGCTCATAGGGCGTTACCTCAATTTATGTTCCCATCTAACTCTAAGAGTACAGACTCGATCCATAATTTCTTAGGCTTCTAACTAACTCATAGAGCGTTGTCCCCATTTATGTTCTCTTTTAGGGAATTAGCTAGTTCATGGAGCCCTACCCTAATTCAAGTTCTCATTCAATTTAGGGCCTTAACTAGCACAAGGAGCGCTTCGCCCACCTTAGTTAGTCAGCTTATTATGGTACAACTAAGTTTTTTCATTTTTTAAGGCTTTTGCCAGCTCAAAGAGTGCTTCACCTGCTTTGGTTAGTCAGTTCATTGGAGCACGACTAAGTTCTCATCATTTTTAAGGCCTTAGCCAGCTCAAGGAGCACTTCGCCTACCTTGGTTAGTTAGCCTATGAGGGGCATGGCCAAATTCCCAATCATTTTTGAGGTCTTAGCCAGCTCAATGAGCGCTTTGTCCACCTTGGTTAGTCAGTTCATTAGGGCATGACCAGTTCTCAATCGTTTTTAGAGTCTTAGCCAGCTCAAGGAGCATTTTGCCCGCCTTGGTTAGTTAGCCCATGAGGAGCACAACCAAGTTCTCAATCACTTTTAGTGTCTTAGCCAACTCAAGGACCACTTCGCCCGCCTTAGTTAGTTAACCCATAGGGGGCACGACTACGTTCTCAAATTTTTAGGGTCTTAGCCAGCTTAAGGAATGTTTTGCTCACTTTGGTTAGTTAGCTCATTGTGTACGACCAAGTTTTCTTAATTTATTTTAGGGTCTTAGCCAGCTCTAAGAACGCTTTACTTACCTTAGTTAGTCAACTCATTAGGGCAAGACCAAATTTTTCTCAATTCATTTTTAAGTCTTAACTAGCTCAAGGAACGCTTTAACTACCTTGGTTAGTCGGCTTATAGAGGGGCACGACTAAGTTCTCATTATTCTCTTTAGGGTTCTTGCCAGTCTACAAAATGGCACCCTCACTATTCTTTGTTTCAAGCTTTTTGTCATCAAATCCTCAACTATCTAGTCATAGCGCTTAGGATAGAGTCATCCCGAGGCAAAAATGATGTCTCTTTTATCTTTGTGACAAAGTTTTACTCAAACTTCACAATAAAGAGAGATAGCTATAAAAATCCATTTTATGCCCCTTAGTTTTAAGTTTTTTTTTTTTTAAAAAAGAGGGTCCTAATTTGAAAAAAAAATAATAATAAATAAATAATTGAAAAAACGATGAAAATACAAAAAAAAAAAATGAGAAAAGAAAAATTATAAATTTTTTTAGATATTTTAGAAAGTAAATTATTTTAAGGTTAATTAGTTTTAGTTTTGGTCCGGTTCAAATTATTATTTTAGAAAGTTGTGTGGTTTAAGTACCATTTAATTGAATTAAAAATTGAGGTACATGCTAACGGTTTAAAGGATAAACATTGGAGTATTGATATGGAATTAGTTAAAGGTCATAGGTTCAAATCTCGCGAGGCACTTATGTAGATTTGATATGATTTGATTTATTTTGAGGTTATTATAAATAGAAAACACACGACATAAGATAGATACAAACATAACTGAAAAGGAAAAGACTACTGTCCACTTTCAATTAATTGCTTACACGTTTAGTACCCATCCACTCTCCTTCATCCAGCAATAGTCATGCATAAGCTTCGACTTCAAAACACCATTGCTGCAATTGGCAACAGTGATAAGACCATTGTTGACCTAACTCACCCATCGACCCCTTCTCATCTATCAACCCCAACTCGACATCGTACCCAACGCGACCTTCTAACGCCCAGTACTGTAGTAGATTCCTAACATAGCAACATGCAACAACCATACCAGATATGAGTGATATAGTATCTCAATCAATCATCCTCCCTCTCAACCCCAAACCCAACAACACCACACTTAGTACAGCACGAACAGTAGCGTTAATACAATGTACTTCGGCACACCACACTGTCACGTACATCATACTTTACTGATGCACCCACTACTGCAGCACTTAACCATCCACGTACCTACTTTACCGAAGTTCCGCACATCCAAAAAGCCAGCAGGCTGATCGAATACAACACACACACCGAATTCCACAATAGCCACTGCTGCGTTGAACCGAAGACACAAAATAAGTTTACTCATCCCGATCTTATACGACTCTCCATCTACTGGACACGCAACAATAAGCCTAGATCATCCATACGTTAATCCACTCTTGCATGCCGTAGCAGTACCAAGCATGCCAAACTACTGCACAATACTATCTACGCCATTATACCAACGTTTACACCATGTCACGATACACCAAAGCACAACATGTACAAGCCACTATTGTAATTACCACGGAGACTGCGCAACTTCAGTTGCAGATCCAAGCCGTGCGACGTCTCCCCCTCCACGCTGGTGTATCAACATCTGTAGCACATACATGAGTTGCATTGGACGTAAGCCACTGTTCCTTTACTCAATCGCCTAAATCAGGTTCAGTTATTTTTTTTTAATATTATATTATTGGATAGTACGTATATAGATATGTGTATATAATAGGATATGTTTTTTTAGTATTAGTTTTCTAATATTATAAAGATTAGATAATGATTTAAGTGAATGGTTATTTAATAGTAATTATTTGGATATGTATATGTATATATATATATATATACATATTAGTTTAGGAGACTTTTAATATTAGTAGATTACGCAATTTTATTAATTTATTTAGATAGATAGTTGTTAATAGTAGAAATATAGATATAGAGCTTAGGATTTTTTTTTTATTAGGTTCTTTCTTTAGAAATCTTCATATAGAAAATTATTTTTTAAAAGTAAAAATTAACAAAAAGAAGCTTTTTATAAGAAGGCTATAACATCTTAAAGAGTCTTTTAATCACTCACGAGTTAGAACCCTCTTATATTTTGTTTAAAGGAATCGAATCAATTAAAATGTAAATTCGGTCGGTTTTCAAAAATTAAAAAGAACGAATACACTAAAATTTTTTTAAATGAAAGAATTACGATTGTCTGATTCCGGCTAATAGGTAAATAGGTAACTTCAGGGCGACAATAAAATTTGTAAAAACCTAGGTTCCTTTTCTTTTGGTTTTCATTTTCTTTTCTTAAAAGTATAAAAAAAAATAATTTGAAGAATAAACCTAATTTTGGAAAATAGATAGTGGTACTGTTAGAGTTTAATAGGTTAGTCTACGAATTCAGAACTCTTTGGTTTTTATTCAAATTGAAATCAAAGACCAATAACTAAATGGTAGTCAATCCACCTAATTGATTACAATTTCTCTTTTTCCCGACTTCAATCAAATGGAAACTCTAATATTTTTTTAATAAAAGAATCAGAATTTCTCAATTTCTCTAGTCGAGGATTAATATTGAATGAGTTAGAGTTTAGTATTAATCAGAAACTAAAAAATTGAATTAAATCAAAGAAACAAAAAATTCAGGCCTAACAATGACCAAACTCAAGCTTATGCAATAGAGTCACCACTTCTCCCGCAACTACCTTTAAACCATTAACTTCATCTTTACTGTGACCTCTTTTTTTGTCACTTAGTTCAACTAGGGAGAAGAAGGGATCAATTATGCTATCTAGTGCTGTTCTTTTCTAAGGATTAGTATTTGGTCGTAAAACTCTAAATGATGTGAACTGTAACTAAGAATAGACAAGATTGATTATTGGATGGGTCTAAACTTGTAGAAAACTTGAAAAGGGTTAATGGGGAAAGGTACAAAAAGGGTAAGAAATGAAGAATGGAAACAATAAGCAAACCTACAAACAGCTCCAAAGGATATAATGCACCAATGGAACTTCTGATAACTTACGTTACAATTCGATGTGACGAACGAATTAGTCCAAGGAGATTACTTGCCACCTAACCTTGCTTAAAGGACAGAATAAGAGTGTTAACAAGAGTAAACAACAGTATTTACGCAAGGAAAAAAGTACTTAGGTATATTGAAGGTAATTTGATAATCTTACAATTATAAATACAAGGGTATTCGCACCGGTAAACTAAGGCAACTTGCCCAAAGAGAAAAGACAAAAAAGACATTTCCTTAAAAAGCAATGTATATGATATAAAGGGATAAAAATGAATATACAAGAAAAACAATCATTAGTGCTACAGATTCTATACATGATATTGTATACATGGCGATGTTACATTAGTAAGGTTGTTAGGAGATACAGACAAAAAGTATAGATGGATGGGTTTGTCTAAGCAGGGATAACCTAGTCAGTCTGATCTCTCTCTCTCTCGGCTTCTCAATAAGAAAGATGCTGAGTAATTGGACGACTCGGCAATAGAGAGTAATCGTTCACTCAGCATACTATACAATAATTGTGATCATATGGTACGGCAATAGAGGTGACTCGGTAAGGAGGTACTCACCCTCGGTAAGGGTTGGTTGGAACATAAGGATTCATCATGCCAGCTTCTCTAACTCTCGAGCTCGGTTATAGGTCAAGGCCCCCATAGCTTGATTCCTATCATTCCCTCCGGGTTGTTTTGGATTTGGGATCAAATCCGGATGGTGTTCACTCAGTTCTTCGTCAGGGTGATATGGACTGAGTTTGGCGATGTTAAAGGCGTTTGATATCCCATAGTCTCAGGAAATTCCAACTTGTAGGCGTTGTCGTTGATTTTCTAGAGGATTCTGAAAGGTCTTTTTACTGTTGCAAATAATTTGTTTTTTCTTTTATTTAAGAACCATTCCTTGTTGAGGTGTAGCCATACCAAGTCTCTCGGCTGAAATTGTTTGGCCGACCGATCAACTGACCCTTAGTCTTTTCACGCATTCTTTTGGCAGACTCGTTGATGTGCCGAGTGATCTTGTCATAGATGTACTGAAGGGATTGTGCTCTAGTTGATGCGTTGGGGTCTTCTTGCATGGGTACGGGAATAAGGGCATGGTCATGAGGCAACTTGGGATTGAATCCATAGACTACTTCGAAGGGAGTCTGTTTAGTGGTGTTATGTACGGTTCGATTATAAGCAAACTCAACCACTGGAAGGCAAATGTCCCAATTAGCCAAGTTCTTACCTACCGCAACTCGGAGCAGTGAACCCAAAGTACGATTAACCGTCTCCGTTTAGCCATCGGTTTGGGGGTGACATGAGGTACTGAAAAGTAATTTGGTTCCCAACTGACGCCATAGGATTCTCTAGAAATGGCTCAAGAACTTCAGGTTTCTATCAAAAACTACACTTCTCGGCATGCCGTATATCCATACAATCTCCTATAAAAAAAGAGAAGTAATAGCCAAAGCGTCGTTAGTTTTGGCGTAGGGCATGAAATGTGCCATCTTACTAAATCGATCCACAACAACCATTACAGAATCTTTTCCTTAGATAGTTCTCAGCAGTCTGAAAATAAAGTTCATACTTAATTTAGTCTACAGCCTCGTTGAAACAAGTAGGGGCATTGTTTTCCCTTGTTATGCTTGGCACTTAATCTTTTTGCACACAGCACAGCTTTTGACCACTCAATGCATATCTCTTTGCATTCTCGGCCAAAAGAATCGGTCATTCAATAGTTCATAAGTCCTCTTCTCACTAAAGTGCCTGAAAAGTCCTTTGCTATGGGCTTCCCTAATTAGTAATTCCCTTAAGGAACAAGTTGGCACATACAGTTTCCCTCTTCGAAACAGATAGCCATCTTGTACATAATACTTGTCCACTATTCTCCCATCTACGCATCTTGAAATTATTGGTCTGAAGTGTAGATCCTTAGAGTACTGTTCTTTGATACTCGCAAGACTAAATAGTTTGGTCTGCAGTTTTGATAAGAGTGCATGCCTCTTCGAAAGAGCATCTACAACTACATTGTTCTAACTTGTATTTGATCACAAAATTGAATCCTTCAAGGAATTCAACTCATCTCGTCTGTCGCTTAGATAGCTTGGTCTAACTTTGAAGGTACTGCAATGACTCGTGGAAAGTATATATGACAAATTCTCTTGGCAGTAGATAGTGTTACCATACTTACAATGTGTAGATTAGTGCTAAGAGCTCTTTATCATACATAGAGTAATTTAATTGGGGTCCTTGGAGTTTCTCACTATAGAAGGCAATTGATCAACCTTCCTGCATCAAAACAGTGCCTATTCCAATGCTTGACACGTCGTACTCTAGCTTAAAAATTTTATCGAAGTCAGGTAGCATTAACATCGGGGCGGAGGTCAACCTCTTCTTAATCTCAGCAAAACTCCTCTCCTCCCTTTCTCTCCATCGGAAGTTAGTGTTTTTCTTCGTTAATTCCATAAGTGGCGTAACAAGGGTATTGAATCTCCTAATGAACCTTCGGTAAAACGAAGCCAGTCTATGAAAACTTTGCACGTCGGCATAAGTAGTAGGGGTCAACCACTCAATAATCACTTAGATCTTCTCATCTTCAACTTGCAAGCCTCCTTCATTGACTATATAGCCCAAGAATACCGCTTCCTCCTAGCAAAAGCAACATTTCTTAAAATTGTCGAATAGTCTCTCGATACGAAGGATATCTAGGACTGTTCTGATGTGTTCACAGTGACTCGGCATGTCTACATTGTAAATTAGGATGTTGTCGAAGTACACCACAGCACACTTTCCAATAAGATGTCTTAGTACATGGTTCATAAATCTCATAAAGGTGCTTGGGGCATTCGACAAGCCGAAGGGTACGATCATCCACTCGTATAGTCCATGTCGAACCATGAACGCAGTCTTCTATTCATCTTTTGGCCTCATGCGGATTTGATGGTAGCCAGACTTAAGATTGATCTTGCTAACAATTTTGGCTTAACTCATTTCATTCAACATGTCTTCTAACTTCGGAATCGGATACCTTTATTTGATCGTGATTTTGTTCACGGCTCGATTGTCAACACACATCCGTCAGGTTCCATTCTTCTTTGGTACTAGAAGTATAAGTACAACACAAGGGCTGAGACTCTTTCTCACCTATCCTCTTTCTAGCAACTCATTGACTTAACATTGAAGCGCAAAAGCTTGCTCTAGATTCATGCGATAAGCTAGCTTGTTTGGCAGTGGAGTGCCGGATACTAATTCAATGCAGTACTTTATACCTCAAGTCAGGGGCAACCCTTTTGGCAACTGTTCAGGAAACAAGTCGGCATATTCATCCAATAGTTTCTTCATTTCTTGAGGTAAATCATTCCGCTTTTTCATTTCCAATAGTTGCCTGATCAACAAGAGGGTCGACTCATTGACATTAACAGCCTCTCAAAGCTCGACTCTACTCATCACCAAGGCCTTTTTCGATCCTCGAGTAAGTTTTTTTTTTGTAATTTGTGAACTTCGCTCGACGGCATTGGATTTAGCGTGATCTTATGATCATCCTTTTTGAGTACGTAGGTATTCCTGTAACCGTCGTGGATGACTTTCCTATCAAATACCTACAGTCTTCCTAACAATATGTAGGACGTACACATGGGCAATACGTCGCAAAGAATCTGGTCGGATCGGCAATAGTATTTACCGAGTAACGTGTAAGGCTCCCTTTTCACTTAATTAGTGCAACTAGTACGACTTTGGGTATGCAACAGTCGGTAACCTTAGTTTTGAAATGAGGTCGGTTGACGCCATATTGGTATAGCTCCCATTATCCACGATGAGGGCGCATGTCTGATCATTTACCTTGCAGGTGATATGAAATAAGTTTTCTCTTTGCTCCTCTTCCCATGAGGGTTCTACACTCATAGTGTATCGAACAACCATGAATACCTGGTCCAAGTCCTCGGCATATAAATCTTCCTCAATCAACTCTCTCTTTACATTCTCATTATCGGCATGAACCCCTTCCCCAGGTTCCTCATCTATACTTTCTATGTTTAACTTCGGGATGTCTCCCTTGATGACCATCGTCCTTCGATTTGGGCACTGAGTAGCCATATGTCCAAATCCTTGACACTTGAAGCACTTAATCTGGCTGATCTTTCTACCAGTGCCCACACATTTTCCGTTCAACATGACATTGTACTCTACTATAGTTACACAAGGCATCGCCCACTTAACCCATTGTGTGTTCATTCCTAGCCTTAGGAGGATTACTTCCAAGAAGTCTCACTCTACTCTATCATATGCTTTATTCATATCAATTTTTAGGACTTACCCATAATTCTTACCCCTTTTCTTACTCTTTAAAGAATGAAACATTTCATAAGCTATCAGTGTATTATCATGAATTATACGTCTTGAAATAAAAGCAGTCTGATTCTCGATTACAAATTCACTTAGAAAAGGCTTTAAACTATTTACCAAAATCTTAGAAATGATTTTATATATGAAGTTACACAAGCTTATGGGGCGGAAATGATCAACAGACTTAGAGTTAGGGACTTTTGGAATAAGAATCAAATTGGTGTTACTAATAGGGTTAGGAATGTGACTTGTAACAAAGAAACTCCAGATTGCCTCAACAACAGCTACTCCTATAATGTTCCAATAGCTCTGGTAAAATATTCTTGAGAAACTGTTGGGTCCTAGAGCTCCAAGCGTGCACTCCCCCCCAGTTACAAGACTACTTTTTTTTTTATTTCAACCCCATCTACCTTGTCACATAAGGTTTTGTTTGCCTCCATTTTGAAAACTGGCAAAATCCAGTCAAGGCAGCTACCCTAATCCTTATTCATGCATTTTTCAAAGAATCTTAAATGGAACTGGATACATTCCCTTTTGATTCTACCCTCATCCATTAGCCACACTCCATTAACATTTTTGAGTTTTAGCACTTTACTCCTCTGTATTCTAGCTATTGTAATGTGATGAAAGAAGGACATTTTTTTTATTACCATAATTTAACCATTTTATACACAATCTTCGATGCCAAAATTTTTCTTTCCTACCCCATAGATCTTCTAGCTGTTCAATTATCTCCTCTTCATCTTCATCAACTTGCCCAACGTCCGTATTTTGTGCTTCACTTAACCTTTTCATCAATTTATCTATCTCGACTTTAGTGTTTAACACTACTAATTTACTCCATTTTGATAATTCTTAGCTCATATTTTGAGAATTTGTCCAAACTGCTCAAGATTGTCCCCTACATAATGATTCTAACATCTACCAATGACTTATTCACACTCTTTAAACTCTCTCCAAATATTTTCAAGTCAGAATCATTTTGAACCTTTATTGTCCTTACAATTGGTATTAAGGGTTGGAGCTACATGATTTGATCCAAGTGTACGACAATGTTCAATTTGAGTATTAGGAAACATCTCGATCCAATCAACTGAGGCAAGCCCTTTATCAATTCGTTCCTTCACCAACATACCACTAAAACGTTTGTTTAACTATGTGAAATGCTATCTAATATATCTTAGGTCTTGCAATCTTGCTTTAAAGATCATGTTTTTGAATTCATCCATTTATCTCCTATCTCTTGCCCTTCCTCCGCTCTTCTCTTTGGGATCAACAATTTCATTAAAGTCTCCCATGCACAACCACGGTCCTTTAAAGTAACCTGAACAATGCACAATATCTTTCCATAATTTCTTTTTCTTTTTCAATGAAATTGCTATGCACATAAATCCATGAGATATGTGCCAACAATGAGCCATCGTTATGCTACACTTCAATTATAATACAGTGTTTCCTTGCTTCTAAAACTTCAATTCTCACATCATTAGTCCATTAAAGAGCCATTCCCGTAGATAAAACCACCAGAGGGACATAGAACTCATTAAGGTATCTTTGTCTATATTGAATTCTATCCACAACATTATTCTTATCTTTTGTTTCCATAAGGAAAATAATCAAAGGATTGTGTTTATTCAATATTTACCCTAGATTTCAAATTGGCAAGGAGTGATTGATTCCTTGACAATTTCAACTCATTAGCATTATGGCCCTCGTGTGGCTGTTATAGGCTAACTATAACCACCTTGTTTATTTTCAAGACCAGCCATTTTAAATTCGATCTCAAATAGAGTAGATTGTTCTAGCTTATCCTCCAACTTTTGAGCTTTACTTTTCCTTCCTTGCTTTGTTTTTTAACTGTTTCTACTTAGTCTAATGTAGAATTGGTTCTCACTTTCAAGTTCAAAGGGTTTGTTGTCAACCTAAGCTTCTTTTCTCTGGTTTGAAGGAGTTCTTCCTTACTTCTTTTTAAGTTTAATTTACCCATTACTTCAGCCATATTGTTTGCTAAAGTTTTTTCAATTAGACTAATTAACGATTGTTTAGCCTTCTCTATAAGTGCTAACTTGAGCTCATCAAAAGTGAATTCCACATAATAGATGGAAGGCGAGCGTTGCATATCAAGTTTGATTGGTGATATTGTAGGAATTTCGGGGTCAATTGAAACTAGGCAAAGAATGGTTATTTTTTATGGGAATGAGATAGGGTCCATGGGTATAGGGATGTAAGGGTAATGTTATGTGGGTCTATGTTTGATAGGAGAGGGGGGGGGGGGGGGGGGTAAGGAGGGAGGTGCTTGGGGAACCAAGGATAAGGATAGATTGATGATGATAGAATGGGAGGAAGATGTTGATTAGTAGCTAGTGGTTGTGGGTTGTGATGTAGAGTTTCTTAGATGACAATTGGATTTGGTTGCTAAAATGTGTTCTACTTCCCTAAACTTCACCTCATGTTCAACCTTAGTGCTCAAGTACATGTCATTTTTCCTCCAACTGCTATTAGTGTCACTCCTTGCTCTCTATCCAGACTAAAAACCATTTCAAACTACTAGGGCTCTAAGATTGGGTCCATATCCGCTTCTTGACCTTACTTACTACTCACAAAATCTTTTTAGGTGTCCAAGCTTTCCACACTTGAAACAAAAATCAAACAATTTTTCATATTTAAATTAGATTTTATACCTTTCTTCATCCTCTCTCTTGATCTACATATCTTTCTTTAAGAGCTTGGTTACATCAATTTTCACATGGATTCTAAGGAAAGTTCTTCGTAGTCCATTCTTTAGCTTGACCGAGTCGTAGTCTATCAACTTTCCAAGAGTTTCCCCTATTATTTTTGCATTCTTGTCCAACATTTGGTTAAGCTTTAGCTCATGAATTTGGATCCAAAATGCAACTTCTTTTAATTTCACTTTCTTTACATTGAGGTCACCCTTCCAATCTTCCATTATGAATAAACGACCAAAAACTGACCACGGACCTCCTTTTTCCTCCTTTCTCATTGTGTCCATATTCCCAAAGGAAATTAGGTATTTGTTAAGTCTGGCTACGTTGAAAGTAACTTCTCCACAATCTTTCCATGCTTTTCTCAATATGTTCATTACTACTTACCTATTCAAAGCTTTGTCAACTACAACTCTACCAACTACTAAAGATTCTTCTTCTCTTACAAAATCCAATATGGTCTCTAAGAAGACACTCCCCTCCTTATTAAGGTCCTGCTCTTGGAACACTATAGGAGCTTTGCCTTCGTTGCAAGCATCCATGATAAATATGTGACAACAAAGTTTAGCTACTAAAGTGTGGTTTTAAAATGTAAGAATGACTCTATGTAGATGTGAATAAAAGTTTGGGTATCCAGATGCTAATAAGGCTAAAAAAAGTGAATACAAGAGAGTTAGATGGAAGATTATGCTTCAATAGGTTGCAAGCACACTGAGTAAAGCCTTTAAAGTAGGCTTATTACCCAAAATCGAGTGCAACTCACTAGTTTGATGCAAACTCAACTGAGTAGTCAAGAAACAAAATGGCAACTGTAAGGTATTCTAACTAAACTTAAATGTAATGAGCTTTTTGGATTAATACCACAAAACTCAATGTTGCTACATATATTATTGCCCTTTTTTTCCTCTTCTCTATCTAAATTTTAAGTATCTCTCTCTTTTTTTTTTTTTTAATTTTCTATGATTTCTTAGGTTGTTTGCAAAGGTGTTGTAGGCTAGGGAAATTTAGGGTTTTAGGTTTGTACATGTAATATGCTTTTTTATAATGATAAAAGCAATGACAATCATGTACAAAATGCAATGCAGCGACTCATAACAGGGTAGTGGCGTAAGCTGAAAAAGCATGATCCTGAAGAAAAACCTCTCTCTATAAGCTAGAAAGAGAAGTGCTCTTACCGACCTTTCATTGAAAAAGAATAGATTAAAAATAAAACAAAGGGTAAAAGGAAAACACGTGTGATGATAAATACACAACATTAATATAATTCATTAACTAGTTAAGTTACCTATTTGATCTTCTTAAGTGAAACTCATTATATGGGAAAAAAATGCATGCAGATTCTATATAAATAAAGTTTTTATATTCTCAACCATGCTGCTAATCTATGTTTCCACTAATTACATACATAATGAATATTCTGTATTTTAGTCTTTTTATCGTATATAGTGGCATATGATGAAAATATAGACAAGATCTCAAAAAATGGATGATAAATTAATTATATTAGTTTGATGTACACATCCACAAGTTGAGACATAGAAGGGGTAATATAAGAAAAAGAAAATCAGAATTTTGAGTTAAGAGTTGATAAAATAACAAAGGTGAATTCATTAGGATTGATCTTATTAAGTAGCGATTAGCTTTTTTTTGGAGTCAAATTGAAAGGGTATCAATCATAACTTATTCATTATAAATCCTATTATCAATTTCGTGTTGTAGGAAGGGAAGTCTAAATTCCACTACATTCCCTAATTCACTTGAAATGATATCTTATTGAAGTTGCATCCTTATCTTAATGGTAGGGATGCGTTTGTTTAGTGGAACACATTTTCTTTTTCTACAATCATTACAATAAAAACTTCAAATTTCGTTAAAACTTAGTAATTTACTAGTTACGGTTTCTAGCAATAAGTGTTCATGGGAGATAAAACCGCTAATTATCGGTACTTATAATTAAAATATCACGAAAAATATTATAGAGAGTGAGGAAAAGTGATTTACCTGTTGTTAAAAATAAATAATATATATATTCCTCGTTTGCTAATACTATTTTCCATTACAATAAAACACCATGATGTATGATTGCCCACTGTCAATTAAATGCCCTTAAAAAAAATTAATTAAAAAGAGGGATAATAGGTAATTTTACACCCTAAATCATTTGATTGCTAAAATAATTATATTGCATACTTCAAGTGTAGGTTAATAGGACTTCTATCTTACCTTTGCAAAGAAATAAAATAAAAAGCAAAACCATAGCATGTCTTATTGTTGGCATGTACAAGATTAAGGGTCCATCTCTCTCTCTTTTCTTTGTTTTATTACCAAGTTAAGCATAAAAAGATATTAATAAAAAAATCTGTTACATGAAAGCAGACTTACGATCGAGAAACATTAAGACTCAATTTGACTCTTGAAATTACAAGGAAGATAGGAAGATATATAGATTGGAAAGTGTCTAATCCCTGAATTTGTAATTTTGTAAGAACAGGCCCTAAATATTTTATTCTTGTAAGGAATTTTAATCAATTAGGACTGTTGCGAAAGGGAATCATATCAAAGTGAGGTAATGATTTAATTCCTTTGATATATTTTTATGGATTTTAAGATCACAACAAGTAGGATGGATTAGAGTTTGATAATGAGATGGACTTATAGGGACGATTAAGTTTTGACATTTAAAATTCATTCAAAAAGGAGTTTTGTTAATTTTTTTTATCTAACCGATTATGGCTAATTTAAGTATTAATGGGTTAAATAGTTTTGGGAGCTTTGAAAGTTTAGAAATCAAATTGAAGGAATTGTGTTATCAGTGTAATTTGGAATCAAAGAATCGATTCATCGAATGTGTTAAAAAAATGAACGAAAGAGAGAGAAAACTCCTATTTAACTATTTGTTAAAAGTCATTAAGTTGATATTATATGGCTAACCAATTAAAGTTTATAGATAGTTATATAATAAGTTATTATAAAACTAATAGTTGCTCGCGAATAAGTAGTAGGAATATTATTGTTATTATCTGTTGATGCTAATTATAAACACTTAAGAACGGTAAACCTAAAGTTTGAGTATAGAATTAACCAAATATTACAAGTACAATAACTTTAGGTACTTAATCAAAATCCATCAATAGGCTATGATCTTAGATTTTATTTACGTATAGATTTATGATATGATGAGTATACGAGTGTACTGGGATTATGTGCTTTTAGTGAAAAGAAAAGTACAAACTTCGTCGGTACAGGTTACTTACTTTCGTGTGTCGGAATAATTAAATAATTTGAACTTGAAGTAAGCTTGGACTTTAAAAATGCTTGTACCGCTTGTGCTTGGGTTTGGCCATACATTGGTGGGGTTTAGGATGATGGCAGGACATTTAGTAATCTTTGCACAATACTGTCCCTTGTGAAGTCTCACACTAAGATGACCCAATTAGATTCTAGGAAGGGTTACTTGAGTATTGAGTACCTACATGAATATTATGTGGTATTATTTATAAATGTGTACTAGAGTTATGGGTATCCATATATTGCTTGATTGACTCAATTAAAGACAATTAAATAGATGGTTGTTACATTTATTCATTTAATATTAGTATATAAATAGAATTATTTGATCATGCTTATATCTATGTTGTATTTTGTATTATTTTAGCTCACTTCTTATTATTTTTTTAGGTACAGGTATTTGAGTAGAAATTTTAAGTTCCATCGATTTTGGATTCAATAATCAAGATTACTATGATGGAGAGTGACAATAGAAATTTCAATTGTGAGGATGATAATTGTGTTATTAGAGTTTCATGGTATAATTAGTAAGTTCTTATTTAGAAGTTTATCAAATTTACTTATTGTTATTTTGGGTTACTTGAAGATTAAATTTTATTAAGAATATTTTATAGATTTCAGCAAATATTCGAATATTTAAAGGTTTACATTTAACATATCTTTAGATGAAAGGGATACATGGTAGATTGTAACATTTTAGGTGTTAGGGCGTTACAATTTGTCAATTTTATCTTAAGAGAATTCTACATAATCTTTAACTAATTGTGAGTTTTTAATTATAGAAAATGACAAAAATATTCCATAGAAGATTCCCTATGAAATACACACTTTAACACATCCTATTGAAATGAAAGAAGAAAAGAAAACTATACTTTTGTATATATATATATATATATAGAGAGAGAGAGAGAGAGAGAGTGAATCTTTGATAGCCAAAGAACAAATAAGGGCTTAAAACTTTGAAGAATAGTACAATTATTATATAAGTCAATATCTTATTAATATTTACACATAATATACACATAATATATGGCGTGTAATAATCATTGAATCTTTTTTTAATAGTATAACATGTTGGTAGGAAAAAAAAAAGAAAGGAAAAGAAAAAGTATATACTAGAAAGAATAATCATGTGAGTGGAATCTTTATGGTATTAGTAAGATACCGTAGGTGTTGGATATTTTTACTTCCCCTTCATATAGATTTTGACAAAGAAAACGTAAGTAACATATTTTTGTTAACAATCAGCTAGTGTGTAGCAGTACTTAACATGTCCAAAAACAAAGAAATGTAGTTGATTTGAAAGTTCTTTTGTTAACTATTTCAAATAATAATACTCGATTGGAGCTTTCTAATACAGGAAGAGAATTAAAAGATATATAATTTTAACTAAAGTTAACTTGTGTATATTCCTATCAGTATTTTACATAATTTTTTGTGATTTTTTCAAGTGCAAAATTTATTTGTCAAAAAAAAAAGGGAAAAAGTACAAAAAAATCCTCAATGTTTACTTCATTTTCTATTCCAGTCCTTAATATTTTTAAATTTTCATTTAAGTCCTTAACATTTGTAAAAATTTACACATAAGTCTATTTAACTGACGTGTTAGATTTTAATTTAGAAAAGTACAAAAAAATCCTCAACATTTACTTTTTTTTCCTATTTTAGTCCTTAATATTTCAAAATTTTCATTTGAGTCCTCAATATTGCAAAAATTTATAAAATAGTTCTTTTAACTGATGGCATTAAACTATCATTTATACATTGATTAATAATAATATTTGTTGATCCATATATTTCTTTTAAATAAATAATATAATAAAATATAAACATTAATTAAGGTATTAAAAAAGTTATAGAAAATATTAAGAAATAATGAAAAATTATAAAAAAATGGAAAAATGAAAATATTTAAAATAAAAAAAAAATTACTTAGATAATATATTTATATACATATATATTAATATTAATTTTAAAATAAATTAATAAAATAAAAAATTTGCAAAAAATATATATCAAAAAAGCAAACTTGACCATCCAAGGGAATGGGGAGGTCAATGACTTTTATTAGTTTAGTTTAAAATTAATATTAATATATACATGTACCTATGTATATATATATTATTAAATGTATTGTCTTAGTAATTTTTCTTAGTTTTGTAGTTTTTTCTTATTCTTCATTTTTCCAATTTTTTGATAAATTTTCATTATTTTTTAATATTTTTTATCATTTTTTAATTAATTTTAATAATTTATTATATTAGTCATATAAAAGAAATACATGGACTAATAGAATATTGCTACATGTTAATGTATAAATAATAATTTAATGCTATTAGTTAAAAAGACTAATCTATAAATTTTTTATAAATGTTAATGACTCGAATAAAAATTTTAAAATGTTAAAAACTAAAATAGAAAAAGAAGCAAACATTGAAGACTTTTTTATACTTTTCCAATTTAAAATTTTACCTACCAATTAAAAGAACTTATTTATAAACTTTTGCAAATGTTGAGGAGTTAAATGAAAATTTTAAAATATTAAAAGTCAAAATAAAAAATAAGATAAACGTTAAGAACTTTTTTGTATCTTAAAAAAAAAAAGTGTAAAAGTTAATCCTTAACATTTAATTGCTTTTTTATTTAAGTCTTTAACCAATAGGTTTAAGCTATACTTTAAATAGAATAATACAATGTAAAAATTGGGGTTCGTCCTTTTTTTACCTTTGTTTCAATAGCTTCCAGTCAAGCTTGAATGACTAGTCCAGTAAGTGATTTAAAGTTTGATGACAATATACTACTTGCCCTTCTTTTTGCTTAGCTTAATAAGGGATCCAAGTGACCGGTGAATAAGGAATACAAATTCAATCAATTTTAGTGGATTAAAAGCATATTTCTAAAGAATGCAAAGCTTTACTCTTCCGACTTACTACAATGCAGCCACATCTAGATATTATATGATTATCGTATTTTTATAGTATAACACTTAATAAATTCATTATCTATTATTTGGTTTGCATATTAACCCAAGTTATTGCAGAAAAAGGGCTATTTAGATATTAAACTAAAATATAGAAGAAAAAAAATTATACCTTATATTTGGTGGTAAAAAATCCATTTCATGGTTCAAAAATAACCTAACACTACATTATCAAATCATTAACTAACTCAATATCTCTCTCTCTCTCTCTTTTAGTATAGTATTTATGAATATCAAATAGCAAATATCATAAAAATCCATGTCCAAATACTATACATGTGAAACATAGTACAAAAATAATTATACTGTATACTATCCAATTCTCTTTATATCATCCCCTTTCACATCTAACACTACTATATAATCCATCACTTATAGATGTCTTAACCCTGAAGACTTGACTTCGCACCACCTTCCTTCTCAATTTCCTCGCCACTACAATGCTCATTGTCATGGGACCAAAAATTGGTTTTATATTGATTTCTTATTGATTGATTTTGATGAAATCCATGCTAATGGACTATAGCCATTGCTTTGCAGGCTCAACATCAGGATCTTTCAATGGAGCTTTTTGGCTGCATGTTCGATCTATTCATTAACAAGCTTTATTGTCGTTTTACAATGTATACATAATAATTCAAGAGTGTCTCAACCGTGTTTAGAAATCCAACCAATATATATCCTATGTCATAACATTTTTCTTAAACACCTGCTTCAGCTCTGTTAATGGGATGTAAATTTACAATAATACCTTTTACATTAAAGATCCGTAAACTTTAAAAAAGGAAAATGAATCTGAAACCCCAAATCATCAATGCAGAATCATAGCAAGTGAAATTTTAATTAGATAGCATACTTAGCAATCCTAAGATTTGGGTGCAAAGTTGCGATAATGGCTAAATTGGAGTTAACCAATGCAGTATTTTCACTTCTCATCTTTCATTCATGGAAATGCTTAAGAATAAGGCCAATATGGTAATATATAGATTCATCCAACCTTTTCCTTCTACGTACTTCTGTTTCGCATTTTGTCAATAATTACATTAATCATTAGCGCTCACTCTTTGTATTTGCTTTTCCAAATCATTAGTAAAGGAATGAAAATAAAAATATTCTCTTTGGAAGTATTCTTTCTTGCATTGTGATTCTAAAACTTCTAGATGATAGATATTGTTATAGTAATTGTAAGACGTTATGGCAAATAAACATAATTACGACTTCTTCTCACTATGATCTACTATTTATATCATAACTTAGCTAGTATCCGCAACTACATTCGCTACCTCAAAACTAGGGCATTGGATATACATCGAGTTTCAACCAAACACCCAGTATAAAAATCTTTTTGTTTTTTTTAAACAATCAATGCAAATGGCACTTTGTTTATATATTTGGGCTCAATATCATAAGTTAAATTTTAACTTTATTACTTTTTATAATTATATATTTAAAGTTTCTATTATTTTAATTAGACACTCAACTGATAATTTAATTTCACTATCTACACCTCAATTAATTTTAATTTACATCATTAATTTAATTAACACAATTAGTTAATAAAGTACCAACCTATAGCCTAAGAGAGTCATATGCTATATTGTGGTTACCAATCACCTCCTACAAAATATTAAGTTGCGATTCACTTTAAAAATATATATCACAACATTTATTGATAAGTATCCAATTAGCTGATCATGCTAATTAAATTAATTGATATATAGATAGTAATAAATAAATTTTTAATTAAATGTATGATTAGATAAATCAAATTTTAAACATATAATTATAAAAAATAATAAGAATATGACATAAATCGTGATATTTTCTCATACATTTATTAGAGCATATAAGTACACAAGGCTAAGGGATGTGGATATACGAGGGTTACACCTACGTGCTTTTTTTTAATTATGAAAGGAAGGACATTCAACTTTTTATTTTATTTTATTTTCTCAACAGGCAAACCGCTCCATCGCTCATAACTTTTTAATCACCGCGTCCTTGTAAGTGGCTAGCCCATAAAACTCCACCGGTAAGAAACATAGCGATACTTCGTCCATCGCGGAGTGACGTAGGACTCGGTTTTTACAAATGTCAGTGACAATCACAACAGCAGGGCCATTTTTTGTGCTAAATTCTTGTCATGTCCCGAGCTCAACACACGAACATGTTTCCTGAATGGAGCCGAGGAAACGGATACCCATAATGCCAAAGTGGATCTACTTTTTTTTTTTTTAATGATTTTTCGAATATTTTATGTTTTTTTAATATATTAAGTTTATAAAATTAACATTTATGATCTCATTAAATAACTTTATAAATTAAAATTTTAATTAAGCCAACTATTAACGCTATAAATTACTCCTACAACCACTATAATTTATAGTTTTAAAACATACATAAGAAACCTTTTAATATCTCCCGTCTCATCTTTCTCAAATATTGTAATATTTACCCTTAGAATTAAGTAGGGAAAAGGAAAAAGAAATGCAAATAAAAAAAGCGATATTTGAAAAAATAATCTCAAAAATACTTACATTTGAAATCTTCTCTTGAAGAAGTGATTTTAGTATACATTTACTCAAGAGATGATTTTAGTACAAATTACTTCATTATATCTACATTTTATATTTTTGTTTACTCCTTCACTTTAAATTTAATTGAATCTATATGCGATTATAGTTGAAAATTGCATTACTTTAAATTTAGTGAAGCCAATGCACGATTTTAGTTGAAAACGTATTCGAAACATGATGTTTAATAGACAGGTATATTTTTTTAGTCAATCAATAAAATTATATCCGGTTATTTATTTGTGAGATTTTCGGTTTTGTTTTATTTTAGTACTACATAGATACACGTTTTGAATCGATATCGAAAATTGTTGATAACTTTAAATTATGAAGAAATAAAACCATTAAACGAAATATAAATAAACTGTCAAAATAACTAATAGTGTTTCTAAAATAAAGAAACTAAATCAAAAGTGAAATATACAAAGCTAATAACGTTAGCATCATCATTGAGGCAGTAACTGAGCATCCTGAGATTCTACATTGTCTTGTGGCTGAATTATCTGAGTTGCATTTAGCTGTGTGATTTGTCCATCGTCTTGCCTGTAAGCATTCGAGAACTATCCATGCATGGGGATTGAAGAAGGGTGCATCTACGTAACTCCCTCGCCCATATTGTACTTAGGATCTCTAATCGGCTTCCTCAATGGTGCAGGTAGGTGGGGGTGGTATGAAACTGACTAATGGAGGTCTCTCCAATGACAAGGATATGACACATAAGATCGTCGGAGCTCTCCTCGATAAATGGCCTATGGAACTCAAATCCAAGTAGTCTAGGAAATATTAGCGGTGAAAAGTGTAGAGGAGAAGCATCGTCGCGAATCTCTATATCAGGTTGTCTAAGTCTTTGGTCCCTGACTCGACGATGACCACGTACCCCATGACCCTTAACTCTCTATAGCTCATCTAATGGGGAATCGTCTTCATTGACATTTAGACCAGGTGGAGTTGGGTTGCCTAGGTAGACCTCAACAATCCCTTGGATGAGGTCATCTACTTAGTATTGCTCAAATAATATATCCTCATATGACATGTACGGCACTTTATGTATGAAGTCCGCTTGCATTCCGAACACAAAAGTTTAAGTTGCATATAAATTGAAAAATAAAAGTGTAAATGAAAAAGCAACTGTACACACCATATATATCCAAGAAACCCCAGATTGACCAATATATCAGCGAGTAAATTGCTGGTACTAAGAGACATAGTCAGGATATACACTAAGCAGTGGTCAAACCTAAGCTATCCAGTTTTGGCAATCCTCCGATTATACTATCCAAATTACATGGTAGGTCTCCAAATTTATCTTCATCTTGCCCCTTAGGTCGATATCGTATAGGGTACGTCCTATATTAAGGTAAGCTTGGATATCCTACATCCTACCAAATTGTCGAGCCACATAGTCGAGATAATGCATCTCCACGATGTGAAAACATATAAGCGGTACACGGGTTAGCCATATGTCACTCCCATACTGACAATAAGCTGGCAGTTAAGCAACAATATCATGGTTGTATGGAATCCAAATTACCTAAATTAATGATCGGGATGAAAAAAGTAACAGTTACTAAATGAATAACGAGAACAGTTTTGGTAAATATATACTTGCTTTGGACACTGGCAATTGAATGTATCTCTATGCTGTCCAACTACATATGTGGGTAGCTTAGTCACGTCAAAGTTCGCCCCCCATTTACTCATGAGTGGTCAACCATTAATATTTGTCATAATCCGGTGGTGCAAAGGGGTGATGTGTAGGAAATGCTCCCATGCCTATACCTGTAAAATCACTAATGAACCACTAATCTCTCCTGCATCAACCCTGAAAGACAGGTACAACTGGCAGTATAGTTACACTAAGCAAACTGCTCCCTACACATATCGCTTAATCATGGCGAGGTCGATAGGAAAGGGAGAAACATAAGGTGTACGACATTATCAAAGGTATCTAAGAACAGCATACCCCTGATCAACTATATAATATGTGCCCTTGTGAAGTACTAACTGTCTCCTCGTTTGCATGAAAAGGTAAATCGGTGAAGTTATCCTTCAATTATAACAACTTCAATCTGCCACCTTTTAAGGTACTCTTTGGTGAGCGAATTCCTAATAGGCAGTGACATATCTCGATCTACTCAATAGAAGCTGTCACTCCAGTAATTGCATCACCATCGGCTAGCAGACCTATGAGTAAAGATCTATCCTGTAGTGTTATCATCATCTCACTAATATGGAAGTGAAATGCATGTGTATCCTCTCTCCATCGCTCAACTAGGGTGGTAATCAAGTGTTAATCCAACTATATGAAGGGAACCTGGTGCACACCAATAAAACCTAACTGCTCTAGATATAAGATCATAAGTGGATCTATCGGGATCTCCCGGCTATCCTGACGCCTAAATATCGCCTCATGTCTACGATACCTAAGCTAGCAGTTTTCCTATAATCAAGAAAAAAAAAATATTGTTACAATTAGTGTAGGAAATGAATAAATTGTAAATATGTTTTCCATTTAATATTCCTTACTTGATCACCCCATACCAGTTTAGATCTATGGGATGGCTATAAGTAAAATAGTAACTTATCTGCCAGTCCTACATCCATCTACTCTTATAAGTATAAAAGAGGAAAAAAAATTTGTAAGTTTACTAGAAAACTCATATGATAAAAACAAAAAGTTAGAAAAAATAACTACTTCTTAAATATATTGCCATATATATAATCAATATATATTATCACTGGTTTTTTCACATTCAATAGGTGAACTATCAGTGGATTCACTCGACGTTGATTATCTTCCTCGTTGCGAACATCTTTTCCCATTATGTCCATCCCCACCGCATAGTCTACAAGTGTAAGTTAACGATTCCTCTCAGATGTCCATCTTGTAAGCCGCACAATCAACTACTAGGAGTTCGATTCATAGAATTTAGGGCGATCGAGCAAACTGTTAGATTCAACTCAAATTCTACGATGAAGCTAAGAATATTAGTAAAAGCGATCATGTAAGTTCAAATTTAAGAAAATAAGTAATAAAATAAAAAAGATATAAAATTTTCAAATTTTAAATATATTACTCGTTATTTATCGAAAATGCGTAAAATATATTCCAATAACTAATGAATCATTAAAGATAAATTATATGCATACTAAAAATCATAAAATAGTTTAAATAATATTTAGGAGTATTTATTTAAATCATATATGAATTCACATGTAGGTAGAAATATGCGTAATTACTTAAAATATACGAAATATGATAAAATAAGGTTAATTAATTAAAGAAAATTCATAAATAATTAAGGAAAAATCAAGAAAATTTAGAAAAGTTATGGAAATGTCTAGAATAGGGCGTGACAAGCAGAAAATTAAAGTAGAACAATTAACTAATAAAAATTAGTCAACAAAAAAGGTAATTTAGAAGAAGATAAGACTTATTTCACATCAATTTAATGCACAAAAAATCCTTAAGACCTCTATAAATAGCCAAATTTGTACAAAGGCTCATTTGGTCAGTTTGAAACCTTAGAAAATTAGAGAGCACTGAAATTTAGAAAGAATTAGGGTTTTTATAAAAAAAAACTGTATAATTAGGGCTTTAGAAGGAAACTCGCATCTAACAGCTACTTGGAAACTGATGGCTACCACTACACTACTCCACCACCACTGCCTAACTTGGTCAACACCCTTAGGGCAGCCGCTGGTGGTGGGAATCCCAATGGCTAGGTGAGTCCAATTCCAACTTGATTTTGTAAAATTTATTAAAATTATTAATTTTACCCAGAAAATTATGAAATTTGTTATTCTGATGTTTAATTGTATGTAGATTTAACAAAAAATAGTGATTAAGTTTAATCATGTCTGTAAATATAGGGTGCTTAAGAAATTGAACAAAACCAAGCATATTTAGAATTAGAAATAAATAGGTTTAAGAGTATAGTTTGGAGCTCAAAATTTTTATATAGACTATTAAGATAATATTAAATAGTGATATGAAGCCATTTTTCTAAAATTAATTTTCTAAAATTTTAAGAAAATTTTAAGCCTTAAAATGATGTAAAAAATGGGTAATTTGGGGTTAATTAAATAATTGAATGAGTAATTGATGATTTAGGGTATAATTATATGTTTTAGGATGTTTAAATCTGATAAAGTATGATACTTGTAGTATGTAGAATGTTAGATGTAATTATTAGGGTATTATGTAGTATACACATAATAGGTAAAAACGGTGTATTTTAAGTTAATTTTGGAAATTAGAGTAATTAGGAGTAAAATCTAATTTAAGATGAATTTATATATATTTTGAAATGTTAATTGATGTTGGGGAATGATATTTGGAGTGGTAAAAATATTATTGTGTATTATGTACATAATAGATAATAGTACATAATATGCAAATATTGAAAATATAATAAATAGAAAATATTAGAATAAAAATTGATATTATACTAATAATAGAAATATATATATAAAATCTAGTAGGAAACTTAAATTAAGATAACTATATAGAATATGTAAAGATTTTCTCATATTGGGAGTAAATTTGGTAGTTAAATCAGGATTAGGATATATCGCATCGATTAGAATACTAGTTAGAGACCAAAAACAATATTAAGGATACTCGAAGATAATGTGATTAATTTCACATTATGGGTCGAAACGAGTTTCTAGGATTCGTGTATAAAATTATACTTAGAAACTGAACTAGAACCTAATTTAAAAATCGATGCGAAAACCGAACCTGAACTTAGCCCCAAACCTAGAATAATTGTAAAAGATTTGAGAACCTAAATAATTTGACATATTAGACCCTAAACCAAAGATAATAATAAGTGTTATAGGATAAAAAATAATATATAACAACTATATGAAAATTGAGATAATATTGGTATTAGAAGGATCATTAATGATGGACTGAGTAAGTTCCTACCTCGAGTAAGCAAGCGGGGAGTCAACGTAAGTTGGGTTTAATACTTCGCCATATTTTGGAGTACTAATTTACAAGACTCAGAGGCTTGAATTGTACTTGATTGTGCTTGTTAGATAGTTGATTGTATGCATGTGCTTATTTTGAGCTATTGATTATGATGTTGATTTGTTGTCTGACTTATATTTGTATGAATTGTATGGAACTATTGATCACCCTTAATTAGACTTAATTAAATTTATGACTTGTAATTATAAACCGAACATGCATAGCAACCCATTAGGGGAATATTAGAATTCTCTGGCCAAATACCGACCCCTTCGAAAGGAATAATGCTAAATAGCACAATTGGTCCCTTCTTCATCCTTAGTCGAACTAAGTGATAGGCGAGAAGGTCACGGCGAGGGTAAAGTCAATGGTTTGAAAGTAATCGCAGGAGGAGCGGTATCTCCATTGCATAAGCCTGAGTTAAGTCGTGAGCTATTACATTAACGAAAACTTCTCAACCGGAATTAGAGTGGGTGCACCTTCTCTAATTTCACGATTGGTTGAACAACATCGTGCGATGACATTTGTTTGAACATGCATTGTACCTAATGATTTGATTGATAAGTGTGTTTATGTTTGTTGTATGGTTTAAGTCTTCATCCCAACTTATTGAGTTGTAGTTGCTCACATCCCTATAACCTTTGTTGTAGATGCTAACTAAAGAGCGGTTTATAATTACCTTGGAGCTAGCAATTGCGGGATCCTAGAGAGTGAGAATATAAATTGAAAACCGGATATACTCTCAAGTTTAGGTTTATATTTAAAGCTTTTAGTATTAGATTATGAATTACTTAGGTAAATTATGATTAAGTGGCTAAATCTTGTAAATATACTTAGATTATTTTAATATAAGTATATATTTTTCTTAAGTTCATAAGTAGATATCATATTTAAATTATGAACTATTTACTTTAAAACGAGTTAGTTATACATGTCTTATGTAAATCAGGTCTAAGATGACGGCTGTATGATTAGCTTCTATTTTAGAATTTTTATACGGCGGGACTGTTATGACTTTGCCACTTTGGGGCATAACAATTCTTAGTTGGTATCAGAGCAAAGTTCTAATGAATGTGCTTTGAAAAATAACAATTTAAAAGAATTGGACATTTTAAGAGTACATTGAGAGTGGGTAGAAATAAGTAGGTATTAAAGTATTGTACTATAACTTATAGGATAAGTAGTGACTATAACATTAAATTGAGATAAGTTATAGAATTTAACTCCAATTATAGGATTGCATGGAGAATTAGTGGTTAGTTGAAGTGATTCGAGTAGAATGAAGGAAAATCCTTGATTCAATATAGAGTTAAGATGTAGAGTATATTGCTTGAAATGGTTGGTTGAGATATGTTAATATTGTAGATGAGATTCTTAAGAAGTTTGTTAATGGAGTTGTGTTGTAATTGATGAGATGTAATGAGGTAATGAGATTTAGGGATAATAATAAAGATTAATTTGAGTTTTAGAATGATAGAGATATGGTGATATGTATTATAGATTAAGGTAAATTGGAAACCTGTAAAATTTTTGAGATGATCTCAGCTTGATGCTTTGTATAAATATGAGATAGTATAATAGAGAGTGAAATAAAGTATAGTGTAGAAGAGGATCCTAAAAAGACAAAACATTGAGAGAGAAACGTTAGAAACTAATTTAGAAATGAATCAAAATCTATACTAGAGGTATAATCCAAACCTAATTCAAGAGTAAATTTTATACAGAATGAGAATACGGTGTACAAGATGATAGATGATGATGGCATTGAGGAGTTTGATAATGATAAGGTATATGGAATTATTACTATTTTTAATTTTCCTATTACAATATAAGGTATCGAATTAATAAGTGGTGATGATAATTAAATGGGAAGATAATGATAGTGGAATTCTTTTAAACGAAGAATTGTTATCGGTGATTTAGATGATGGATACAATATGATGGTTAGGTTCTATCAAGAGTTTGAATTAAACATATGATGAGTTATTCATATAAGTGGACATCCTACTAATCTTTTAATGGATAAAGTCGTGCTCTTTGATAGATCTAAGTTCTTTGAATATGTACATATGTTGTAACATATCATAAACTTGTGATTAAGAGTGAAAAGGGGATCAAATGTGCTTTAGGCGACCAATCTTGGAAGTTCTTTGTATATGTAAGAATAGTAGTGGAACTGTAATATGGGATTACAATTAGGTTATGAATTTTTTAGTCCTTAATGAGTAACAAATTTAAGACTTATATCTTTGTAGTTGTAACTATGTACAGACAAAGTAAAATAAGAATGAAGTGGATAGTAAGATCTTTGCCCGAATGTTGAAGTTACTGATGACTTATCAAATACACCATCACCTAGGCCAATCCCTTAGCCAAATTACATTCTCACTCTATATTACAGACTAGATACCAGCCTGATGATCCGAAATCAAACATATATCGATACAATCTCTTATAAAGTGCATGAGAACATACGTTATGAATCAACCCCAGCTATTGAAACATTCCTCATCAACTAGGTTGAAACCAAGTGGGATTATGTGATTTTGACCATCAACTCCTATCATAATCGGCAGTTTTCTACTTGAACTTCCCATACATGAATGTTTTGTCAATCGTAACTACAGGCCTGCAATGTATAAATACCTCAATGCATAACACGAATGCCCAAAGGACTTTATTGAAGAACACATGCCCGACAGTATCACTGTCTCGCCATTTCCATGCTACCATAGTACAGGGATTAGCCTCTCAAATCACATTTAGTAGATGTGCGAACACCACATATGATTCTTTCCACTTATCGTAAACCTGTTCAATCGCTTTGCGCTTCGCTTCCTTAATTCTCTTAATGTGGATAATATAACCATATTACTTACAAATAATCGCCTGCAAGTGTCTTATCTTAACGCTTGGTGACTCTTAAACATTCTTAATCATAAAGTAGAATAGCATGTTTAATTCCAATTTCAAGTGGTCTAAGCTAATTGTAGGATTGAGGTACGTGTATGAACCCACAAACTTGGTTATCACAAAGCATCCTACATGTTGCTTCTTAAAAGCTCAGAGTCTCCACCTACAGCTCTTTTTTCTAATGAATGTATTTGATAAATCATAACGTTGGTTTGAACTTCTTTACAATGAAGTTACGATGGTTCATGACATAATGCAGCCTCACAGTCCTTCACAATGAAGTCATGGTGGTTCATAACATGATGCAGCCTCGTAACTATCTGTAGATATTTTTTACTTTCGAACCACACGCCTACTTTCAATTCATCACTAAAGCTCCATTTACTATTACTTATATTATTATCAGCCACCAGTCCATCCCTTACACTTGACGTGCAGAAAGGTATAGGTTCCGACATACCAACTACATCTACAGATGTTGATAACCCATGCCACCAATCATTTTGTCCATGTGACCTTTGTAATTCTTCCACTTTTTGCAACCAACATTCACTCGAGCCAATGTCCGCATCACAATCTACATCATTGGAATCTTCATCAATGTCAATAAATGCCGGTTCATTCTTTACATCAGTATCTCTATTTGACTTACTAGTGATCAAGATATTAGGTTCACTGGACATGCAACTAGTGCTCGATATGTGCCTCGATAGGATTGCTTAAGATTCGAACACCTCGATTTTAACTTGCAATCCAATGTCATCGTTGTGTCGTTTGACATTGTCCTCAATTGCGATCGGATTTATCAGTAGTAAATTCACTTCATGAATTTTAATATGTATTTTTGCAAAACCGCTAACTCTACCGCGCCCTACTAAGGAAGCTATCAACTATTGGACATCATAATCATTGTTAATGGGGATAGCATAGAACATGTCTCTAGTCTCGCCTACAAGGGGACATCTATGAATCAGTTCGATTTGGTGTGTTGTTATGTCAACCCAAAACTGATTACATATCATTCCAACTACCTGGTCATACATGGCCCCAAATGGAACTGCAACTATTATTTTCGGGCACTTGTCATACCATACCCCATCCTCTCCTTTTATAATATTTCCACTAACATAGCAAACCAACCTCATATTATCCATTGTACACATGTTTACCGCATCAACTGCATAAACTTTCGCATGCACGTGTACAAATACTACCTTATATTAGCAAATACTAATTTCTTTTCACAGCTAATATTATGAAAGCTAATAAGTCTTATTGCACAAAATATTAGTAAATAATAATATTTATATTATTCGTTGTACCACTAATTTCTTTTCATAGCTAATATTATGGAAGTTGATGTGTATAATTAACAACCAATTGTTTGGTTACTTGCATTATGTAGGAATTTGTCCTATGTAATTACTAATTAAATAATCTTGTTAAGTCATCATTCAAAAAATTATATAATACTAATATCTATGTTATTGTTATGTCATTATTTCATTACTCTTTTTCGAAGTATACATACCACCAATAATTATTTTGTAGTAAAGTTTAAAAATCTCATATAGTGAATGTTAAGAATACTTCTTAGTAGCATCATTATATATGTATTATAATTTACAATAATTAGTATAATTTTTTTAAAAATAACATATCGCATACTTAATACAAATCAAAATGAACATAAAATTACTAGTATATAATAATTTACCATCATGCATTAAGTGATAATACTATTTCTTCAAAAAAACATACCCTTAAAACAAATCAAACGAGTAAAAATCATACGTTTTTGTAGTAAATTTTAAAATAACATATCACATAAAAACGTACAGACTTGTCTAAAAAATTATCAGTATACAATAATATACTATCATGTATCAAGTCATAACATTATTTCTTCAAAAAATATATACATAAAAGGAATCAAACTTAGTAAAAATCATACTTTTTCGTAATAAAGTTTAAAATAACATATTATATGCAAACGTACACATTTATCCCAAAAATTATTAATATACAATAATGTACCATATGCATGAAGTCATAACGTTATTTTTTCAAAAAAAAAAAAACATATACTTAAAACAAATTAAAATGAGTACAAATTATACCTTTTCCTATTTCAATGTCTAGAGAGAAGAGAAAGCAATGATAGTATATCGATTGTCTCCTTGTTTCCAAAAAACTTCCCACGTTATAGATCTACACCTCGTGACTACTTTGATTCTATGATTGATTCATAAAAAAAGGGACTTAGATTGTTAATTTGGTTGAGGGTTTTCTCGAATGGTTGAAGACAGAGAGAGTGTTTTTCAAGAATTGTTCGCATGCAAATGAGGAAAAAAAAAAGGCTTGGCTAACATTTATGCTCATAGAAATTATCTTTTCAAAAAGCGATTTCAAATATAGTATTTATGGGATTATTTTCCCAAATGCCGCATTTTTGTAATTTTTTTTTCATTTTTTTTTCCTTTTCCCAATTATGTAAGCTCTATCCAATACTAATAGGTATTCAAAGACTTCATTGTAATTTAACTAATGATTACAATTTTTCTCACTAATCATACCTTCAGAAATGGTAATTTTCCGTAAGTTTTATAATTTCCTTTTGTAATCATTTCACAATTTGGATTTTTTTTTAATTTTCATTTCTTTGTTATTGTATATTAATCTTCACTTTTATTACTATATTTTCATCGCCTATTTATCATTTTCCTCTTCTTTTGTAATACTCATCAATTTGTAGTTAGTTTTGCATTTTATTGCGAAATAATCATCTATAGAGCAATACGTACCAATGTACTTTTTTAACGACAAATGTGTATCAAAGATTGCGGAAAAACAAAATAAACAATATATAGTAAGTCCTAAATTTAATAATAGTTGGATAAAAGTTCTACATATAAAGGTATGAGAATTTGCACATATCATTTATATATATGCTACCGATAACTCAAAAAAAAAAAGTTATTAATTTCACTTCTGTTGACCGAACTGATTCAACTGGTCAAACTAGGTAAAATGAAGAAGATACAGAAATGGGGAAAAATGTATTTATAGATGTAGTTGGAGGACCTTCTATCCCTCTAATGATCTAGCTAAATCAACTAATAGCTTAATTAATATTGTAACTAGAAACTAATGTGCTAAGAATTAACTAATGTGACTATATAGCAAGTTTCAACATAATAACTAATAAGCTCAGCTAATATTTTATTATTCTCTTTCTGGGCCACAATCCCTTCATAACATAAAAACAAGATGGGACAAGCATTTGCTCAGCTGTCTATAATATAATACCGCCGAATAGAACCAACAAACATATTGATATGCTACTTTTGCATGCCACCTGTGTAGTTTAGATGACACCTGCCCTAATCAGCTTCAAACATAAAATCATTGAATTGTAGCCAATTACAACTTGTCAACGAATGCTATCATTCATATTCTGGATAATATATAGTTATATTTAGCTTTATATGCAAGCCTAACCTTTTCTTAATCAGATACTTAGATTACATTATATGTTGCTACACATCTTTTTTAATTTACTAAAGTGACAATTAGGTGAATTTAAATGTGAAAAGCGATTGTTCCTTTGTTCATTATGTGATTATGAAGGGTAAAGAATAAATTAAAAGGAAAAAGGGTATCATAATAAGAATCGTTGTGTTTTAAATAAATGGCAAAACCTAGTATCGAATGATTACCATATCCCGTAAGTGGATAAGATATGTCTGGTAGTAAACCACTTCCATAGTTGCGGCAAATTGAAGCCAACAATTGGAAACATATATATTTATATATATAGAAATTAGTGGTGATATCTCTATGTTTCATATATCATTAATAGATTGTAAATGAGTTAAGTTATTTGAGCTAGATTTGTTTTAAATTTGATTATTTTTAATTTGATTCGTTAATGAGTTAAGTTTAAATTCCAAATAAAACTTATTTATATAAATAAATTAAGTTCAAATTCAAATTTTACCCGAGAACAAATATATTTATATTATTAATGTATCAGTTTACGAATAAATTCGTAAGTAGGTTCGTTACATCCTCTCTCTATATATGTATAATGTGATTGGAAAATTTTTATGGTACCAGTGATATACCGTGAGCGAGAAGATATTTTTCGTTGCCCTTTATGTCCTATTCAAATTTCGACAAAGAAAATCCGAGTAATATATTCTGTTAACAATGGGCCAGTGTCCGATAGTATTTGACATGTCCAAAAGGAAAGATTCAGAGCTGCATTTGAAAGCTCTTTTGTTAACACGCGATACGAATAATTTGTCAATGCAAATATCTTTATTCAATTAGAGCTTTCCAGACTTGCATGTATTTCCATCAGTATTTTACATCATTTTTTTTTTCTCCAACTTTCCTTTTCTTAAAAGGAAAAAAAAAAAAAGAGGTTAGTACTAAACATTTAATTGCTTTTCTATTTAAGTCTTTTAACTGTTTTTAATTTTTCCTATTTGAATTCTGAACTTTTTAAAAATCTTTTGTTCTGAGTCTTTTCACTAACAATTGCACACACAAAAAAAAAAAAAAAAAAACTAGGCGTAGTTGGTGAAATCAATCAAAAAAGTGTTCGAGAATCACGAGTAATCTGCCATCCTTAAGTTAAGGGAAGCTCGAGAGAGTAAAAGTGAAAATGGCTATCAGTCTTCTTTCATTCTGTTGAAGCAAATATATATTACAGGTGTGCTCAGTAACTAACTAAACCGAGCAAAGAACGATTATACAAGTTTCATACTATGTGATAGTATATTTATCACACGTGAAGCTGTTCAAGCATGACACTTGTGAGTGCTGTTTAAGAAGAGTTTACGAGGGAGATTTGGTAGTCTTATGTAATCTTGGGCAAAGTGTATAGACATGGTATGGTAGAATCACAAGTAGCAGCGAGAAGCTTGTACAACTCATCTTGATTCATTCCTCCAATAGTCCAACATATTGGTATAGATAAACTGGTTTCTTAACGCAATATTAGAAAAGTGATTGACTTACAAAAATAAACTTCTATATATTGCTATCTGATTTTCTCTATTCTTATACCTTTTATTTTTTTCGCATATTTTACATTCTGATCCATTTACTAATTTATTACTATTATTATTATTATTTTTTACGTAATTCTTAGAAAGGGATGGGTAGGATGTACTGAAGTTTTTGGGTTGTCAATCCCTTATTTCTATTTGCTAAGTTATTGTTTGTAGAGTAAAATTCTCATCCATCAAACTCTCGTTGTTTATAATGAATTAATAATTCTTTTTGGATGTATATATATATATATATATATATGGGGGCAATGGGATGAAGCATGAATAGATATCTATATGTTTATTTATCAATCTCTTCGTTCTTATATATTTTTCTTCTTGTGTAAATAAAATATAAAGAAAAATCTTAAAATGCTTCTATATTGGTGAAAAAACTCACGTCCTTTGTCTGGGTCGTATTCGTAAAAATTTGCGACTAGCGAGAATCCCGATATTTCTTACTTTATGAATGCAGCAAAGAATTACATGGAACATCAGCCCGCAATAAATCTTGATAACCACGATCACCGTAAAAAGAAACTATAAATGACGGGACACTGTCACTAGTCAATCTACATTTGTAACAGAATATATCGATAATAATAGACGGGGAAAAGTTATCTAGCATCCTTGTATCGTAAGCCATGTATCTGAGTAATTTAAATAGCAAGAATAATAAAAATGGGAAACCAAGCCCTTATACAATAACTTTTTTTTTTTTTCATTTTATAAGCTGTAACACGGTACTAGCTAGCCACAAGGAAATATTTGGAAAATAAACATGATATATTTTTTCAATTATTTCACAATTTTACTATAGCAAACTATTTATATTTCAAATCTATAAATCAAACCGTTGAATTTTATATACAGTTTAAAAAAGGTTCACAATCCAAACATAGTAATAGATTTGTAAGGATAATAATAAATAATAAGTCATATGATGTGCGATTAAGTTTTGTTTCATGGATAGATCAAACAAAACCGAAATGTGTCGACCCGGATAATGATAAGGCAACGGAGTATTATTCGCCTATCAGAACTTTGCGTTTCTCATTGAATCATCCAACCCAAAAACCAAAAAAAAAAAAAAAAAAAAAAAAGATCAATTATCCGACAAGACAACACCCGTGTTGTTGAGTCATCAAATAAATCTGGCCAAAAAGATGATTTCAGTTCTCCGGATGTTGAGTCATTTAATAATTTTTAACTTTTCGGTAATGGATAAGAATAACAAGCAACAACAAAAACAAAATTAATACAGCTAAGGCAAGGAATCAATCCACCAATCAGCCGTATTGTAGAAAACGGCGGGATATTACGTGTCACCTCAAGTATTCTTTAAAATACACCTAATACGCCCCCGCCCGATACCATATTCTTTGGGATGAAATAGCATTTATATATGAAGTCTGAATTTTGACCGGTTTATTAACTCAACTTTTTTATTGTCAATTTTAATCCCAATTCAAATCTTTGGTGTTAGCTGATTACCTACATGTTTTAACTTGATCTAGAGATATCCATCTAGTTGGTATTTTTAAGTCGATCTTAACCAATTATGGAATATTTTGTGCTCTCTTTCGCTTAGAATGTTCATATAGGCGTTTAAATAGCAAAATTGATAAAAAGAGCTCATTTTTACACGATTCCTTAATGTTTTAGGACTATCATTTTTTTTTTTTTTTACTTAAACAGCTGCATGGACAACTAAGTGAACTCTTGTCATTGGAATGATCCCATAAGATATATGGCCATAAAAAGAAAAAAGAACCCAACTTCATGGACATAATTAATATAGATACAGTTACCTTGAAAGGTAGTAGTAGGTACTAAAATTAGTAATCTCAAAATTCAATCAATTAATTGAAAATCTAGCCAATCTTTGCGTAACGAGTGCATCATTAGTCCTATTAATTGTGTTTCCATTAACGAGTTTTCTTAGGAGAGTAATGAGGATTTGAAATTAAAATTTTTCATTTTTCATTTTATGGAAGCATAGGTATGAGAAAACAAAAAATTTGTTTAGCATCTTAACAAGTGCCTTTATTTTAAAATATTTATTAAAATTTTCCTTTAATTTTTAGTTTTATTTTTTTGCATGGCTATCCCGTATCCACCGCCCACGACCCATCATCGTTGTAGCTAACAATCTATCAACTTTAAGACCAAGGGGCGACTTGATTGTAATTTTTTTTTTTTTTGCCTTTCTTTCTTATTTTTCATTATTTTATTAAATTAAAATACATGTTTTGAATAAAAAATTAAAATAAATTTAATAAAATTAATTATTTAATATAATTATTACCAACCATCATCAGTCACCATGTGTTAGTCATGGATGGAAAATTAATAGATTTAACAAGAGTCCGAATTTACTTATATCTCAATATGTTGAACATTTGAAAAAAAAAATAAAAAATTTTAAGTCCTAAATAGAAATGTAGATAAACTTACTAAAATTTTCTTTTCTGTTTCATTTTATCTTAGACTCATTGAAATCCAAAGCTACCATATATAATCAAAATCCTCACTACCTATATAGGATACAAATATTATTTTCTCTTTTATTTTTAAGCCCAAACGTGTTTGGCTCTTTATTCAAGGCTCCATGTTCGTGAGATATACTTTTATCTTCCTCAATGATATGCTACCATGTGATAATTTAGTATGCAAAAATAAACTAAAATAGAATTATAATTTTAAGTTTTAATCAATTTCTTTATATTTAGAATGTAAAACCATGGTTAAGAAGAAATTTAATTTAATTTTTAAGAAATTGCTAGAACAATGATTCCAATCCTAATTCATCAATGAATATTGATTAAAATAATTTATTTAATTTTTTATTTAGTTATAAAATTCAATAATTGATAATATTTTTAACAAATATTGCTATATATATATATATATATACACTCTATTTCATTCTGTCTTCAAATATAAAAATGAATTTATGATTCTACTGCGCCAGCTAATTCATTCCATCGTATTTGATCCCATAACATTCTCCGTAGGAAACATGACGAAAATTTATTCTTTTTTCCCCAAGGAAACACCGAAAGATATTATTAGAGAAACATGCTGTTACAGGAAATCTTCATATAGTAATAGTAACGTTAATTATGGAGATGGTACACACGACCAGCTTGACTAGACAAATATAAAAGCTGAGATTTTTCGGGTTCTTAAATCTATCTATCTATCTACCAAACCATTAAAAAAAAAAAAAAAACTCTTTATTACTCTGGGGACTTCTCCCTTCTCCAAAGCTAGTCCACTGTTCCTCAGTTTACAATTCTATCTGTCAGTCAGAGTCAAATACGATACCCATACCCCTATTGGACTAAATCTCTTTCAATCCTCTGCCATAGCTCCCAATTTCAGTTTCTAATTCAACAAATTAGAAGAAAACGAAATTATAATAAAAAAGAAAAAATAAAAAAGAATTTGAAGAAAAAGGGTGAAGAATGGTCCTTCCAAATTCAGATATTGAATTACCTCTTTCTCTCAAAATCCATACTTTCAGATTCAAGTTTAGATTTTGAGCTATTAATTATATACCCTTGTGCTTTTTTGGCTTATCGGGGTGTGGGTTTTTCTGGAAATCCAATCTTTCTGCGGTAAAGTTGAGAACTTTGATTTTATGGGTGTTAATTTTTCAAGTACAGGGTCAGATACCAATGGGAATAACAATACTAAGCCTCCTAGACTCGGTGATATACCCGAAAGCTGTGTTGCATTAGTCCTGATTTATTTGGATCCTCCTGAAATTTGTAACTTGGCTCGCTTGAATCGTGCTTTCCATGGTGCTTCTTTAGCTGATTTCATATGGGAATCTAAGTTGCCTCCAAATTATAGGACAATTGTTGAGGAAGTTTTAGATGAACCAAAGTTGTTAAACTTAGTTAAGAAAGATATTTATGGCAGACTTTGCAGGCCAAACCCCTTTGATCACGGTACTAAGGTATGTATGTCTTCTGGTCCTTTTTAAATTATCATGGTTGTGTCTGTTTTGTGTTATGTATGATGTATTGAAAAATTGGTGCTAAGTGCAGGAATTGTGGTTGGACAAGTGGACTGGTGGAATTTGTTTATCTATATCTTCTAAAGCATTGACAATTACCGGGATCGACGATCGGAGATATTGGAATTTTATTTCCACTGACGAATCGAGGTAAAAAGCTCGACATTTCTGATTCGATGACGTTAGTTTTAGTGTTTGATTATCCATGTAATGATACGAATAGTGTGTTCTTTTGTAGCAATAGCATCTTGTTGAAAATCTGTTAGTATTCCTTAATGTATTCTTGGGTAATGATGTTACTTGTTCAGTATCTAGAATTACTAGGGATTTGTTGCTAGAAATCTTGTTTGTAGCAACTCTAGATGTATTTGGCATTACTTACAATATCTTTCGAAGTGGAGAAATTGATTGAAAAGGAAAGAAATGAGTCGTTATGTTTAGAAATTTAGATTGGAGTTGGAAATGGAGAGGAAGTGGTGAAAACATTTCCAGTTTTAAGCTTGAATGGTTTTTCTCCAATAAAAGGGATAAGCTAATGGAAAAGAGTGAAAAGTGGTGTAAAATTATGTTATAAATTTTCCCCTAAAGGCAAAGTAGGAAGAATAAAGTAAGGATTTATTCTATTCCAACAAATATTTCATTTTCATCCATTTTCTTTTTAGCATTGTCTGCCAAAATACTAAAATAAAATGTCCAAACCAAAAGCAGTAACTACTTTCATTGCATTTCATTTCCATTCTTTTCAGTTCTTCGCATTTCAACCTTCTTTGTATTGCTAGACATGGTGTTAGAGCTTGCTTTTGAATTTTTTGAAGTAATGGATTGTTCAGTGACTATGACTGAACTTGAATATGAAATATGAGTTAACCATAAGAATCAAGAAATTTCAGTTGATATCCTCGTTGCTGCCCTGGCATTAGGTTATGCCGTTTCTTAATCATGTTCCACACTGTTGATGGAACTGTCCCCTCTTTGGTGGTCTCTTTCTTATCTGATCCTTCTTAAAAGATTCTATATAATTTCTTCTTGTCCCTCCCATTTTGTGATCATTACTCTGTGTATAATCTGTTACAGCCTATGGCCGAGATTGTCTCACATTTTAGTGAGAAACTTGTGTGTTGGATTATGCATTATAGTTCCCTTTATATCCCATCCTGCATGCGATATCCGTTCTATATCTGGCCTTCTTCCCCAGTTCGAGCACTCACCATTCGTTATTTTCCTGTAGAGAATCTCAATGGCTCAATATTTGACAGCAATACAGCAAGAATCTGGTTTTTTAGTTTAATTTTGGATTACAAGACCATACACGGAAATCAAGCAAGGAGATAGGATTCAATGGGGACATCGTGCCACTTGAAATGCTTAGCGATGAGCAAACACAAGTTAGAATATGATTTTTTTTTTTTTTTTTGTGAAAAAATTGGGTGGTTTTTCTAATACAGCGGGTAAAAGTTGAAACATGTAAATTTTCAATATGTTCATGGTCAACACTAAGCATTCCAAGGGGTGTGCAACTTTCCTGTACAATCCTGTTCCCAGAGGCAGAGTATATTCAAGTAGATTTTGTATGTTCCATTGTTTTAAGACCCTCAACATGGATGTGGTCGATAAGTTCTTATGAATAGTTAGAATGGGAGGGTGAAATGAAAGAAGAAACTGATCTATATTTCGTTCATGCTTTTGCTCGCAGATTCCATGCCATCGCGTATCTTCAGCAAATCTGGTGGTTTGAAGTGGACGGAGAGATTGAGTTCCCATTTCCTGCTGGAACATATAGCCTCTTCTTCAGAATCCAACTTGGGAAGTCAGCAAAAAGATTAGGGCGAAGGGTTTGTAACTTGGAACAAATCCATGGATGGGATATCAAACCGGTTCGATTCCAGCTAACAACGTCGGAGGGTCAGCATTCTTTATCCCACTGTCATCTGGACAATCCCGGTAACTGGGTAAACTACCATGCAGGGGATTTTGTTGTTAAAAAATCGGATGCGAATACAAAGATCAAATTCTCTCTTATGCAAATTGATTGTACTCACACCAAAGGTGGCCTAAGTTTTGACTCCGTCTTGATTTGCCCTAGTAGAGTAGGAAAATTGGTTAATTCGTTTTCGTAGGCAGTAAATAGGGTTTCTTTTGAGAGATGTACGATATTTTAGGATTGCCTCAAGCTCAAGGTATCCGAATGCTGCAAGCAACGCCGTGATTTGTAGTCTAAATTTTATTGTATATATGAGTTTCTCTTTCTCGTCAGATTTATGTTATATTTTTTTTATGTGATCTCGTTAGTCATATTCCACGTATATCTTCATGAATGTGTTCTTTATCTCTGTTTTCTTTTTCATGATGTTAACACTCCTTTTTGACTGGTAGGTGGTACATAAGGTGTGATTAAAGGGAAAAGATTCCTTATGGATTACACATTTATGTTTATAATATAATAAAATTTAAAACGAGATGGTGGTTGTGGTTGGGTGGGAAAAATCTGAATACCATGGAATAATGCACCATAAAGTGCAAGACAATTATAACAAGGAACAGAGTCACCGTGATTCAATCCCGTGATCTTTCCAAGTTTGTATATTTATTTGTTGTGTAGAAGACAATCGTATTATATAGTTTATGAGCTTATTTTTATTATGAGGTATGAGGTCAAGGTCATTTTATAGCCCGTTAGAATTTCATTTTTCTCTGGGACAACTGGTTTTCATTTGTTATGTTTTTTTTTTTTTCCCCTTATAGAAGCTAGAATTTATTGTTTTTTATAAGTGAGATATGGTTAATTCTAAACTAGTTGAAGGCAATGGTTGATTATATAAAAAACAATGGTGGATCCAAGATTATACGAGAAAGGGTTAAGTCGCACAAATAAAGCAGGCAGAACCATGAAGAATAAAATCATACATAAACAAACACATACATACAAATATAAGGAGAAATTTTTCAAAAATTTTCATAAATTGGATATTTGATTCGGGTCTAATCCTCAATTTGTCACCAATTAAAACAAACTTAATTTCGATGATATTAGAATGAATCATCAATCATCTATATCTATATATCTAAATAGATATATAGATATATATATAATGGATTCCTACGTGGGATTTAAGAATTTGATTCTTAGGAGATGAGATTGTTAGTATGATAAGAGGGTACCACTTAATAAACGGCAAGCAAATAGATGTGTACTGTTTTTTGATAAATTAAAGGGAAGAAGTACGAGTTACGGTTGATTGCCCACCTAACATCATACAGAAGCTAGGAAATGTAGAGCCAGGAAAGGAAGCACCATGTTTTGGATTTGAGGAGTGCAATTTGGGGAAGATATTTCCGCCATATATTATAGTTGGGACCCTCTAGGAAGAGGCCATTCCGTTTCCATAATGCAGTTACATTTAAAGATACTGCACTGTAGGCATTAAATCTCCATACAAAAGAGAGACTAGGAGTGGCCAGTTGGGTATGGTAGGCAGACTTAGGCATGTTGCGCTGGGGGACTTCTCATCCTGTTTTACTGCCAGTAGTAGGCCCTTCATGGTGTCCCAACCCTTCCAACTTGCGTGTACATACATATATGCATACATGTGGCTCGTTTCACATAACAGCATATACAGGGAATTGGTGAGAGATAAATGCGTTGGAAAATCATTGTAACCAAAATGTTCCCATCATTTTATTGTTTGATGAAAATTATTAAAAAAAAAAAAAAAAAGAAGTAAACAAAATTCTCTCTTTTTCATTTTTCTCATTTCCTTTAATTAATTTTTATTTTTACAATTTTTTATAGTTTTATTAGGTAAAATTACATACAAGTCTTGAATTACATTTTCAGTTAATAATTGATTTCTATCTATAGAAATTTAGGCATATCCAAAAAAATATTTAAAAAAACATATCGATTATTCAAAATTTTTTATCTAAACCAAATCAAATAACTCAAATCAACACATACATGCATACAAACAAATTGGTTGGGCTCAAGAATGAAGTTCCCTTTTTTTCTTTTCCCCAATAGTATCTATGTCATCTATATTATTTAAGTTAAATATTTAAGCATTACTCTTAAAATTACCTATTTAGTCTTATTCTGACATAATTTAATAAAAAAAACTAACATCAAAGTAACTTATTAAAACTATTAACAACTTATCAAAGTAACTTATTAAACTAAAAAAAATGGAGAAAAAGAGCAAATATGTAATATATATATATATATATATATAATATCCTATTATGTTATACAATTTATGATCAAGCCATAGAATTCTTTCTTAATTAATTAATTAATTAATCAACTATGGTGCCTTTATGCGTATGGACATGTTACATATTCTCATATATATATATATATATATATATGTATATTGTATACGTATTGCGAGTGTATTTTCTATTAATCAATATAAAATCTTCCATCAGGCAAAGAAGAAACGTAAATAAGACATAAAGTAGTAGAAGCAACAATAATAAAAATAGAGCTATGATAATCAGTTATATCCGGCAATATTAAAAGAAGGGCCAACTTTTATGTGGAACGGATAACTATCCAACGAAAACTGGATTGGATTTAATACTTACATTTATCATTGGTCTACGCGTTTCTGGAAACAACCTTTCCAGTTGTAATATCCTCTGGACTAGACGATTAACGCGAAAATCAGAAGGGATTCGAGGTCGAAAGGAATATCGAAGTTAAAGTGGAATCAAAGGAAGATTAAAAAAAATATTATAATATAATTTATATTTATATATAAAATAATAAAAAAATATTTATAATTTGAAAAATTTAAATTTAAAAATTTTTATGATTTATATTTTTTCTTTCATCTACGTTTATTTTTTTATCAAATCAATATATTTACTATAAAATATAAGAGAAAATAATATATTTTAACCTAAAAAATCACGATAAGTTTTTATACATGCTAGTTAAACTTACCGGGTCAATTGATCAAATCAGGATCATTATCGATAAGGGTTGAATGGATGACTCGAATTGGTTTTATGGAGGAATTAAATCGATTGAGGTTAGACTAAAAAGATCAACTCGGGTTTGACAACACTGATATTGATAAGAGATATTTATCAAGGATGTTTTAATAGAAGTAAGGACAATTCTTGGCAAAAGATAGAAACTTGAATATAGTAATTAGATCACTAAATTTATTTTTTATAAATTTTTCAAGATTTATAAATGAATATTGGGATTGTTTAGGCTTCTTAAATAGGGGTGTTCATGGTTTTGTTCAATTTGTTTCGGTTCAAGGGTCTATCCAAACCAAATCGCTTTTGAAATAATTCGATTCAATCTTTAATGAATCTAACCACTTCTAATAGTTTAAGGTTTTGACCTGAATTATTTCAAAAACAGTTCGATTCAGTCTGAATTGCTTTCAAAGCACTTTGTTCATTTGATAGTTATTAAAGCTTGTAACTAAACATTGCTATTTAAAATAAGGAATATTACGTAAGAATTAAAGTTATATAGTATTATATTACAATAATATTACATTTTAGGTAATAATGAAAGTATGCAAAAGTTGCTCGAGAGATGAAAAACATGCAAAAGTTGCTCGAGAGATGAAAAACGACAGTAAAGGAAAAGGAATGGACAATAAAGACTAAGTATGAGATGAGAGACAATAAATATATATATATAAATAAGATTAAAATGAAATATTAATATGATTTAAAATTAAAAAATATCACTTATTTTTTATTTTTGAATAAGAAACAGTTTGGTTTAAGTTAAAGTGGTTTGACTTCCTAAACTGAATTGCAAACTATTTGCATCTTCTTTAAATTGAACCGTAAACTAAATCAAAATATAAAAAGAATTACATTTTATAGGTCAATTTGAGTTTCGGTGTGATTCAGCACAATTGGTTCGACGAACATCGCTATTCTTAAATGTCTTATGAATTCCCATACATGATGGTATCTTAAAGGAATAAATTTCAAAAAATTGAAAAAGAAAAGTAAATATGGATATCCTCATTGAGATCAACATTGCACCATAGATATTTCACTTGCTAATCTTATGGTATGAGATTCTATTTATACCAATCCATAACTTAAAGATACAAGTTTCCAAATCGGAAGATACTTTGTAGCACATTAAAACCACCATGCAACTTGTACTTTATAAAATCTATAGGGTATAGGATGTTTTATAGAATTTACAAATTTTTCTTTTTTCCTTTACATTTTAAGTTTGTGTGATATCAAAAAAGTTATCTATATGTGATATCACAAGTTATTCATATGCAAAACTTATAAAGCCTGTAGTAAAATTCGTTAAATTTAAAGTACTAATTCTTACTACTTTCATTATTTCAAGTTTATATATTCTTACTACTTAGTAAATGGGGAAAAAAAAAGGAGAGAAAGAAATGGAAAACAAAAAGCTAGAGAGGAAAATGGGAAAGAATAAGGAAGACAAGGGAAAAACTAAAGTAAAAGATGCAGTATTAGGTTTAGCAATTTAGAGTTAACTTATGGCTTTGGCTCTTTTTTCTTTTTTACCAAAATATTTATTCCCAAAAAAATAATATTATCATTTGTTAGTTCTACTTAATAAGTTGATACAAAATACTTTGAAACCTGTATCCTTTATCCTTTAGAGTATTTAGAGTACAAGTTCTAAGATAGGTATAAGACAAGAAAACCCCACACCCTCTATACCCTATCATGTGGAAATAGGTTTTAAAAAATTTATACGCATAACCTAATATGTGACTCTTAATATCTATTTGCAACCTACTCTATCAATTAAGGGTGCAATTGATATCCTATACAACAAGGTTATCTACTCAACTCTAAAATAAAGTGTAATGAATATGTTGAGATAATATAACATTAGGCATAGCTTAGATTCAATTTAAATATTTGATCATATAATTCTATGGCCTATCATGTAGAAGTAGGTTTCTAAGAATCTACACACATAAACTAATATGTATTTCTTAATATTTATCCAAAACCTACTTTATCGATTGGGGTACGATTGATATTCTATACAATATAGTTATTAGCTCATCTTTGAAATAGAGTATAATAAATTTGTTGAGATAATATGACATTGAGTAATAGCTTAGAGTCGATTTAAATATTTGAGCATATAATGTGTGTAAGCTCAATTTAAAGAGGAAATAATAAAATTAAATTTAAATCGATTAAGCTCGTTGAATCATATATTATTGAAAAAATTTGCGTCTAATTTAAATAATGATGATACCTAAATTTATCTCCGACCTTACCTGTACATAAATACAACGAGAGTCAAATAGTTCATCAATTAACTTAATAAACTATTTAAGTCACTTTTACATATGCTTTATTAAACTCAAATAAATATTGCATCAAATTCGAGTCGTTTATGAGATTATTTAACCTGTTAATATCCTCATTGAATCGTAATAAAAAATTACGGCGGGTGTCATTTTTCGGACGTGTCATTTATGAGGTCACGATGCTACAAAAATATCACTACGCAAAATATTTAGTAATACGCGATTAGGTACAGGAAGCCGAAGGCATACTCATTGCCAGAAAAACGAAGGCATGTTAACACTCCAAACATTTATTTTCTCAATCATTACTCCAACACAAAATGTAAGCCACGTTAACGGAGGAAAAAATAGAAAAAAAAAAAAAAAGAAGAAGAAATAAGGGCAGGAAGTTTACTTTGACTATACCACTATGACTATTTATAATTTAAATTAGGAGAAGATGCACGTGCATAATTTTGTAACATTTAGTAAGTTAAGTAATAAAATAATTATATGTGATTTGATCACAAATTGTTTTCAAAATATAAAGAAAACATAACAAAGTAATGATCCTTAAAAAGTGCGATTAATAATCTTTAAAAGCGGGAGAGTGCAATTAATAATCTTTATAAACTAATAGAGGATGGTTTACTTGCATATAATTTAAAAAATATTGTCAAGCTTGATTTTTTTCTTTCGGTTTTTATATATTAAACTTCTTTAAACTAATCAATATTAAACAATACCTATTTAATACTGACTATTTACTGAGGTTTAAAGAAAGTCGGCTCTTTTATATTCTAAAAATGTTTTTGAAATCGCTACCTAACCGGAATAAGGAAAATAAGTTAAATTATAACTAATTTGATAGATTGATTATAATTTAACTATTAGTCTTCCAATAAAATCGATTTTAAAACTAGAGATCTAAATCCAAGAGCTATCTTATTTAACCCTAAATGAGTATCAATTTTTAACTTTCCAAATTTAATTCTACTTTTCATTAATACCTTTTTTTCAATTTCCAAATAACAAATCATAGCACATGCGACTAAATTAATTAAATTGAACAAATATTTACAAAGATGGAACAAAGAAAACTTTCCATATTATAAGTCACCATGTACATACAGATACCTACGTACTCACTATTTAGGATTGAACTTCTATAATTCATTCAACTAAAACTTTAGCGGGTTAACTGATTTTAGTTTTAAAAAAAGGTTGGGTTTACATTTTTACCTAGTTTGATTTTAATTAAAAAATATTTATAAGAGTCCTAATTAAGAATTTATTTTTTAAAAATTCTAAAGCATCCTAGTTTGAAAAATGGTTGATTTATTTATTTATTGAAAATTGGTTTTCTAAGTATAAGACAATTTGTTTATTTACTAACATATTTATTTATTTTTATTTTTATAATTATTTTGTATATTATCATATTTTTTATTATTTATTTTTTATTTTATCTATTTCTATTATGCTTTAGTCAAAAATAAAAATAAAAATAAACTATTCCTTTCCTTTTTTATTTTTCTTGCTTTTCTTTTCTTCTTCTTTTTTCTTTTTTTTTTTTAATTTGGTTACAAATTACAATGCAAATACAAGAATAAAAAAAAAATCGAAACACAATATAATGCAAACAAGCTGAACCAAAAACCAAAGAGACTCAAATCAGAGTAGCAGCATAGGTTAGAGCTCCATAAGATGCAAATCAGGGTCGGAGTGGGTCAGATGGCGAATCCTAGGTTGAAACCAAATGCAACAACTGAATCTACTACTCACTAGTAGTTTTTATGATTATTTCAAGCGCGAAATCAAAGTTTCATGACATTTCTATTGATGAAACTTTGATTGGGAACAATACCTCGGCTTGTAGAAGTTGTTTTGGTGATTTTGGAAATTAGGGTACCAGTGGTGGTGTTTTAGTGGTGTCGGTTGTGAGGTGTTAGAAGTGGGTGTAATTGGATGTTGTTCGGGGATGTGATGTTTACTGACCGTGTGTTGGGGTTGACAATGTAGAGTACGAATGGCATACTGCAAGTGATTGTGAAGTGTAACCATGTGTGTTGTGATCAATCGGTGTTGGAGAAGTGCAGCGATCGTAATAGAGGAAGTGAAGTGTAGTGACAGTGAACCTTCGTAGGTGTGAGTGAATGGGTTTGTATTTGTATATTCGGCTGTATTGCAGATCAAGGAGCCGTGGCTAGTTGTGTTGGAGTTGTTTAATGCTACAAATCATGTATGAAGTAGATGTGATCAGTAGGCTGTGAGTGAGTCAAGCGTGAGCGTAAATGAATTTATGTGTGCATGGACTGTATAGGCAATAAGGATGGAGTAATAGTCATTGTGGTTGGGGCTTGGTAGTGTTTGGGTCAAGGATGTAGTGCTGTGTCTTGTGTTGCAGCGAGTTGTGTTGGGTGTAGGTTGTGGAACTGATGGTTGCATCAACTGTCGTGTAAAAGAAGAATGGTTGGGGTTTTAGTATGTGTATTATTTAGACAATGAGTCAAAGTCCCCCTGTGTATAGAGTTCTTTTATTTATTTCTTCCCCCCTTCCTTTTCCTTTGTTGAGACTTTAAGATGGATTTAATTGCTAATTGCAAAATTTTCTCTGTTCCCTATCTTTTCAAATTCAACTTTGAATGGTCAAATGAGTGAATCCAACCATATTTTTGGATTCAATTCGCAGAGGGCGACATGGAGTGTGAAATTAAACCAAAAACAACTAGGCTTGTATATGGAATTTTAGTGAAAAATGGAGGCAAAGTGAAGGGGTCGGGTTGGTTTCGTACGAGAAAGGAACAGAAAAGGAAGGAAAGGGAAAGAAATTGCTGACATAGCGTCACATTAGCTATTGGGCTGAATCATATTGTGCTACGTGTGTGATAGGCATCATGCCACATGGCTAACACGTGTTCGTGGTGATGTGGCAGTGTGTTTAGTGAAGTAGAAAAATAAAAAGCATTTTTATGTCTCTAGCATGATTCAAACCCTTGATTTTCAAGCCAAATATAATGCCATACCCAAATACTTATCTATTAGGCCATTGGTATATGTCTTATCCATATGTACAATTAAATTGTATATATAGACTATGTTAGATTGAATTAGATTCAAATATAAATTTAGGCTCAACAGTCCTCTCCTTATTTTTATTTAAATTAAAAATTCTATTCTATTAAACTATTTAAAAAATTTACTATTTTCTATCTAAATTCCTTAAATCCTTTATTTTATATGGTACATGGTATCTTATGAAACTTGTATATATATTTTTTTTACTTTATCTTCTTTTGAAATATTGTACAAGTATATAATTAATATTAAACTCTTAACTATTCTAATGGACGAAATAGTAATATTTGAAAGGTTTATATATTTGCAATATATGTAACCAAAATAATATGAAACTTTAGTAGGTAGAATAGAGAATAATCCTTACAATTGGAAACATTTGACCTTTAGTTGAATTATGCTAAATTATTTTTTTATCTTTTTCTTTCAAATCATCAAAATAATTTTTTATTAATTCATAAAATTGTTATATGCAGAATATAAAAACAAGGTTTTACCCAAAAAAAAAGGAAAATAACAAGCAAAAAAATAAGACAATAGATATAAGAGTATATAATCTTAAGGTTTTATTATAGGTTAGTATAAGGTATCTTAAAATTCATGTATACTCTAAAATATAGGTTCCAGGGCGTGTACATAGTACCTTAACTTCATACTCATATCATACTATGGAAGAGCAACTTCTAGAAGATTACCATTCGAACCTACCCTATAACATTCTATACTTATTTAGAACCTACTCGACGTAGTAGAGTCTGGATAGATACTTTATATAATAAAATTATTTGCTCACCTCTAGGTGTGACGCTAAAGTTTTTTCCTCTTTAATGTAGCAGATTATTACACATGTTGATCCATGTTATTGTTAACTTAAAATGTTAGATCAAATAAAGAAAACCCAAATTAGATGATTAATTAGCACAAAAAAAATTAGGACGGGCAAAAGAGGTGGACTTAGCATTATGTTAGAGGAAAATTTTGCGACATTATTTTAAGGGAACAAATGTTTTTATATATGAAAATTTGAAGTATGCATGGCTGTGATTCACATGCTAAGAATTTTCCCGCAAAAGAATAAGAAAGATCATGTAAATTGCAATAATATATAAGTGTTATGAATCCTCTCGGAGGTAAGACACCAAGATTATTTATTTTATCTTACAATACAAAAGGACCTTTGACAATGATGTTCCTCAAAGATTGAATAATTTTAGCAGAAAAAAAAAATCAAAATTGATTAAAGAAAAAAAGGGGCTGTAGATATACTTTGTTATATTTTCTTTATATGTACTTAACTATCTTATTTTTGAAATATAAGCATTTGAACTCCAAATATTTAAAAAAAAAAGAAAAGGAAAAAAAAAATGATTTTTGCTCCTCTAATGACTATTTTACCCCTTAAAATGATAAAAAAATGATTTTAGCATTTTTCTAAGTTATTCGTCCAACAATTAAAATTGTAATATAGTGATTTAAATTGCAACTTTCTAAAGATCTAAGGGTTTAAGTGTTCAATCTAAAAATAAGTGGCTAAAGCACTAAGATTGAACATAAAGAAGAGTACTTGCAATTCATCCTTAAAAAAATGAACCGTTAAAACTTTATAAGAAGCTCATGGATAAATTTTAAAAATGCAGCAATAGTTTTTTATCGAATATATCTCTATATGTATTTAAAGCACTAAATATTAATTCAAGATATTTATTTTTTAATGAAGAAGAAGACAGAGTGCATCATAAGACAAAATAACTCTCTTATTATTATCATATGTGGAACTTTTCTCCAACCATAATTGTCATTTTCACTCAATCCATTAGCATCCGAAGATTGATTACCTTAAAACATATGGAATAAATGCAAATGGAGCTAGGAGCCTATTATATTTCAAATAAAATTACTCTTAAACTTTTTTATAATTTTCACATGTGAAATAAGTCATTTATATATATAAGTATTCTTAGAAGATACTATCAAGAAACCTTAAGTCCTCAGCATTTCTTTATCTTTTCCAATATTTTATACTAAATAGGCTAAGCGAGCTATTCCAATCCACCTACCTCGCATTAACTTATAAATTAAATGGGAAGTTATAATTTTCAAACCAATTCACCCTATTCGGGTTGTTTGATTGAGAGTATCAACTCACCAAACTGTAACATTTATCCTATATATACAACATATTGAGTTAAAGGAGCCAATCCACAGGTCAACCCTTAACTCGCTAAGATTTTTTTTTTTTTTTTTTACATACAAAATTTAATATTTTAAGATAAACTTATTGAAAGTAAATATTATAACTTTATTTATTTATTTATTTGCCAAAGTAGAACTTTATTTCCAAAAAAACTTTTACTCTAGGTATAATAGATAAGACCCAATGACATGAACGTCTAACACAACTTAGATTGGGGTGTATAATCTATTGTGGTTAGAAACGCTTAAAGAATGAATGTTGGAAAAGTTAAAGTAAAATGAATATTTCATTTAAAGTTGGCTTGTTAACTACGAGCATATTCATTATGATGCTTCCAAATGAAAGACGGTACATTATGATTTTCTTTTCACCAGCGGACATATATGATCTTTGTCAACACGATTCTTTTCACGAAAGCTGAAAGATTCCACCATTTCCACGTCAGATGCACTCACTAGGCATAGCGAGATCATGGTCCCTAGCAACAATGTTGACCCCAGCACTGTCATTCTCCGCACACCATGCGCCATCGCTGACTCTGAACTTTGTTACTGCACGTGTCAATCTTTTCTTTCGTTTTTTTTCCATTGGTTTTCCTTTTTTTTCAATTCTCGTAGGTTAGTGGGCTGATCCGCCATACAAGAAGTAACTTTACGAATAAGTGGGGCGGATGAAAACCTTATATTTAAATGGTTCAAAATTTTTACATTTATCCGCATAACTTATTTTTCTTGTATAACTCTAAGTATAATAATTAAAATTTTGATATTGGAACTTACCTTGTAATTCATTATAACCCCTTTAACTTACTATAAGTGTAATCTAAAGAAAGTAAGGTTATATTAAAAAAATTATTCATTCTACCTCTTTAAGTGTGGTTGGATCCTTGATTTTGTAAAATCAATGTTTTACAACGTATCTTATAAAAGCTATGAGCTTTTTTTTTTTCCTCTTTTTATTGAGGGTAAAATAATATTAATTGTATGATTTATATCAGTAATTTTGAAATTCAAATTGTAATTAATATGCTTTCATGGAAACATAATTATTCACAAAACACAATAAATGTAAAACATGATATCGACTTGAATTGAAGATTGAATGTAACACCTAAAAAAAAAAGGTAAATAATTAAGCTAACAAATACTACTTAACCCTTTTCAACTACTTAGTACAAAAGTTTTCAATTGGTATTGACAAAATATTCACCACTATGGTCTTATAGGCTAATACTAATTCTTTCTCACAATCTATATAGGATTTCTCTTAACATGGGGCAACGCAATCTTCTCTCTTAATATGTAATGTTCTTGTTGTGAGACTTTATAACTGAGTCTTTCTTTCTTTCTGGTGTACAATTTGGCTCATTTCTATCACTCTCAACTTATAGGCTATCGTGGAAGCATGTCAAGAGTTATAACGAAGGGATGGTCAGCTTATGATAACATTTGTAATACTTTAAACAAAAAATAATGAATAATTAAATCAATAAATATTAATTGACCTTTTTCAACCACTTGACTCAAAATTTTTATTAAGTTTTAATAGAATATTCACCACCATAATCTTATAAACTAATATTATATCTCTCTATATGGAACTTTACTTAATATAAGGTATTACTTTTAAGATATATTTAACTATTTAAATAATCTACTATATGGTTATAATTTGCCAATAAAATTGAATTTCCATTATATTCATCAAATTAAGTTATATGTATTAGATGCCATTCCCTGTAGGGAAATTTAGTAGTAACAACTTACCATAAATACTCTCGAGGATAGATAATTCTATTTGGGATATTTAAATCTCATTCACCATTCATGAAGTATCTAATAGAGCACTAATAATAGATCAAATTAACTAAAGAACGTATTATTATTATAAAAAAAAAAAAGAAAACCCACTTATATTGAGTACTTACAAGATAATATAGGGTAAGGATACAGTAATTTGGTTTTTAGCAATAATAACAATACATTTGAGAGAGCACATATTAATAGAGTAGGTTTTTCTGGAAGTGAGAAGCTTATGAGCACTAAACCATTTTTGGCGTAACCATACTCAATGGGAAAAGTATACACACTTCTTAACCAATGGCTATGTAAAGAGAATATCAGACTCCCAAAGGTTAAGCGCTTACCAACAAATGAAGAAAAGAGTGACCCTAAGTATTGTAAATTTCACAAGAGTGTAGGTTATCCTATGAAAGATTGTTGGACTTTGAAAAAGATATTTAATGAGCGAGCTCAAAATGGAGAACTAATCATCGAGCATAATGATGTCGGGAATAACCCACTTCTAACTCATAACACCCAACGTAATGTTGTGAATGTTATTGCTCACGATCCTACAAAGATGGAAAGTATGGATGTACAGCCAATTGAGGCGTACGGAGTGAAGCATGAAGGATTTGAGATAAAGACAAATGGAGATGACAATATTACTCTTTCTTTGTTAAAGACTGCTAATGTTAGGAATTTCTTTGATTTACTTGGTTTTGATGAGGATGCTCGACTTAAGGCAGCAACTACACTAATGAGGATCTCTCAAGATCAATATAAGAAATATCTTATAGCATATCCACAATTACTTCAAAGAATAAGGGGGCAATTAGATTTACAAATGTTGACATTTGTATAATGAATCCTAACCACAATCGCTCTCTATATATGGAAAACATACTCAATGATCATTCTATCAGGAGGACATTTATTGATAATAGATCTTTACTTAATGTTATGCTAATGTCAACTTTTAAAGCTGCAAAGATAGATATTCGAAACTTAATAAGACAACTAATTACACCAAATAGCTCCTATAATTCTTCCATGAAGACAATGGGGGGAGTTGAAGTAGACTTTGATATCGGTCCTATCCACAGCCTCACGTGGTTCTACGTGATCGATGCACCTGTATCTTACCATCTCCTTATAGGAAGGATATGGTTGCATGATCATAACATTATACCTTCAACATGGCATTAATGCATAAAAGGTTATTGGAATGCGCAAGACATTTTCATTCCTATAACAAAGAACCCATTTACATGTAACGAGTCTCACTTTATTGAAACAACATTCTTTGATGAGCAAATAAATTAAGGAGAGACACCCTTAGTGAAACCCTCCGAGGCACATCTTCCTAGAAGGCAAGAAGCTCAGATATAAGCATTCAAGAAGAAAAAAGATGCGCGGTTACTATGGACGTACGAAGAAACAAAAGCTAACCAATGATATTACGAGGGTAGAAAGTACATTATAAGCTAAGAAGTGCAAAAAATCTTGATGACCGGTATATGCCCTTATTGTATCCATCTCAATTGTCTTTTCATTTTATGTATAAGCTTAACGATACTCGCTTTATGTCAATGAAAGAAGTTTATTTCTCTATCACCATTTTCTAATGAGAATGTGATAAGTACTTGTGTATCTTCATTTTACTCCTATTACCATTGCAAAGTAAGAGCGTAGTCTTCTTAGCACGTGAAGTTAATTTCACAAAACAATTTAGTCTGGAATGGGGAAAATAAGCCCCTTGATCGATCAAAAGAAAGTAATAATGAATATAATATATAGAATATACATCATTACTGGCTAGTAAGACCTTAGCCTCCTAAGCGCACAATGATGAACTTAGCTCATATGTTGCAAGCTGGTAAGAGCATTGGCTCCCAAATGAACATCATGCCATGATAATCATGTATAGCTCTTATGCTAACTAATTGCTATATTTCTTACCATCAAGTAGTGGAAATAATCCCAATGATGAACACTTTAGCATATTGACATTCAAACCGAAGTAACATCTTGGTATGTCGTGCTACACAATGAAGTAGTAGAAAAATACTCCCTTGACTGATGACAAAGAATTGTTGATCCTAAGCAATCAATGTCATTATTACTGCGAATGCGTGATTAAATACTTCTTAGAAGGGATCTTTAATATATTACTGGTAATAAGCAAAAGTCTTGCTTCAATATGTGAGATGACATGTGAGATCCCTTAGATCGTCGAGTTTAAGCAGTCTCGTAATTATACGTATCTCAAAGAAGACCTTCTTAGATCATCGAGTCTAAGTAGTCTCATAATTATGCATATCTCAAAGACGACTCCCTTAGATCATCAAGTCTAAGTAGTCTCATAATTATATCAATTGTACAAGAGGCCCCTTAGATCAAAGAGCTTAAGCAGTCTTGAAGTTATGTTAATCCAAAATTTGAAAGTTACGATTACTTAACACTAGTGTAATTAGGTCAAGCCTTTGCTCCCTCCCACGTGGTGTCGTTTTTAAGAACAAAGAAGAGATAACGAAGCAATTTTACTACTTTATACTAGACAATAGCACTACTTAGATGAGGCATTGCTCCTAAGCGCGTAAAGTCCTTACGATATGCTTTTCACTATCTATCAAGGCATTGCAAGTCATTATGGGGATCGAAGCTGCCTTACTACATTATTGTCTAGTACACTACTACTAAGTGAAAGCTATTGCCCCCAAGTGCACAATGACAAGACACTTTCATATAAGCTAATGAAAGCGTCGAGGAAATTAGAGAGCATGAAAGTGGATCAATGGAATTCATTGTTATTGATTCTGCATATTCAATGGCAACTCGTACGTACAAAGAAATATAAGAGCTATAACCGAGTGATCAAGAAGATTACATGAAACAAGGCTGAATTGGTGTACCCTCTCAAGGTATCATAACTTCCAAACACTAGTATATTACAATACGACACTAAGTCCTCAATGGTGTTATAAAGGAAAGAAAGGCATCAAGACCAGATGATTATCCCTTCTCCACATGTCAATAACTAGGAGAGGAAAATAACAAATGAATACGGTATATGAATAGGTCATTCTTGATTATGTTTGCTTTATGCAATACTCCTTTTGCATGATATTCGATATGCGCATGTTTGCAAGGCTTTATGCATGTGTGCTCAAGATGCTTAAAGCGTGCATACACACAAGGCTTAATGCACACACGGCATTCGATGTATGAGTACTTTAGATATTCGATACATTACACTAGTTTGTAACATCTCCTTTGCCTAATATAAAGGATGACATTACTGGAGCCGTTCATTACATAAGGCTACTCACATATAGTGCCATGTTGCCTCCTCCTATTGATTCTTGAAAGTGGCAGCAATGCCTACATACAGCTGCTACCACTTGGGGAAGAAGGAAGGGTTAACTACATGTAAAAACCAAGGAAAGTAAAAGAGTTGGTAAAGTAAAATGCAAATGGGATATAAATCGTACAACTATACAAATGGGAAGTTAAAGGAAAAACGACAAGGTAATACAAAGAATGGGGCCTCATTGAGGATTCATGTTTAACTCGAAGATTTGGCTTACTTAGTTTCATATCATAGGACAATTCACATGTTGTTACCAAGTTCGTGCTCAATTCACATGTTCAACCACAAATGCTCATATGTGTTCATCTTAGAGAAATTATGTTTAACTCATATGTTCACCTTGCGTACATTTACATTAGAGGACTCATATTTGACCCTGATATCAAGGCTCATGTCAAGATGAAGCCTTACATCTCGATCAACTCTCATGTTCATTCATTATGTTGAGAAGGCTCATGATTCAACTACTAGCATTTAGCCACATTTTAAGTGCTATGCTTATCCTATGATGCTAGGACCTATATCATGCTTAAGCCTCACATTGTGTTTAAGGGTTATGTGGTGTTCAGGCCTCACATGATATGCATGCCTCATATTGTATTCAATGCTTACATCACATTCAGGCCTTATATCATGTTTAGACCTCACATTACGTTCATGCTTCACATTAAGTTTAAGCCTCACATCATATCATGCTCAACACTCGTAACATGTTTACGATTCAGTTTGTATTCAAAGTTCATGTTATGTTCGTAGATTATGTTGTGTAGAAGACTCACGTCAAGTTCATGGCTAATGATTATGACTCATGCTCACTCATATTCAACTCCAATATTCAAGACTAGCGTTCTCTCTCATATTCAATGCTTAAGTGCAATCCTTATGTTCACTCATGATTAAGACTTATGTGTCAAGGCTCATGTTCGACTCATATTTATCTTACAAACTAAGGGTGTCATTTCAATTCATATACACAACTCATACGTACTCTTACTCAAGGTTTATATTCAATTCACATGCTATGTTGACTTACAACCTTCATGTCCATTTCACACAATTTAGCTCACAATTACTCATGTTAAAGGGGGTTGTGTTCATCTCAAACTTTTAATTCACAAGTACTCATATTAAAGAGTTTTGAAGCTCATGTTTAGTTCGCATGTTAAGTTCACATTCTAGCCTCATGTTCAGTTAACATGTTCAAGGCTCTCATTGCATCATATTTAAGGCTCCATCATGCCATGTTCAAAGACTTACGTCATGATAAGAGATTACGTCATGCTTAAGAGTCACAACATCTGTATAAAATCAACCCTCCACATTTGTCTTTATGATGGACTTACCCATCTATTAAGTCACCGAGATGACAAAGCTGAATTCGAGTTACGCTACTAAATTGGGCTCTGATCACTTAGACCACCATGTAGTGTTCATCAACACTAACCTTAAAACTCACTTCCTATTGATTTTCTCTATCACAGAAACTGTTTCCAACCCTAAAATAAAATTATTTGGGAACATCTGATATTGTTTCCCAATTATGGTGAGGTAAGAGTTAATTCAGTGAAGGTTAAACGTAGGGGTGAATTCTATTGCTTATGTGATTCCATACCGGTGAGCACTACATTTATTGGTATGAGAAGGAATTGGTTTCTTTCTATAGAAGCTTCAAGTAACATAGAGATTCATAGAAACCATAATGCCTTAAATGGTAACTTTAAAGACCAACTGACTCCTCTAGCTATGTGCAGTAATTTTCCAAATGATAAAGGTGATCTCAAAATTATTCATTATCAAAGAAGTGCCAATGATTATGAAGTTCCATCAACTTCATAGCACAATAAGCATATTGACACTATTACTAGCAAAGTCAATCCAAGTGCTATTGGTAAAGAGACCAATCATTTAGAAGAAGGTTCTACATTGTCTAACTAGGAGAATGATGTTGTTATAGGTAGTAGAAGTTGATGGGATGGATATAAATGAAACATCTCACGAGAACATTTATAAGCCAATAGCGAGAGAGCATGCTAGTGAAGAAACAAATGCAACTTGAGTTGAGAAGCATAAAAGAACAAGGAAAAGAAAGAAGTCTACAAAGACATATATCTAATATAGAGACTGTTGAAGGTTTTGCTGGTGGCTTCACTAAAAAATAAGCTTTAGAAAGATATTGATGGCATTCAAGCGAGTGATAAATGCAAGATAGGTGAAAATGATGCATTGCAAGATAGGTGTCAAGAGAAACATATAGTTGCTGTTCAAACCAAATCTGATGTAAAACATGTAAATGGAATTAGATTGATGGATGGTGTTGGAAAAAAGTAAGCATCACATAATAAAAAAGATTATATTAAAAAGAGAAGTAAGAAGAGACGAATTGGTGAGGAGAAAAACTTACTAAATACAGAAATTGAAGGTTCAGACCCTACTTCTAAAGATCTTTTGCATGCTGATGGGACTGGATTGCTATATCACATTAAAGAAAAGGAAGTAGCAGATAATAAAGGAATGGAAGGTTCAAAGTAATGTGAGGTTGGGAATAATAACACATCTTAAGAAGGACAAGAGGAAGAAGTTGTTGCTATTCCTATGAAATCTAGTCAGGAACATGGGTCTTTGGATCACCAAAAAGAAAAAAAAAAAAGCACAAGTTATTCAAGAAAGTCTTGCAAATAAAAAAAAGAAAAGAAAAGAAAAGGAAGCTCAGACTTAAGTTGCTGCTATGCTATCAGTTGCTTTTATTTGGTTGAAATGTGAGTGTCTTTTGCTGATTTAAGAATTCCACTAATTAGCAATCGATTGTCTCTGGAATCCACCACACATGATTAATGAAGAATAAGTAACCTTATGCAACAACACATACAAGCCTTATCTCATATGCATAAAGATCAATTAACTTCAAGCAACATGTACTGGCAATCACTTGGAAAAATATTACAAAAACTAGACAAACTACTTGAGAAAATGCTTCACTTTCTCAAAAATGAATGCTTGAAAAAAAAAAAAGATGAAGTGGATAAAGGGAAATGAAGAGTGGGAATGCTTTATTAGATTGTCTTTTTCCTCCTTTGAATACCTTCAATTTAGCCCCTTGGTCCTCCATCTTTGAACCCAACTTTTGGTTCCACTGTCCCTAATTCTTACGTATGATTATGTTGGCTTTAAGGTCCTGAACGGTTACAACTATCTTCAACAAGCTTTTAGTTCTGCAAAATAAAGAAGAAATGCGTGAAGCAGTTGCTCCAGGTAAGGATATAAATTAAGAAACTAACTTAAGGAAAATAGGAGCAAGAAGAACCTGCATTAAGACATCTAGGGGCACTTGTGCTTTGTTCTATTTTATTGAGTCATGTTCGATAAAAAACAAAGTTGGTATTTTATTGAAAATAGCACTCCAAATTGAAATAGGCATTTTATTGAGTTAAAAAACCTAAGACACATATAGTAGCCCATGCAACTAAACTAAAACCAAGCGGTGCACAAGATTACCAAATCAAATCCATAACAACAGCTGCAATTTGGAGCTTCATCTCTTTAGCTATCCCATTTTAATTCTAGTCTTCCAGATTCATCCGTTGATGGGTCCTCTATTCATTAACATGTAGTAAAGGAAGTTTTAAGTAAAAAACTGGCATAACGACAACCGAACCAAGTTGTTCTTCACTTGACAACGAGGCACTTGTTTTCAAATAACCAATCTGGTCGATGCTGTTGTACATGGAAGGATGCAAAGCGAAGTGTAATTCTATTTGTTACGATTGTTCATGGGGTTACTATTTTAGTAATTGTTGGATTATACTTTATCGGTGCTCAAACATTTTGGTCTTCCTCGTTATAGCTTCGATCTTCAAATTTTTTTTCTACTTTGATGGCTTTACTGGGTTTCAATTAATGTGGCTACTTTTGCTTCTTTGATGATCTATACTAAATGAAATGGGAAGAAGCTGCTGCTTGCAGGAGGAAGAAGGTCGTAAAAGGCTAAACTAGGCACCTATCATTTTTTTTTTCAATAGCTAGCACATGCATTAAACCTTACTCTAACATTTTGGGCCTATCTCTTTTATTATTCTAAGGAGCTATGAAGGGCATTTTTAAAAAGCATAGTCAATGAGCCTCTACTTTATGGATTTTTCTTTAAGGTGCATGAGTGAATTGGCCACATGCTACTCTTAGTTATGTCTATGTAGAGGAAGCCCCATATGTTATTTGTGTTATTAAAAAAAGAAATAGGCACATCTCTAAATAGAGATTTGAAATTTTGTTTAGCTTATGGGGTGTTGCCTTGGAAACCTCGCAAGGTATGCTATCCCTTTGACCCCTGTCGAACCTGATTTTTTTATTTCTTTTATTTAAAATTGATTTCTCCATTTCCTGATTAATACTAAACCCTAACCCATTTAATATTAATCATCGACTAAAGAAATTGAGAAATTCTGGTTTTTTATTGAAAATAATTTTCGGAGTCGCCACTCGACTGAAGTCGAGAAAAGAAAAAGAAACTATAACCAATTGGGTGGATTAATTACGATTTGGCTACTGGTCTTTGGTTTCAATTTTAAATGAAGAACTAGAGGGTTCCAAGTTTAAGGGCTAACCTATTAAACCCTTAACGGGTACCACTATTTATTTACCAAAATTAGGATTATTGTTCCAATTATAATATTTAAAAGATAAATAAATAAAATCAAAAAAAAAAAGAACCTAAGTTTCTATATATTTTATCGTCCCCTCGAAGGTGCCTATGTACCTGCTAGCCGGGATCAAACAATCGTAGTTCTTTCAGAAAATCTTAGTGTGTTGATTGATTTTAATTTTTGAAAACTGATCGAGTTTACGTTTTAGTTGATTCGGTTTTAAAAAAAAAAATCTAAACGGTCCTAACTCTTGAGTGTTTTTGTTTTTTTTTTTTAAAAAAATACTCTAACAATCCTATGTTTTTTTTTTAAAAAAGGGTCTTTTATTAATTTTTATTTAAAGAAAAACAATTTTCTACGTGATAAACCAAATCTTAAGATATGACCAATCTTAACAATTCCTAAACTAATATATACGACTATCTATTAAAATAAATTAATTCCATATGATACACTGGTATAAGAACTAATACTAAAACTCCTGAACTAATATATACATATATCATATATTATGTTAACTAATAAAGTATAATTAATATAATAACATATATATGTACTAAAAAACCAATCTTAACGGTTTCTGATCTAATGTTTATGTGCACTTATTAAATAAATATTCACTTAAATTAATATAATGTACCTAATATATATTACAAAGAAAACTAATACTAAAAAAATACCTTAAACTAATATACATATATATATATATATATATATACCATATTAAACCATTAAAGTTCTAACAAAATAATAATATAATAAATCAGAAAAAAATTGGATAGAAACCGAACCTGAATGTGGGGCTACTGTCTCCAATGTGCATAGCTGCTGTAAAGCGCTATCGTGCAAATTTTATTGGTGATCGGCGGTTCGTGCAGTTGCAGAGATCAGTGCGGATGATCAGTACGTAGACTACGTCAGTGTGGGGAGCAACATACGTGTTTGATGTGTGCTGCTGTTGACGGATGGGGCTAGCTACAATTGGAATGTATACTGGAGTCGTTATCCATGGCGTTAGGACAATGCTCGATGTCGCTGCTGTCCGCCTTGTTGTTGTCCTATTTGCTGCTGTCTACCTTGCTGTTGTCTTATTCGCTGCTGTCTTCTGTGCTGCTATCCGCCTTGCTGCTGTCTACCGTGCTGCTGTCCTGTTTGCTACTGTCTGCCGTGTTGCTGTTCGCCTGGTGTTGCTGTTGTTCGCCTGGTCATGCTGAAGAATTCTGCAGCAATAGCCATTAGACGTACGTAGTCTTGAAGGGTGTTATAACAGTGGGCTGTTTGTAGGACTGTGTTTAGTCGTTGAATTATTGTTGTATCAAGGTGGTCTTTTTTCTGCTATGTCTCCTCTTTTTTTTTTTTTCTTTATGCACGTATATGTGTATTTTTAAGGTCTAAATAAAGTCATATCTAATTATATCTATTGTATCTGATTTGATAATGATTAAACTAGATCCAAATTAATTCAAATCCAATTTAATAAAATCAAGCTAGATGCAAATGATTTTAATTAGATATGAATCATGTTTATTTTTCTTGCTTTTGTAAAAAAATAGAAAAATAAAAGACATAGACGCCTAGTGAGGCTCAAACCCACGACCTCAAATTAAATCAATCCAATACTCCAATGCTTATCCGTTAGGCCGTTGGCCTGTGCCTTGACATTCAGTATAATCAAATTGTGCTTAAACCACGTGACTCTCTACAATGATTATTTTATTGAACTAAGCTAAACTAAAACGAATGACTCTAAAATAATTTACTTCCTAAAAATCTACAAAATCTTTTTTATGTTTATTTTTATCTTTCATTTTTATTGTTTTTTATTTTTGAATTAGGACCCTTTTTGTAAAAAATAAATAAAAAATTAAGATTAAGAAGGGGCAAAAATTAAGTGTCTATAGCTGTCCCTCTGTGTGGTGAAGTTTGAGCAAAACTTTCCCATAAAGACAAAAGAAACATCGTTTTTGCCTCGAGACAATTCTATCCTAAGGAATGTTAAGACACCTGATGAGGATTAGTTTGAAACGAAGAATAGCGAAGGGTAGTGCCCTTGTAGGTTGATAAAAATCCCTAAAAAAAATAATGAGAACTTGGTCGTACCCTAATGAGCCGACTAACCAAGGCTGTCAAATCACCCTTTGAGTTGGCTAAGACCTAAAGAATGAAGGAAAACTTAGTTGTGCCCTGATGAGCTGACTAACTAAGGCTGTCAAAGCGCCCTTTGAGTTGGCTAAGACTTAAAAACAAGGAAAACTTGGTTGTGCCCTAATGAGCTGACTAACCAAGGCGGTCAAAGCTCCCTTTGAGCTGGCTAAGACCTAAAGAATGAAGGAAAACTTGGTCGTGCCTTGATGAGCTGACTAACCAAGGTGGTCAAAGTGCCCTTTGAGCTGGCTAAGACTTGAAAACAAGAAAAACTTGGTCGTGCCCTAATGAGCTGACTAACCAAGATGGTCAAAGCGCCCTTTGAGTTGGCTAAGACCTAAAAATAAAGAAAACTTGATCGTGCCTTAATGAGTTGACTAACCAAGGTGGTCAAAGCGCCCTTTGAGCTGGCTAAGACCTAAAAATGAGGAAAACTTGATCGTGCCCTTAATGAGCTGACTAACTAAGGCGGTCAAAGCGCCCTTTGAGCTGACTAAGACCTAAAAATAAGGAAAACTTGGTCGTGCCTTAATGAACTGACTAACCAAGGCGGTCAAAGCACCTTTTGAGCTGGCTAAGACTTAAAAATGAGGAAAACTTGGTAGTGCCTTGATGAGCTGCCTAACCAAGGTAGTCAAAACGCCCTTTGAGATGGCTAAGACCTAAAAATAAGGAAAACTTGGTCGTGCCTTGATAAGCTGACTAACCAAGGCAATTAAAGCGCCCTTTGAGTTGGCTAAGACCTAAAAATGAGAAAAACTTGGTCGTGCCCTTAATGAGCTGACTAACCAAGGTGGTTAAAGTGCCCTTTGAGCTGGCTAAGACCTAAAAATAAGGAAAACTTGGTCATGCCCTAATGAGATGACTAACCAAAGCGGTCAAAGCACCTTTTGAGCTGGCTAAGACCTAAAAACAAGGAAAACTTGGTCGTGCCCTAATGAGTTAACTAACCAAGGCGGTTAAAGCGCCCTTTGAGCCGGCTAAGACTTAAAGACAAAGAAAACTTGGTAGTGCCCTAATGAGCTGACTAGTTAAGGCGGTCAAAGCGCCCTTTGAGCTGGCTAAGACTTAAAAATAAGGAAAACTTGATCGTGCCCTAATAAGCTGACTAATCAAGGCGGTCAAAGCGCTCTTTGAGCTGGCTATGACCTGAAAACAAGGAAAACTTGGTCGTACCTTAATAAGCTGCCTAACCAAGGTAGTCAAAGTGCTTTTTGAGCTGGCTAAGACCTAAAAATGAGGAAACTTGGTCGTACCCTAATGAGCTGACTAACTAAGGCGGTCAAAGCGCCCTTTGAGCTGGCTAAAACCTAAAGAATGAAGAAAACTTGGCCGTGCCCTAATGAGCTAACTAACCAAGGCCATTAAAGCGCCCTTTGAAGCTGGCTAAAACCTAAAAATAAGGAAACTTGGTAGTGCCCTGATGAGCTGATTAACCAAGATGGTCAAAGCACCCTTTGAGCTGGTTAAGACCTAAAGATGGGGAAACTTGGTCGTTCCCTGATGAACTAACTAACCAAGGCGGTCGAAGAGCCCTTTGAGCTGGCTATGACCTGAAGATTAAAGGAAAACTTGAATTGGGATAGTACTTCCTGAGCTTGCTAAATCCTTTGAAGAAATTTTGAGTCGGGTAACGTTCTGTGAGTTAGACGATTGAGAGTATAAGAAACTCTGGATTGGGACTACACTCTACGAGCTGGCTAGCTCCCTAGGAGATTATAAATTGGGACTGTGTTTTGGGAACCAGTCGGAAGCTTAAGAAACTTTAGATTGAGACTGCGCTCTATGAGCTGGCTAGATCCCTAAATGAGAATATGAATTTGGATAGCGCTCTATGAACTGGCTGAAGCATTAAAGAAGTTATGGATAGGAACAGTGCTCTATGAGCTGGCTATAGCTTTGAGAAAATGGATAAAGAGTAAGCACTCTTCAAACTCGCTTAAACTCTATTAGCTAAGAAACATAGCTGACTTGAAAAATTTACAAACGAGGGATTTGGTGAAAACTATTTATAACATGAATTGAAAATTTGGCCACTATGGATGAAATGGACTGGAAAATGAATGGAAAAACTTGTAACAAACCTCTACTTTCTCTCTCTCCTTTTCATGTCTTTTCATTTTCTTTTTTCCTTCTTTTTCCTTAAAAGTTTGCTAACGGATACAAATTACTATTTAAAAGGTAAACGCTATAATCCTATAAGGTATCTCATATGCACCTTAGTTTGTAACCTAGACAATGAGCTTCTTGTATAGGCCTTAAACATTCATTTCGTAAGGAAAAGGTAACTCATGATTAGTCTAGTTGAAGAGGACTTCCTTATGCACTCTCGGTTTGGATTTCACTCTTGATTACTATTTCAGAAATTATAATCCAATTTGTAAGTGATACGCTCTAATCGATCTGTTAGGTCTTTTTTGGGTTTAGTATTGTAAATTGGGCTTTTGGTCAAATGGTTTCAAAAGAAGTTAATTGAGAGGGCTTATTTTTGAAGAAGTGCTTTCATCTAACCTAGGGGTACTAGTCAAGAACCTTAGGAATGAACTAGATGTGCGCTTGCCCCAGCTTCAAAAATAATTTTTATCTCAAACAAATTGTCCTTCAAAATTGGAAGAGCTTTGAGTAGGAAGGTATTATGAGTAGAGAAGACTTGTGTTTAAGAATCGAGTAGATAGAAAGGGTTTATGTTCGTGATTTAGAGTGTAATTTTGAACTAAATATGGAGTTTTTTGTTTGTGGTTGAGAACATAATTTTGAATGAATATGAGGTTTTGTGTTTTTAGTTAGGAATGCGATTCAAGACCTTGTGTTTTTTGAGCAACTTAAGCCTTCTTTGATTAGGGATTTTCTCAAGCCCAATATTTGGGTATTTCTTCAATTTCCTTTTTCCTATTTTTTTTTCTTTTTCTTTTTTTTTTCTTTTTTCACTTCATGTCTTTCTTTTCTCTCCCCAAAAATAACTATCTCTTTTGTTAAGTTTTTGTCTCTAGATGAATCAAGGCTCTAAATCCATAAGTTCAGAGTGCATTGGCTTAAGTAAGGTATGTGTGGCCTTTAGGGTATTTGGAAAAATATTAGCTCTTCTTTAAAGGGAATAATTTATCGAAAACAAAAATTATCCTTGAATTGTTATTACTGGGGTAAACACAAATTAGTTTTATCCTTCTCTCCTAATTAATGACCCTATCCTCTGAATTGCCCTACTATAAGGTGGTTCTTGACAAGGTTTACATTTGAAATGACTCCACAACAATTCAACGGGGTTATCAAAGGATAATTGGGTTTGGGATTTGAAAATGAATGCCTAACTTCATTCCAGTCTGTGTATCAAATTCAAAATGGACCTCCTTTAAGGAATGAGTCCAAAATATCCTCATCATGATGTCTCTTAACTTTCAAAGTGTTTAAGGGATGGTGTATAGAATATAGCTTGCCTCTTTTCATTCAAAACTTTTTAAAACTCAGTTACCAATTCCTTACATTGGGATTAATTGATCATAGGGTATTGACCTTACTCCCCAATTCCTTGGAACATGCCTTAGTTGTGAAATTTCAAAGACTAAATGCCCCAGACCCCAGACTTATAGGTCTTAATGCCCCTAAGCTTCCATATGTGATTTTGGGTCAAGTTCTTTAAAGTTCAAACGGGCCAGCATTAACAACTTCTAAAGTCGAAGGGTCTAATAAATTGCCCCTTTTGAATGTACCAGGGATCAAGCTCAGGATAGTATTTCATAGTCTTGTGTTTTGACTTGATTCATATTTGGATTCGACAGCTCGAGGGCATTGAGTTGGTTGAATCGTCTTGATGGGCTAGGGTTCGGGTTTGGTTGGTTATTTTCTTGGGTCTAGTAGATCTGTTTATGTTAGCTGCTTTAATGGGCCAAGTAATTGTGTTTGTCCTGAACCTTATAAGGATTTGTAATCGTTAGCAAATTTCTTTCTTTTTCTTTTCTTTCCTTTCCTTCTTTTTTCTTTCTTTCTTTCTTTTTTTTTTTTTGAAAGAGAAAGAGAAAAATTTGAGGCTTTTATGTTACGAAGCCTAAGTGATGGGATTGTAAATGGATGATTACAGAGGATTGCTTTCATAGAATTCTATATACAAGCCTATACAATTTATCGTTATTGAGGGTCTATTTACAAGTAAAGAATTCTGAAGAATAAAAGACTAAACAAAAAAAAATCTAAATCTCATTTATTCCAAATGAAGAGAGCTATTTGTAAAATGCTAAATTTTCCTAAAAGAATGAATATTTTTTGTTAGTAGAATACTAGGCACAATGATAACTACCTATTATTTTACAAGTTTGATTCTTTTCTTTTGGCTTCCTTTTTTTTATTTTTATTTTTTTTTTCTATTTACTTCGTAAGGCATGGGCTTAACTGATGTAGGCCCAAACAAAAAGCAATAGATTCAGACTCCCATAGATATACTAAAGCCTGCACTAAGGTAATATTCATAGGGCTTTTTTATAGGGGCAAGATGAGCCCAATCTTGTTCCTAATAAATTCTTACTTATTTGGGCTAAAAAGTTGGAACCTTATCAAGAATATCTTTTAAGGCCAATGAGGTGGATAGACGTGGATTTGTTTGGAACCCCCTTGACTTGATCTAGCCATAACTGATCAAAATCAAAATTAAAATTACAATTACAACGTAATCTAAACTTTACGTAAAATTATTATAATTATGTACAAGGAAATATTACAACTATAACTTCATAACTGCCCTTGTCCATTTAGGTCTGCCACATCATAGGTTCTTACGATTTTTTTTTTTTTAAAAAGAGGTTTTGTGTAATGCAAAAGGGTAGGTTCTAAGGTTCTTAAGTTCTATAACCACTACGTTTTTTTTAAAGTAACGGTTATGTGGTCGCATATAAACTTGAGTGGGGTAGCCTGATCGGCCCCGGAAAGTGGTTGCCCCACAACATCCGAAACTTACATAATGGCCCCCCTCTTAAGGTCCTAAGACGGCCTGGTTCTGATCGTATCTATTGTGCATTTATGATGCAAAGAAATAAAAATAAAGTAAACCCCCAAAACTATCTCCCTAAATAAATTGCAACAAAAAATGTTCGTAAAAAATAAAATAAAATAAACAAATACAAAAAATAACATACCTAAGTTCTTTTTTTTAAAAAAAAATCATCTTTTTATTGTTTATTTTTTTGAAAAATAATTCTATTTTCGGTAACTTTTAGTGGCTAGCCCTCTAGCGTCCTTAGTGGAGTCGCCAAACTGTCGAGCCTGATTTTTCGATTTCTTTTATTTAAAATTGATTTCCCCATTTCCCAATTAATACTAAACCCTAACCCATTTAATATTAATTCTCGATTAAAGAAATTGAGAAATTCTTGTTTTTTATTGAAAATAATTTTTGGAGTCGCCACTCAACTAAAGTTGGGAAAAGAAAAAGAAACCGTAACCAATTGGGTGGATTAATTATGATTTGGCTACCAGTCTTTGGTTTGAATTTAAATGAAGAACCAGAAAGTTCCAAGTTTGGGGGCTAACCTATTAAACCCTTAACAGATACAACTATCTATTTACCGAAATTAGGGTTATTTTTCTAATTATAATATTTTAAAAAAATAAACAAATAAAATCAAAAGAAAAAAGAACCTAAGTTTTTACATATTTTATCGTCACCCCGAAGGTACTTATGTACTCGTTAGCTGGGATCAGACGATCGTAGTTCTTTCAGAAAATCCTAGTGTGTTGATTGATTTTAATTTTTGAAAATCGGTCGAGTTTACGTTTTAATTGATTCGGTTTTAAAAAAAAAATCTAAACAGTCCTAACTCTTGAGTGTTTTTTTTTTTTAAAAAAAAAATACTCTAACAATCCTATTGTTTAAAAAAGGGTCTTTTATTAATTTTTATTTAAAGAAAAACAACTTTCTACATGATAAACCAAATCTTAAGATATGACCAATCTTAATAATCCCTAAACTAATATATATGACTATCTATTAAAATAAATTAATTGCATATGATACACTGATATAAGAACTAATACTAAAACTCCTGAACTAACATATACATATATCATATATTATGTTAACTAATAAAGTAATATTAATATAATAACATATATATGTAATAAAAAAACCAATCTTAACGGTTCCTAATCTAATGTTTATATCCACTTATTAAATAAATATTCACTTAAATTAATATAATGTACTTAATATATATTACAAGGAAAACTAATACTAAAAAAATACCTTAAACTAATATACACACATATATATACCATATTAAACCATTAAAGTCCTAACAAAATAATAATATAATAAATCAGAAAAAATTTGGATAGAAACCGAACCTGATTGCGGGGCTGCTGTCTCCAACGTGCATAGCTACTGCAAAACGCTATCGTGTAGATTTTGTTGGTGATCGGCGGTTCGTGCAGTTGCAGCGATCAGTGCAGATGATCAGTACGTAGACTACGTCAGTGTGGGGTGCAACGTAATTGTTTAATGTGTGTTGCTGTTGATGGATGGGGCTAGCTGCAATTGGAATGTGTACTGGATTCGCTGTCCATGGCGTTGGGACGATGCTGGATGTCGCAGCTGTCCGCCTTGCTGCTATCCTGTTCACCGCTGTCTTCTGCACTGCTGTCCTGTTTGCTACTGTCTTCCGTGCTGCTGTCCTGTTCGCTGCTGTCTGCCTTGCTACTGTCCTGTTAGCTGCTGTCTACTGTGCTGCTGTCTTGTTCACTGCTGTCCGCCTTGCTGCTGTCTACTGTGCTGCTGTCCGCCTTACTGCTGTCCTGTTCACTGCTGTCCATACTAAAGTGGGGCTGCTAGATTGTGGTTGCGATTTTTTGTTTTACAGCAGTTGGATTTGTTTGTTAGATTGGTTGAAGATGAAATTTGGTTGGGGCCAAAGTGTGGGAGAAAAGGCTGTTGCATTTTTGTTGATGAATGAATTCTCCCTGTCAAGATGGAGTTATTTCTCTGCTTTTTTTTTTTTTCTGCGTGTGCGTATGTGTTTATAGAGTCCAAATCATATCCTCCCAAATCATATCTAATTAATTTATTAAACTAGATCCAATTTTAATTCAAATCCGATTTAATAAAATCAAACTAGATTCAAATGATCTTAGATATGAATCTCATTTTCATCTTGCTTTTGCAAAGATAGAAAAATAAAGACATAGGTGTATACTGAGACTCGAACCCAAGACCTCAAATTAAATTCAACCCAACTACCCTAATACTTATCCACTAAGCCATTGGCCTACACCTTGACATTCAGTACAATTAAGTTGTACTTAAACTACTCGGTTCAAAAATAAAATTTTTTAACTAAGCTAAAGCTAAAACTAAAACTAAAACTATTTGTTCCTAATATAAGTTAGTTCCTAAAAATCTACAAAACTCTTTATAATAATTTTTTATTTTCTTATTTTTTTGGTATTTTCATCATTTGTTATTTTTATCTTTTATTAATTTTTTTTATTATTTTGAATTAAGACACTTTTTGTAAAAATAAAAATTAAGATTACCAAAGGGCAAAAATTAGCTGTCTACAACCCTTACTCGTTAACTAGTCGTAGTGCAATAAATAAAAGTTAGTTTACACAAAGCGTTTACATAATATGTGAAGACCTTACAAGAAAAATGCCCTTATATGAGGAGAAGATTTAGGTAACATTCATACGTAGAGTCAACCCCATGAAATCTCTAATGAATTAGCATATGAATTCAACTTAAGAGAACCGGTAACTCATATGGATCAAATTGAAGAAACAATTTAGCTCAAGAAGAGACAGGTTAAAGAAGTTTTATTTTAGAGTGATGCCTTAGGGGCAACGTATAACCTAATCCAACTGAGGGATGACACGTAATCAAGAAGTGTTGTGAACCCACGTACAGTAAGACAATTCTCAAATTAATTTGGCAACAATAGCGTAGCTGTTCAATAGTACGGATGCGCTTGAGTCATCTAAAGGACTCATTCGGTGCCTAAACTCCTTTGACTTTATCTAAAGGACTTTGGTCATGGGGCAAAATGTAGTAGGCTAAATTTAATTTTGGGCTTTAATCCCATTAATTAATTGGGTTTTACTCTTTAGGCTAAGGTAATAGGGTCTAAAGAGTCGAGTCCAAATATTTAGGATGATCAAGGGAGATTTGGCATGGTGGGTTTAAAGTAAGGCCTAGTGGATTAATTTATCCGATCCAACCTTTCTTTGATGGGAATCAAGCTATCGTACCTTTAACTTGTAGCTGAGCTCGAGGACTAGAAGGGCTAGTGCAATGAATCCTTCTGTTTTAACCAACTCCTGCCGATACCGAGTACTTCTTTGCCAAGTCACCTTTCATGCTGTACCATATGACCGCCCATTTTTCTACAGTATGTCGAGTTGATGATTACTCTGTAACGCTGAGCTGTCTAATTACTCGGCAACCTCCTTGCCAAAAAGTCGAGAGAGAGAGAGTCCGAACTAACTAAGCCATCCCTGCTTGGACAAACCTATCTGTCTGTACTTTTTGTCTGTATCTTCTAATGACCTCATCAATGTAGCATTGCCATATATACAGTATCATGTGCAAAATCCAATGCACCAATGATTGATTTTCTTATATATTTATTTTTACCGTTTTGTATCTTATGCATTATTTCCTTAGGAAATACTCCTTTTATCTTTTTCTTTTTAGGCAAGTTGTCCCAACTTATAAGTATAAATACCTTTATACTTGTAACTGTGAGGACATCAGATCATTCTTCATATATACTCTTTAAGTACTTTTTTTCTTCCTTGCGTAAGCACTGTCTGTTTACTCTCGGCATCATTCTTATCCTTTCCCTTAAGCAAGGTTAGGTAGTGAGTAACCCCATCAGACCAATTCGTGCATCATATAGAACTGAGTCACGAGTCTTCAAAAGTTCCATTTGTGCATCATATCCTCTAGAGCTATTCATGGGTTTTTCTTATTATTTCATTCATCGTTTTTGCCCTTTTGCACTTTTTCCTATTAATCCTTTTTCGAGCTTTTTGCAAGCTTGGACTCATCTAGTGACCGGCCTTGTCTATTCTTGGTCACTGTTCGCAACATCTTGGAATTAAAGCGAAGTTTTTGTATGAACTGTAGTAGTTCATCTTGAAGTTCTGTTATACTTTATTTTGCGTATGTAAATAAAGCAAGTTACTGTGTTCATTTGACTGCTGTGTTGTTAGTTGTTCACATTCTGAAGTATTTGTTTGAGCTTTGAATCTATGAGGAAAAATGACAGACCCAAGTATGAATGTTGGTATTGGTGATGATAGTAGATATGTCTACCATGAACAATAATCTTAGGGATCTCCCAATAGCACTGACGAGAGGCTTGATGAGGTAACTAACCACTTAGTAGATTTGACCCGAGTTGTTCATACACTGTCTTGCCGTCCCACTAAAGTCGCACAAAACATCCTACAGGCTACTCAACCTGTTAAAGGTCAGAACCCAGCTCGACCCGTTTGAGGTGGAGGAGTTAGGGAACGAGTAAGGTGAAGGATGAACCTAAGAGAGCTTAATGAAGAGGAAGAAGAGAATTTTGAAGAAAAGTGTGTATGAATCCCCAAAGCATCCGACCATGTGAAGCTTCGGATTTTGAGTTTCAAAGAATCTAGGAATGCTGATAAGTATCTGGATTGGGAAGAAAAGGTGGAGCGTATGTTTGATTACTATTAATATGAGGATTTGAGAAAGTGAGGATTTCTATTGTTGAGTTCTCCAGATGTGCCGCCATGTGGTGGAAGAATTTTCAGGCAATGAGAAAACAAGAGGGGTATCAAGAGATTAACGCTTAGCCCGAGATGAAGAGAGTGCTTAAAAACAGGTTCATGTTGGAAACATACCTCCAAGATACATTCACTCGACTTTAGGAGCTCAGATATAGAGGTTGAACTGTTGACGAATATTTTTAAGAGTTTCCAATGCTTGTGATGTGTTGCAAAGTGGAGGAACCACCAGCGCGAACAGTCTCAGGGTTCATTACCAGGTTGAGAGGAGACATTTAAGACGTTGTGGAGCTCCAATGATTTGACACCATGGATGAGGCTGTTAATATTGCCCAGCGAGTAGAGAGATAAAGAAGAAGCCAAGTATCGGTGAAGATGCTAACTAACCGACACAGATAAGTAAGTTACTGAACTTTACTGAGTACCGAGTCGACCAAAAAGGTTGATTTCCACGCCGAGTAGAAAAACCGACCTGATGATTTAGTGCCAACCCGAATGTATGAGAAGGGGCAAGGGTCTAGTAGGAAGACCAGCGGGATCAAGTGCTTTAAGTACCAGCGGTTCAGATACATAGCTACTTAGTACTTAGTACTTGAATCGACAGGCGATGGTCATCAAGAGAGACATCCTGAAGCTAGAAGTAGAGAGTATGGATAAGGAACCCAATGAAGAGGAGGTTCCTATCGAAAAAGAGCTGATTAAGGAAGACGTGTTTCCTAAAGACTTGAATCGGTTACTCATGGTTGTCCAACACACTATGAACATGGAACCCTTACGAAAGGAGGAGCAAAGAGAGAATTTGTTTCATACCACCTATAAGGTGAATGATCAAATGTATGCCCTCATTATGGATAATAGAAGATGCACCAATGTGGCATCAGTCGATCTTGTTTCAAAACTGAAGTTGTCGACTGTTTCACATCCGAAGTCGTACAAGTTGCACTGGTTTATTGAGAAAGGAGAGTTACATGTTACTCAGCGAATACTACAGCCGATCACTATTGGGAACTACTCTGACCAGATTCTCTACGACATACTACCTATATGTACTTCCCATGTGTTGCTAGGTAGGCCGTAGTTGTTTTATAAGAGGGTCATCCATAACAGCTACAAGAACACATACATGTTCGAGAAGGATGACTAGGAGATTACACTAAACCCGATGTCACCGAGAGAAGTCAATAAGTTGCAAATGAAATTTGCTCGTGGATCAAAGAAGGCTTAGTGATAAGTAAAGCCGAGCTTCGAGAGGCCATCAATGTTAATGAGTCGACCCTCTTGTTGGTCAGGCGACTAATAGAAATGAAGGAGTGAGGTGAGTTATCCCTTGAGATCGAGGAGTTGTTAGATTAATATATCGACCTATTTCTAGAACAGTTACCTAAGGAGTTGCCCTCAACTCGAGGCATAGAACACTGCATTGACATAGCATCCGGTGCTGCACTGTCGAATAAGCTAACTTATTGGATGAATCCCGAGTAGGCTTCTGAGAATCCCAAGTAGGCTTCCAAGCTCCAACATTAAGTCAATAAATTGCTGGAGAAAGACTATGTAAGAGAGAGTCTCAGCCTTTATGTTGTACCTACACTTCTAGTGCTGAAAAAAGGATGGAATTTGGTGGATGTGTATAGATAGCCAAGCCGTGAACAAAATTATGATCAAATATAGGTATCCGATCTCGAGGATAGAAGACATGTTGGATTAATTGAGTTGAGCTAAGATTTTCAGCAATATTGATCTTAAATTTGGGTACCATCAAGTCTACATTATACTAAGCAACGAATGGAAGGCTGCGTTTAAAACTCGACATGGACTTTACGAGTGGATAGTCATATCCTTCGACTTGTCAAATGCTTTGAACACTTTCATGAAATTAATGAACCATGTGCTGAGACATCTCATTGGGAAGTGTGTCATGGTGTACTTTAACGACATCCTGATTTACAGTGTCAACATGCCGAGTCACTGTGAACATCTCAAAATAGTACTGGATATCCTCTGTACCGAAAGATTATTTGGCAATCTAAATAAATGTTGCTTTTTCCAAAAGGAAGTGGTATTCCTAGGCTATGTAATCAGTAGAAGAGGCTTACAAGTCGATGATGAGAAGATCCGATTAATTATCAAGTGGTTGACTCCTACTACTTGTGCTGACATGAGAAGTTTCCACGGACTAGCTTCGTTTTACAGAAGGTTTATTAGGAATTTTAACACCATCACTGTACCACTTACTGAGTTAACAAAGAAGAACACCGACTTCCGATAGGGAGAAAGGGAGGAGAGAGGTTTTGTCGAGATAAAAGAAAGGTTGACTTTACCCCAATGTTAGTACTACTTGACTTCAACAAAATATTTGAGCTAGAATGTGATGCATCGAGCATTGGCATAGCCATTGTCCTAATGTAGGGAGGCTGACTAATTACCTTCCATAGTGAGAAGCTTCGAGGACCACAACTGAACTACTCCGTGTACGACAAAGAACTTTTGGCACTGATCTAAGTAATGTAAGTATGGAAACATTAATTGCTACCGAGAGAATTTGTCATATATACCTACCATGAATTGTCGTGGTACCTTCGAAATCAGACCAAGTTGTCAAAACGGTAGGTGAGATGAGTCTAATTCCTTAAAGGATTCAATTTTGTAATTAAGTACAAGTAAGGAAAGAGTAACATAGTTGCTGATGCTCTTTCAAGGAGACATGCGCTTTTATTAATACTGTAGACCAAGCTGTTTAGGTTTACAAGTATAAAAAAATAGTACTTCGAGAATCCGCACTTTAAACCCATAATTTTGCGATGTGTTGATGGGTGGATAATAGACGAGTATCATATGGAGGATGGCTATTTGTTCCGAGGCAGAAAATTATGCATGTCGATTATTCACTAAGGGAGCTACTAATCGGGGAAGCCTACAATTGAGGTCTCTCTGGATATTTTGGGGAAAAGAAGACTTATGAACTGATAAATGGTCAATTCTTTTAGTTGAGGATGAGGAAAGATGTGTACTGAGTTTTTGAAAGCTGTACTGTGTGCAAAAAGACCAAGTGCCATGCCAAGCAAGGGAAAGCAATGTCCTTACCTGTTCCGACGAGGTCGTAGACTGAATTGAGCATGGATTTTATTTTCGGACTGCTGTGAACTGCCCGAGGCAACAATTCTGTAATGGTCATCGTGGATCGGTTTAGTAAGATGGCACACTTCGTACCCTGTATCAAGACTAATGATGCTTTAACTAATACTTCTTTTTTAACTTGCAGGAGATTATGCGGATACACGGTGTGCCAAGAAGTGTAGCCTCTGACAGAGACTTAAAGTTCTTGAGCCATTTTTGGAGAACCTTATAACGTTAGTTGGGAACCAAATTACTCTTTAGTACCTCATGTCACCCCTAAACTGACGATTAAATAAAAGTGGCTAATCGTACCTTGGGATTACTACTTCAAGCTACAGTAGGCAAAAACTTGGCTGATTGGAATGTTTGCCTACCAGTGTTGAGTTCACCTATAACCGAATAGTACATGACACCACTAAGCAGACTCCCTTCGAGATGGTCTATAGATTTAATCCTGAGTTACCTCTTGACTATGCCCCTACACTAATAACCATGTAAGAGGACCCCAATGCAATGACTAGGGCATAATCCCTTCGACATATCTATAACAAAGTCACTTAGCTTATCAACTAACCTGTCAAGAGAACGCGAGAAAGGACTAAGGGTAGAATAGCTAAACGAATTCAACTGAGAGACTTAGTGTGGCTGCACTTCAGCAAGGAGCGTAAGAACAAATTATCTGCAAGAACGAAAAATTCTAGAAAATTAATGATAATGCTTAAAGGTTAGAATTGCTCAAGAACTATGAGGTTTTTGATGCCTTCAACATTGCCGACCTCAATCCATATCACCAGACAGGGAACTGAGTGAACACCATTAGAATTTAATCTCAAATCCAAAACAACCCAGAGGGAATGATAGGAATCGAGTTACTGGACCTCTGACCCGCAACTGAACCTGAGGACTAAAGGGGTTGGCACGACGAATCCTTCTATTCTAACCAACCCCTGCTAATGCCAAGTACTTCCTTGCCGAGTCACCTTTCATGCCGTACCATATGACCACACATTTTTCTGCAGTATGCCTAGTTGATGATTACTTTCTAACATCGAGCCGTCCAATTACTCGACAACCTCCTTATCAAGAAGCCGAGAGAGAGAATCTAGATTGACTAAGTCATCCCTGCTTGGACAAGCTTATCTATCTATATTTTTTATCTGCATCTTCTAACGACCTCGCCAATATAGCATCACCACGTCTATAGTATCATGTGTAAAATCCATTGTACCAATGATTGTTTTTCTTATATATTCATTTTTACCCTTTTATATCTTGTATATTACTTCCTTAGGAAATACCCTTTTTGTCATTTCCTTTTTAAGCAGGTTGCCCTAACTTATGGGTATAAATACCCTTGTACTTGTAACTGTGAGGACATTAGTTCATTCTTAATATATACTCTTTGAGTACTTTTATTTTCCTTGCGTAAATATTATCTGTTTACTCTCGGCATCACTCTTATCATTTCCCTTAAACAAGATTAGATGATGAGTAACCTCATTGGACCAATTCATGCGTCATATATAATTGAGCAGTGAGTCCTTGAAAGTTTCATTGATGAGTCATATCCTCTGAAGCTGTTCATGGGTTTTGCTTACTATTTCATTATTCGTTTTTGCCCTTTTGCACTTTTTCCCATTAATCCTTTTTCGACCTTTTTGTAAGCTTAAACTCATCTAACGACTAGGCTTGTCTGTTCTTGGTTATGGTTCGCAACATTTCTTAGTTTGGTTCGCACTAAAATAACAAATAAATCATTTGTAAGCCCCACAACTAGTTACTTAGGGTTTCGATCGGCTAAAAAATTCGATTAAACCTAAATTATAAGTAAAGCTAGAAATATTAATAAAAATGATCCCGTAAATTCGAATTTAAAAAAATAAGCAATAAAATAAAATAATATAAAAATTCCAAATTTTAAGTATATAACTCGTTATTTATCGAAAATGCGGAAAATGCATTCCGATAATTAACAAATCGTTAGAGATAAATTATATGTATACTAAAAATCATAGAATGACCTAAATAATATTTAGGAATATTTATTTGTACTATATATGAATTTACATGTAGGTAGAAATATGCATAATTACTTAAAATAAGCGAAATGTGCTAAAATAATAATAAAAAATTAAAGAAAATTCATAATTAATTAAGAAAAAATCAAGAAAAATAAAAAAAATGAGGGAAAATCTAAAATTGAGGCGTGGCAATCTGGAATTGAAGAAACAAAATTAACCAATTAAAATACAACAAATAGAAAGTGGAAAAAAAAAAGAGATAAGGCAATTGTCTTGTCTCATTAATACACAATAATTTCCCTAATACTCTATAAATAGCAAGAAAATTTCGAAAGCTCATTTGGTTAGTTTAGAGAGAGAAAAATTGAGAGTAAATTATGAATTTAGAAAAAATCACAAAAAATTTGTGCAGTTAGGACTTTTAAGGAGAACCTAGACCCGACGAGTAGCTAGTAGTGTATGGCCACCACCACCACATGGTGGTGGCAACGCCCAGGTGGGTCGACACACCCATGGCTACCAAAGGTGACTGGAGCCACTCAAATCAGTTAGTTCGATTTCCAGCTCGATTTTATTTAATTTTGTAAAAATATTAAATATTCTTAAAAAATTATGAAACTTGTTGTTCCGAATATTTTTGTATTTATTTTTTATAAAAAAATATTATTTTAATGAAAATGTGTCTCTTGATATATGGTTCTTAAGAAATTACTCAAAACCGAGTATGTTTCAGTTTAAAAATAAATGACCTTAGGAGTGTAGTTTTGAGCCCAAAATTTTTATGTAATCTATTTAGATGATATAGAACAGTGCTATGAAGCCTGTTTTTAAAAAATTAATTTTTGAAATTTTTAGATAATTTTTAGGTCTTAAAATGAGGCATAAAATGGGTAATTTAGGGTTAATTAAATAATTAAATAGTTAATTATTGATTTAGTGAATAATTATATGTTTTAAGATATTGAAATTTGATGACGTATGATACTTGTAGCATTTAGGGTGTTAGATGTAATTAAAAGGTTAATTATGTAATAAATAAGTAATAGGGAAAAATAATAAATTTTAAGTTAATTTTGTAAATTAGGGTAATTAGGCATAAAATCTTATTTAGGATGAATTTAGACATTTGAAATTATAATTGATGTTGGGAGATGGTAATTAGAATGATAAAAATATTAGATGTATATTATGTACATAATAAGTAATAGTGCATAATACACAATCATTAGAAATATAATAAATAGAAGATATTAGAATAAAAATTGATATCATAAAAATAATAGGGATATATAATAAATCTGATAAAAAACTTAAATTTATGTAATTATATGAAGAATGTAAAAATTTATCACATTAAGAATAAATTCGGTACACTAATAAGGATTTTAATATACCGGTGGAATAAAATACTGATTAGGGTAATGATGGTATTTAGGATATCTAGAAGTAATATGATTAATTTCACATTATGAGTTGAAACGAATTTCTAGAGTTTGAGTATAAAACAACACTTAGAAATCAAACTAAAACCTAATTTAAAAAAAAAAAAAGAAATCTATGCGGAAATTAAACCTGAACTTGGCCCCAAACCCAGAATAATTGTAAAAGATTTGAAAACCTAAATAATTGGACATATTAAACCTTAAAGAAAAGATAACAATAAGCATTATAGAATAAAATCAACCTATAATAGTTATATGAAAAACTAAAACCACGTTTGTGTTATAGGGATGATCGGCGATAGCCTGAGCGAGTTGAACCTAGAGTAAGTGAAAGAGGAGTCGAGTTAAGTTAGGATTAATACAATGCTGTATTTTGGAGGCTTGAGATTATACTTGGTTGTGCTTGTTAAATAGTTGGCTGTGTGCATATGCTTGATTATAAGTGATACTATAATTTTGTTTGCTATTTTGATTTGCATTGTCTAAAGTGATCGATCACCCTAAACTGAACTTAATAAAGATATGACTTGTAAACATAAATCAAACTTGCATAGCAACCCATTAGGAAAAACCTAGGATTCTCCAGCCAAATACCAACCCCTTCGAAAGGGATAGCATCGGATGGCATAATGAGTCCCTTTTTTATCCTTAGTCGAACTAAGTGACAGGTAAGGAGGTCAGGGCAAGAGTGAAGTCAATGGTTCGAAGGTAGTTGCGGGAGGAGCGGTGTCTCTATTGCACAAGCCTAAATTTGGTCGTAAGCTGTTACATTAACGGCAACTCTTCAACCTAGATTAGAGTGGGTATAATTTCTCTAATCTTACGACAAGTCGGACAACGTCATGCGATGGTATTTGCTTAACATGTATTGTACCAAATGATTTGGTTGATAACCTTGTTTCTGTTTGTGGTATAGTTTTTAGTCCTCCATCCTAACTTATTGAGCTATAGTTGCTCACATCCCTATAGACGTTGTGTAGGTGTTGGCTAAGAAGCGGCTTACAACTACTCTAAAGTTAACAACTGTTGGATCCTAGGAAGAGAGGAAAAACATGTGAAGAATAAACATATATTTTTAAGGTCTAAGTTTTTATTTTAGAATTTTTCATTTCTGAATAATGTAATAACTAGGAAATACATTACGGTGAAACATTGTAAACGTTAATTGTAATAACTGAATTATAGTGTATATATATATATTTTTTCTCACTTTCTTAGGTAAACGATTTATTTAAATTACAAACTGTTTACTTCAAAGCGGGTTAGTCATAGACACCTTATGTAGATCAGGTCTACGATAGCGGTTGTAAGGCCAACTTCTATCTTAAAATGGTTTACACGGCGAAACTGTTACAACTCTGCCAGTTCGAGGCATGATATCCTTTATCTATGCCAAAACCCATGAAAATAGCTCACTTAAGATCCATTAATAAAGGGCTTCAATCTTAACCATTGATCATCATTATGATTTGACGGATGTGAGTCAACTATCATTTCTTATAAATATCCCATTCACATCCTAATTTGGATACAGGAAAAACTCCTATTAACGTCGTTACTCTACCGGAACCTTGTCTTACAGATCAAACACTTAAACACTTCAAGAACCCTACCCTGTTCTTTATTAATCTTAGAGTTTAATGCCATTGCGCTCCTTCACTTATCATCATAAGTGTTAGAGCCTCATCAAGATTACCTGTAAACACCTAATTTTTACCCCTTCATTATCCTAATTTTTTATTTTTTATTTATTTTATTTTATTTTTTACAAAAAGGGTCCTAATTCAAAAATAGAAATAAAAATAAATTAAATTAATAAAAGATAGAAAAATAATAAAAATTAAAAAATGATGAAAATACCAAAAAAATAAGAAAAGGAAGAATTATAAAGATTTTGTAGATTTTTAGGAAAATAACTCATGTTAGGAACAAATAGTTTTAGTTTAGTACAAATGATTATTTTAGGGAATCAGGTAGTTTAAGTACAATTTAATTGTATTGAATGTCAAGACGTAGGCCAACGGCCTAATGGATAAGTATTGAAGTATTAAATTGGATTTAATTTGAAGTCGTAGGTTTGAGTCTTATTAAGTATCCATGTCTTTTATTTTTCTATTATTAAATCTGATTTGAATTAATTTGGATCTAGTTTAATTATTATCAAATCAGATACAATAGATATAAGACACCCTCATAAAAAAGAACGGGATCCAATTCCCGATGGCTATTCATAGTAAAAAACAAAAACACCCATAGCTCCTTGTGCGCACTGTCTTCTACATCAGGAGCAACAGTAAACTACAGTTGCAATTTCATTACTGCTACACAACACGCTGGGGATCGGACCGACGATAACATCTATAGCACTCCATAATAGAATTCCAACACATTCAACAGTGGAACGCTCTAGCGTAAATCCTCATTCGCAACACCGTAGCATGTCTGGTCATCATTACTTTATCCTCGCGGCTGCTGTCCGTAACTTAGCTCCAAGCTTCACTGCACGATTCAACCGTACACGCCTGATTCCGCTCCACAAATCGCACAACACTCCACTACAGCGACTCGACTTTGCTGTTGTCCACAATTGAACTCCCACGAATGGATTGGTCTCCGACGAAGCGCGTACACAACACCATCGCTGAAGCATACGCCACTATCCCATACGCTGTACACACGCCAACATGTTTCTCGATCCGTCACTGCAATACTGTCCATTGAGCACTACACTGCACATTTAGCTTTAACAGCGGACTTAACTGTTAAGCCCAACGACAGTACGTCTGAGCACTATCCAACTTTGATTAGTCCGCACGTCCACTGCAGACTACACATCAACACGGCCAAATTGTGGACACTATATTGCTGAATAGTTGAAGATCAGGTTCGGTTCTCTTCCAATCTTGAATTTTTTATTCATTCATTTATTTATTTGTTTGTTTTTTTTTTGTTTATATATCTCATTATTATTATCATAATCATATTATGGTATTATTATTATTAGATCCTTGGTTATATGATGTAATATATAAGATATGTAAATATTAGGAGATTTTTTCTTAGTATTAGTTTTCTACATATATATCAAGTATATTATATAATATGTTTTTATTTAGGTAAATAGTTGTATATATTAGTTTAGGGGTTGTAGGGATTGGTTATTTTTTAGGATTTGATCATGTTTAAGGATTCATTACGTAAAAATTTTTTTTTAACTAAAAATTAATAAAAGACCCTTTTAAAAATAAGATTTTTTGAGTATTTTTTATAAAACAAAAACACTTATGAGTTAGGACTCCTTTAGTTTTTTTTTTTTAATAAACTGAATCAATTAAGAATGTAAATTTTCTCGATTTTCAAAATAAAAATAAATCAACACATTAAATTTTTCGGAAAGAACTATAATTGTCTGATCCCAGCTAGCGGTACGTAAGCACCTTCAGGACGACGATAAAATCTATAGAAACTTAGATTTTTTTTTCTTTTGATTTTTATTTATTTATTTATTTTTAAATATTATAATTGGAAGAATAATCCTAATTTCGGTAAATAAATAGTGGTATCCGTCAGGGTTTAATAGGTTAACCCCGAACTTGGAACCCTTTGGTTCTTCATTCAACTTGAAAACAATTGAAAACAAAGATCGGTAGTCAAATCGTAATCAATCCACCCATTTAGTTGCGGTTTTTTTTTCTTTTCCTAACTTTGGTCGGGTGGCGACTCCAAAAATTATTTTCAATAAAAAACAAAAATTTCTCAATTTCTTCACTCGATGATTAATATTAAATGGGTTAGGGTTTAATATTAATCGGAAATGGGGAAATTAATTTTAAATAAAAGAAACAAAAAAAATTAGGCTCAACATTGCCTACTCTTCCTCCTTCTTACACTTCTCTCTTGATCATCCCACGCTAGTCACTTAAGTTATTTCCTTAGTCACGTATAGTACGACTTCTTACGCGGCACGCACGTGACACTTGCATTTATACCCACACCCCCACATATATATAGCTGGCAAAATATATATTTACATATATAAAATGCAATATGTACATATCATTTGTAAATTACATATGTACACATATAATTGATATATAATATAAAATGCACATATGTATATCATACCGACAATCACACATGTAAAATACATTTATACACACACATATAATATAAAACGTAAGCATCCACATATGCTTTTTTAATTTTTCTTTTTTTTTTTTATAGGTTTAAACTGGCAAGTCATGCAACTTGCCAATTCAAGTAAGTTAGGGGACATGACTTGTCTAAACCTGTATGATTTAATGGCTAGTTTAAGCCTACCAACAACAAGCCGGTTCAATAACCAGGAACTAGTAAGACTAATTCATATGTCTAAACTAGTCCTTCCTTAAATTTAGTTATGCGTGAAAAACCACATAATAGCAAGCATTGCATACGATCTTCTAGTAACCAATAAGAAGTCTAGGGCATAACTCCTCATTCATCTTGGGCTCAGGATCTATCATCTATCATTTATATCTAGTTTACTCGCAATAGTCTATAATAGTTTATGATAGTTAATAGCAACCATGACGATTAACAAGCAAACCCATTTTGGGTCCACTAAGATGAGCTAAACGGTATTGATGTTTACAACTCTGCAATACACATGACAACCTCTACATCACTCAGTTCATGTAAGGATGACTATGATCCCTCTTAGACCCAGTACATGCTCATTGCAAAAAATAATGGACTTCAATAATGTAAATTGTTATGTAATGTATATTGAAATTTTTATTATAGTTCAAAATTTTAACTAATCTAGTTAAAAAGATAACCAATTGGTTAAATAATTACACTCGAAGCAATAAATGTTCGTAAACAAATAATGATCACAATTACCATCTATGGTCATAACTCGTACATATGATTAGTCATGTGTATATTTATGTTTTTGTATATGTAATCAAATATGTATATATATAAATACATTTCAAAGTCTACATTCTTATTTTTCCTTTTATATATATGCACGTACGTATGTATGTATTGGCAAAATACTTCACTTTAGGTACTCTATCAATCTCTTTATCTTATGTTTGATAATCACAGTGAACATGATTCATCCATTTTTCCTTTAACTTAGGTTTTGGAAAATGTCTTCGATATGGTCTACATACATGTCTACATACATATATATACATTTATATATTATAGTTCTTATATAACTATTTATATAATTGTACATGTATGAAACAAACTTTTTTCCTAAGTGATAAAAATATAAATGTACATTATTCATATGTAGAAACATGTCATACTCTAAGAGTACATAATCGTAATAGTCTTACGTGTACATCAATTTATGATAAATGCTTATAGCTTAACTACTATCATACACTTGGTATGCATAAAGAACATATGCTAACTACTTTGAATCATCGCTAATTCAGTGATTATAGTTGTACAAAAGACATTTTATATAATAAAAATTTATGATGAATTTATATATGACTTGCGAAAGAAATCTCAATTTTTCTCATATCCTATACTATAAGTTAAAGTGGGTTTCTTAAGAGACCTATTTGATTCCCAAAAACAAAAGATACAAAAGAAAAATTCCAACTTCGAATATTTCTCACTCAAACCCCATTATTTATCGACTTTATGTCTAAGGGTAAGTAGTCATAGCATATTTACTTTGAACTTGCACAAAAGAGTATAGAGATGTAAGTAAGCACTACATAGTAAAGGGAGGTAAGAGCTTACATAGTACAATAAAAATAACAAAAGATATCAATTAATTAATTAGATGCAAATATAATGCAACTGAACAAATGCCATTTATATGGGGTTGTCCAATCTATCACGAAACTAAAGGAAATAACCCCACTTTAGTTTAGATTGAAGAGTTTTAGTATAAAGCAACAACTCATGACTAAATCTAAGTTTGTACAATTGAAACCCAACTCCTTCTAAGACCTTCTTTGAATTAGCCCTAGACCTCATGGCGACCTCCTTTCCATCCCTTAATTTGGCTTTAAGGGTGGGAAAAGACCAATTTTTGCTATTCCTAAGGGTCAATATATGATTAGAGAATCTTAGTTGTCTTCTAATGGTTGCAATGCATAACAATTTAGGATTTAGTTTTAAGTTAATATGAATTCATCCTTTTAGGTGATCAATTAATTTATAGACACTTCAAAAGAGAGCAATATTTAGTAAAGTAATCCCATTTGTAGGAACTCAATTTCAGTGGTATGTTACAACATATGGAAAGAAAGAAAGAAATTCAGGACATGTTGGAGGTCCTTGGAACATGTTAGATAGCCTTTCTAAAGTTATATTATCTTGTTTTCTTAGGTTTTCTCGTGTGCCGTTATTGTTTTTTAAGCACTCATACGTGTTAACCTAGACACTCTTTTGCTTTGCTTATGTCTAGTTCAATGCAATAAATATCTACTGTGCTTCTTCTCTGTATGTTATTCATTTTATATATATATATAAAAAATACTGACATTACCTAAAAAAGGATGATCTCAATATAAAACTCCTTCGAAACTAGTATCTTCAAATCCGATTAAAATTATAAAGGTACAATTAGATTGATTTAAGTTGCCACACAATTAAATAATAATCTAAGATAGGCATATTTAGTCAATTTATATGAAAATTCCATTATAATTAATCTAGATTAACGTGAATATGGATAAATTAGACCCAAAGAAAGATTCGATCAATATAAAACACCTTCAAAACTAGTATCTATAAATTCGATTAAAATTATAAAGTTGCAATTAGATCGGTTTATGTTGTCTAAGATTGGCAAATTTAGCCGGTTGATGTGAAAATTCCATTATAATTAACCTTGATGAATGTATATACGTATAAATATAATTGTTAAAATCACGACTCAACTATACGGTTTTAAGAATTTATAATTTTATATAATAATTTTATTAATTAAAATAAATATAAAATTATTTAAGTGTGGACTTGTAATTGAATTGTGAATTCTGAAGTGCAATTTTATTAGTTTTGTATTATTTTTTATAATTCTACTAATTTTATACGTTCAAAGTAGTAAAATGATGACATTTTTTACAGCCATATACATAAATGATTTGCTTATTTAAGATAAACTAGGAAAATCAGTCAATCATCAATTCATGTAATAACGGTAATCACTTATATAGGTCAAAATCGGTGTTTTTGCCCTCGAAAAACACGTTTTATTATGAAAGTAACTACTTTGCGCATTAAACCAAGCATGATCCTACTTCATATCGTTGCAAAACTTAACGTATAGATTAGGATTAGATTATCGATAAATTCTTTAAGAATCAAGTAATTCTCCAAAATTCTATATTTAACAATTTCCCTAAATAAAAATTTAGTAAAAGACGTGTTGCCAAGCAGGAACTTCTTACATGCTTGTAAAATTGACATTCCGAGCACTTTAGTGAAATTTTTCGAGCCTAAAATAGCATCATTTTCATTTTCAAAAATGGGTTTGAAATTCGTTTTTCATAGAGCATTTCTAAAGAGCGTGCTATAAAATTCACAGATTTAATCAAAATAACAATACTTCATGAAACTATGCCTAAAATAATCTGTGAATATATATATATATATTTAGAATTAGTTTCATTAATTTAGTGATATATATATATATATTATATATATAGCAAATTTGAGCGGAGGCCTTGTCGGAATGACTCCCCCAGCGGTGCTTTGTTAGTTTACGATAGCTCTCGACAGTAGCCTCACAGGTGGTCCTCGAAGTGCGGAAGCACATAGTCGCGCGTAATTTTCTGTATTTTTTCCTAAATTCTATGAAATTTTCCTTTGATGCTTTGGTGAGGTTTCTAGATTCTAATGTCTTGCTTAGATGAAGCTACGGCGCTTGTTTGGATTTGAAGGTCCTTAGTGAACAAGGCATGCGTCTCCTTTAGTTAAAAGACTACGTTTCAAGTCAAACAATAGCTAGTATTCTTTTTCTAAATTCTACCTATGCTCAAAATTAATCATGCCCTAGTTGTCATTTTGCGGGGCTTACAATATATATGTATATATGTTTATATATATATATACATTGTACATAAAGATGTACATTAAAAAATATAACATTTATACATACACCATTAGTTTTGAAACAGGTTTCAAAAATATCTCCGGAGCTCGGTTAATAATGAAAAAGATTTTTCCTTTCAATCTAGCCCAGCACATGAATTTAATATGGCCTAAATAAAAAACCTAAGTCCAAATCAAAGTACAAGGCATACACCCTCTAGGCTAGGCTTAATGAGTGTACCTTTTCATAAACTCTCAAAGAGTTAGTATATAAGCCATTTTGAACCTGTATTATTAAGTTTCATGCCCTTAAAGAGCTCGAAATGGTATGCATGTTGCAAAGAAATTTGTATTTCACAAACCCATTGCATACTTTTTCATATGATTATACGTCAATAAGTAAGGACATGCAGTCAGATGTAATAGTCACTCACAATTACTTCTCTTATATGCAAACATACTTCCACAAACATAACTCTTTTTTGGCCATAACAATTGCAATCCTCATTAGTCCAATACAAAGGAAAAATGACAACCACATATAGAGATGGGTAAAAGCCTATCCATAATAGATACATCTTCATCATAAATAAAGGGTTGAACCATCTCTTTATAGTAAAAATCCCTCATTAAGAATAAAAAATCAATCCTTTAATTAGGAAATAAACCCACATAATGGTAAAACTAAAAGCAACAATATGCCTCAATAATGATGGAGATGAAAGAGAGATCTCCACACTATGCGACCTTTATGCAAACGAGGATGATGTACGACGATGACGGTTGAAGACAACAATAGCGGTGTAAGCATGACAATGATGGTGAAATGATGACAACGATAGTAGGAGGAAGACGATAGTGGGATGGTAATGGTGGTAGAAGGACAAATGGAGACAATAAAGATGGAGATTATGGAAAGGAGGGGAATTTCATTGCAATTATTTTAATTAAAAAAGAGAGGAGAAGGATTAAGGTAGCCAATTAGGGTTGGCCGCCCTAAGATTTATCAAATTATGGTTTGTTTTTGGCTCAACTATTTGAGAAGAAGTAAAGAATAAAAGAGAAGGAGCTTTACAAGTATAATTCTTACTCGATCAAATGAAGGGAAAAAGAAAAGGAATCACATGTAATGCACAACAATAGTATTAGTGATAATAGCATACAATATGCAACTTTAACATATGATTTTCTCACTTTATGCTCATTTATTTCATCATTAAATCATTATGTCACGGTTGTATCGAAACTATAAGTGTAAATAAACATCGATAACATCATATAATTATCATTAGCATTAATCTTCCATCCATTACTTCAATTAATACTGTTAAAATAATGAAATCTAGGGGTATAAACAATTGAGTCAACTCAAGCTCGAGCTACTTGAGTAGCCAATCGAGTCGAGATCGAGTTTTAAAATATTAAACTTGCTAAGTTCACAAGCATAATCAATCTTGGTATAATTTATATTTGGTTCTTTAAATATAAATAAGTAGGACATTATTTAAGGAAAATTTATGAAAAGTTTAAGCTTAACCGAGCCATACTTGAACTTGCCAAATGTAACTTTTAGTTAAGCTCAACCATACTTGAGCTTTGAGTTTTTTAGTCGAGTTCAAGTTCAAATTTGAGCTTAATATTATATTGTTTTGACTCAACTCAATTAGACCCTTAATGAAACATTATGAAGCACAACATAAGCTGTTCAAGAGTGTTTTTTTTTTTTCATTCACCTTATCCATTTGCTCATCCTTCTTGATAATCTAATGACAACTATATTCGTCAATAAAACCTAATAAGGGATGGAATAAGTAAGATTCACTCTAAAATTACTTATATTGTAAAACTTAGTTTTAAACTTTCTCCTTTGAGTTCACTCATAATTCTTAGCTCTTGATGTACTTTTAATTGTATGATTTGATCGTTGAACATTCTAGAGTGCATAATATTTGTATTAATTAAGTTTCAATTTAGTTTTCTTAGAGAATTAAAAAAATAAATAAATAAATAATAGATGCACATATCTATTTTGTTTTTTGTAGTGTAGAAAGTTGGTTTTTTAGATTTTCAAAGTTAAATAACTTAGAAATCAAGATTGTTTACCTATAAGTGTTTGTATCTCCTCTAGATAGTACTTTGTGTCTAAATTATAATGGTGGTTACTACTTAGGTAATAGTTAGAGGAGAGAGGAATTGGGGCTCAAAGTTGGTGGTTTGGATTGGCCATAATACTTAAAATCAGAAGTGAATTTAGAAGGTCTACTTCCTGGATGCTTCCCAATGATATGGTAGTAGATTTAGTGGGGTGGTGATTGTGGAACAACAAAGGGTTTGGGAGTACTTTTGGAGAGGTAGTCTTGGTTTTGAATTTGGTGAGTAAAGAGAAAAAGAGAAGAGAATTAGAGAGTATAAGTTTGTTAAATAATAGAAGAAGAAGAAGGATGGAGGAAGGAGGTATATACCACATCGGATAGACCCATAATTATTAATTTGTATACAATGTCTTGTTGATTTTAATTATTGCAAATGAAAATGGGTTTGGCAAAGATGTATTAAAGGTTTGATTAATGTATTTTATTAAAAAGTTCATTAGTAAGCATAAGCCTCTAATTGTATATACTGAGTCTAATGATTTTTTATAATATTTCCTTGTAATTTTCAAGCATTTTTTAAGAACATAATATTTAATTGAGTAAAATTTTGACTTCAAGATTTTAGAGTATTTTTAGAGTGAAAATGAAGAAAAGGATTTTTTTTTTTTTTTTTTTTTTTGCTGAATGAAAAAGTTATGAAGTTTGGAAGTGACATAAGTAGTAAAGTAACATGACAAGAGTTAGGATGCATTTAAAGGCAAAAAGAGGCTAATTCATAGAATTTGACATGACAAGAATGATAGGATCGTGTCATTAACCGTATCACATGAGATTTTGAAGATTTTAAAAAGATTCATGGAGATTTAAGTAGCATAACCTATGACACATCTACATCATTGACTATATTGCTTTGCGAAAGAGGGCTTTTCTTGATATATTATATAAGGTCGTCTTACGGTTTTTAGTTACACTTTTTAACATGAAATTCAAGACTCAAAAGGTTAGAAGAGTAGAAGAGAGCATACAACTACAAGTTTCAAGAATCAGGAGATTTTTATTAATTTCATGGTTGTGTTTTTCATGATTTCTCTTATTTTGATTTAACATTTATACTTTGCCATGATTAAAGCTTAGATTTCTAGTATCTAGATTTTAAGCAATCTAGAATTATCATATGACTTAGTTTATTCTTTGGATTTAATGAAGTCTTTAATTTTCTTGATTCAATTATGTGATCTTTTATGGTTTTAGATTAATATTTGTAGAGTGTTAATCTAAATGTTTGATACTATGCATGATAATTGAGAAATTGATTGTATAATTAGATTTATACATAATTGATGAGAGTTTATATAATCTTTAGAGATAAGTTGCATGCTTTTAACAGAATTCATTGATCTTTAATGTAATATTCAATTATGCTACCAAGAAGAAATTCTAATAGGTAATTTGAAGATTAGGGTTAATAAATTTAAGAAAGTTATTAACTTTATTAATGAATTCTCCCTATCAATAAAATTAAAGATAGACTTGGAATTCTAGAGAAAGTAAGATCTAGGTTCATAATTGTATGCTTGAAGTTAATTGTTAATTTAATTACTTTCTTAATTATTTTCTTTATTTTGATTCATAGTATAAATTTAATTTTGAGTTCTTACACTTAAATTTATCAATTAGATAATAGAGAAATAATTCATATTAGTACTTACAGTCCTTATGGGAATGACCGTATTCATTATACTATTATATAATTTTATAGTTATACTTGCCTAATATCATTTATTATAGTTGATTTTCTCTCCCTAATGAGAGTGTTCTCTCCCTCTTTGTGGTTTTTACACTTACATGGTGTCATCCAAGAGTATTTCACTAAGATTTTATTATGATTTTCTTCCTTTTCTATTCGTCATGATTCTTTAACTAGTTCTTATTTTGTCTTTTGATTTCCTTAGACCTCTACCATTTTTTATGTTATCTCTATTAGTACTTTTGTTCGTTTGTGTTTGTTTTCTTTGTCTTCTCTTTTAATATCCTTTGACTACACCTTTTAGTTTATTGATTCCAGCATTGTTTTGTCTTTGTTGTGAATTTTATTCCCATCTATGGTATCTTGTATTACTTCTAATGGTCTCCTTAGTGTCTATTTGTTGTAAAAAGTTCTTAATAGTATTAGATCCATGGAAGCAATAGTCAAGGGTTTGATCTAAAGGAAATTATTTTATTCGATGTAGAAATTTGAAAGTAGGATGAGGTTTTTTAACTAATCAAGAGAAAATTATATTCAAGAATGCAGTGATTTCCATCATTTCTAAAGTTCGAGAAAATTTCATAGAGACTATAGTTATACATGTAAAAGAAAACTATTTCATTATCTCTTCTAGAAAAGAAAAGACGTTATAAAAAATTTTTAGGAGCTTTGGTCGATGTTGGGATAACTGATCATTTTGCAATATTAAAATCTTAACCAAAATATTGGAGATATGATTTTTCATACAATAATATAAGGGTGCAAATACATGGTCTCCCATTACAGTTATTAATATATGAGAATGCAAAGAGAATCAACTTAAAACTCTAACAAGTTATTGACATAAAAGAATGTAATATTATTAAAAACTATTTTTAAAGGGTTTGAATTAGATTCAACATTTACTAGCCCCTTCATTCAGTACATGAGGATTAAAAATAGAAATGGTACCAAATCTCAATGGAGCTCTGTTATAAGAGGATATTGAAGTTTTGCTACACTTACATCATTGTTGGGCATACAAAGCTACATTGTTCAGAGAAATAGATATAGGGGTTTAAGCAATGTAGATTAAATTCTAATCTCAAAGTGCGAAGAATGATGAAGATTTTCTCAATGGTTAAGTTCAGAGATGTAAAACACAACTAGGTCAAGGAAGATGAAGGTAGAAGGAAAGTAAGAGGAAATTAACGAAAGTCAATTGATTTGCATGGATGAGAAAGGAATAAGTCTCAAGATTAAGAGGTCAGTGCAAACAATATTTGAAGATACGATTGTACTGGAGTTGACTTGGAGTTGCCAAATCAAAGTCAATCAATAGGGAAAGAAAAAAGAGGTAGTATTGAATAGTGAAGGAATGGGGTTAAAGGAGATAGGTGATGTAGCTATTAATATAATACTGTGTAAGCATCAACTAGGTATTAAAGCCTATTCTTCGCTCAAGTGTTTTTTAGACTTTTTGGCCAAATATTTCTCTTCCTTTAGAAAACAACATTGATTTCCTTGGTATACTAATACAAACTTTCAACTCAAACCCTCATTTTACTGAATTGAATCTTATCAAACTTGCTGAAGTTTATTCTTCTCAGATTAGCCATCCTAACCATCTAGTTGAAGAAATCCCAAACCTTGATAAATCGATTACCCTTTCTCTTCTTAGTAACTCATCTCGTTTTCTTAACTTACCTACTCTCCAAAGAAAACAAGATAGTATTTCCCCATGGCATGTCCCTTCAACTGTAACCAAAGCACTTTGTAATCTTTCTTTTAAAAGGTTAGCAGCAATTGAAAGGGAGGATAAAGAAGATAGAAGTTATAAAAAAGGAAGGGAGCATCCTTTGATTAGTTCCCTTTCAAAAAAATGTGAAGAATATGCAAGAGGAAAAATGTGCACATATAGAGAAGAATGATAGTAAAAGGGAAACTGGAGTTTGAAGATCGATTAGTTGAAGTGAAAATCGATGAGATAGATCATGTTTCAGTTATAGGCTATTGTAGTTGGCCTTCATTAGCCACTAAAGCACCATGATTTGCCATATCATGGAATTGTCAAGGGCTAAGTTAATAACAAATAAAGAGCTTCAAAACCTTATCTTTAAATATAAACCTAATATTATTTTCAAATGAAAACTATATCGGGGTATGTTGAGATAATCAGAAAAAAGAATGTACTATGATGGCTTCTTTCATATGGAGCCAAGAAGGTTGAGTGGTTGACGGTAGAGAAATAATGTTCAAATCAATGTCTTGTAGTATTCAAATAATCTGATTGATACAAGAGTGTTAACGGATCTAAATGAGAACATTCATACCTATTGATGCTATGCAAATCCGGATTTTAACATTAGATGGCTATTCTAGAATAAGCTTTGGAGTGTTGTAGCCTATATGAAGTTAGCTTGGTTGGTAATAGGAGATTTGTATGTAGCAGTAAATAAAAAAAGTGGTAAAAATGAGAGGTTGACTAAATAGTTGCAGGCTTTTACTAAAAAAGATCTTTAGTTATAAATTGTTAGATAAAGCATTGGTGAAGGAAAGATCAGATAGGGGATTAGTTAATTGGGGATGGGTAAATTCTTTTCTAGTCATGCAAATCTTACATTTAATAGTTGATGCTTTTAATCATTGCCCATTATTGTTGGAAATGCATAAGAAGGATAAGAGGGGTCCATGTATCTTTAGATATGAAGCTAAATGGAGAATTTAGGAAGGCTATTTTGATGTTATTGATGATAGTTGGAAATGTAGAGATCAACCTATTAACTAGTTAGGTATAACTAAAAAATTGTAGATCTGTAAGAGCGATTTGATTATTTGGTGAATGAGGCAAGGTAGAAATGATGTGGAGTACATTGTTAAAATTTAGGAGGAGACTAGAAGAATCATAGAATTGAGTGGTTGATTTATCATATTTGGAGGAGGAGAAAAAATTAAAAAAAGATTCAAATAATTTGCTTTACAAAGAGGAGATTTATTGGCAGCAAGATTGACAATGAATTAGCTTAAGTTGGAGGATTGAAATACAAAGGTTTTCCATTAAATGATCCTTAGTATGAAGGGCATGCAACAAAGTATTCCAAACAAAAGACTCCTCAAGTGATTGAGTTTTTGAAGAGGATGATATTGCTAAGAGTTCCTGAATTTCCATAAGCAGTTATTCTCATCCCAAGGGTCAGTAAATATATAAGCGGTCTTAGATTATGTGTATTTGGTTATAGCCAATGAGGATAATGAAAGCTTAACTTGCCAATTCTCTAATGATGAAATAAATTTGATAGCATTTCAACTTGTGCTTCTACTGCTTCTAAAGCACAAGGACTAGATTGATTTAGTGGTCTCTTCTATCAAACCCATTAGGGCTCTATTTGTTCTACTATATCTAGTGAGATTAAGAACTTTCTTCATACACGTATGTTTCCTTACACCTTTAATGAATTAGATTTAGCTCTCATTCCTAAGGTTAATAACCTAAAAGATGTATCTCAATTCCGTCCTATTAGCTCATGTATTTTCTTATACAAAATTATCTTTAAGATTCTTTCTAATAAGCTTAAACCTATTCTAGATAAAATCATATCACCTTACTAAAGTACCTTTATCCTTAGGTGATTTATATAAGACAATATTATCGTAGCCTATGAGGTATTTCATGTTCTTAAAAAGAAAAAGAAGTCTAGAATTTTTCAATAATGTTATTAAGTTGGACATGGTGAAGACTTATGATAGAATTGAGTGATGTTTTCTAGAGAATGTTATGAGGAAGATGGGATTTAGAGAAATCTAGATTACGTAGATCATGAATTATGTTGTTTCTTTATCTTACTATGTATTGGTAAATGGGAAAAAAGGCAGGCAGTTTTAAGCCAACATAAGGTATCCGTCAAGGACATCCTAATTATCCTTATTTATTCTTACTAGTGGTTAATTATTTATCTAAGAGAAAAAGAAAGTGGGAATTTGAGAGGAGTAGGGATAAGAAGTAGTTCAAATATTACACATTTGTTGTTTGTAGATGATTTGTTGCTTTTCATAAGAGCAATCTATCAAGCCTAAATTTTTCGTTTCTTTTTTTTTTTTTCCTTTTCCTCAACTTTATTTAAACTAAACTCTATACTTATTTAGTTTAAACCCTCAACCAAAGTTAAGGAAAATTCAGTTTTTTATTTTTGGAGATGTTTGGAGTTGCCACTAGGTAAGATCGAGAAAGGCAATTAAATCATAATCAATTAGGTGAATTGATTTCCATTAGCCTATGATTTTGAAAAGTTTTTTTGAAAAGATTTTAAGAAATTAAATTCATGAGTTCGAGAGTTAATCTATTAAACCCTAAATGAGTGCTACTTTAACCTTCCAAATTTAATTTAATTTATCCAAAATACCTTTCTAAAAAAAATAATATCTATTCACAAGTCATTAAATGAAATTGTATCTATTTACAAAAAAAAAAAAGAAAGAAAATAAATTGAAAAATTATGTATAAATGGGACAAAATAAGTTTTTCTATATTTTAAATTGCTCGATAGGTGTCTATGTAGTTACTATTTGGGAAAATGCTTTGCTCTACATTTTGTAATAATTTATTATATTTTTTTTTTAAAAAAAGTACTAGGAGAAGGGTCCTAATTTATTTATTTTTTGGAAAAAATTTTAAAAGGAAATCCTAATTTGGAAAGAGAATTTATTATTATTATTATTATTTGGAAAACAATTTTTTAAGGTGAAGAAAAGGCTCTTTCCTTTTTTTATTTCTAAAGAGTCTTCTAAGTGAGGAAAAAAAATTAACAAAAATTTATCTTATCTGTTTTTTTTTAATCTTATTGTTGTTTTTTTTTCTTCATAAAGACGATTAAATAAGCAAACTATAGAAAATAAAAAAAAAAGAGAAAAAAAAAAGCGCAAGAAAAAGGTTAGCATGCGAACCTAGGTTATCTTCGGGTTAAAAAAGAGTATGCATGGATCCAAGTAAGCTTACTCAGATCAAGTCGGGTCGCGAATGGGTTAGGTCTTCCTATTTGGATCGCACAAAGAATAAGCTCCATCGACTGACAAGGGATGCTTCTGATTAATATAACCACTAAAATGAGTGGGAGAAGTGGTTTTTGTGTGTTTCTAATTGGGATTAGGGGGGTTAGATTCAACGCCATGGCCTACAGTAGTCGTTTGTGATGGTTGAAGTAGGTGGTGGCGGTGGGTATTTTACATAGGTCAAATGGTGATGATTGAGAGTGAGAGGATGGTTGGGGCAAGGGTTTTATGTGGTAGCAAATTGTGTAGAGTGGTTGTTTTGGAGTAAGGAATGGCTATAATTAGTGGTTTCTACGGGGGGTATAAGGGTAATTGGGGGTATAAGGGCAATTAGGGTTCTTGCAGTAATGGCTTAGTGGAGCATCTAGCAAGCACGGTGTCACTTGGACTCAGTCACTACAGTAAGTTCACAATGTGGGGAACTTATTTCAGTCGCTAGCTCGACTAAAAAAAGCTTCGAGATAGCACTATTTCTAGGGAGAGAGAGTAAGAACAGTAGAGAGAGAAAGAGCTTATAAGTGTTTATGTATAATGATTTCTAGCTGTAATTGGTGTCAAAACATGACAAGAAAGCCTCTATTTATAGATTGGAAGCTTGAAATCAACTTTGAAAGTTAAATCATGGCAAATCGAATACATGTGTTCATGAGCTGTTCTTGCTTGATTCTTTGTCAAAACTTGAAGCAAGAATTAATTTGATTGCATAATCTGAGCAAGAACACGTCAGTGAACAATATTTACTACTTAGATTTGGAAAAAAATTGCCAAAAAGATCAAATTTTGCTAGTTTTGCTCAAATGCATTTATGATTTTATCCATTTTCAAGCTCGATTTTCTTTACGAAATGGATGAACTAAGACGTATTTTTTTGGCTTAATTTTGGTGAAAAATGGACCTAAAGGAGGGGGTTCGAAAATGGAAAGTTAAGGTTGTCGCTGTTTCTAGTTGTGTAAAATATGATGCTGATGTAGCACCATAAGCATAGTTAATGGCTACGTATCGCCACGTGTCCAAGGTCAACACATTGCCTTGTAGGAAGGTGATACATAGCTCTAGTGTGGTTAAAAAGGAAAATGTACAAAAGATGATGCTGACGTAGCATCATAAGCATGACAATGGCTACATATCGCCACATGTCCAAGGTTGACATATAGCCCTGTAAGAAGGTGATACGTAGCTCTAGTTTTGTTAAAAAGGAAAATGTACTTTTGTGCATTGAGCTAGATTTGAATCTAAGACTCTTGATTCTATTCCCTTTCTAGGATCAAGTGTTTAATAATATGGACTATTGGCTCATGTCTTGATTTTTAATGTAACTAAATTATATTTAAGTTATAAACCAAACCTATTGACCTCAACGAAACTCTAAGCTCTTATTTTGTTATAAACTATTTTCCTAAAAATCTATTTTCATAAAAAAAAATTATATCTTTCTATGTTTTCATTTTTCAATTTTTTCCCTAATTTTTTAGATTTTTTAATTATTTTTTGTATTTTCTTTTAGTTTTTTTTTTGCATTATTTTTTTTTTGTTTTTATGAATTAGGACCCTTTTCTTTATTTAAAAAAAATTCTAAAACCTACACAATGTTGTGGTTCTAAAGAGGGGTTTGGATGACTATTGTCTAGCTTTAGGTAAATTAGTTAATTTCGATAAATCCTTAATATCTTTTTAATCATACCATTAAAGGGGATATTAGATATAGTTTTATAAACATTCTAAAAATATATGAAGAAAGAACTTCTAGAAGATATCTAAGGTTACCTACCTATTGGGGAAAGTCTAAGGAGACTTTGGATGAATCAAGAATTGAATTGAAGCTTAATAGATGGAAGAGTAAGCTTTTGTCACTAAGAGGAAAGGAGGTTCTTACTGAATCAATAACATTCACCATCCTAACATATGCTACAAGTATTTTTTCTTTTCCAATTAATAGTGTAAGGAAGTCACTTTGTTAATGTCAAAATTATGGTAAAGGAAGCTAAGAAGAAGATTCATTGGAGATTATGGCTGGAGTTGGTTGGGAGGGTTAGATTTTAGAGATTTGATGGCTTTTAACAAATTCTTTCTTGAAAAGCTAGCTTGGAGAGTTATAAATAGGCTGAATGACTGTTGGATTAAAGTAATCAAGAGTATCTATTTCCCCAAATTGGATTTCATTACAACTAAAAAAAAGGGAAAAAGCTTAATAGAGTTGGCAAAGTATTTGGTTGGAAGGGAACTCATTAAGAATGATTTATTGTGAGAAGTGATGAATAGAACTTACATTAAAGTTTTTAAGGATCCTTAACTACCTTTGTTAGAGGGATATAGGTTGATTGTGGAAACCTTTAATGATAATATTGTTAATTTAAGAGTTGTTGCAATTAAAGATTCACGGGGAGGAGGATGGGATTTGAATTGTATTGACTAATACATGAACTACCAACATAGAAACATTATTATAAAAGTGAAGACGTATCAAAGTGATGTTGCTAATAGAATCATTTGGCTAAGCAATAAAAATAGGCAAGATTCAGTTCAATTGAGGTACTTATTTCAATTGAAGAATTGCATGAATTCTAAAGTAGATAGAGCTTCTTCCTCAACATCTCATGAAAGTAATTTATGAAACTTAATAGGAGTTTTGGATGTAATGCCAAAGATAAGGCATTTTCTTAGGAGAATTTGCTCAAATACTATAGCTCATAACTTTAATATCGTTAAAAGAAAACTAAAACCAACATCATTGTACGCTTTTTGCAACAATGATGAAACTATTAAACACATTTTCTTCTATTGTCATTGGACTCAAAGGGTTTGGTTTCATGTCTTTAGTTATCATGTAGATTTCCATTTTATCAACAAGACCCAAGAATAGCTGCTGTCTTTAGCATAGTTAAATTACTTAGATAAAAAAAAAAAATGGAAACTTTGCTCAACAGGTGGCTATCCTTTTGTGGCAAGTGTGGAAGGAAAGGACTTCTTGTATTTTATGTTATAGTGCTAAATCCTATTGCTACTATTAAAGGGAATGAAGCAAATATTTAAGAATGGTTGAATATGCAACAACTTTCGATGTTGACAAAGAGAAGCCTGCATATGACAGCAACTGATGTAGCATAGGATTGTTATTTTCCTCTTCTAAATCAAATTCGTGAATGTAACTGTAATGGTGTAGTTGATCAAAGTAGAAGCCTTTTAGGGATGGGTCTTGTTGTTTGAAATAATATTAGTGATGTTGAGATTGTTGTTGTAAATCTTGATCATGTTTTTGATGTTGAAGGTGCTAAAGATTTAGCTATATTGTAAGGTATCATAGTAGCATGTGACAAGGGTTGATTGGAGAGACGAAGTTTGAATCAAATAGTAGCATTATGATAAACAGCGTTGAGCTATGCCCATAGAGACTTTATCCTTTTGTCTCATAGTAGAAGTTTGATGTCTTCATTTTCTCATGTTGTTTTTAAGAAAATGAATTATAAAAAAACTCATGTTGCATGTATGGATTAGATTACATAGATGGGTTTGCATTTTTTTTGTAGGAAGGGGATGCTCTCCCTTTTTTTTCGATAGATTTTTTTCGCGTAAATAAGGAAAATTTCACCCAAGACTAAAGTCTTTTTCAATGAAGTATATTTTGATGAAAAGAAAAAATGTATTTTATAGTGTTTTAAAATTACTTTAAGTATGCTTTTTATATCATTTTTTAATAAGCTTTCATAAACAAGCTTAATATTTCTTTTAGGACATCTGTGAATATTGAAAAAATTATTTTTATGAATATTAAACTATATTCTACAATACTAGTAGTTATTTGTTATTTCTTCACAGTTAGAGCTTGAAAACTTCATATTTTAAATTTCAATTTTTCACTAGCTTATACGTTGAATTGAAACACTAAATTTTGTACTTTTGGATTTTATCAATTTTTGCACTAGCTTATACGTTGAATTGAAACACTAAATTTTGTACTTTTGGATTTTATCATATAAAATTTATTTTTTATTTATTATTTTGTGCATTCATTTTTTGACCCTTATTTATGTAGCATCTTATTATCAATATTTAATTTACACTTCTTGAATTTTATTATTGCTATTATTATGAATCTTATTAAGTTAGTAGTCTTAAATATTTTAGTTACATAAAAGTTTTAAGATCTTCACATTGATGGTACCGTATATATGAGTTTAATTATTTCATGTATGTATATATGTATTGAGAAATCATGGAATTTCTTTGAGTTTGAACTCCTAATATACATAATACAGCTTCAAAATAAATATTAAGGTAGCATTTGGTTACTAGGACTAGATAAGACAAGATGGACTGGATAATAGAAATATAAAGAGCGTACGACAGTATAGAATTATTATACAATATTTAATTTACATACTGGATATAGAATTTTGTGATGTTCCTCGTTTAGTATACATAAGTACCGAACTTAATATTATATTTTGCTATTTATGCATTCAATATTATCTAATATTTATTAAATTATATTGTTATATTATTTAAAAGTACAAATTTTAAATATTTTCTACTATTTATACCTTTAATACTATCTAATATTGATTAAATTACATTTATATCCTTAATATTTATGTTTTTATCTAGTAAAGCTAACTTTTGTATCATATTTTAGATGAAATAAAATTTAAGTGTTTTGTTTAATCTTTTCGTCTATCTTTTTTTCTATAATTACACTCAAATTGCAAATTAAATATTGGATTAAAAATTTTATTCAGTCCAATTATATAAATTTTATACAATCAAATGATACTTAAAAACATATTTTATAAGCTGTTTAAAACTATAAAAATTTGGAAATAAAACCTATCTTATATCATTTAATACTCATGAGAAACTAGGGGTGAGTAGGTAATCATATTGTATGGAGGATACTCACTCCAACTCTACTCGACCAGTATTTAAGGTCATAAGATAAGTTTTGGATAACAATTTCCCAAAATATATACTTACAATGTGTATAAAGTTAAGATACCTTATACCCATATTAAAATCTTTATTATAAAGTATATAAGGTACATGTTCCATAGAATCTTATACCTATCATGTAATAATGAATAAATAAAACTAATAAGTAAAAAAAAAAATAATTTCATTTATTTGAGCTTAAAATAAATAACAAAATGTAGCTCATGAGAAACCTAGACTAAACCTAACATCCTTATATCAGTCTCTTTCTTCTTAGTTTTTTTTATTGCATTTTTTTTTCACTCCATTTTCCTCATTTACTAAGCCCAGCTTAACCAAAGTTATAAAAGAAAGAATTTGCGTGAAGTCACTTAAATAAGGTATCTTATTAATTTTATTTTCTTTTGATGTAATAATTTTTTTTATTAGTTTTGAAAGATATTTCATAATAAATTTATATAACGTTGTTTAAGTTAAGATTTAGTTGAGATTAGTATTTATACCTTTTTTTCTTGTCCAAAATTAGGGTTTATGCTAAGTTTGAAAAAGATTTAGCTGTAACAATTGTGATATATGGAGTATCATTATTGATGTTGACTATGAATTGAGAGACTATAATTTATAATCTATGAATATTCTTATTGTCTAAATAAGTTAGCCTAAAAATGAGTCTAATTTATAATTATTTATTTAGTATTTAAAGTCGAGATCAAGATCTTACTAAAATTGATGTGTTTACATAATAATGACCAATGAAGAAAATGATGAAAAAGAAAAATAAATGAAAGAAATTGGAAGGGAATGAAAGGAAAATAAATAAAAACTAGTTATATTAAAATTTATAAAAAAAAAAAATTATGAATTCTATAAGACATTTTGTATCCTTTTACAATGTATAACGTACATAGTCTTCAAAAGTGTCGCATAATAAAATATAGATATTAAATTTCGATTATTTATACTTATAAAATAGAGTCCGAGTGTCGTCTAACCTATTCATGATGGAAAACTTCGTCACATAATCAGCTTCCATGTTATGTTATTTCTCTTAATTCCCTGCGAGCCATTCGTTTCTCTCTATTTTCCGTTTGTCTCTGAAATCATTGACACTAACCTGCAACAAGCACATCCAATGTCTCTCCCTTTCTCTCTCTAACTCCTCTCCCTCTGTGTCTCGCCCTTTAGGGTTTGGGATTTTAGCATTTTACATCAATTTATGCCTTCCTTCATCGAGTAAAAGGTAAAAAGCTCCCGACTTTTTATTCGTTTCTCTCTCCCTCTCTCTCTCTCTTTCTTTCTCTCGTTTTTTCACTTTGTTCCCCCATGATACGTTCGTTCCCAATTTAACTTTTAATTAGTTCAAGATTGGATCTTTCATCCCTTACCATTTGTAACCATACATAGACGGTGAATTGCTGAGAGTTTATTGAAATTGCCCTTTTAGTTAGTGCAAATAATCGCTTTTCGTTGAGGGTATTGCTCATTGTAATTAATATATGATTTAGAACGTGAACTGGGTGAAGATTGGATCTTGCAATTGTGAAATAATTTGTTTAAGTTCAATAATTGGTGATTTTTCAAATGTAATTAAATACAGTTTGGTTAGTCTAGGAACAGAATTAGGGTTTTTTCCATCCGCATCCGGTGGTATGGTCAGGCTTTCTGCCATTAAACTAATCACATTCTGCCATGTATAATAGATATTTAATTTGGCCTCAGTTTGGGTTTTTCATTCGCTGGCCATAGTTGTGATTGGTGCAAATACAAAGAAGACCCCAAATGGTTACCGTCCAGGGGCTCTAGGGAAGAGTTTTTCCTGTACTGTTAATTGTTTCCATCCTCTCAGCTAATCAAAATCTGCATTTTATGATAAATACTCAATTACTTTGGCTTTTTCATTACAAACGTCTACTAGGAAAAGAATTGGGAACTTGGAAAACTTTGCCTGGTGCTCCAAGCACTTTAGACTTATTGGATTAATACGGCACATTTTCCTGTATATTTCGCCATGCTGAACCTAGTGCTTGACTATTGGATTTCCTGGCTTTTTATCGGGTGGGTAGCATGTTGCTGATTAATATGATCCGATCCTTTGAGGAATCATGTAGACTTGTCTGCTGTTGTTCATTTGTTGGTTGGCATGAGCCAGATAGGTGAGCTCATTCATACGTTAACTATTGTTCCTATAGGTTGCAAGTTTTGAAGAGACAATTGTAATCTGAAGATAGTTACTTGGTGTGCTTAAATGGGGGAGTTGGTGGATTTCTTGCCCCTTCTCAATTCGGACGTGTCTTCTAAAATACTCACGACATTAAATGACCCTTTTGACCTGGTCCGTGCAAGTTGTGTTTCTCATTCTTGGCATGAATTTGGTAAGTTTGCTTAGTCAATGATAAATTTTTTCTGGTATGATATCATGCTATAGAACTCTCCGTGTGCCTACTTGTATTCAGGTTATGCAAAATGATGAAGATTGCATCAAGCAAGCTTTTGTGAGCCATAAATTTATGAAAAAACCTCTTTCTTTTCATCACATGCCAAAAGAAACTTTTTGCCCCATTCTTTTTGGATATTTTACAGCCTTAAAATCTTGCTAGAAAGTAGCACAAAGCTTATGCATTCAACGAGTTTTCTTTAGAGCGCCTTAAGGGCAGATTGTCCTGCCTTGTTTCGCAGTTTGAAACACCTGGCTGAGTACTGGGTTCCCTTTTTGTGTATGTGGTACTGCACAGCAACTGTTAATAGCTTGGTTAGCGTTTTATAAAATGTTTGGTCCTGGAGACTCCTATAATGTTAATGTCCAAGCATTGCACCTTTTCCATGTGTAAATATTAGTGCTAGTCTCTATATCCATACTTTTGAGCAAGGGATGGGACACAAAGGTATAAATACATGGCAGGGAATAGTTCCACTTTCTTTATATGCAGGGGTGAAAAAAGCCACATAAAACTCATTGTTTTGATAATTACTCAGAAAACTCTCACTCTTGCTATGGGGCTTGAAATGATTTTGAATTTTTTGCAGTGATCAGGAGTCGTCTTTGTAGAGAAATCTGTCTTACAATATTTCCTCAACTATCTGGAGTTGATCATGTCACCGAACTGATCTGCTCTCCAGAAGTTGATGAGGGAGTTGGTACTAGCAATTCTGCTGAATGGAGAAATTTGAAAAAGGAACACAGGGTTTATGCCTTCCTAGCTTATTGTTATAAAGCCATCAATGTTAGAGAGTGCATTTCAGAACCAATCAGTGCTTCTAGCACAGATAATTATCCAGAAGAAGGTATTCATAACACACTGGAAAACAGAGATATCGTGGGAAGGATGGCATCATACTGGTCAAGTAAGGGACAAAAGAATCCGGATGTACCTGAGACCTTGATTTATAAATTGGTCAGTGATTTGTGCATTGTCACTGAAATTGGTGTCAAACCTTTCCAAGGTACCAATTCTGCTAACTTTTTCTATGATGTATTTACATGTTTCATTTTGTTTTTCTGGGTGGAAATAACACATCATTTGCATGTGTGCAGCATACTTCCAGACAGGCCTCCCGATATACTCTGCCAAGTCTGTTCGTTTTAGAACGGGCCATGCAAGACACTCATTAGATATGGGAGGTGATCTGATGGACCAGTCCCACCATGATTCTGTTGATGAGAAGTTTGTATGGACTTATACCTCACCTGAGTTTCCAATGGCACAGGTATTACTGCCCTTACAGGCTCTATCTCACATATATCATTATTACAGTCTACCACAAGCCCCCTTTAAAATGCACTGGAGGAGAACTGTTTTGTCAATGAGGAAATGCTAGCTTCTTCCTCCATGTCCTTGTTGCTCTCATTTCTTCATACATTAAATCTCTGATGTCGAATTAGTAGTATAATGTTGACTGCTAAAGATCAGTTGGTTTACATTGAAACCAGATTCAGTGCATGTGCATATAGAATATTCATACCTTCATTCTTTATCTCTGAGATGTGACCAAATTATTTGAAAGATTCCATTCTTTGGAGGATGTATTTGGTTCTGCATTGATTATGCAGGATCAATGCAGAGGCACCTCTTATGTGTGTCTCCTCTCTGTTTTTTTTTTGGGGAGTAATTATGTGTTTTTTCCTTTTCCTTTTTTTTTTTTCATTAAAAAAAAAGTCTATTTGGTCAAGCATGGTAATTCTGGGAGTTTTTCATTATGACCTTTAATGTTTATACAGGCAAGGTATTAGGGTCTTACATCTATTGTCTATTTGGTTCTCCACCATTACTTGCTTCCTTTGTCTTTTTACAAAGAAAAAGGGACTGCAAAGGGTGCATCAGAAAGTGTGTTTATCTCTAATTGATTGAGGTTTGCCTTATGCATCCTTTTTTTTTTTTTTTTTGGTTATGCACACAACTTTTTTTGTGTTTCCCATGGAAGCTTTAAACGGTTTCTGGACATTCTCCTCGAGATAATATTTTTGGAAGCATTTGGCATAATTTCTAGCATATGAAGTGGTTTGGTGGGGAGATGCAATGAAAGCTTCTGGTAGATGTGCATAATAATGGGTCATAGCAATGAATGGGTGTTCCAAGGAATGATCTTGCATCCTCCTTGCTTGAATATTATTCTAGAATGTGTTCTTAGAATTCATTACTCTTTCTCTCTCTTTTACCTGTGTAATAGCAATGAAGCACTGATGTTTGGTTCCTATTAACAGGAAAATCACTTGCAGATGTTTAAGCTTCCCCAGCCTGTTCTTTGCATTGGGGGATTTTTGCTGATTGAGTTGCTTGGAAGGGTGCAGAGACAAGAAATGGATGACCGGTTCTACATATGGTCTGTGCATATAACTGATCTGCGCTTGTGTTCCTTTTGGAGTTGATGTGCAATTCATTTAATCAATTGTGCAGACTACACTACTCATTATCATTATCATTATTATTATTATTTTTAATTTGACAGGTTGAAAATGTTTCTTCTCTATTATTAGTGAATGTGTGCATGTTTACTTTGAAGAGTAACTAGGAGTCATCACTGTTGTTAATTGATGCTTATAACAGGCGAGAGCTACAGCTGTTATACTAAAGTGCGAGGATTTTCTTGGTTTATTACATCTCAGTATTTCATATTTTCTTGTAGAATAATTATATTAGCAAAACTAACAAGTAACATCCTGACTCTCCACATAAGTAGCTTCCATAGTCCACTCCTCAAGCTACATCTGTTATACTAAAATGTGGGGATTTTCTTGGTTTATTACATCTCAGTATTTCATATTTTCTTATAGAATAATTATATTAGCAAAACTAACATGTAACATCCTCACTCTCCACATAAGTAGCTCCCATAGTCTACTCCCCATTATTTGAGGAACATTTGACTGCACTTGAAAACTAAAAGATAGAGAAAAAGTGGACCAAAAAGAGCAAATTATGTAAAAAATCAGTATACGATATTTTTGTTTTTTTCAATCACCAATATAATCTTATCATCAAATCATATATTTATTTCATTGTTTATCTAATCGACTATGCCTCTGCGTGCATAGGAGCAAGTGTACATATTCACACGTGTTTTTGCACATGCATTGTGGATGCATTTTCCACTAGTTATTGCAAAAGTTGTTGTGTGTAAAATGATGTTTGCTGTACTTCTAATGTTTGGAGTGTAATTCATTGTTGTGATCAACTTGACTTCATGCAGCGTTTCTCATGTGCAAGTGTTGGGTCGCCCATTGTCATCTTTCAGAGTTGAACCACTTGAACCTCCAGGTAGGTTCGTGCTTAAGCTTCAAAGTTATATGCCACAAACCTTGCCTGAAGCCACTCCTGCCCGGGTTTTGACTTCTGAAGTTGAGAGGCAAGCAAGAAATGTGGATCTAATATTAAACATGTTCCATGGGAATGTAATAGATGTTGAATGGGATGAAGAGCAAGAACCAGATGAAGAACATATGTAATCGACTAGGCGGTATAGTATTTTCGTATTTGTTTCTTTTTCTTGTTTTGCAAAATGCAAGGGAAAGGCTGAGTACATATACATCTTTCATTACCCCACTAGCCGGACATCCCCTTGGTTCTTTTTTTTCCCCTGATTTTCTTGTATTTAGGAACATGACTCTGGATTAAGAGAGTAGAAGTTGTAGATCCTCTTTTGTTGTATATTCTGCGTCTCCTGGGTGAATATATTGCAGTGGAGAACGATATGAAGTATGCAAAATGTTGCAAAGTCCGTCTGTAACTGTTCATAGCAGACTTCTCCAACGACTGCAATCTGCTGATGAAAGGTCCTTGGCAATGTGACTGGAACTGTAAGAGCATTCTCAAGTTCTGCTCCAAATGTAGCAAAGAACAAATTGCCAAATGCACGAGAAGTTACTGTCAAAATATGCACAGAATGTTCGATGATCTAGAACGGTTTGAGCTTGCTGCAAATTATGCAAGGCTGCATTTCATTTACAAGATGTGGTTTAACAAATCTAACTGGCCAAGAATATGCTGTGTGGTATAAATCAGAGCGATGTCGAGACTTCCTAAGGAGGTCAATCTCTTGAGGAAGTTGTTCCATCCTTACTTTCTATTTTTAATGATGTTTATTCCAGTTTGTTTAGTGACTGTAGGTACTGATGGCTGATGTCTAAATAGCAATCTTGAAAAATAAAATCAAAATATGAATATTGAAGCCAATGATTATTTCAATCATAGCGTGATCTCTTTTTTTCTTTTCTTTTTTTTTTTCTTTTTTTTTTTTTGTATTGTATTGTATTGCAGGCATGCGTTGGGTTCACTGCAATTTGTTTAGTTGTTCCTGGACCTCAAAATAAGATATCCCTCGGTTGAATAGGGAGATCAAAGTTTACCATAACATACAGGTTTGGTCAGAGTATCCTGAAAAGCATCAGGGTTACATAAAAGTGGAAAAACTCAGTTTCTTGTCCCAATGATGGTTCTAACCAATTATGATTAAACGATTAGCATTTAGATTATAAATGCTTATAGTATGTTGTCTAATTTGATTGGGTGTTAAAATTATGATTGGAAGAAATATGATTTAGGCATATATTTTCTGGCTTTACTACTATCTATCTAATTTAAAAGAGAAGAGTGAGTTCTAGTGTAACATATGAAATTATTAAGTTACACCTTTCCTAAAGAAAATTAAGTTAATCATGGGCTATTATGTGTATGAATTATTCCTTTTTTTTTTTTTAATAATTTAAAATTTGAGACAAAAAAAAAAACCTTTTATTTTCTAAATTGGGTTTGTAATCCTTTCGTTAAATGATTATTTTTCACTTTTTAAGCATTCATATTGTCGTATGCCGTGTCTAGCCTATCATTCATATTCCAATAAATAATGTACCCATCATATGTGCGCTTAAAACTATCTATGCTTGAGCTACTTATCATCCCTAGAAAGTTAGCATACTTCTCTGTTTTTACTGATTTTCAGTTTAGTGTTTACGGGCGTTGTTTTACATGATTAGGACTATTATCTATAAATAAATGTGCATCTTTTAGGAAATGATTGATTACATGTATATAAATAAACATATATGTTCGAGGATTAACCGTTAAATAAATTAATTCAATTAAGCTTCAAAACCATGTTGTACTAAGTAACAAATGTTGTATGGTTATACGAGACCGAGATGAATAGGATAAAAGGATTCGTCTTCTATTTTAAGGTTGTTTTATAACTTCTTAAAACCCGTATATAATTTAGAAATTAGTCTCTCTCTCTTTTCTTTTTTTTTTTCTTTTTCAATTTTCGGTAGAAGACTAACGTTTATTTGTTTATAGAGGAGTGCATCAATACATTGTGAGCTAAGGGGGCATTCCCTTTTCAAAATGACAGAAATTGAGGACATTGCCTTTCACAATGAATGCCTGTGATAAGTTAACATCATTAGAAACATTAACTAGTAAACAACTTTTTACATAATCAGGGAGAATCAACAAAAAGCTCATGTGTCTCCATGTTATGCGCTTCCTTGGCTAACATGTCTACCATCGTATTTACCTCCCTTGGAGAAAAAGATAGGTGATAAACCTTCTGGTGCTTACATAGTTTCCTACACGATATCAAAGCATTAGTATATATATTAGAGTCATTTTTACCGAAAGTAAACCTATAGCAAGTTGCGAATCAAGTTGTATTTCTAGATGTTTAATTTGCAAATGAAGCAAAGGTTTAATCCTCAATAAAGACCTCAAAGTTTAGCCTCCAATACACCCGTATTGCCCAATTTGCATTGATAACTAAACAACTAGTTGCCACGACTATCTCTAACCACACCAATTGCAACAGCTTGTTCCAACTCCTTAAGGCGAGATGCATCACAATTTAATTTCAACCAGTCATTTTGTGGCGTAAGCCAAACAAGATCTTTTTGTTGCATATACTTTTTTAATTGTTTTTTGAAGATTTTCTCAGCCCAAAATTCGTAGGCAAGCTATTGTGCCTATTGCTGCAAGCTGTCATCAAGTGAGTTGCATGCATCATGCTTAAAGACCTATCCATTTCTTTCTTTCCAACATAACCAAAGCAAAAAGGTGATGATAATAGAGTACGGTGGGTGACATGCTTTTAAATAACATTTGGGAGTGTTGAGTAGTTTGGACAACCAATCAGTAAAAGATTCAGCCATATGTAGTGTATATGGATACTTAATTTTTTCCATCTCATTGTTTTTAAAAGGGTTCTAATTCTTTTTTTTTTCTTTTTTGCTACAAAAGGGCCCTAATTTAAAAATAAATAAATAAATAAACAATTGAAAAATGATAAAAATAAAAAAAAAATGAAAAAAGAAATAAATACTTTTTAAGAAAATAGATTTTTAGAAAGAAAAATGATTTAAGGTCAATGGATTTAATTTTAACTTGGTTCAAATAGATTTATTTTAGAGAGTTACATAATTTAAGTACAATTTAATTTTAATAAATGTCAATGCACAAGCTAATACCTAACAGATAAATACTTGAACATTAAAATTGGGTTAGCTTGAGGTCATGGGATTGAATTTTACCAGCTACATATGTGTCTTTTATTTTTCTTTCTTTCATTTTATGAAAATCGATTGAGCGTAAGGATTCAAATATAATCTAATCAAATATTTTAAATCAAATGTGATGAAGATTTGTGAGATTCAAATCTATTTTAAATCTTCGTTAATTTAAGATTGATATGATTCGTTTTCTGAACTTTTTATATATCATTCGTACAACATAGATGAAGGAATTACACATTCGCCTAAAGAACTAATTTCATCTTCAACCAATCCTAAATCCAACTGTTGTGCCACTCTCTTCACTCATAGCTGCAGTGCCAGGCTAGCATGACAACACCTTTTGCCTATACAGTGACATCCACTATACATGCAGTACACACTAATCACTCGCTACACTAACCACAATCACCACTATACCTCACTGCTGCCTCAATCTATCATTGTCTTCACATCGAGTAAAGCCACTCACGATCATTGAACTTTACCGCATAGTGCACGCCTACACTTCATTACCTACTGCTACACTTGTATCAGTCCCCAATACACGAATTGCACTGCTAGCTTTACATCCACAACGCCAATAGCATTGAGCACACTGCATTGCTACATACTTCATAGCCAACTCATTGCACGTAGACATTATCCAACATCCACCAAACACATGCAGCGATAGCTATGGTCACTTAACTCACACACTATTACGCTTCACTGATTGAGTAGCATACCACACTTGTCCTTACATGACAACAGTCTTCAGCCCCAACCTTACACAAATTGTCATCACTTAAACACATCCTCACTCCACGCGACCAGTAACCCAAACTCCATCAGCACCCAGCTGTTCATCCACCAACTAAGCTCGTCTACTTTACAGTACACCATGAGCCATAATAGTAGCTACTCACCCTGATTATGTATACCCATATTGTCCAAGCCGATCACCATACTATCTAAACTGATCATCACTCCATCGTTCACAAAACAAGAGCAATTCACAATCACGCATTATTGTTTACTAATCACCTACGTTGTACATTGAATCACATCACCACTGTGTCACACCTAAAAAAGGTAAAGTCATAACAGTCTCGCCATATAAACTATCCTAAGATAGAAACTGTCTTTACAGTTGCCAAAGTCTTAGTTCACACTAAGCATACTCGACTTTATCCCTTTGATGTATCTAATTCGATACCTGTTTGATATAAACCTATAGAATAATCCTTTGAAATAATTTGGTAAAAATAAACTTATAATTTGACTTTATAAAAGAGTGGTAGTAAATTCCACAAGTATCTGTCATTTTACATACAGACCAAAAGATTGAAAATTACCAAGTTCCTTGAGAAGTTCTATGTAGTTTTCTTTAAAAGATAAGAAAGCTATTACGAAGAATAATAACCAGCCATTTCTTGTTGCATCTTACTCTCCATCCTAGTTTACTAGTGTTCTAGTATTGGGTAGGCACTTGTCATCCAATTGAAACTTATAAAATAAATTATAAGGGAATGAGTGACAACTTGCTCAGTAAGTGGGGTGAAGATAGAAGTATGCATTTAGCACATCACAAGTAGAGTTTTCAATTAAGTTGGTTAGATGCAATGCATGTATAAGTAAATGCAATTGCATGACGTTATTCGGTCCGTTGTAAGATTAAAGAAATTACGTTTGCTCTAGTCGAGTTAAGGAGATTGATTTCATATACTCATGGATTGAAACCAAAACAAGGCTTGTGCAATGGAGAATACCCTCCTCCTAGGACTACCTTCGAACCATGGCCTCCAATCTTATCGTGATCTCCTCTCCTGTTACTTAGTTAGACTAAGGGTGGGGAAAGGACTATTTCAACTATCCTCATCGAAGGGAGTTCATGTTTAACTTGAGAATCCTAGTTGTTACCCTAATGGGTTACAACGCATATTATTAGATGTTAAACTAAGTTTGAGTTAGTTCATCTTTTTAGAGTGATCAACTAAGCTCAAACAATTCAAGCATAATAATATTTATAGAACAACCATATCATGGAGCTTAGCTCTCATCATAGCAAATCAAAACCCAACCATAAACACTGCATATATATAAATAACTAACTACAATCACAAGCTAATACATACCAAAGTCTCCAAATATTTTGAAATAATATCTCAAAATGTTGTAAAGCATCAATCTCATTTACATGTTCAAATGCTCATTACGGAAGACTCGAGTTATCAATAATCTAATCATTGGGATATCCTATATACAAAAAATCAAAATTCAGTTTTCGTAATAAATACGAAAATATTAAGGTTTGATCTAAAACGATTATATGTATATAAATATATTATCACAATAATATATAGTTTTATTATTATATATAGATATCGAGTTAAGTTATTAATTATAGATAATATATATAATTTATGTTATTACATATTATATATCTTTCGATCGTATCAAAACGTATTTTTAATTGATTTAATCTCATTTTAATTTTGGTAACGTTACCGTAATATGCACATTCTAAAATATTATAGAGTTCTAGGATAAATTACTTTAGATTGTTTAATTTTAATAAAATTAGTATTATTGGGTTCGTACAAACCTAACAACATATGTTACGGGTCCAATTTTTAGAGATGATTTTTAATGGGTAGTTCGAATTTCTAATACAGTTATAAGTATTTAAATAAATATTAACTTATTAGATGCATTTTATATAATTAATTACATTTTACATAATTTTCCAACATAACTCTATAATATGGATATTATTTAATCTTAATATATATGTAACATATCCCGATCATAAAAATATCGTTAAATATATTAAAAAAAAATTATCAAATATGACTAGTACACATATAGATAGTTTTATTTAATTATTTATCACATTTTAGCCTATTATTACTAAAAATAAGTCTCAATTCGTAATTGAAACTACTTTACTACGTAAATTCAAAATAAATAGCTTAGGTTACCATATAATTTCCCAAAAATTTTTATAGATTCCTAAAAATATGGTGAACTCAATTATCACTTATTTTTGTGTTATCACTTCATCGCCTATATATTTAAAATTACAATTTTACCCCTAAATTACACTTAATTACCCAAATATTATTATTTTTATACAAAATTAATTCTAATATATCATAACATCATTACAATTCACTAGAATTCATTACCTATCATTTCTATCAATTAATTTAATAAAAACCTATTTATTTCATCATTTCATCCTATTTCTAACTATTTTTAGAGCTAAAAATTCTATTAAATATGAAAAGTGCCTAAATTAAAAATATGGATACAGAGAAATTAAATATATATCATATGTATTCTATAATAAAATTTTGAGCTAGAAAATGCATCGTTTAGGGTATTTATTTTGAAAGTAAAAATTTAGATGAACAGTAACTTTCTTAAGCATGTACATAAAATAATTACAATTTTACAAAAATAAAATTATAGCATGAAATTATATCTAAAATAACACAGATGTAATTTTTTCATAATTTTCTAACTTAATTTAATATTTTTAGAAATTATAAGAAAAACAGGGCAAAAAATCAATCAATCTGTTTGTTGGTGCTCCGGCCACTGTTGGCTGGTAGGGGTATGTCAGCCGGTGAGAGTATCGGTTGTGCTCCATGGTGGTGGAGAAGGGTGTTACAACAGATCAAGGTTTGGTTTGGGAACTAGCTAGGCTCAGTCCTTGCTCTGTTTTTTCTATTTTTTTCTAAATATTTTTCCAAATTTTCTTTAGGTGTTTTTAGTTGCCAAAATGTTATATCTAATTCCTAATATCCTATTTATAGTTGTTTAGGTCGGTTAGAATTTTTGTTACCCATTAAGTGATTATTATTTTTTATTTATTTGGTTATTCTTTTAAGGAATTTGCAAGTATGAGGTGTCAAATTTTTGTTTAATTACTTTTGATGTAGTTAGTTATTCTTTTTAAGCTGCTTAACATTTAATCCAATCATATTCCATGTTGTTTCTTTTTTTTTTTATAATTTTTAGATGATATTTTAGGGTATTTTGGTATTTTATATTAGTATTTAATGATTTTGGTAATATATGCGTATATATATCATATACATAATGAGTAATTATATATATGTAATCATGTTTCTAGCATATATTTTATTTTTAAGATACTTTTCCTATTTAATTTTGCGATTTTATAGCTTATGATGCATAATTATATAATTTTAGGTTAATTTACGGGTATATTTATTATATATACCGGGTATACTCATAAAATATGTGTATACTCATGTAGTATATTATACTATATTATTTTCTTTTATTACCTAATTAACTTATCTCTAAGTTCTCATCACATTCTGAGTTTAATTTTAGGAGTTTCGATTAGTTTTACACTATAATGATTAATGACACTTTTAAGGCTAAAATTGGAATTTTTGGTCATTATTTTTTAAATCTAATCTTAGCAAGTCATTTCAACTAATTTTTATAACTTAGTGATAAAGTTTGGACTTAATTAGATAACTTTTCCCTAAAACCCTAAATTTAGGTATGATTGCTTTAAATTCGACTTTAGAGATTTATATAGAGTAAATTCCCATTATTTTGATTGTATTCTTAATATTCTTATTATATTATAGATTTCCAAATGTACAAGAATTTAGAGATATTAAGTTCTTCGTAAGTTTTTAGCTTAATCGGTTTACTTTTCCGAATGTTTTAGATAAATTATCGATCCTAATCGTATAAGCACAAGGCTTTGTTCTAATCATATAAGGATAAGTACTCAGATATTCATATCTTGATTGTTGATTTATGAGGTATTACACACTATACATACGACCACATGTACAGTCAATAGCGTCTAACGCCGCTCAATGCATGGTCACAATACTATAGATCATAGCTTTTCATCTCATGTCTATGGTAGTAGCACTTCACAAGCATGCACTCTAGCTTGTCAACTTCAACTGAACAATAATTCAAGGTTTGGTTCTTTTTTTTTATTTATTTTTATTATATAGATATATATTATTATATATATTATATTATATTTATTTATTTATGTAGGTAGTTGTTTAATAGTGATAATATATATATATATATACATGTATATATTAGCCTAGGAGATTTTTCAGCATTAAGTTTTTTTTTTAGGATTTTTCACTTAGAAATTATTTTTTAGAAATAAAAATTAAATTTTTTTTAAAGATTAGGATGTTTTAAAGAGTTTTTTTTTTCTTTTTTACACTTAAGAATTAGGGCCCTTTTAGATTTTATTTAAATAAATTAAATTGATAAATACGTTAACCCGATTGATTTTTTAAAATTAAAATAAACCAACAAATTAAAGTTTTCGAAAAGAATTACGGTCTTCTGATATCGAATAGCAAGTAGTAAGCACTATCGAGATGACGTTAAAATTTGTAAAAACTTACTTAATTTATTTATTTTATTTTCTTAAAAGTATCAAAAAGGATAATTATGAAAATAAGCCTAATTTCGAAAAAGTGATAGTGGTATTCGTTAGGGTTTAATAGTTTAATCCCTGAATTTAGAACTCTTTGGTATTTATCAAATTAAAATTAAAGATCGGTAGCTAAATCGTAGTCAATCCACCTAATTAATTACGATTTCTCTTTTTCTCGACTTCGGTTGGGTAGTGACTTCAAAAGTTTTTTAAAAGAACCAAAATTTCTCGATTTCTCTAATTAAAGATTAATACCAAATGGGTTAGAGTTTAGTATTAATGGGAAAGTGGGAAATGAAATTAAAATAAAGAAAACTGAAAAATCAGGCTCAACAGTTTGGTGAATTCACTAGAGACGCTATCAAGAGAGCTAGCTACTAGAATTTATTGAAATTAGAATTATTTTTAAAAATTATGCACTTGAGTTGATTGCTATTTTATTTCATTTTTGTTTCTTATATTCTAACATTTTTCATTATAACTTACCTGGGGGGGTGGTTGTTTTAGGGTTTCTTTATTTTATTTTATTTTTTTGCATCATAAATGCATGATAGATATGGTCAAAACCAAACTGTTTCAGGACATTCGGAGAAGGGCCATTTTGTAAGTTTCGGATGTTGTGAGCAACTACCTTTTGGGGCTGATTAAGCTACCCCACTTAAGTTTAGATGTGATCACAGAACTGTTATTTCAAAAAACACGGTAGTCATAGAACTTGAGGACCTTTAAAATCTAACCTTTGCATATATGAAAATCTTTTTCAAAAAAATTATAATAACCCATAATGTGGCAGACCTAGACGGATAAGGGCAGTTGTGAAGTTATATTTTTTTGCATTTTCCTTTATAGTCCCATTGTAATATTTCCTTATAATAATTCCATGTAAGGTTTAGGATATGCTTTGATTGTAATTTTAATTTTTCTTTAGATAGGTAAGGCTAGATCAAGTCAAGGGGCTTTTAAACAAGATTTATGTCTACCCACTTCATTAGCCTAAAAAATTACTCCAAATTTGGTTCCAACATTTTAGCTCAGATAAGTAAGAATTTATCAAGAATAAGATTATGCCCACCTTGTTCTTATAGAAGAGTCTTTTGAATATTACCTTAGTGTGGGCCTTAATACATCTATGGGAGCTCCAATTTATTGCTTTTTGTTTGAGCCACATTAGCTGAGCCCAACCCTCACAAAGTAAAAGACAAAAAAACAAAACAAAAAGAATCAAACCTATAAAATATTTATTCTTCTGGATAGATTAACACTTTGTAAATAGCCTTTTTGATTTAGATATTTTCTCTATTTAGTCTTTTATTCAGTCTTTTATTCTTCATTGTTTAGAACTCCTCTTTTGTAAGTAGGCCCTTAGTAGTATTGTTCTATAGGTAAACAAATTCTATAAGACTACATATAGAATCCTAAGAAAGCAATCCTTTATTCATAATTTCATCATTCAAGCTCTGTAACATAAAAGCCCTAACTTTTTCTCTCTCCCTCTCTCTTTCAAAAAGAAGAAAAAGAAAAAAAGAAGTGGCTAATAGTTAAAAATCCTTCTGGGGCTTAGGACAAACACGAACCACATGGCTCGTTAAGGTAGCCAACCAAACATGAACCTTCAGCCCATCAAGATTGTTGAACCAACTTAAAACTCCTGGTCCATTAGGTCCAATAATGAACCGAGTCAAAGCACAAAGCCATAAAACACCATCCTCCGCTTGATCCTTGGTAACAAAAAGAGGAGCAATTCATAGTCCCTTCCACCTCAAAAGACGTCAACACTAGTTCGTTCGACTCTAAAGAACCAAGCTCGAAATCATACATGGGAGCTAAGGGGCATCAAGACCTATAAGTCTGAGGCAATTTAAGCAAGAATGTGAAAGGTGCGAGGTATTTGGTCTTTGAAATTCTATTTTGAACTCAAATTGAGTGAAAGTTATTGTTTCACAACTGGGGGCATGTATCAAGAAATTAGGGGGAGCAAGGTTAATCTCCACTTTGGGGCAAATCAACATGGGCTCTTACCTAGGGAATTAGTAGCTCACTTTTAGAAAAAGTTTATACTAAAAGGAGGCGAGCTATATCTTATACACTAACCCTTAAACACTTTGAGAGTTGAGTGACATAATAGTGAAGGATTTTTACTCATTCCTCAAATGAGGTCTACTTTGATTTGATACACAAACCAAAATGAAGTTGGGCATTCATTTTCAAATCCCAAACACATTTATCCTTTATAAATCCCATTGAACAGATTTGGAGTCTTTTCAAATGTAAACCTTGTCAAGAACCAATCTATAGTGGTTTAATTTGGAGGTTATGGTCGTTGATTAGGAGAGAAGGTTAAAAACCGGTTTATACTTACCTTAGTAACAACAATTCAATGATAACTTTTGTTTTTGATAAATTGTTTCCTCTAAAAAAGAGCTAAACACCTTAAGACCACACATATCATACTCAAGCCTATATACTCAGAACCTATGGATTTAAGACCTTGATTCATCTAAAGATAAAGACTTAACACAAGAGATAATTACTTATGGGGAAACAAAAGCAAGAAATAATTGGGCAAATTTAGAAAAAGGAAAAAAGAAAAGAGAAAAGAAAGAAACAAAAGAAAAGAAAAGAAAAACCAGACAACATTGGGCTTAAGAAAAGCCCCAACTAAAGAAGGCCCAAAAGCCTAAGTTGCTCTAAAAACACAAGATCTTGAATCACATTCTTAAACACAAACACAAAACCCCATATTCATTTCATATTCACATTCCTAACACAAAACCTCATATTCATTTTAGAATCACACTTCGAATTATGAATACAAAACCTTTCTATCTACCTAAATCTCAAATACAAGACCTCCCCACCCATAATTCCTCCCTACTCAAAGCTCTTCTGATCTTAAGGGGTAATTTATTCAAAATAAAAATTGTTTATGAAATTAGGGTAAGTACATTTTTAGTCTTTCTTAGGGGTTCTTTATAAGCCCCACAACCAATCACCTAAAGTTTCGATTGGCTGAAAGATCCGATCGAGTCTAAATTATAAGTAAAGTTAGAAATATTAGTAAAATGATCCCGTAAACTTGAATTTAAGAAAATAAGTAATAAAACAGGAGACTATAAAATTTTCAAATTTTAAGTATAATAATTGTTAATTATCGAAAAGGCGCAAAGTGTAATCTAATAACTAATAAATTACTAGAGATAGATTATATGTATACTAAAAATCATAGAATGACCTATATAATAATTAAGAATGTTCACATGTACCCCACATGTATTTATGCGTAGATAAAAATACGTGAAATTTTTTAAAGTGGCTAAAAACTTATTAAATAATTAAAGAAAATTATTAAATTAAGGAAAAATCAAAGAAATTTGGAATGATGTAGATTTAGTTATGGCAAGTCATGAGTTGAAGAAGAAAAATTAGCCAATTAAAATCAAGCAACACAAAAGCCAAAAATTAAGGGAATTGGGCAATGTCTTGTCTAATTTAATGCATATTAATTATCACAAAGCTCTATAAATAGGAAAAAAATTCACAGAGCTCCTTTAGACAATTAGAAATCAAAGAAAAATGGAGAGCATCGAAATTCAAGAGAAAAACTAGAGTTTTAAAAAAAAAAAAGAAAGGAAAACTGTGCAATTAGGGCCAGTGAGCCAAACCCATACACCACTACTAGCTGCGACTAAGCCACCACCACCACCAGCTGGGACTAAGCCACCACCACCAGCTGGGACTAAGCCACCACCACCACCCCACTCAAGACCCACTGCCTGGACCAGCCAATATACCTAGACCGGGTGAGTCTCTTATCTGCTCCGATTTTGTAAAATTTTGTAAAATTATTTATTTTGCTCAGAAAATTATGAAATTTATTATTCTGAGGTTTTACAGTATGTAGATTTAGGGAAAAATAATGATTAAGTATAATCATGTCTGAAAATATAGGGTTCTTAAGAAATTAAGCAAAATCGAGCATGATTAGGATTATAAATAAATAGACTTAGGAGTGTAATTTAGAACTCAATTTTTTTTTTAGAATGCTTAAGTGATATAGAATAGTGCTATGAAGTCATTTTTTTAATTTATTTTTGAAATTTTTAGCCCTAAAATGATAGAAAAATTGGGTAATTTTGGGTTAATTAGGTGATTAAGATATTAATTATTGATTTAGATAGTAATTAGAGGGTTAGGGATATTAATCTCTGATGTGGAAACCTAATCTTAGCCTTTGGAGTGTTAAGTGTAATTAATGAAGGAATTATGTGGTAATTGTAGAAAATTAGGAATATGTAGAATTGGAAAATTAATAAATATAAAAAATTAGGTTTAATTAGAAAATATAATAATAAAAAATCAGCATATAATAAATCTGAAACGAAAATTTAATTTTAGGTAATTATATAAAAAATGTAAGATTTTCTTACAACGGGAATAAATCCGGTACCTCAATTAGTATTAGCGTGTATCGAACAGTTTAGAATACTAAATTAAGACCCAATAGAATATTAGAATACTCAAGCTTAATGTGATTAATTTTACATTAGGATTCGAGCATATATAAGATTCCAGAATAAAAACTAGAATTTACTTTAGGAACCAAATCCCAAAATAAGGTAGAATGAATTATTAGTAAATAATAAGTATACATAGAAAAAAAATAAGCTAAATTATAACATAGAAATTGAATCAGAACTTAATTTAGATTTTGGTACGGAAACTGAACCCGAACCTAACCCCAAATCTACAATAATTGTAAAAGATTTGAGAACCTAGATAATTGGATATATTAAACCCTACACAAAAGATAACAATAAGCGTTATAGGATAAAACCAACTTATAATAGTTATATGAAAAACTGAAACTACGTTTGTGTTATAGGGATGATCGGCGATGGCCTAAGTGAGCTGGACCTCGAATGAATGAGCGAAGAGTCCAGGTAAGTTGGGATTAATATGTTGTTGTATTTTAGAGGCTTGAGATTATGCTTGGTCGTGCTTGTTAAATAATTGGTTGTGTACATGTGCTTGATTATGAGTCATGCTATGATTTTGTTTGTTGTTCTGGCTTATATTGTATGATTTGTATGAAATGATTGATCACCTTAAATTGGACCTAATCAAATATACGACTTGTAATTATAATCGGACTAGCATAGCAACCCATTAGAGGAAACCTAGGATTCTCTGGCCAAATACCGACCCCTTCGAAAGGAATAGCGTAGGATTGCATAATGGTTCCTTCTTCATCCTTAGTTGAACTAAGTGACAAAAGAGGAGATTACAGCGAGGGTAAAGTCAATGGTTCGAAGGTAGTCACAGGAGGAGCGATGTCTTTATTGCACAAGCCTGGGTTTGGTTTTGAGCTATTGCATTAATGGCAACTCCTCAACCCGGATTAGAACGGGTATAATTTCTCTAATCTCACGACGGGCCGGACAACGTCGTGTAATGACATTTGCTTAAACATGCATTGCACCTAATAAGTTGATTGATAACCTTGTTGTGTTTACGATATAGTTTTAAGTCCTCCATCCTAACTTACTGAGTTGTAGTTGCTCACATTCCTATAGACGTCGTGCAGGTACTAGCTAAGAAGCGGCATACAACTACTCTGAAGTTAGTAACTACTAGATCCTTAAGAGTGAGGAAAAACATTTGAAAAAAAAAACATATATTTTTAAGGTCTAAACTTATATTTTAGAATTTTTCATTTCTGAATAATGTAATAACTAGGTAATATATTATAGTGAAATATTGTAAATGTTAATTTTAATAACTAAATTCCAGTGTATATATATATTTTCTCACTTTTTTAGGTAAATGATTTATTTAATTTACAAACTATTTACTTTAAAGCGGGTTAGTCGTGGACGCCTTGTGTAGATCAGGTCTAAGATAACGGTTGTAAGGCCAACTTCTATCTTAGAATGGTTTACACGGTAGGGCTATTATGACTCTACTACTTTGAGGCATGACATTCTTGATTTGTATACTCAAGTTGGATAAAAGTATTTCTTTTAAAATAAGCCCTCCCATTATTCCATTTTAGAACAATTTGACCAAAGGGCCGATTTACAATACTGAACCTAAAAAGACCTAACAAATTTATCAAAGCGTATAACTTGTAAATTAGACTATAATTTTTGGAATAGTAATCAAGAGCGAAATCTAGACCGAGAGTGCTTAAGGAAGTCCTCTTTAACTATACTAATCATGAGTTACCTTTTTCTTAAGAAATGAATATTTAAAGACTATCAAAGAAGCTCTATATTAGGGCTAGAAACTAGGACAGATATGAGACACCTTATATGGTTATGGCAGACTTCTAAGAAGAAAAAAAGAGAGAGAGAGAGAATGGAAATAAAAGAAAGGAAAAGAGGGAGAGAAAGTAAAGGCTTATTACAAGTTTTTTCCATTCATTTTAAAATCCATATCAGCCTTAGTGACCAAATCTTTAGTGCATGTCATAAACAGTTTTCACTAAATTCCTGGATTGTAAATTTCTCAAGTCAAGAGATTTTTTTTTTTTTTTTGAATTGATTAAGTTTCTTATTTTTAATTTTTCAACTATCATATAGAATTTTAGCAAGCCCATAAGGTACATAGCCTTTATTCATTTTCTTAGGGATCTAGCCAGCTAATAGAGCGTTGTCCCTATTTGTATTCACTTTTAGGGTTTCAATCAGCTCATATAACACTATCTTGATCAACTTTTGTTTAGAGTCTTAGCCAGCTTAAGGAGTACTTTGCTCATTCTCTTTAGGGTCTTAGCCAACTTAAGAAGCGCTTTGTTCATTCTCTTTAGGGTCTTAGCTAGCTTAAAGAGCGTTTTGTCTATTTTCTTCAGGGCTTTGCCCGCTCAAGGAACACTTTGCCCATTCTCATTGGGGTCTTAGCCGACTTAAGGAGCAACATCCCCATTCTCTTTGAGGTCTTAACTAGCTCAAGGAGCACTTTTCCTATTTTCTTTAAGGTATTTGCCAACTTAATGAGTGCTTTGCCTATTCTCTTTCGGGTCTTTGCCAACTTAAGGAGCACTTTGCCTATTCTCTTTAGCGTCTTAACCAACTTAAGGAGCGCTTCACCTGTCTTGGTTAGTTAGCCTATGGGGGGTGCGACCAAGTGCTTAATATCTCTTTAGGGTCTTATCCAGCTCAAGGAGGGCTTCACTCGCTCTGGTTAGTTAGCCCATAGGGGGCATGACCAAATCTTTATTATCTTTTTAAGGTTTTAGCCAACTCAAAGAGCACTTCGCCCATCTTGGTTAGTTAGCCTATAAGGGGCATGGCCAAGTCATCAATATCTCTTTAAGGCCTTAGTTAATATAAGGAGTACTTCGCCTGTCTTGGTTAGTCAGCTTATAGGGGACATGACTAAGTTCTTAATATCTCTTTAGGGTCTTAGGTAGCTCAAGGAGTAATTCACCGATTTCATTTTGTTTAGTTGGGCCATAAGGGGCACAACCAAGTTCTTAATATTTCTTTAAGGTCTTAGCTAGCTCAAGGAACGTTTTGTTGGTCTCAGCATGATCGATTCTTTAATATCTCTTTAGGGTCTTAGCTAGCTTAAAGAGCGCTTCGTCGGTCCTGGTTAGTTAGCCCAAAGGGAGCATGACTAAGCCATCAATATCTCTTTAGGGTCTTAGCTAGCTCAAGGAGTGCTTCACCTATCCTGATTAGTCAGCCCATAGGTGGCATGACCAAGTCATCAATATCTCTTTAGGATCTTAGTTAGCTCAAGGAGCGCTTCAGTCATTTTGGTTAGTTAGCCCATAGGGGGCATGACTAAGTCATCAATATCTTATAGAGTCTTAGCTAGCTTAATAAGTGCTTTGCCCATTCTTTTTAGAGTCTTAACTAGCTTAAGGAGTGCTTTGCTTGTCGCGTCTTGGTTAGTTAGCCCATAAGGGGCATGATCAAGTTTTTAATATCTCTTTAGGGTTTTAGCCAGTTCAAGGAGCGCTTCACTTGCCTTGGTTAGTTAAGCCATAAGGGGCATAACCAAGTTCTCAATATTTCTTTAGGGTCTTAGCTAGCTTAAGGAGCGCTTCGCCCGCCTTAGTTAGTTAGCCCATAAGAGACATGACCAAGTTATTAATATCTCTATAGGGTCTTAGTCAGTTTAAGAAGCACTTTGCCCGTGTTGGTTAGTTAGCCTATAGGGGGTACGACCAAGTCATTAGCTAACTCAAGTAGTGTTTCGCCTGTCTCATCTTAGTTAGTTAGTCCATAAAGGGCATGACTAAGTTGTCAACGTCTCTTTAGGGTCTTAGCCAACTCAAGTAGCGCTTCTTCCATCTTGTCTTGGTTAGTTAGCCCATAAAGGACACAACTAAGTTCTCGATATCTCTTTAGAGTCTTAGCCAGCTCAATTAACGCTTCACCCGCCTTGGTCAGTCAGGCCATAAGGGGCACGACCAAGTTGTTAATGTCTCTTTAGTGTCTTAGCCAGCTCAAGGAGCGTTTAGCCTATCTTGGTTAGTCATTTTATAGAGACATGACTAAGTCTTTAATATCTTTTTAAGGTAGGGTCTTAGTTAGCTCAAGGAGTGCTTTGTCCATCTCATCTTCGTTAGTCAGCTCATAGAGGACACAACTAAGTTATCAATATCTTTTAGGGTCTTAGCTAACTCAAAGAGCGCTTCACCTACCTTAGTTAGTTAGTCAGCCTATAAGGGGCATGACTAATTTATCAGTATCTCTTTAGGGTCTTAGCTAACTTAATGAGCACTTCACTCGCCTTGCTTGGTCAGGCCATAAGGGGTACAACCAAGTTCTTGTTATCTCTTTAGGGTCTTAACTAACTCAATTTTTGCTTCATTCGCCTTGGTTAGTAAGCCCATAGGGGATATAACCAAGTCATTAATAGCTCTTTAGGGTCGTAGTTAGCTTAAGGAGTGTTTAGCACGTCTTGGTTAGTCAGCCCATAGAGGGCATGACCAAGTCATTAATATCCCTTTAGGGTCTTAACTAGCTCAAGGGGTGCTTTGCCCACCTAGGTTAATCAGCCCATAGGGGGCACAATCAAGTCTTTAATATCTCCTTAGGGTCTTAGCCAGCTTAAGGACCACTTAGCCTGTCTTGCCTATAAGGGGTACGACTAAGTCATTAATATTTCTTTAGGGTCTTAGCCAACTCAAGGACCACTTTGCCTTCTTTGGTTAGTTAGCTTATACGAGGTACGACTAAGTCTTTAATATCTCTTTAGGGTCTTAGTCAGCTCAAGGAATACTTAGCGAGTCTTGGTTAGCTAGTCCATAGGGGCACGGCCAAGTTTTCAATATCTCTTTAAGGTCTTAGCTAAGTTAATGAGCATTTCACCTACTTTGGTTAGTCAGCCCATAGGGGGCACGACTAAGTCTTTAATATTTTTTTAGGATCTTAGCCAACTTAAGAAGCGCTTTACCCATTCATTTAAGCTCTTAGCTAGCTCAAGGAGCACTTCGCCCGTCTTGGTTAATCAATTCATAGGGGGTACATCCAAGTTTTCAATATCTCTTTAGGGTTTTAACTAACTCAAGAAGTGCTTTACTCATTCATTTAGGATAATTAGCCTATGGGGGCATTACCCTTACCATTGTTCTTTTCGAGTTTTTGTTACCAAATCCCTAACAGACTAGCCTTAGGATAGCTACCTAATCGTTGCACTTCTTATGACAGATTCAGTCCTAAGACAAAAACGGTGTCTCTTTTGTCTTTATGGCAAAGCTTCACTTAAACTTCACCACAAAGAGGAGCAGCTATAGACACTTATTTTTTGCTCTCTCATTTTCGTTGTTTAAAAGGGTCCTAATTTAAAAATTAAAAAAAATTGAAAAATGATAAAAAAAAACAAAAAAATGAAAAAAAAAGAAAAATTATAAATATTTTTTAAGAAAATAGATTTTGAAAAGGAAAAACGGTTTAAGGTTAATAGATTTAGTTCTAACTTGGTTCAAATAGCTTTATTTTAGAAAGTTATGTAATTTAAGTATAATTTAATAGTACTAAATGTCAAGGTATAATTCAACGGCCCAATGAATAAGTACTTGAACATTAGTATTGGATTAACTTGAGGTCACAAGTTTAAATCTCACCAGACATATATGTACCTTTTATTTTTCTTTCTTTCATTTTGCGAAAATCGGTTTAACATACGGGATTCAAATATAATCTTATTATATCTTTTAAATCAAATACAATAAAGATTTATAAGATTCTAATCTAATTTGATTTTTATCAAATTAGATTTGAATTGATTTTAAAAAATTCAAATTTATTTTAAATCTTCATTAATTTTGGATTGATATGATTTGTTTTCCAAACTTTATATACATCATTTGTACGATATAGAAGAAGGAATTACACATTCGCTTAAAGAACCAATTTCATCTTTAACCAATCCCAAAAATCAACTGCTGTGCTACACTCTCTTCACTTACAGCTGTAACACCAGACCAATACGACAACACCTTTTGCCCACACTTTGACATCCATCATCCACGCCTGACTTCACACACGTAGCACACATCGACCACTTCACACTCCCACTGCACTAACCACAATCACCATTGCACCTCACCGCTGCTGAACTCCATCACTATTTCACGCTGAGCAAAGCCGCTCACGATCACTAAACATCATCGCATTGTGCACGCCTACGCTTTATAGCCTCTTGCTATACTCGCATCAATCCCCAACACATGAACTGCACTGCCAGCTCCACATCCACAATGCCAACAGCATCGAACATGCTACACTGCTGCATACTTCATTGCCTACTCATTGCACATATACACTGTCCAACATTCACCAAACATGCGTGATGACAGACACGGTTGCTCAACTCACACGCTGCTGCACTTCATTGACTGAGCAGCACACCACACTCATCTACATACGACAGCAGTCCTCAGCCCTGATCCCACACGAACCGTCATCACTCAAACATGTCCTCACTCCATGCGACCAGCGACCAAAACTCCATCAGAATACAGCTGTTCATCCACCGACCAAGCTTGTCCACTTCACAGCATGCCATGAGCCGTAATAGTAGCCACTTACGTTGATCACGTACACCCATACTATCTAAGCTGATCACTACACTGCCCAAACCGATCATCACTCCACCGTTCACAAAACAAGAGCATTTCACAGTCACACGCCACTGTCCGCTGATCACCCACATTACACGTTGAATCACATCACCATTGCACATACGGCTACGTGATGGTCAGCAGCGTCTAGCACCGATCGACGCACGGTCGTTGCACGGCAGATCACAGCTTTTCATCTCCTATCTATGGCAGCAGCATTTCACTGGCACGTACTCCAGCTTGTCAACTCCAGCCGAACAACAGTTCAAGGTTCGATTCTTTTTTTTTTTTTAATATAGATATATATTATATATATATTAAATATATTAGATTATCTTTATTTATTTATTTATGTAGGTAGTTGTTCAATAGCAATAATATATATATACACGTATATATTAGCCGAGGAGATTTTTTTAGAATTTTTCACTTAGAAAATTATTTTTTAGAAATAAAAATTAAAAAAAAAATTTTAAAAAAAGATTAGGATGTTTTAAGGATTTTTTTTTTTTTTGTTTTACACTCAAGAATTAGGGCCCTTTTAGATTTTATTTGAATAAATTAAATTGACAACTAAGTTAACCTGATCAATTTTTTCAAAATTAAAATAAACCAATACATTAAAATTTTCGGAAAGAACTATAGTTGTTTGATCCAGATTAGCAATTTGCGTAGGTACTTTTGGGGTAATGTTAAAATCCCTAAAAACTTAGGTTTTTTTAAATTAATTTAATTTAATTTTCTTAAAAGTATCAAAAAAGGATAATTGTGAAAAAAAAAACTAATTTCGAAAAGTGATAATGATATTCGTTAGGATTTAATATGTTGGCTCTCGAATTCGAAACTCTCTAGTTTTTATTAAATTGAAATTAAAGATCGGTAGTTAAATCGTAGTTAATCTACTTAATTGATTGCGATTTCTCTTTTTCCTAACTCTAGTTGGGTGGTAACTCCAAAAGTTTTTAAAAAAAATCAGAATTTTCCAATTTCTCTAATCTATGATTAATACCGAATGGATTAAGGTTTAGTATTAATAAAAAATTAAGAAATGATATTAAAATAATGAAAACAAAAAAATCAAGCTCGATAGTGTGTTAATAATTCCCTACCAACTGAGGTTAATCCCTTGACAAAGCATCAATGCATGAAGTCTATCTTCCATAAGTGCTCCACAACATAAGCAATGCAAGAATTGGTCGATTAGAAGACACTTTTGAATCACTCTCTACAAAAAGAGTTGGATTCTAGGAGGAATTGGTGCTCTCTAAATTTTCTTAAAGGACATATGATCTTCATTATCTTTGAAGAGACTCTCATAAGCTTTTTGGGTATTAAAGGAGTGTAGTGTATCATCAGTTAAATGTGAATGTAACATGATAGGGCCAAATTTGTTCCACAAAAGTTTGGTTATTGCAAATCTTAAGAGAGAGTCATTCTAATGAGTGATATCTTTCCAAGCTTCCTCAACGATAATGTGAGATATACTTTGCTAGATAGGTCCTTGGATGATGTTTTGAAGAGGCTAATTCCCTATTGAATTGTCTATCCAAAATTTTGTATTCTTGCCATTGCCTACCAAAGTGTGGTTTAGCTTTAGCAGATGTTGATAACCATGAATAATACTCTTCCAACAATAAGAAATGATGGGGCTAGTAAAGGTTGTACTCCCTCGATGTAATTTCTGTATTTGTGATGACAAGGTTAGGTCTACAATTTTTTTATTTGAGAAAACATTCAAGCTCTTTTCATTTCAAAAGTAAGGTTTCTTTTGTGCAAGTTAAAGAAACCTAGGCCTCCTAGCTTTTTGGGCTAGCATAAAGCTTCCTATGCTATCTAATGGAGTTTTCTCGAATTATTTGTGTCATTCTGCAAGAAAGTCCTAGATATAGATTCTAATTGGTTAAGGACTTTATGTGGTATTAAGGCAGCTTCCAAATAGTACAAGGGGATGGAATTGCGGGTGGTATTAATAACAAGTGTTCTACTTGTTAGGCTAAGTAACCACCCTCTTCATCCATTTAGTTTTTGTTGCATTTTCTTAATGAGGAACTCAAAATCTCGTGATCTCAAAATTTTCCCCAAGTTTAAAGGAAAACTAAGATATCTACCAATAGAATTTGTCTTTTTTTAGCCTAAGAAGTTAAGAGATATTGGATGATAGATGTTAATCAACATTTGAGGAAAAAAGTATAGTAGACTTGTGGGCATAATTTGTAACCCTGACTACTTCTCAAGTAGGTTTAAGCTCTTTATAATAACCTTTGCCGATGATATATTTGCCTCCATAAGCAACATTATGTCATCTACAAAAAGATATGAGAGAAGGCAAAACCACAACCACGTAGTTTTAATGGTTGCCATAACTTCTTGTTAAATTGAAGATTGATCAATCTACTAAACATTTGTAGTCCAATGATGAGTAAATATAAAGTCTCCTTATCTAATGCCCTTAGTTGGATGTATGGATTTTAATGTCGAGCCATTTAAAAGGATTTGTATCGAGACTTACAAAATGTAAGACTGAATTAACTTAGTATAAGAGGGTAGAAAATTCAGGGCTTGTAAGGAGGCTAACAAAAAGTCCCATTCTATTGTGTTAAAAGCTTTCTTTAAGTCCACTTTATCATCATAAAGCCTTTTGACCCTCTTTTCCTCCTAAAGCTGTAGAGAATTTCTTATAATAAGATGATGTTATTAGATGCATTTTGCTTAGGGATAAAGTTAGCCTGGGAGTGGTGAATAAGAGTGTTTAGAAAAGGCCTTAACTTTCATGCAATAGTTTTGGTGACAATTTTATGGAGTGTTGCAAAGGCTTATTGGCCTAAACTGTGAAATTTGGTTTGCTCCAAGATGTTTTGGGAGAAGTACTGTAAGGGATTCATTTAGGTCATTGGGGATCTTGCTAATCTAGAAGATTTAATAGATCAAGTATGTCACCAAGTTATTAAGAGTGAGCCAACATTTTTTATAAAATTTGGCATGAAGACCATCTTTGCTTGGAGCTTTAGTGGACTCTATATTATGGGATGTATTAAGTATTTCACAGTCGGTTAAGGACCTATCAAGATTCAACTTTTGCTCATCACTTAATCCACCCAAAAGGTAATCTAAGAACAAGGTATTCAGAGAAACACTCATTTTTGAGGTTAAGAAGAGGTTCTCAGAAAAAATTTTTATATGACTCTCTAACTCACTTTTTGTGAAGATTCAATTTCCCATAGAGTCTTGTAAACTCCAAATTCGATTTTTTTCCCTCGGGCAAGAACTAAGGAGCAATAATATTTAATATTTCTTCCCTCGTCTTTTATCCATTTGGATTTGGATTTTCATTTCCATAAGTATTCTTCATGTGTTGGTGTTTAATTTAATTGAAGATAGAGATTTTTCTCCATAATGGCTAAATGAGCTAGTTATTGCTCCACTTTTGCTAATTTTTTCAAGAGAAACCTCTTCTTAGATGTAATTTTTCCAAACACAAATTTGTTCTACTTTTTAACATCAACTTTAAAATTATTTATAGTAGAAAGTCCATCATGATTATTCCTTTCCCAAATTACTTGTACTAAGTCTAAGAAAGACGAATGAGTGAGCCACATAGTTTGTAAGCAAAAAGGCCTATCTTAGAGGTTTGCTAACAGTGTTGGGCTAGTGTCTAACAATAATGGGCTCTGATCTGACATTGTTTTTGGCAAATGTTTGATACAAACATTTGGGAAAGCAAATTTCCAAGCATAATTGGCCTAACCCCAATCGATTTAGGTTTGTACCAATTTAATTATTTCCTTTCTATTTGACCAAGAGAACTGGAGACCTATGAACCCTAAGTCTATTAGCCTACACTCAACCATATAGTTGCGACAGGCACTTGACTTAGATAAGTTAAAAGGAGCTCCCCCTACCATCCCCTAACCCCCTTCTTCCCCTACCCCCCACCCCCTGGCCCAATTTATCTTTAGCTTCTACTATGTCATTAAAATCACCCATTAAGCACCATAGACTACTTCGTGTGGTTGAGTAATAAAGGTAAATGTTATGTAAGAGCAAGTTATGTATTTCATGACAAGGACTTACATATATGGTTGTAAAATACTAAGGGAAGTTGGAAGACCTAACCTAAACTAAGACATGAATAGCTTGAAGGGATTGATGGATGCAAGAGACTATTAGTGAAGCTTCATGCTACATAAGAAGAAGCCCACCATGCATGCCTTTTACCTCAAAGCGCATAAGGCCATCAAAAGGCAACTATGTAGCTAGCTCATATGTAGCCATAGCATCAATTCTTGTTTCCGTCAGTAAGAGCATATCCGGTTGTAGATCTTAAACAAGCTCCTTTGTTGCATTTGTCTTCTTTAGAGAGTTATAACCCCTAATGTTCTATGCTACAAGCTTGACTAGTCTTGTAAAAATTAGTATGAGTTCGAAATTCATGAAGGTGGTTAGAACTCTATACTAGAGAGTGTATGGAGCAGTTTGATACACCTTCCCAACTTCCAGGTAGATCTTGCAAGGCTTATATTCACGGATCATCATGCATGCAACTTCTTCCTTATTGTAAAAAATCCTTAGTATGGTTTGCCATCTCATCAGGAGATGTACTGTTGGTATTGTAGTCGGAATCGGTTCTATGTTTTGGTGGAGGAGTAACATTCCTAATGTATTTGCTGATGTCAGTATCCATTGCTCCACAATCATATCTGGATGAAACAAGTGATCTGCTGATATGAATTAACCCTTTGGATTATCACACGTAACCGAGCTAGAGGACTCTAAGGACTCGCTTGGAGGATCCTAGCTCTAGGCTATAGCCGAAACGGGGATTCCTATCCCGGGCTAGTCTCTTGCTGACCAGACTATTAGGTCTTTATCTGTGTCAGATTTTACCTTATTTAATAATGATGCTTTAACCCAGAAGATAGTCCAATAATAGTCAAGGCAAGCTACTAATCTAACCATAGGCACCTAACCCCAAATTGAGCTAACTTCTCTTCAAAAGAAGTAATTAATCCCCAACCTGGTCCAAATTAGATTGGCCCCTGACTACTAGCATTTCTTATTTCACTTACTTGTATCATATTCCTAACTTCCATTCGCCACGTGATATGTATTTCCTGACACAACTTTCCAAGATGATTTTTTCTTTTTTCTTATTGAATATTCTTTGTCTTTTTTACCTATTTTAGCACGTTTCATGTAACCTCATTGTAAAATACCCTTTTGTCTTTTCATAAATATAAAGTAACCCTAGTGGATGGGTATCTAAACCCCTATTTTCTTGTACGCAACAATAGTGTTTGAGTGACTATTGGGTACTAAAGTTGCTGTGTTCATTTCGTAGCTACTATAGTGTGTTTGTGTGATAGCAAGTGTGGCTTCGTTGTTACTCTATTTTTCATTGTGGAAACAAGGCAAGTTTGTTTTTATTCTGTTTGAGTGACTATTGGGTAGAGAAGTGTTGTATTATGTCAAATTCAAGTGTTTAGGGTGTTATTGGTGACCAAAGTAGTGGTGCTCAACTTAGTTGTGGTCATAATAGTAGTAATACCTCAGGGTCCATTGACAACAAACATGATAGACTCACAAACCTTATTGAGAGTCTAGTCACATCAATGTAAGTTAATAGGTAGCTATGCCACCGCAAAATTTGCCTAACAATGTTCAAGAGAAGGTTTATGGTTAAGCTGGTCGAGCACATCGCCTAATTCGACCCCTTCGAGCTAGAGGAGTTACTAGACAAAGATTGGAGTTAGAGGAGATTGCGGAAGATAATGAGGAGTTAGATGTTGAAGAGTTTAGGGAAGAAGAAGAAGCTGACTATTACCAAGTATAGGGATGAAGACGCTGAGCTCCTTAAGGATAAGATAATGTCAAGGTTTAAATCTTACCTTTTAGTAGAAGTGGAGATACTGATGAATACTTGGAGGGGGAAGAGAAGGTCGAGAAGGTATTTGAATATTGTGGGTATATAGATGCTATCAAAGTCCAACTTGTTGTACTAAAGTTTGCTGGGTATGCTACCATGTAGTGGAAGAACCTGAATGCGGCTAGAGCTAAAGATGGAAAACGAGGTGTTAAAACCTAAGATGAGATGAAATGGTTATTGAGAGGAAGATTTGTACCCAAAACTTACTTGCAAGATACGTTTGCAAAGTTCCAAGAGCTTCACCAAGGAAGCCGATCTGTTGATGACTATGTAAGACAGTTCCAGATACTTATGACCTCAGCCGATGTCGAAGAACCAAAGGCTTGTACAATGTCGAGGTTCATTTTTTGGCTTAAGTGTAAGATTCGTAATATCGTAGAAGTATAAAGGCTTTATACCTTAGAAGAGGTGATTAAGATCATGCAGAGGGTCAAAAAGTAGAGGAGAAATGTTCCAAGCTGACCTAGGCTAACATTCTCGCAAGCTTTATACTGCGTTGACTTGTTCAAGCTGAGCCGAGGATGCCATATTGAGCCGAGGAAAGGAGTGACAAACCTGATAACAGCTGGGCAAGCCAGCAAGGTTGAGCCAATCAGCTAAACCAATATGAGGTCAGGTCGACTTCGAGGACATATGAGAAAAGGCAGACCTTCGGACGGAAGACTAACAAGGTGTAGTATTTTAAATGCTTAAGATTCGGATACATAGCTATTGAGTGTCCGAACCAACATATCATAGTTCTCCGAGGAGATGAGGTGGATAACACCAATGAGAGTGAGCCTGAAGAAGAGAAAGATGTTTGAGAGGTAGAAGTTGAGGAGGAAGTGATCTATGTCTACCCCGACCTAAGAGAAGTAATGACCCTAGTTCTAAGGTGTGTATTGAGCTCCCTACCGAGCTTCGAAGAAGACCAAAGGGAAAATCTATTCCACACCAAATGTAGCATCAAAAGACAATTGTGCACCATTATAGTGGATAAAGGAAGTTGTACTAATGTAGTTACATAGTCCTTTGTACAAAGGTTGGGTCTGTTGACCTCCAAGCATCTTCGACCATAAAAATTGCATTGGCTTCATGATAAGGGTGTCTTATACATGATTGGGCAAGTGACTGTGCCATTCAATATTAGGAATTTGTACAAGAACGAAGTGGTTTGCGATGTCGTCCTTATGGGAGCTTTACATCTACTGCTTGGATGATCTTGGTTCTTCGACTGGCGTGTTACTCATGATGGGTACAAGAACACCTATTCCTTGGTTAAGGATGGAAGGAAGATTGTGTTGTAACCCATGATCCCCTCCTAAGTGAATGAGACTAATAATAAGCTTACCTGAGCTAGTAAGAAGAAGGCTTTAGTGATGAACCGAAGAGAGCTTCATTTCGCTAAGACGATTGATGAACCTATGTTCCTATTGGTTAGGAGATTATTAGAGATGAGGGAATTAGAGAATATTCCAAAAAAGATCCAAAGCTTGCTAAATGAGTTTTCTAACCTGTTTTCGGAAGAACTGCCTAAAGGACTACCTCTAGTCAAAGGCATAGAGTATTGTATTGATTTATAGCTAAGTATTGTCTTACCGAACTGATCTACATATAGAATAGACCTTGAGCAGGCTCAAGAAATAATGAACGAGCTCATAGAGCGGGGATATGTAAGGGAGAGCATGAGTCCTTATGTTGTACCCACTTTACTCGTTTCGAAGAAGGATGGTTCATAGCGCACGCGCATCAACAACCGAATAATCAACTGAATTACCGTTAAGTACAAATACTCAATACCAAGGCTCGATGACATATTATATGATCTTTATAGCACCAATATATTTTAAAAGATTAATCTACGAAGTGATTACCACCAAATTTGTATGAAACCGAGAGATGAGTGAAAGACTGCCTTCAAGACTAGGTACAGACTCTACGAATGGTTAGTTATATCGTTCGGACTTATCAATGTGTCAAGCACATTCATGAGGTTAATGAACCATGTGATATGCCCTCTGATTGAAAGGAACGTAGTTGTATATTTTTATGACATACTGATATATAGTGGTGACCTAGATAGCTACGTTCAACATCTCTGTAACATATTTGACATTTTGCAAAGTTGTATGGGAATGTGAGGAAGTATACGTTTTGCCAGAATGAGATGGTTTTCTTAAGGTTTGTAGTGTCAGTGGGAAGGATCCGAGCAGATGAGGAAAAAATCCGAGCTGTTCTGGAATGACCAAAGTAAAAAAATGTCACTAAGGTCTAAAGTTTTCATGGCTTAGTTTCTTTGTAAGGGCAATTTATTAAGGACTTCAGTACAATGGCTACCCCATTGATTAAGTTAACAAAGAAGAGTGAAGGATTCAGGTAAAACGACCAAGCTAAACATAGCTTTAGAGAGATCATGGAAAAACTTACCTCAATACCTGTCCTATCATTACCAGATTTTGACAAGCCCTTCAAATTAAAATGTGATGCGTCGAGAGTTGGAATTAGTGCATGTTAATGTAGGAGTAATGACTCGTTGCCTACTATAGTGAGAAACTTAGTAGTCTTGCCCTGAACTATTCTATGTACGAGAAGGAGTTGTATTCCCTCTTCCAAGCCCTCACTGTTTGGCAACACTATCTACTACTATGAGAGTTTGTTATTTACACTAACCACGAATCATTGAAGCATCTTAGGAGTCAGAACAAGCTTTTGAAGAAGCTAGCCAAGTGGTTAGATTTTATGGAACGGTTCTCGTAAGTAATTCGGCATCAGAAGGGAAGTGCAAATGTGGTCGTCAATGCTCTGTCACGACGGTAAACTCTATTATCGACTTTGCAAACAGAATTATTAGAATTCTCACTCATCACTGAACAGTATACTACTGACCCTCACTTTGGTTCTATTGTTGAATATTGCCGAGAAAGGGGTAGTTGTTGGAAGGTATTATCTTAGGGACGGCTATCTGTTTAAGGACCACAGGTTATGTATTTCAGATTGCTCTATTAATCAGGGAAGCTCATAGTGGAAGATTATTTAGTCATTTCAGGGAGACCAAGATAACTAATTTGTTAAACGGAAACTTTTACTTATTTAGTTTGGCTAAGGATGTCCATAAGGTAGTAGGATGTTGTGAGGTATGTAAACAAGCAAAAGAGAAGAGACAACCCCATGGAGAGTACATATCGTTGCCAACACCAATCTTACCTTGAGTCGACTTCAGAATGGACTTTTGTCCTAAGGTTGCTCCGAACATCTAGAGGGAAAGATTCTATTTTTGTTGTAGTGAACTGCTTTAGCAAAATGGCGTACTTCGTTCAGTACCATTGGACTAACGATACTTTATATATTGTTGATTTGTTTTTACTGGAGATTGTCCAACTACATGGGGTACTAAAGACTATTATCTTAATTGGGATACAAAATTTTTAAGCTATTTTGGGAAGACTCTTTGGAGAAGACTTAGAACTAAGCTTGTATTCAACTTCAATAGCTACCCTCAGACTGATGGCCAGACTAAAACAGTAAATAGGATGCTAGGTAATTTGCTTAAAGCTGTTGTAGGGAAGAACTTGAGGGATTGGGATCTATGCTTACCAGTTGTGGAGTTTGCATACAACCGAACTGTCCATAGCACTACTGGGAAGACCCCATTCAAGGTCGTCTATGACCTTAATCCCGTTATTCCCCTGAACATGATCAACGCCCCAGCAACTATTGAAGAAAGTTAATCCGGAGTTGACTGAGCCCAAAAATTGCATAAGCTACACCAATCTGTATCCAAAAAGATTACTAAGTTCAACTAAAGACAACAAGAAATTAGTAGCCAAAGTTGCCAAATTGTTTCTTTCCACCTAAGAGACTTAGTGTGGATACACCTCAGCCGAGAACGATTTCCATACTTGAGACAAAACAAGTTATCTCCTCATGCTGATGGTCCGTTCAAGGTCTTAAAGAAGATCAACCGCAATGCCTACTAGATTGAGTTACCTAATCACTATGGTGTTTCTTCCACCTTCAATGTATTCAATCTAATTCCTGACCAACTAACAAAAGAAGACCTTGCAAGCACCCTAGAAGAAAGAGTAGAAACCACTCTAGATTTGAGGACAAATTTTTCCAACCCCCAAGCAAATGATAGGAATCAATCCCCTGAACTGATCATACGTAGCCAAGTTAGAAGACTCTAAGGACTCACTCGAAGGATCTTAGCTTTAGGCCATAGCCAAGATGGGGATTCTTATCCCGAGCTGGTCTCCTGCCAACTTGACTATCAGGTTCTTAGTTGTATCAAAACTGCCCCCGTTCAGCAACGATGCTTTAACCTAGAAGACAGCCCAATAATAGTCGAGGCGATCTCCCGATCCAACCATAGGCATCTAACCCCGAATCGAGCTAACTTATCTTCAGAAGAAATAATTGGTTCAAAACTTAGTCCAAATCAGATTGGTCCTTGATTATCAGCATTTCTTATTCTACCTACTTATATCATATTCCTAATTTCCATTCACCACATGACACGTGTCCCCTAGACACAACTTCTTATAATGATTCTTCTTTTCTGTACTAAATATATTTTATCTCTTTTACCCATTTTAGTACGTTTCATATAACCTCATTGTAGAATACCCTTTTGTCTTTTCATATATGTAAAGTAACCCTAATAGATGAATTAAGTTTCGCTCAAGGGTGGGTGAGGCTTTAAAGATTAGATCTTAGTTAAGGGTATGTTCAATAGTAGTTTGTAATGATTCATAGGTTTGATTTGCATTTAATTGATGAGATGGTATGGTTAATTCCATACTTAAGGTCTTGTTCGAGTTTTGAGGACAAAATTTAGATGCTAGTGTCTCTGTCAGTTTTTAGGTATCGAATATAGCCTTAGATTTAGATAGTTGGGGAGTGGTTCATTCATGTGGTGGAGTCTTTGAGGAGTAGGTTTTTGTAGACATGTTTCGAGGAGAAGAGAGAATAGGTTGTAAGTCCTACAATTTAGTATTTAAGGTTTGATTTGTAAAGTTTACAAACGATTGAATAAATTATCCAATTAAACTCAAATTTTATGACAAAGTTAGGAATATTAGTAAAATATATCCTGTGAGTTTGGATTTAGGAAAATAAATAATAAAATAATTAATTATTACAATATTAAATTATATGTATATTATTCGTTATTTATCGGAAACGCATTAAATGAGTTTCAATAATTAACGAATTGATAGAAATAAATTATATACACACTAAAAATTATAAAATAACTTAAATAATATCTAAGAGTATTTATTTATACTATATACGTATTTACGTGTCAGTAAAAATACGTGAAATTACTTAAAATACTCAAAATATGTTAAAATAACACTAAATTATTAAAGAAAAATAAAAAAATATGGACAAGTGAAGAGAATTCTAGAAATGAGGTGTGGCAACTTGGAATTAAAGAAGAAAAAGTGAACTAATAAAACTAAGCCAAATAGAAGGTGAAAAAATAAGAGATAAGGGACACTTGACAAGAAAAAATCGGAAAAAAAATCGGAAGAAAAGTCCAAAACCTAACTATAAATTCAACAAACCACTTCCCAAACCTCATTTGATCAGTTTAGCATTAAAAAAAAAAAATAGGTAAAGGAGAGAAGAGAGGAAAAAACTAATTTTAGTAAAATTAGACAAAATAGCATGTATTGAAAGCTTATAGAGAAAACCTATACCCGACAACCACCTAAAACCGATTAGTCACCACCATTTGATAGCAAATCCACCACTTGGTGGTGCCTATAATGGTAGTGCCACCGCTGGTGGTTGGAGGTTGGAGACTCTTTAATTGATAAGTTCCGATTTTCCCTCTGAATTTATTTAATTTACTAAAAATATCAAATATGCATGAAAAATTATGAAATCTAGTTTCCATAGGTATTTTTGCATATAGAATTAGAATATCAAACCAATTTTTTAAAATCAGCAATGCTTATATAAGTTCTTTAAGAATAAGCCAAATTTTAACAAATTTTGTATAAATTTTCAAAAATATTAAACAATGTTATTTTGAGCTAATTTTTGGTATTCATATTCCTTATATGATATATTTAATTTATATAAAAATAATTTTTGATAAACTATACATTTAATATTTATTAAAAATTATTTTGTTGAGTTTGACATATTTTTCATATGAAAGAAATAATAGGTTTTTAATTAAATTCCTTAATGAATCTAATTTGTAATGACTTCTAAAGCTTAGTTATGATTTTGGGAATATTTATTTTGAATCTTATAATTTTATTTGGTCATTTACTTAATTTAAGCTAATTTTTAGCAATATCAGACCTAAAATCGGTATACTAAATAATACGATATATTAAACTATCTCGGTACTTTTTATGATCATAATATAACAACCATAATTCACTGAGTGTAATATATTTTCCGTAGCTTTGTTGGATTCTGAGGCATTAGTTCCATGTATTATGCATAATATGTATTAAATATGTAGGTAAATGGTATATTTTAAGTTAATTTTGTAATTTAGGATAATTAGACAATTTGATATGTTATTGGATGATAGGGGGTGTGATATATAGTGTTAGAATTGTTAGATAGATGATATAAGTGTATAATATGTAATAATACATAATATGTATATATAGGAATTAAATGGGTAAAAAATATTAGGTAAAAATTAATGGTATCATAATATTAAGAATATAATATAAATTTGATTTGGAAAGTGAATTTACACAATTATATGAAAAATATAGGTTATTTTTGCATTGAGAGCTAAATCGGTAGTTAAATTAAAATTATAGTGTACCATATGGACTATAATGCTATTTAGAGACTAATTATGACATTTAGGATACATGAGTATAATGTGATTAATTTTACATTATGGTTCGAAAGGAAATCTTAAGATTACATATAACACCCATAGTTGGAATTGAATTAGAACCTCAATTGAGATCAGATTTGCAAAACAAAATCCAAACCTAACCTAAATTAAGAATAATTATAAAAGAAAAAACCCAAATGATTAGATATGATAAAACCCTAAAATGAAAATAATAATAAGAATTTTAGAACAAACCCTATTTATAGTAGTTATGTGGAAACAAAAACAACATTTGTATTATAAGGATTATTGGCAATGGTCTATGCGAGTCGCACCTTGAGTAAACAAATAGAAAGTCTATGTAAGTTGAGATTAATACTTTATTGTATTTCGGAATACTAATTTGTAATATTCGGAGGCTTAAAATTGTATTTGGTTGTATGTACTAGATAGTTAACTATGCGCATGCATGTATATATTTGTTTCTGAGTTTGATGATATAATTCTGATTTGCTATTTTAACTTGTATTTATGTTATTTGTTTGAAATGATTGAATATCTTAAACTAGATTGAACTAAATATATGACTTGTATATCTAAATCGAACTTGCATAATAACTCATTAGGGAAAGTATTAGGATTCTCCAACCAAATACCGACCCCTTCGAGAAAGATAACGCTAGATAGCATATTGGGTTTTTTCTTTATCTTTAGTCGAACTAAGTGACATGTGAGAAGGTTACGATAAGAGTGAAGTCAATGGTTTGAAAGTAGTCACAGAAGGAGCAGTATTTTTATTACACAAACCTAGGTTTAGTAATAAGCTGTTGCATTAATTGAAAACTCCTCAATCCGGATTAGAGTAAGTGTAATTTTTTTAATCTCACGACAAACCGGATAGCGTCATGCAATGATAGTTGCTTGTACATGCATTGTATCTAACAAATTTAGTGGATAACTTTGTTTGTGCTTGATATATAGTTTTAAGTTTCTATCCCAATTTATTAAGTTGTTGATTGCTCATATTTGTATAAGTATTGTTGCAAGTGTTAAGTAGGAAGTGGCCATATAACTATTTTAAAGCTAGCAGCCGCTGAATCTTGAAAAGTTAGGATATAAAATTAAGGATTAGATACACTATTAAATTTAGATTTTATTTTTAAAGTTTTTAATATTAATTGATATATTACTTAAGTAGATTATGATTAAGCTACTAAGTCTTATAAACATACTTAGATTATTTAATATAACTATGTATTTTTTATAATTACAAAATTAAATAACACATTTAATTTATAAATTATTGATTTTAAAACTAATTAATTGTAAATCTTTTATATAAATCAGATTTAAGATATTGGATATAATATAAATATATATCCTCGATGGTGTTTTGTTTGAGGTAGACAAAGTCCAATTGCACATTAAATGCATTACTATCTTCTTCCAATTTTATTAATATTAGTGGGCCCCTATGTAATGATGTGCCACCATTATATTCAGGCGTCTGATTGTCATGTGCCGAGCTCTTCTTCTGCTGCTCGCTTATCAGCCTCCATGAATAGTGTCGTTGCAGACGCCCAATTCTTCCACAGTGCTGGCAAAGTTTTTGAATTCCTTCGCATTGGATTTTATAATGCTTATTGCCTGTCCCCAGTCAAAATTGTATGTATGAGTGGTCCTGAGAGATTCCGCATTTAAAGAATATGTGTCAAATCGGAGTACTGGGCTTATGACTTCCCCAAGTTTGCAAAGCGCTAAAGGCGCATAATATTGTAAGGGTAGCTCGGGGATGCGAATCCACACCGCGACGGAGTTAAATGATGCAGTGGAAGCTTGAAAGTTAGGCTCCCATCTTCTTATCGTTAAAAAATGACCGAGGATGAACTAAGGCCCATTTTTAATTACATATTGAAGATCCTCTTGGTCTTGAAAAGCAACTATGTAGTATCCTGCTTCTAAGCCGATTAAAGAAAAATCATTTTTTCCTTTTCCATAAAGCTTTTAGCCTAGGATACAGTTGTGGATAGCCCATAATACGTCCATGTAATTCAATAATTATAGTATTTATCCAAGGTTTTCGTAGTTCTGTTTTTTTTTTTTTTTTTTCATGGTGACTAAAGTGAACTGCTTTACATCCTAGGGGTAGAGATGACTCCCTTTGATCCATACCGTAGGGTTGGTTATTTTCACAATATTGAGGAGGTGTATTATCTTCCTCCATTTCCTCGCTTACCTCAAAGAGGGAGGGAGAAACTCTGTTCATACATGTTGGTAAGAGTTGTGCTACAACCGAGTCCTTATAGGACTTCTTTACTCGAGCCATTTGATGGCCGTGCTCTGTTGTGCCGGGCGGATGGGACGCGTTGGGTGCTGAGTTGCTCCCTATTGAAGAGAGGGAAGGGTTACCTAGAGACGTTTCTATCAAATCGTGAACTTCATTAATTTTTAGCCGTCGTTTTTTCTTGGTTAACAACTGTGCGAGGGGTTTAAGTGTCGAGTGGGGGGTAGTTCTCTATCTGGGAGTACATTTCTCGAATAAATTAGTTTTATTTAAGTACGTGTATTAACTTCGAAGGTATTGTGTGTATTCTAGTTTTCCATCCGAGTGACACTTCTTTGTGGCTAATTATTTGATAGATATTTGAGTAGACATAGGACTACGTTTATCGCTTATCCTATGCCTTAAGGAACATGATAGCGTTTCTTCATGGATGGAGATTGTTCCCTTGCACGAAGACGTTCCTTATCTGAGGAGCATTTCACCCATATTTTTGTTGGTATCGTGTGTATTCTAGTTTTGCATCCGAGTGATACTTCTTTGCGGCCAATTATTTGACAAATATTTGAGTAGACCGAGGACTACGTTTATCGCTTATCCTATGCCTTAAGGGACGTAACGGCGTTCTTCATGGATGGAGATTGTTCCCTTGCATGAAGATGTTCCTTATCCGAGGAACGTTTCATCCATATTTTTGTTGAAGAAAGAACTTTCACCGGTTTTAATTAAATTCAACAGGACTCACAAACAACTTTAAAAAAATATGAACTAACTTTAATAAAAAAATTTATCGATAAAGTACAGAATAAAAGCTAACGTAATAGTATAAAAAACTTTTGAAATTCCTTAGATATAAGCATGCTCTAACAAGTCTTTTAGATATTAAGCCCAAGGACTAGTGAATACATAACATAATGTAGGCATTTGTAGCAATCATATTCATGCATTTGAAACTTAGAGTAAGATATATATTCCATGTATTTGAAAGTTTATACACTTAATATATCATTTTTCAGTATTTTCTTACACAATGGGTAATATAATTGTTAATAGGCAATTTTGGACTTAGGTTCCCTAGCCCCACTCTAACCTCTCCTCTATTTGTAATCAATGTTGGAGCCTAAAACAACATGGGTTTAGTTCACCTGGACCAACCTAATTTTGATCCAAGTCAACAACAACCTTGCTCAACCTACTCTAAGTTAGGCTTTTGGCACTCATCCATTCTTTAAGATCTCACTCCATTGGAAAAGGCCGACTTACTCAACCTAGCCTAGCTGCTCCTAGGTCGACACGATAAATAAGATACCTTAATTTTCATTAGGGGACTTTGTGCTTTTGATAGCCTTTAGCTTATACTTGTAATGCTATAAATGAGAGCTCTTATGAGCTTATGTGACCTCAGCTCTCCAGTTAGGTCGGTATAGTTATAAACTCATTTATCTTCAGTGTAAATCTTTATAAAAGATACATGCCGACTTTTAAGAAATATATCTTTACAACTAGATATATTTTCCTTTAATAGAAGGCTTCAAATTAGAAAAATACCAACTCAAAAAGATACTTTTGGAGATATAACATTATAACTTACCTAAAATATCTCGATCTCAAATGAGTCCACTATGTATGATCACTTAGACTTGTATTATTGTTACTTTACCAAACTTTCTACATACACTAACTTAAGTATTGGGTTGCTCTCATCGACCAAATTCTGACGTGTTTTTACAAGACTTTGTACCCATGAAGCCTAGGCACACAGGGATCCAGCTTAAGTACCCCACTTTTCATCTCCGATAGAGTTTACGGTTAACAATATTGATATTCTAAGTAAGTATTATTAAAAGAATAAACCTTGTAAAAAGTAAACAGAATCTATATATACATCATCAGAATCTTCATATGAAATCTTAAGCCCATTGCTTGGAAAGGCTCTGACCTCTTGTTTTTGGTGGATAAAAACATGTCCAACTCTATTTAAGATTAAAATTTTTAATAATTATAGTTTAATTTCATACTCTATAATCTACTAAGTCTAGTCTCTACTCTAATATATGTTTCCCGCAAGCCTCCTCCCAACTAACATCACTTAGCCATCCTTCTAAAAATAAAAAGCTAGATTTGCAAGCATTTTTATTGTCTAGTCTAGCTGTAGCTATTATTATAAGCATTTAGTAAATTTTTTTTAATTGATAGATATATTCTAACTACATATATTTGTTTTATAATCTTTTTAATCGATAGACATATTCAAACTAGATATAAGATATGCTTATAAAAGTGATCGCATTATGGATTTAAATTTTTAACATGATTAATAAATTTTTTTTTTTTCACTGAGGTTTTCAAATACGAACACATTTAAACCTAAACACAACACGATTGGCATCAGCCCCAGTTCTGACCCTACTCCAATTGTCATATAAGATCATCGAAGATTAGAAGCTCTTCACAAATGCCTTTTTAAAATTTCGCAAAATTTTGTTCACCCTTTCGTGGAGCGTCAAAGAAGCAACAATAATCATTTTTACGCACACAAAAAAAAATAATAATAATAATAATAATAAATAAATAAATAAAAGGAGGAATAACTCGACATGGCATGGCATCGAATAACAAAGACTGATACACCAAAATCAGTTAACCAGATGCAGCATGCAACAAAAGGAAACAGTCATACCGTCCTCAAAGAATTAGAAACATACCTCCTCGGGGAAACTTACGAGGCTCAAACGGTCAAAAGCTCATATGAATTCAGAAGATAGGTGCTGATGATAAAACGACATTCAGGCGCAAGTCTAAGCTAAATTTTTTCAACCGCGCAAAGACTTGATCCAGGAAGAATGGAAAAAAGACGTAGATTATTTCATTTATGAAAGCTTGGTATTAGTGCAACAAAATGTGTAAATGATCAAAGGAACTTCATGGTCACCCCATCAGTTCACAAATTACCAAAATGCTTACACCGAGACTAAGATGCCTCCGAGGTCTAAAATAATTATTATAATCATATCAAGCTGTCCAGGAACCAGGATTTCCCTTTCAAGATGTCTTTGACTTGGGTGGCGAAGGAAGTAACTGCAGAATCGTGGTAAATATGTTCCCATTAGAAACTTCAGATGCACAAGGCATAGCCTAAATCACATAAGCCCAGAATGCAACTGAGGCAGTAGGGTGTAAAAATTACCTGATAACAAGAAATGAGAGATGTGACCAATCCAAAAGCTCCTGTGACTCGGGGAGTAACTTTCTTTGGTGCTAATTGGAGAAGCCCAACTGCCACCACGACATCCATGGCTGACTTAATCAGGGCCAGAGACCTCTCATTCGATTTTTGAAGCTTAGCACGGTATTGCTCATTCTGTATTAGAAAAGACGAAAAGCAGGGAGATTGAGGATCATCGCAAACATTAGGATGTGAAAGTACGGAAAAGGATGGAGTTGATTGTAGAAAAAGATCATGACATGCCTGGTGCTTATCGCTGTTCTTTAGATCCTTCTCTAACTTTTTTATTGATGCTGAAAGCCTTCCAATCTCACCAATCTTATTAACAGAGTAAAACAAATTTAAGTATACTACTTACATCTTTATCTTATGTAGGAAGGCAATGAACTATAAGCAAAAAACATACGACACAAATGTAACCTACCTCAACCAAGGTAGAGCAGACTGAGGAACCCATCCAACAGAAAAGGGAAATACGACCGATCAGCTCAGTATGTTCTTTGTTCTAAAACCAAGCAAAGAAATCTGAATTTCCTTTTCCTTGAGCATTTCAGAAAACAGTATAATGCTCACCAAAGTAAATGTTAAAGTTGGACAAACCTTGTAGATGCCGGATCTACCAAGCCAGACAATTTGATCAAGAAATAAGAAAGTTGACAACAAGGCATTCTTTGACTGTAAAGGAGCAGTGGGTACCCAAAAATCAGCAACAAGATGATGAAACCTCAAAAATGATTCGTACAGAGGACTTGCAATACCTTTCCAAGCAAAACAAGAGGAAGGGGTGTCCCTTGAGGAGATGGGCTGACAAGAGCATGGAGATCATTGATGAACTGCAAATTCACAATAGATTAACATGAGAAATGTCACATGTCCAAAATGAATATGTATGCCAGATTGAATTCACGACTAAATAAGGAAGGACATCTACAGGATAAAAATAAATAATTAAGTCAATCAACCGGAGGAGGTTCTTTCAAGGAGAACTTATACTGACCTTTAAAAGACGAAAGACTTTCCTAGCTAAGCTAGTTGATTTATCCACATTTTGGGCTGTGCCAGGCTTTCCATCACTCAAAAATTTTGAACCATATTGTATGGCACGGCAAATCTTGTCCCTTGCTTCAGCCTTATTCAAATAAAGTACTGCAAGAGCAAGTTCAGCTCTAGCCACATCCAGGGAACTCATCTTCTACCTCAAGTATACCTGCAAAATGACGCATGTTTTAGTCTTCTCCATATAGAAGATTCAACCCATGTCAAAAGAACGTTTGGATTTGTTGCATCAGACACAAGGTAATGGGAGGGGAATAATCAAAACAAGGAGAGATTACAAGCATAGCCAGCAGTTGTTAGAATAGTCAAATTTAACTCCGAGGGAAAGAGAACACATAAATTTACACTTATAAATCCCCTTGTTTGCATATGAAAGAAAGTGGGATTTACCTAAACCAGTTTAGTGAGGATATGTGACAAGTTCCTGATGAGATAACTAGTTCGAGGCAGAAGGATGGCGTGGGATGAAAAATATCTCACATACACCTTAACAAATGCACTATTAGTTAGAATTCCGTTCAGTTATGAACAAACCCAACAGTGGCATAAGATAGATCATGAAGCAAGTGGCTGTTTGGTTTGCTTATAGATGGTATGCACAGGTTCACCACCAACAAAGGTCAACCAAAACATTTTACTCGATTCCTTGACATAAAAATAGAAACAAAAGCCAGATGTATAAAATTCTAATTGGATTCAAGCGTAAAAGATTTTGCTGGAAATATTGAGCTTGAGAACGAGCAGAAAAGAAACGCTAATGAAGCAATCCCCAAACTTGAAAGGTGATGATGTCAAGAAAACCAACTTAAGCTGACTCTACGTTTCAAAACACAACACCAGTTCATATGTCTAAAAGGTCATTCAATTACTTAACTTTTCGGTCCTCAGCTAATACCACTGAATCGTGTATATAGCAAAAGGCTTAAATCAAGCTCTAAATAAGTTGGTTGCAGTACAAAATTCAATCCAAACAAATAAAATAAAAGCTAACGAAACACCTAAACAATTTCACCTATAACTATCGATGAAATTAATATCAATACAACGAAAATAAGATAAATAAATGAACATAAAAACAACAACAACAACAACATCAGGAACAGAATAAACAAAGTAGCAAGACAATTTGAAATAGAACAACAAAAATCATTTTAAAGATTTTAACTTTACACATAACACTAACAAATTCTTATATTATATAATCAATCCAAAAAAATAAAAAAAGGAAAGAGAAGAAGAACCCAGAAACTTTTCTATTATCTTCTCACATTTATGATATTCAACACAAAGAAAATACAATATCATGCGCACAAAGAGAGAGAGAGAGAGATGAAAAGTGTAGTACTGGAGTGACGGGTTAAAGGGTATGCCTCGAAAATGGAAAGAAACAACCTTCGATGTTTTGCCTTTCTTCTCTCTCAAGAGATTGAGAAGTGCGGTTTGAGAGAGAGAGAGACAGAGGGAGGGGTGGCAATGTTTGGGTTGGGGTCAGTTGGTCTGTGTGATAGAGTGTGATAAGGGCATGTTTGGTTCTCCATTTTCCCACAGAAACCAACAAAAACTTCACTGAAAACCACCCATAACAGCCAATAACAGTAATAGGTATTATGTAAGTTTTTGGATTAAGAGTTTGTGATTGTGTGCTGTACCCTGTATCAAAATTTCATCGATTCTTATACACTTGCTTTCTTTTATCCTGTTATTTTATTATCAAATTAAGATTATATTTTGTCAGCATAATTTTCTTGTTGTTTCCATGAGGTACTTCTCTTCGTATTTGCTTGGAGCACGCATTTCAATGTTTTCCGAAACTATTGCGACTCTATCCGGATAGCATCAACATCCACAACGTTGATATTTCGTAATAGTAAACTCACGAGATTTTTATTAGCAAGCCAATATTTCTCTTATAGATTCCAGCCCTTACCCTTTTAATCATTCTCAATAAATAAAATTTTAACTTTCAGTCTCACTTTTCAATTTAGTTACAAGATCTTCTCATAACTTATTAAACTGAAGATTAAAATTTATTTTCAGTGTAATCCATTTGCAGTTATTTACAAGACAGAAAAAACAACATTATCTTTCCGATTCTCACTTAGTGCAATGTAAGAATCTTGCATAGCTACAACTCATGCTTATTAGGACCAGTAAATAACCTTATTGTATGGGGTAAGTTCTAAACAGATAACGAGAGCTATAAAATAGGTTTTGATAATAATTTTTCAGAATATATTTTTATAGAGTAGGATATAAGTATAAAGTTAGAATAATATAATATATATATATAGGATATGGGTTTTATAATTTATGTTTACTATTTAGTTTCTCCTCCTCTTCTTCTTTTTTAGGTTAAAAACTCCCTCCTCTTAAACTATCTTATATTTTATTTTATTTTATTTATTTATTTTTATACACGTTGCTTTTTCACTAACTTTAAACTAATGAAGTTTTAAAAATATTTTGATTCTTAACTTATCATTCAATATATTATATTGGAATTATTTACACATGGTTTTTTATATTTTGTGTATAATAATCTTATAATTTGATAAAAATTTTATTTTGATAATATAAAATGAAAGGAGAAAAAAAAATTAAACATGACTTAACCAAGTGTTTTAATATTTTCAACTGTAAAAATATTCTCTATTTTACTTATTAAAATTTTATATTATCTTAACTTAAGATACGTTATAATCTATAAAATTATTTCTAGTGGATCTATCAAGAGTATAGTTATAATTTTGATATTGAGATATTGATTATGCATTCAATACAAAATTTTGAAGAAAAATAAAGAAAAAAAATTACAGATTCCATAAGGTATCCTTATCTTATAAAATCTGCAAGGTATAAGGTATACGATAATTTTAAGATATCATAGGATAAATGTAAGCCCCAAAGTTCAGCCAAGTAACTGTAGGATTGAATTTAGAACCCAAGGTTTAGGGCGATCGATTAAAGGATCCGATCACACCCAAATTATAAACTATTGAGAGAAATATTAGTAAAAATCACCCCGTAAACTTAAATTTAAGAAAATAAATAGCAAAATAGGAGACTATAAAATTTTCAAATTTTAAGCATAATAACTGCTAATTACCGAAAAAGCAAAAAGTGTAATATAATAACTAATAAATTATTAGAGATAGATTATATGTATACTAAAAATTTTAGAATGACCAAAATAATATTTAGGAATGTTCACGTGTACCCTACATGTATTTACGTGTAGATAAAAATACGCGTAATTACTAAAATTGGCCGAAAACAAAGCAAATAATTAAAGAAAAATATAAAATAATTATGGAAAAATAAGAAAAAATCAGAAGATAATAAGATGAATCAAGATAAGGTCGTGGCAGGTCCAAAGCTGCAAAATAAAAATTAGCCAATAAAAATTGAACAACACAAAAGCCAAAAATTAAGGAATTTGAACAAAGTCTTGTCAAATTAATGCATATTAATTACAGCAAATGTCTATAAATAGGAAAAAAATTTACAGAGCTCATTTGGACAGTTTGGAAAGTGAAAAAATTAGGGAGAGCCAAAAATTCGAGAGAAAATCCAGAAAATAAAAAAAAATAAGAAAAACTGTGCAGTTAAGGGTTTTATAAGGAACCCACACCAGAAGAGGAGCTGGAAATGGACGGCCACCACCACCACACGGTGGTGGCAGCGCCCAGGCCGGCCGACAAGGCCACGGCAGCCCGCGGTGGCCGGAGCCACCCAAATCGGTGAGTCCGATTTCCAGCCCGAATCTTGTGAATTTTTGTAAAAATAGTAAATATAATTATAAAATTATGAATTTTGTTATTCTGAGATATTTTTGTATTTATTTTGTAGGAAAAATATTATTTAGATGAAAACATGTCCCGTAATATAGGGTCCTTAAGAAATCATGCAAAACCGAGCACATTTCGGTTTAAAAATAAATGACCTTAGGAGTGTAGTTTGGAGCTCAATTTTTTTTTGTAGGATGCTCATGTGATATAGAATAGTGCTATGAAGCTTTTTTTCAAAATTAATTTTTGAAATTTTTAGATAATTTTTAAGCCCTAAAATGAGGCATAAAATGGGTAATTTAGGGCTAATTATGTAATTAAATGATTAATTTCTGATTTAGTGAATAATTACATGTTTTAGGATGTTAAAATCTGATGGAGTATGATACTTGTAGCAATTAGAGTGTTAGATGTAATTATTAGGTTAATTATGTAGTAAAGAGGCAATATGGAAAAATAGTACAATTGAAGATAATTTTGTAAATTAGGGTAAATTGGAGTAAAATTTGATTTAGGATGAATTTATACATTTTGAAATGATAAATGATGTTTAGAGATGATAAATAGAGTAATAGAAATATTAGAAGTGCAATATATACATAAAAGGTAATAATACATAACAGGTAATTATTGAGAATATAATAAATAGGAAATATTATAATAAAAATTGATATTGTGTTAATAATAAAAACGTACAATAAATCTGATGGGAAATTTGGATTTATGTAATTATATGAAAAATGTAAAAATTTCTCACATTAGGAGTAAGTTCAGTACACAAATAGGGATTTAAGTGTACTAAATGGAATAAAATACTAATTAGAGTTAATAATGGTATTTAAGAGATTGGGAAGTAATGCGATTAATTTCACATTATAGGTTGAAACGAATTTTTAGGGTTGGAGTCTAAAACATTACTTAAAAATTGAACTAAAAACCTGATTTAGAAATCGATGCGAAAACCGAACCTGAACCTAACCCCAAACCTAGAATAATTGTAAAAGACTTAATACCTAGATAATTAGGCATATTAAACCTTAGACAAAACCTAACAATAAGCATTATAGGATAAAACAAACCTATAACAGTTATATGAAAAGCTGAAACCACGTTCGTGTTATAGGGATAACCGGCGATGGCCTGAGCAAATCGGACCTCGAGTGAGCGAGCGAGGAGTCGAGGTAAGTTAGGATTAATACGATGCTGTATTTTGGAGGCTTAAGATTATGCTTGGTTGTGCTTGTTAGATAGAGAATGTGTGCATGTGCTTGATTATACGTGATGCTATGATTCTGTTTGTTGCTCTGGCACATATTATATGACTTGTATGAAAGGATTGATCACCCTAAACTGGACTTAATTAAATATCCGACCAGTAATCATAATCGGACATGCATGGCAACCCGTTAGGGGAACTTAGGACTCTCCGGCCAAATACCGACCCCTTCGGAAGGGATAACGCAGGATTGCAAAATGATCCCTTCTTCATCCTCAATCGAACTAAGTGACAAGAGAGGAGGTCGCGGCGAGGGTGAAGACAGTGGTTCGAAGGTAGTCACGGGAGGAGCAAGGTCTCCATTACATAAGCCTGGGTTTGGTAGTGAGCTGTTGCATTAACGGCAACTCCTCAACCCGGATTAGAGCGGGCGTAATTTCTCTAATTTCACGATGGGCCGGACAACGTCGTGCGATGGCATTTGCTTGCACATGCATTGCACCTAATAAGTGATTGAAAACCTTGTTGTGTGTATGGTATAGTTTTAAGTCCTCCGTCCTAACTTACTGAGCTGTGGTTGCTCACATCCCTATAGACGTCATGCAGGTGCTGGCTAAGAAGCGGCAACCAATTACTCTGAAGCTAGCAACTGCTGGATCCTGGGGAGTGAGGAAAAACATTGAAGAATAAACACATCTTTTAAGGTCTAAGTTTTTATTTTAGAATTATTTTTCATTTCCAAATGATATAATACTAAGGAATATATTATAGAGAAATGTTGTAAACTTTAACTGCAATAACTGAACCATAACAGATATATATAATTCCTCACATTTATAGGTAAATGATTTATTTAAATTACAAACTGTCTACTTCAAAGCGGGTTAGTTGTGGACGCCTTGTGTGGATCAGGTCTAAGATAGCGGTTGTGAGGCCAACTTCTATCTTAGGGCGGTTCATACGGCGGGGCTGTTACTCCAGTTTATGCCGAGCAAGTGCTACTAACCGATGGCAATGGCCGAGACTGTATCAAGTTGCCGAGTTCCTTGTCAAGATTGAGTTCAATAGTGCCGAGCTTTGAGAAATTGCATCATGCCGTGATAGTAAGTATCCGAACACGAGCAATTATATTATGCCGTGTTGTAATATTCGAGTCATGACATGGCGAATATTGATGTGCTGTGGTTGAGCCGAATAGAATGCCGAATTGATTGCCTTAATTACTCGCACTGATTTTCACTTCCTTTTGTATGTTGCTATTCCCAAATGACCGTAGAGAATTGGCATTATCATGGGGTTTTGAAACTGACCGCTTTTTTTTTAAACGGTGCTTGACTGGATGTATCTTTCCGCGCTTGGTTTTTCCCCCTACGCTTGATCCTCACTTTTGTCCACCCTCTGTTTGCATCCAGTTCCTGCAAAGCACTACGTGAACTATCACTCTCCACTGTTACTTGATGTGTGTCGACTTCACAGAGATTGTGATTAAGCGTTTTCGGCATTAGAAGCATCATTCGCTGCCAGATTCTCGTTTCAGAATTCTTGTTAGCCGATGGACGAAGCACTGCATCGTTTGAACGAGATTCTCTTTTTGAGCATTGATTGTAAAACTGCCGAAAAAGTCAAAGACAGGCTTTGGTGCCAAACTGTTATTTAACAATTCTGAGAGTCTGTGTCGAGCTATTTTGGTTGAAGCGATGAACTGAATTGCGGCCACCCCTTCAAGCTTTTGTATGTACAGCACACGTTTTGTATTTGTGTGGCAAACCATAGAACCAAGTGCTGAGCTTGTTTGTCCTCTCCAAGCTTAAATGCCGAGCAGTGCTTAGGATTCACCGAGTATCTTTTAGCCTACACATCCATGCTATTCGTGTCAATCAGTCGACACGTACCGACATTAAGTATACATTTTGTCCTCTGAATTCCACATGTCGAACTACAGTCATCCGAACCGTTTTAGGTGCCGTGTAATTTATTTGCCCCATAAGGCACCAATGTCGAGGGAAGCTGCTTGGCACAATTCCGAGTTAAAATGGTGGCTTGAGCCATTTGTTTCAACGTGGATTCAGTCTCTTTTGACCCTCACCTTTTCAAACACATGATCTCTTTAAGTGCTCCAGTTTTTTCAGGCTTTCGTTTTTTTTAAGCATATCAATATTTATAAGTACTAAAAATTCTCGTACCTAACAATTTATCACAAACTTTGTCTTTTTTTATCATATTAGTTCATCTTTTCATTCCTTTGCTATGTCCCCATATAGTACCAATTTGTATAGACTATGAAGAGTTTTTTTGCATCCTGATTAGAAAAAAACTGGAAGAAAAAATGTCAATACTTAACACCAAATCTATATAAGACTTGGTACCATTACCTAAGAGGGTTCTACTAGTTACCTATAGATGGTTTTTCACTAATATGTATCAACCAGATGGTTTTATTGAAATGTATAAGGCCTTGCAGGACGATGTACTCAGACAATGGGTATTAACTTTTTTGAGACTTTTGTTATCATTGTTCAGCTTAGCAGTATTATTAGACCTACATTAACCAGATTGATTTAACTCAATTTAACCTCCCTCGTAAAACCAATTCGAATCAATGGCCCTTATTGATAGTAATTTGGGTTCAACCTAGTTAACTTAACCGATTCAACTCGGTTTTTATAAAAACCTACTTGGTTTTTCACATCAAAATATGTTATTTCTCTTGTATTTTTTAAAAACCACACTAATTTGCTAAAAATATATAAATAAAAGAAAAATACAAAATAAATTGTTAAAAGTTTTCAACTTTCAATTCTTAAGGATAACCATAATTTTTATTACTTTATAAATAAATACGAATTATATTATAATACTTTTATTAACCCCAATTAATCTACTCAACTCTTAACCCCTTTCATTCTCAGGTTAACCTTATAATCCAGATTTGACAATATTGCAACTTAGTTCTATTCATTTCTCATAATCATCGCAGCGAATTAGAGTTGACCTTTATATTAGCTACTTGTAAAGGATGCCTTTTCTTTATGGAGATTTTGGTTGAGGAGGTTTCTATTGAGTAATCACTAGGGTTTGTTGCTTAGAGAAAGGGTTATCTAGTGTATAAACTAAAAAAAGGCTATTTATGGTCTAAAACAAAAGTTATGGAGCTTGATTTGATAAATCTAGCCATGTAGCTTTTGCTGTAGGTTTAGATGAACTCAGGTTGATGACTTTGTCTCTGTGAGGCATAACATCATATGGTATCCTGATTCTTGTTGCATATGTTAATAATATTTTATTATTTGGCAAATGGCATTAAAGAAACCAAGAAGTGGTTACAGCAACAATTTGTTATTAAAGACCTATTTTCTTTGTATGAAATTACTCGAATAGTAAACATGGTGTAGTATCACCTCAAAGAAATTATGTCATGGATCGTTCGTGAACCTAACCTAGTCTTATGGAAAGAGGATGAAAACTTTGAAGATAATACATAGTATAGACCAAAAATTGTGCAGGTTATGGGATTGGTTAGTCAATTCATGGAAAATCCTAAGAAAGCTGCTTGCACTATATTGGGATATGCTAGAAAATCTCCAAGAGATAATTTTGGTTTAATAAGAACAAATACATATATATTATTTAACTATGCTGGTCAAGAAGTTTCTGGAAAATCCATGTCTAATTATTGCAATTTAATAGGAGGTACTCTAGTAATATAAAGGAGCAAGAAACAAACAATTGCATCTAGATCAAGTGCTGAAGTTGAATATCATGCTATGGCTCACGCTACATGTAAATTGATTTGGACAAAAGCACATCAAGAAGAGTGATTCGTGATAGCCAAGCTGCAATACATTTAGCAAGTTATCTTGTCTTCTATGTTTGGACAAAACATATTGAATAGATTGTCACTTTGTAAGGGGCGTTGCCACCATTTGTACCTTCGATCAAATTGCTAATATGTTCACTAGACTCCTAGGAAGAATGATTCTATTTCATTAAGTGAAAAGTTTCACATTATTAGCATAGGTTGAAGGGTAGTGTTAATGGCAGAATTTTCGGATAATTATAGGCTATTTATTAAAGGTTAAATTATTGACTTCATCACGTAAATTACAACTAATATAGGCTAATAACTTATGAATTATTGTTATTCCGTTTATAGAATTTATCTTTTTTAGGATAATTGTATTGGTACACAAAGTAAAATAATAATCTATAATAAGAAGGTAGAATTAGATAGATGATGAAATAAGAAACTAAAATTTCACTATTACTTCTCGACGACATTTATTTTTATGAATGCCGTAGGTATAAGTAAATTTTGTAAGTAAAAATATGATAACATTTCACAATCTTAAACTTCATGAATAATATTGAACAACTGCCCTAATAATTTTGCTATGATCTTTTTTTTTTTTTCTTTTTTTCATGGAGAGAGGGAGTACGATGACGATGATATGTGCATGAAACCCTATCAGAACCATATACAAGGCAATACGATTTATATAGTAGAGGAATTAGTATTGATAAAAATAGAATTAGGATGTTATGTAATTTATTTTATTGGAATGGTTGTGTTAGTCGTGTATTATAGTAAACCACTAAAATAAGGATCGGATAAACTTATTAGTCATAGTTTCTACTAATATTGCTCTTTGATTAAGAATAACCTTCTACCTTCGACAAAAGGATTTTCTTCATTTCAATAATCATTCGATTTTCTTGGTCCATTTGGTACTTGGAATTGCACTTATAGATAAAGGAAGGGTAAATGCAAATATGTCTTTTTGTTTATTCACGTCCAAAAAAAGTAATATACATGGAAATGGTTATAAGGATTTGCTTCTTTTCAGTAAACATTCGATTTTCTTACTTTCTTCGGTACTTCGAAATGCTCTTATAGATAAAGGAAAGGTAATTGCAAATATTCCCCTTTGCTTATTTATGACCAACAAAAGTAATATACGTGGAAATGGTTATAAAGATTGCAATTTGTATAGTCATTGTATTACTAACTTTCCAGCACCACACGATCAATACTATTGTTACCTTCACATAATCACGATATCATCGTCATAATTGTTAACAGTGCATGCCACTATCACTAAAATGGTAGTGACTGGTCGTGAGGAGTTAACCATGATGATAATGGTGGTGATGCAATAGCTGTGCTGTAGTGGTCTTGATGGCAAAATAATGATGAAATTGAAAAATTTAGTTAAAAAAATAATTATGGTGTATATTTTAATTAACCCATTGAGATTAATAACTCGTAAATGGAATATGAGGTCGCACGGTAGTCGAATATTTCTTCCTACCCTTATGTACTAGTAACAAAAGATAAAATGGGATTTATATTCTCATCTAATATTTCTCCAGTATTTGTTAAAACTATAAAAATAATTTATGAATTATGATATAATGATATATCTTGTAAAATGCAAAGGTATAATCAGATGAAAGTTTTTAAGAATCTATAGCAACCTTTGGCTACTTTTTAACCTAAGTGCTTTACATTTTAAATTTTATATTCAGGTTCTCCACTTTAACCTACGTATTTTATATTTTGAATTTTTTTTTCTTTTTTTTCTTCGAGTCCTCTACCATGTTTCAAAAGACTAAAAAAGTTCCTCTATGTCATGCACAAGGACTAATATCGGTTAGGTATTTATTTACGTTTAATAAATAAAATAAAATAACTTACTTAAAAGTTTATGAAAATCTTTGATACGCATCATGGAAGTGTTTTTTTTAAATTACGAGCTCAAATAAATAAGCTAATGAAAAAAGAATTAAAATAAAAGAAACCGTATAAGGTGGATGCTTTTAATATATGAGTTAAAGGAGAATGACTCATGTTGAGAGATAGCTATATGTGGATAACCATTTTTGTATTGATAGTTGATACCTTTATTCTATAGTGGTCATATATTTTCATGTTAAATAACGTTAATGGCTATTTAAGACACTTACTTAAGGCAACAAAAACTTATATTGGACCATAGATTCCGGATTATCCAATTTTCTTAACTCACACATTTTATTCATAAGTCCAATCAATTCTTTTATTAAATTTTTAGAATTGAAACATAAACCAGAAGTTGCAATATAAGACACAAAGAAAACCCCTAATTTTCCCTTCTAATGGCTCGCTCCAATGTACATGGCTACACAAGTTTAACAATATCAATTGTCTTATATTTCTGCATTCGTCTCAAGTATGGCATATAATATTATTGTCAAAATTGTTATTCTAGCGTGATACTTAATCATAATAAACAACATACAAAAGAGCAAAAAAAAAAAAAAAATTTGTTACAAGTAGAATACCAAATATAGTACAAGAAACTCGTATTGTATTGCTATCTTTATAATATGCTGTTTTGCTTATACTATAATACTACACTAGAAACCCAACGCTACATTAACTGACATGCTTGTTGGGCCATTAGCTGATTGGGCCAAGGAATAAAAACTACCTCTGTTGGTAGCATGGCCCAAAAATGCTTATTTGCTAATTATTACACATGATTGCTTGAATTATCGACATGTAGTTGTCATTTCACACAGTACGCTGCTTTGTAACAAAACCTATTTATCCTAAGTGAAGTCATCGAAATATTACCGGAACCAGTGAATCAATCAGTACAAATTTTTAGGTGCGGTAGCCTTTTTCCTAATTGGCATAGTTCACATTAAATTTTCTTTCTCATCTAGTGGTTTCATCATATTGCTGCTCCTCAACCTTGTACTTATCCCCATTTTTAGCTTAGTTATTGATTTCGGTGAACAAACCTTGTCTTCCATCACCTAACTAACTTATCTAATTGCTCTCTTTGCCAAAATAATAATAAAGAAAAAAAAGAAGGGTTATAAGATAAAACAAGATTACAGATATAAATGAAACGAATTTACTTATAAACTAATCAAATTCGATTCAGTATTTACTTAAATTTAACTTAATCACACTCAAGTTAAAACTCGAGTTATTAAATAATTTATCGAATTAAGCTCTAGTTTTATAATATTTACCTCAATAAGCTCGCAAATTCAATCCAGTTAAGTTGAGCTAAATATTAATTAAGTTCAAATCGAATTTGAACACCATTCTTATTTTAAATTAAATTTATAATATAATTTTTAAGATTATTGATTTAAAATAAATTTAATTAGGTAAATCGAGTTTCTTGAGCATCATTTCAAATCGAATTCGAACTCAAAATTATAAACTCAATCAAGATTAAACTCAAAATTATAAGCTCGATCAAATTCGAGCTCGAACTTTTACATTCCGTTCAAAGCTTGAGTTGAGCTCAACATGACTCCAACTCCTTGACAGTCCTCAACAGGACAGGACAGGACAGAGCAAGGTTTAATTTAAGTACCAGCTGGCAATCGATACCACGATGCTTAGTCGAAGCGAGAAGCAAGTCTTCCATGAACGAGGACAAAGTGGAGTACAAGCATGCAATTATTTACAATGAAGACAGTGTTTTTTCGTTTTATTTATTTATTTATTTTTTAAATTATGATAATTTAGCAGCGAAGATAACAAGCACAGAAAAGTAATGCTAATGCAGCTATAAACAAGATATTAGTGATTTTCATACATTGGCATGCTTGTACATTTGCTCTGCTACCGTGTGTTTCATTAGAGGCAATGAAACATCTCAACATGTATAAAAAGAGAGAACACCATCATGTACACCTAGAAAATTTCAAGCCTTAATCCTATTTCCGCCCGAACAGACTCCGTATTTTCCCTCTTTCCAATCTCTCCAGCAGTTTTTTCGCTCCTGGAAGATCGGATTCCGTTAGCTTCTTCAAGTACCCGATCGCACCGTACGAGATCATTAGCTTCTTACATTTCTTACTCGACGAGAGGTAAGTTAAGCACGAAACAGCATACTTCTTTGCAGTGTTTTGAGGAGTAGGATCAAGTAGTTGGACTAAATTCGGCACGCCTTTTTCATTCCTCTTCACCTCTCTACAGTTGTGCGAAACCGTCATCAAACCCGAAATAGCCTGGGCTGCAACCTCCCTCACACCACTTGATTTTGCCTCGAGCAAATTAATTAAGAGAGGAATACATCCAGCTTCACCAACTAGCCTCTTCATTTCCGAGGAACTACATACTCGACAAATCGCAGAAGCTGCAGCTTGCTGTGCACCCATTGATCCCGATTTCAGCACATGCACCATTCGGGGAAGAAATCCAAGAGATATCAACGAGTCCGTCGAGATCAATTCCACCAAGTTCCTTAATGCCCCGACTGCAGATTCCTGAGGTAGTGGACCGTCGAGATAACTCAATAGGCTTCGGACTCCGTTCTCTGCTATAACGGATCTTTTAAGGCTTTCGTTGCTAACAGTAAGATTCTGCAAGCACTCCGCAGCATATTCTTTCGAACCCAATAGCATCCCACTATCGAGCAGATTTATCATAACCTTCACAATACCTTCCCCAGCTAGTGCTTGCCTCACATCCGGGACGGCTGATATGCTCTTCAGAGTGCTGGCAGCTGCAGCCTGAGAAACGGAATCACCGCTTCCACATATCTCGATAACCGGCCTAATACCTCCATGGCCTACGATTGCCCGTGCAGTTTCAGCTGACATCGACAAACTCTGTAATGAGATCGCAGCCTTCTCCTTGCTCACTGCACTACCAGACTCGAGAAGCCGTATCAGAGGCGGTAAGATGCCTTCTGAGACAAGCCAATTCTCACAACTCCCCGATTCAGCAAGCAAGCAGATGACAGTTACGGTTTTCTCCCGAATACGTGGTGATGTAGCGGTTAGTAACTGCACCAACGCGGCAATATTGCTTCTTCCCAGAGTGGCTAAAACAAGTTTCTCCTCCTCTTTCATGACTTCCACTAAACTATCGAGTGCTTTGTGTTTCGACTCCAAATGCCCTATCTGAAGCCGGGCAAGCAATTCCCTGATATTGCCCTGTGCTACAGCATCCGTTTCTGTTGAACAACCGGCTGCAGATAACGGCAAAGTCGCCTCTCCAAGAACTCCAGTCTTGATCAGAAGCCCACAATCACGTAAATTCAAATCTAGTTTCCCAGACAACGAGTCAAGATCACTTTGCATCCTGAGTTTCCCCTCATACTTATCTTTCAAGCATAGTTCTGCCAATTCAATAGCTTCTGTCAATGTCCTCGAAACAGCCTGCAACTGCTCCCTACAAAGGGCATTCTTTGAGAAGCACGGATGACACGATAGGTCGGATAATCTCGAAGGGATCTGCTCCAATTTGGAAACGATCATCTTCCATCTAGTAGGAAACACTTTGACTTCGCTAGCCTTATTGAGCGCCACTGGAACAAGCTCCTTTGCGTGGAACAGCCAATCTTCAGCTGATCTCGAATCAGCTTCAACCCCGTTTTCGCCATCTTCAACCATTATCCCTGAAAGGGTATAATCAAATCTAGAATATAAGACTTTCTGGTGTGTTCAGACCCAGATGAGATAGAAAGTGAAAGACAAGATTTTTAAGCATAGAAAATTTCAGAGGCAGTGAAGCAGTTACAGTCATCAATATTTAAAACTATATGCATTCAGATCAGCATTAAAAAAAAAAAAAAGGGGGGGGGGGGGGGGGAAATAGCTATATAAGTTAACATCAATAGGTTCGAGAATCTTTCATGATCACAGAATGCTTGTTTCACCGAAAAACAAGTGCCCCAAAAAAGATGCCCCACGAGTCCCTCATGTTACTTTTCAATCGTCACTAAACATTTTCGTGCAATTTGCATATAAAAAGCAATAACGACACAGGAAAAAGGCATTAATAGTGAAAATGAAATATTTCAACTTTAACCAACATCTAAAACCCAGTGCAGTCTTATCAAAAGTCAAGAATAAAAACAGGTATAGTTGCTATTTAATGATCAACTGAAGGGTAATTCTGTAACTAAATATCTTCTCAAAGTTTGAAGCCTTACTTGTAAATCATGCAATTTGGAGATTTTACACCAAAGTTTTGTCGGGAATTTTTTATCTTTTGAATTAAGGATAAGAAGCCACCGAATCTTAAGGGAGAGGCTTTGCTTTGAAGAGAAGATAAGAGTCATTGTCAACAGTCCTATAGCATGTATGGGGTGTATTAAAATTGTAGATTTGTGAGGAAAATAAATAAATAAAACCTACCCCACATCAGATCATTTGAAAATTCAAAGCAATAAATACAAATGAAAAAAAATTAAAATAAAAACAGTACCTCAAAATGGATTGCTAGTATGCACCTTTGTCTATACTCAAAGTTGGTCCAAAATCAAAAGCAACCCAACAAAGAATGCCCTGTTAAAAAAGAAAATAATAAAACAGTTAGATCAAAGAAACCCAACAAATGGATCCAAATTTGCATAACAACCTTGTAAAAGAAAGATTCAATCTTTATAAACAAGAAGTTCAAATTATGTGATTTTTCTACATTTTCAGTTCCTAAAAATTTAGACCCAGAAGAGAAAACATATGATGCAGCTTCAAGCACCATGAACTACCTTTAAGACTCAGGGACCATAAAATTCTTCTCTTTTTCTCCCAATAAAGCAACCCAGAATAGCTTCTGGTTCAAACATCTTTCTATGTCTCTATGTGGGGTGAAAATGACTAGAAGAGAAACCAGACAGATGAAATTTTTTGTCTAGTTAGGAAGAGGAAGACAGTGAATGGTAAATAAAAAACGTTTAAAATAAATTTAAGAATAAAGAAAAAGAACTGGAAGGAGAACTGTCATCTGAGAGAAGAAGAAGAAGACGAAGAAGAAGAAAAAAATGTGAAATAGCACAGCACAAGTTAAAAATTAAGAATAAAAAATAAAAGATAAATAACTGTTAAACTTTAGCTTTAGCACACAAACACGTGAACATGTAGGAAGTATGAAGATCAGGATCACATTCAAAAATCTAACCTTTCTACTCTCTCTCTCTCTCTCTCTCTTTCTCTCTCTCTCTCGTCTATAAACATTGAAGGCACAGCTCAAGACACACAGAGAGTGTCAGTACCCACTCAGTAGTCTCCGTCTCTCGCATTCTTTTCAGTATAAATAAAAGACTCGTATAATTATTATATTATATTTTATATGAATTTTTATTTCTTTAAAAGATAAATTAATAAAATTATTTTCAGAATATTAATTTTTCAGCTTTTTCTTAACCCTTGTTGACCGATTTCTTTTTTTTCTGTTGAAAATTTTTTACGTTTTAAATTTGTGATTGAATTATCGTATTTTTTGAAATGAAATAATCAAATGATAACTGACAAGGTATGTGTATATATCCACATACATACATCGTAAAAAATTATGAAATTAGTCCTCTAGGCTCTAATTCATAAAGTTGTTAAAAGAATTTGTTGTGGTCACTTGTCCATAAAGAATGTACTTGAAAAGTTAGAGGGCTTATGTCAAGTGGGAAATCAAATATATATTTTAGAGATATTATTGAAATCAGTTCTTGGATTTTGGATATCCTTTCAACTTTCTATCTAAAATTTCAAATTATTAAATTTTATATGTTTAATCGAGTTTTTTTGCTTGTCAAATTAGCCACCTCTTATTGTTTAGATTTATATTTTTGTTTAATGATCATGTGTTATGATATCTTTCTCAAAATGATGGAAATAAGAAATTTAACTAGAAAAAATTCAACTAAATAAATACGTATTAATTTTAGATTTTAAGAGTAAAATTTAATAAGTAAAAGTTTGATCGGATGATATGTAACAATTTCAAATATTGGTGTAGAAATTAGAAAACATCCAAAGTTTAGACTGTGTTTATATATATATATATTATTCTCATTTTTAAAAGTAGAAGGATTGGAATAAAAAATCATCATTAAAAAAAGATTTTTATTATAATGTGTATAATCAAATATTCTTAAAGATGGAAAAAATTTTATTATATAGTATTGTATTTCCTTAACAAAAAATGAATAAATAAATCCACACGTGATGCATTTGATCAAAAGCTATCTTTCTATATAATGGCAAAAGATATTATTAAGAAAAATATGAATTTATGCATACACTACAAAAATTAATACATGAGACATGGTATTTTTGGCTAAATAAACTATGTACATTGCTTATACATGATATACATGCATATTAAGAAACAATTCAATAGTCAAACTTAGTGAATACTACATATTTGATATTTAAATAATTTTTTCTTGTTAAGCCAACTTTGTAAAGATAGTAAATAGTAAATACAATCGATATCTACATTACTTAAAAAAGATGGAGCTTTGGACTCCACACATTTATATCTTTAAATATTTTAATGTGTGTCTAATATTATAACTACTTTATGTAATTATTTATATTATTTTACTATTTTTATTTGTTTTTATGTAATTATTTTAGAGGTAATAATCCATAATATGGAGGATGTAAAGAGAGATATAAGAGTGAAAAATGTAAAAAGTAAGAAAAGGAGATAAACATAACTGTGGATATATATATAGAGAGAGAGAGAGAGAGGAAAAGGCAAATTAAAATTTTTCCAAGAAAGTCTAGAAAAGAAACGGACAAAAATTAAAAGATCCATTGAGCTCCAAAGCACGAAAATGGAAAATTAAACAAAAATAACTAAAAAAATGTATTGAAATTAAAATTTTTCAATTTTCCACACAGTGATAAAAATACAAAATTTTGGTATAACAAAAATAATTTATACGTAGGACCTTTTATAATGATATCTCTAGTGAGGCAATTAGTTATTTGATGAATAGGACCTTTTAGTAAATTGATTAGGTGACATACTTCAAAAGGCCTATCATATATTAATATTATAGACAAATAATGATATAGAAAGATTTGAAAATATATATTTGAATTTACAGTTAATAGCTCACGAAGTTTCCATGATAGATTACACTAATTTCAAGTGAGTTGATAATTTATTTTGATCAATTAATGTATAGTATCTTCTGGTAAAAAAATTAAGTGTAGGATACGCTCTAAAAAATGAAAATTATTGTATATAATTTATGCATCAAATTAAAGTTTGTACTCGAATCTCTTAGGTAACAAAAAAATTATCTATATTCTTTTACTTAAGGGTTTCCTTCGAGTGACCTAGAATCTGGACTCACAAAACCCACGAAAATATATTATAGGGCTAAAAATAATCGACTTGGGAAGGTTAAGGAAAAATCCTCGAGAAGTGCTTCATTATAAGCGAAAATTTCTAATCGTCAAACAAAACTCGCCTAAGCTTCATTTTAACTCCAGAATTGTGTGAGTCGAGAGATGCGTTTTTAAAGACTTTTATATAAGAATAAGATAACAAATATGCGAAAATTAAGTTAAATAATTTGTATTAATCTCATTTGTTCCGCTAAGTCTAAATAAGTTTATATTTAGAAAACTGAATTTATGACACAGCACCTTTATCAATCTTGTCAAAAAATTTAAACTGGTAAAGCGATTCATTTATTAAATACATTGAGTATCTAAAAAAAACTTATTTATATTAGAAAAAATCCAAATAAATCCTAGCATAATTATAAGTCTACTAAAATTATTCAAAAGGAAGCAAAGTCTTCATAAAGTTAGTGGGGAGATCTAGTTAAAAAGACATGGGAAAGGTATAATATAATCAAATATAATGAAGTAAATTATCTATTTGATACATCATGTTATTACGTGACATTAACTTTAGCCTAATTGCAGACCAATGCTAATATCAGCATGATTTGGTTAGTTCTCCAAAAAGAGACTATTGAAGAATCTAGAAAAAGATATTACATAAACAAAATCAGAATGATACTGTTAAGGATTACTGAAAATGGTATTTTATTTCTCCATCTTTTTCTAATATTTCCACTTCACCAAGGTTTAACAAGTGTATCGAAATATCATTAGACTCATGTATATTGTTTAATTCATTTTGTATATTAAAAAAGATTCGAGTTTAATTGCATACCATATGTGTGGAGAATTCAGGACTAAAGTTCCATAAATGTATTGGGAAACAAGATTTTTCATATCAACTTATTAAAAGAATGGACATAATATCATTAAAAGATAAACGGAACTTCTTATATGGATATTATAAATATAAGATATTTCGAAATCGAATTTTGTATATCATATCAAAACAGAAACTATGAACAAACTCATAGCATGGGAAAATCGGACAAGGGTACAAGACAAAACGATAGGATTGGATAAGTAAAGTGGATGTGATCAAATTCCACTTTAGTATAAAATTAAAAAAATAAAAATTGAAAAAGATAAAGAAAAAAGATGCTGAATTATTAACGGTACAAGATCTCCACCACAGTAGCATGGAACTTGGAACTAAAACTTAAAAGAAATGACAGAATCCTGAACACTAAACGAGTTGGTGGGTCCGTAAACAGTTTCGAGTATTGGATCCAAATATAAACTGAACCAAGCGGGTTTAATATTTAATGTTGAATATTATATCTAATTATACTTTTACTTATTAAATTTATAATTTTATCTCTTATTTGTATCCTTTGATCGATGTGTCACATCATCTTATAAATATAACAAATTTGATAAGTATAAGTTCAATCAAATATCACATTTAGTAGATTTAAACTTTAAGTGTAGAAGTATACAAATAAAAATTCAACATGATATAGTATTTAAGAGTTTCAATCTTTTAAGTGCAAAAACTAAGACAAAATATACAAAATTCAGACATTAATATTGTTATTATTATAATAATTTTAGTAGAAATTGTAAATGACTTTTCTAAATTTTGATCGATATGAAAATTTATATCTTAAACTTTTAAATATTATAAATCACCTCTTTAAATTTTAATAAACTGACAATATGAATCATATTTTCAATTTTCGTTAAAAAGATCGTACAAGTTTAAAGAATTTTAAAATACACTTTAATAAATTTACGACATATATATCAAAGTCAAAGTTAAAATTTAAAGATATGAGTTGTAACCGATACTAGCATTTATTAATTTAACAAAATTAAAAAAAATAATTTATAATATTTAAAAATTTAAAAATAAATATATAGTTGGAATAAAGTTTACGAGTTTACTTACATTTTTGGCATATTTTTGTGTAAAATGATGCCGGTTAATGCATGGAATAATGGGCGTGCTTGAAGATCCAACGGCTATGATTCGTTTACGTGCAATGAGGCATGTGCATCGGATTTTTGGGATTGGTCGACATTTTGAATTTATGCTGTGCTATCGATTTATCGAGAAAGGTGTTACGTGTCATGAGTAACAAGATCAAGAAAGAGAAATATTTCGCTTTCCGCGTGCCCCAGTTAAGATTAATTAATCATAAAAAAATACAACTTTTAGAATATATTAATTATATATGTATGAGAAGGACATACATACGAATTGAAAATTTTAAGAAATTTTTTCCATTTTACTACCATTGTGAATTTCAAAACTATAAAACTTCTTTTACGTTACATCTAGACTTGTAGCAAAAAGGTGGTAATTTGTTGCCACATGGTCATTGCTCCAAAAGAAGGCCTAAAATATTTGAAAAATATGTAATATGATCTGAAATTATAACTTTAGCATTATAAACAAAAACTATGGTAAACAACTAACTTTTAAAATTTTTTTAGGTTGTATATTACAAGAATAGCAGTTAATTAACGGTCAACAGTTGCAAATAAGGTTTTTCAAAATATAATTTATTTATGATTTTTTTTATCTATAATACAAAAAATATGAGATAATTTTCACATCAAATAGAATCTAGAAGAACACATTATAGGTATGAAAATTTATCGAGGAAATGTTACATGCATGTTGCATAAGTCGTATACTTCACATGCATGAGATGAGCATTAAAAAGGGGTAGGGAAGGATCAAGGAGGAGACATATGGAGAAACTAAAATGCTTCATTTTTGCATGTACCTGATTTTCGAGACAATGCTGGCTTTAACGTAGGAAACTCCAATGTCCTAAATTTAATTTTAATTTGAGACAAAAACTAGGTGTTATTTCTAAAATTTGGTAATAACAAGCTTTTATGAGAGATGTGAAAAAAATCCCATAACACTATTTTTGAGATGAGAAAAGAAACTGGAAGGAAAGAAATAAAGAGAAAAGAAAATAGAGGAAAAAAATTTTGTTTGGATAAAAAGAAAATAGGAATGGTAATGGAGAAAAAGTTAATTAGATATTACTTTTTCAAAATTGTTAAATTATCAAAATGTTCTTAAATTTTCAAAATGTGTTTTTAGTAAAGGGTATTTAAGTAACTTTACATTCTTTGAAAGGAAAATTTTTTTTGGATCCGATAGAAAATTTTATACAAAAAATTAATTCCTTTCATTTTCTCTTGCTTTTTGAATTAAGGGGAAGAAATTAAGGAGGAATTCTTTTCTTTCTAATTCCTTCTCTCCCCTTTCTCTCCCTCAACCCAAAACCCAAACACAACGTAAAGGATTCAAAGAATATATGAGTTTTTAAGAAAAATCAAGACTACATAAGTTACCAATTTGAAATTCTCTAAATCATCATAAATATTGGTCTAATTATCTAGATTCTTATCCTAATCCATTTAATTAAGTCAATCATAATTAAAATTTACTCATTTCAATAATTTTGTACTCTAAACCCTCTGTACACATCATTCAAGTAAATTCAAAAATAAAGAAGAAGTTAGCGGCAAGTCAAAAATAAAGAAGTTAGTGGCAAGTGTGATGAGAGCTATTACTTTAACATGATCCTATTGAGATAGGTATCTACTAATCAAGAAAATATAGATAGCACCAATTTATCTATTTTTAACAATACTTTTCATTAAGAGTATGATATATAAAATAAAAGGAATTATGCTGTTACTATTAATTTAAACTGATATATTCCCAAAAAGAAAAAAAAAAAGGTATATTCTCTTTCTTATTAAACAATCTCATGTATTGTTTACATAAATTATATTTTTAGGTATCTTGACCCGAAACAAATATTTTTAACTATCTTGACCCGAAACAATCGTCTACAAGTAATCTCTTAACATGGGGCATTTTAATTATACAAAATTTTAAATTTCGTTACAAATGCGATGATATAATTTAAAAACAACTATACAACTACGACTTTGACGTACAATTTCTGAGCAAGTGGGTTGTTTTTTAGTATACCATTTGAAGGAACAAGCTTGAACGTGCATGGTTTTCGGAATAGAAATCATTGGAATGGTGCTGGTCTTCGGAGATAGAGAATAAATTAAGATTCTGAATTTCTTTTTTAACATCCGAACGATTTTCAAATTGGTTTCAAGAAACGATATAAATTATCATTGTTCTCCAAAACTTGGAAGAACCGTTATGGAAAACGACAAGTCAACCTCCCAAGAAATGGCTTCTATACTAATGTATTTGTTTCCCATTTCAATACAGTGTTCATTCATACTAAAACCTTATAGCGAACAGCTACATTTTAATTTTTTAATAGAATGAATTGATTTTGATTCTATCTTTTCAATAATTATAATATATAATAGTTGGCAAAAATCAAATAAATGGATGAAATAAAATTGTTTATGGACTCAATTGGAAAAGTATAGGTAAACTTGTAACATTTTGAAATCCAAAATTTTCGTTGCAGTGACTAATTAATTCTTTTTTAGTGTCGTCTTTGTTTCATTAGACCTCTTATAGAAGTTCTTCATATTGTAATCCGCCCATACCAAAGAAGTACTAATCGATGGTATTGTATTTCATTGCTGTTTGCGATTACAAAAACCTATTTGTTTCGAAGGTTTCTTCTAAATTCTAATCTGTAAATTTTATATAGTATATACATAAATCACGATAAAAAGATTGTTATATTTGTGATAAAACATGACATCATGCAGCTTTTTTCTCTTTTTTTTTTCTAAATTACATATACAATTCAAATCTTTTCTATAAACATTTATTTGTGCTTTTAAGAGACTAAGAATATAAATGAATAAAGTCAAATCAAACCAAATTAAGATAATATGGTATTTAGTTCGGATTAAGCTCAATCTAAGCTCGAATGGGTTTAAAATTGAAGCTAACATTCAACAAGTTTTAGATTGATTAGGTCGCACAATTTAGTCTTGTCTCATATTGATAACATTCATTTATTTATAATTAAAAGACCAATGCAAGAATTTTTGGCTCAAAACTCAATTTATATTAAATTTAACTTGAGCTTAGTAGCTCAAATTCAACAAGATAAACTATTTAAGTAGCTCAACTAGATTCAAATTAAGCGTAAATGAAGCCAAATTCAAGTAATTTATGAGTAAGTTTAACTTAAGCATACCTCTATTAGTGTTGCTTCAGATATTAGCCTATAAGGTGATTCTTAGTTTATTCTCACGAATATTTGATTGTTTCCCTTTAAGGAAACTTAAAATTAGTGATTTAGTTGAATAAAAGGAATAATTATAAATATTTTTCTAATTAAATTCTCAATATTATCGTACTATTTTTAAGTAGGGAAAAGAATACCATATTTATCTTAGATAATGATTATGACATGGTTGAGGATAATAATGAACCTCTTAATCTTTCTTTTATGTTAAGATTTGTGGATGAAATCTTTACTATGGTACAAGGAATGACACTTGTTGACACTCGATTTTCACTCGAACCAAGACCCAATGGGTGAAGCCCATCACAAGACATACCCAGTAGGTACCTAAGCAAGAAGTGACCTTATGTAGCACATCACGACTCTCTCGTGAGTATGCAAGCTTGTGCTACTGAAGAATGCCAAGTAAGCGCAAGCCAATTCCCCACATTGAGATGAGCTTGGCGAGCCAAGTAATGAATGCCCAAATAGATTAGTCCCCAATCAATAAGCCAACACTTATCAACCATCTAGGGTAGGCCCGAGGATCAACTCCTTCAATCAAGCATCGGCTAACCCCACAACTAGCACCTCAACCTGGCTTTTATCTTTAGCAGCTACAGCCCATTTCAATGCATTAATGAGTGATTGACATCCATAGTATGATTAGTATGTTGAATACCTCTATCCCTGCCAAATCACTGAGCTGTAGATTTAGTTGTTTGGTCAGCCACAATGTGTTGCCTATAATACGGAACGCACATCTACCAACTACCAATAAGACTGAATCACTGATTGCCACGTATCTAAGTAAATCACATAAAGGCGCCAAGCAGTAACAACTACAGAGATATGATCTATCTTTCTAGAATCCTTTTATTTCTCTTACTCTCACACTTCTCCCTCTCCTTAGAGAAGAGAAGTGGACAACCCCAGCATATACCAAGCAAGCATAATCCTCTAGGTCTCCAGTACTCGCCTCGCCCTCTCTTAGTCCTCCTTGCTGACTTAAGAGTCAAAGGGCTCTTATAGCCTAGCCCACGGAGGGCTTTTTACAAGTATTGAGGAGCAAAAGGTAAAGCCCAGTCCAATCCGATCCTACACATATTAGTTGGTCTCTATCTGATCAACATTTTGGCTCCTACCATTTTAGACCACTATGACGATAACGATTAAAAGCAAAAACAATAACCCATAAGCTTCCCATGTAGAAGACACCAATGCCTCCCAACAAGGTAGAAGCAATCAACCCCTTCCATTTTAGAATAAAAACACTAAAGTCTAGGAGCTCAAGTTACTTATCCACCAAATGCTAGAAGAAAATAAGAAATACCATGAAGTCATTGTAGCTTTACACAAAGATGTAACGCTACTCAAGAATGCATCTCAAAAACATCCAAACAGGGAAGCAACAATCAAGTCATCCTCACAGTCAAGCAAAAATGACAAACAGCGCAACATGTATCCAATGCGCTTATGCGAACACACTCAACACGATCATCAATTACATGAAAATCTACATGAACAGCTTAACCACAACACCAATAAAACACACGTAAAGGGCGAGTGCAAAACAACAAGTAAATCAGTCGATAGACTATTACCAATGCCATTACCAAAAGATTATGAAAATATGAACACGGACTAGCTCAATAAGCATATCCGCTATGCTTCTAGCATGCGTAGTCAAAAGAAGGTCAAATCATCTGTACAAATGTCATACTCTACGCCAACAAAGAGTTCTTTCATCCCCTAAATCCTTGAGGAAACGCTCTACACTGGCATGAAGCTACCACATCTCAACACCTACGATGGTACTACCTATTTAGATGACTACCTTGTCCACTTTCAAACAATGATAAGCCTCCAAAACTTCTCAAATGCCATCATATGCAAGGCCTTCCCTAATACACTAGCGAAAGTCGCCTTGCTTTGGTTTAACACCCTTCCTGAGGCATCAATTACTTCATTTGACAACCTAGGGAGTAAGTTCCAAAACACCCCCTCAGTTCCTGATTCCCATGACAAGATTCCCCGATCCTTTATAATGTCAGACAATGCCCTAATGAAAGCTTGCAAGCATATCTTGAGTGCTTCAATCGAACAAAGTTGCAAGTTTCCAAACTCAACACAAGGATGACCTTATAGACACTCCTAACAAGCATAGATCCAAATGGAAGGCTCTTCAACGTCATATCTTAAGATAAGCCCGAGTCCTTAGATGAATTCATGAGAGTTGCTGAGAAATACATATCTCAAGAGAACGCTATTAGAGCTCAAGTCAAGGTGGAGAATAACACCCGCACTCAACAAAGGACTGTTTGGGACCTCACAACCCCAGACCATAACCCCCTATACGAGAAAAAGATGATAAGCAAAGGCATAAGTTCTAAGCCTATGCCTCATACATACCCTTAACCTGACCATTCGGGGAAATCATGTATGAAGTCTAAGAGCAACTTCCGAGACCCCAAAACATCCGTGAGACACCAAAAGTAGTGAACTCAAGCATATACTACGATTACCACAAAATACACGGACACAATACCGACGAATGTCGCCATCTCAAGAATGCAATCGAAGGTTTTGTTTGCAAAGGCCATATCGACCATTTTATTTCAGATTAGAAAAATCAAATCTAACAGACTTCTTGATGCCGTCGGATGGACAACCAACAACAACCCATTTATCAATAAGGCAATCCCCTCATGGATGATCAGAATCAAAGGGGACGACACGTTCAGGTCAATGCCATATTCGATGGACCTAACCTCCTTTCAAGCAACACCACCCTTACTCCTAGACATAAGGTATACATTGTCAGAAGTAAGAAGCTAAAGCTGACACAGCAATAACCTTTACCTACGAAGACGAGCAGGGTGTCAACCTACCCCATAGCAATGTACTCGTTATTAATGCTGAAATTAAGTATTTTAATGTCCTGAAGACATTCATTGATAGCAAGAGTTCGATAGACATATGCCTTCTAGTAAATGAAAGAATAGCTCAACGAGCCTCTCTAGCCATACAAACACAACTTCACCAGGTCGGAGGCAGCAGGCCAGTGCTAGTAAAGGGGATCATCACCCTACCCATTCAATTAGGTAATGGTGAACATGTCGCTACTCAATCTATAGACTTTTTCATTGTCAACATTTGATCATCCTATAGTGCCATTCTTAGCAGACCAAGCATAACCAAATTCAATATGCTCATTAGCTAGAAATTCCTCAAGGCAAAGTTCATAAACCTAATGGGAGTTAACAAGGCCAAAGATGATCAAGCTTTATCATGGATGCTTTACCTGAAAGCGCACTCCAAAAACAATGTCATGAACAATGAGTCCACTAACCCCCTTCTTCGGCATTACATGGCGAACCAGCAAAGAAGGCTATTGAAGTTTAAATTTTTGATGCCCCTAGAATGATAACCAAAATAGGGGTTTAAATTAGACGATAAGCTTGAGCTAATAGAGTTCCTTAAGCAGAAATTAGATGTCTTTGCATCCATCTCAAAAGACATGCCGGTAATCATCCACATACTCAAGGCCATCTACCACCTCAATGTCAATCCTACCATGTAACCTGTCAAGCAAAAGAAGCGACATATCGCTATTAGATTTATTGATAATTTTCACTAAAGTTTCTATCTTTTTTTATTCAATTATGTGTTTTAATTATTAATTGATATTTCTAAGGTATCAATTTATGATATTATACATGATGATTAAGAAATCACATATGTAATGAAATCTTGACATAATTAGAGACAATTGCATGTGTACTTAGAGATAAGATATATGATTCTTCTGGAAAGTTATTATTTTTGTGTGGGAATTCATTGTACATTAATGTGATTCTAAATTATATTACCAAGTGAAAAGATTCTAGTAAACAATTTAGGATTAGGGTTAATATGCTTGAGAAAGGTGTTAACTTTAGTTGTAAATCCATCCGGTCAAGAACAATAGCGATTGAATTGGATACATTTTAAGCAATCACATGTTAAACACTATGGGAAACAGTTCCTAAATACGTCTTGTTGAAGTTGTTCTTAATTTGATCGCTTCCTAAATTACTTAGTCAAGTCTCATAATTAGATTAGTTTATTAATTTTAGTATCTTTAATGCATTCAACCCATCACAATTTTCTGATTAGATAATAGTGCTAAGGTTAGCTAAGGTTAGCTAAGGTTAGTATTAGTATTCAAGGCCTCTAAGGGATTAACTTGAACTTACATCCCGCTATATTAAACTAAGAAGTACACTTGCCTTGTATCAGTTTCTAATGAAACTTAACCCCTAAAAGTGTGTCTTTAAGGTCGCTTTTGGCAAGTTTCTTAGTTTCATGGTCACAGATAAAGGGATAGAGGCCAACCTTGATAAGATCAAGGAAGTTTAAGATACGTAAGCATTAACCAAAGTGAAGGGGGTCCAACAATTGACAGGAAGGATAAATGCCCTCAATTGCTTCATCTCTTAAAGTGTGAATAAGTGTGTAGAATTTTTCAATTTGCTCAACACCTCGTTGAGTTTAAATGGACACTAGCATGTCACTAATCCTTCCAAGACTTGAAGAGCTTCCTTACGAACCCACCCATGCTCTCTAAACCCATCCCTAAAGAGGAATTGTTCTTATACCTCACAGTTAGTGACAAAGCATTATTGTATGTTCTCGTCTGAACTAACAGTCATGACCACTACCCAGTTTACTACGTTAGCCACACCTTCCAAGGACTTGAGCTTTAATACACTAAGATAGAAAAATTTGCCCTTATAGTAGTAATCGATGTCGTCAAGCTGAGGCCCTACTTTCAGTCGCATCCAATTATCATACTAACAGATGTACCATTCAGAACAACTTTGCAAAGGCTTGACACTTTAAGCCGATTGATGAAGTACTCCCTCAAGCTCAATGCTCATGGAGATTAACTCCATTCAAGACTTTATAGCAAAATACACTGGAGCGGACAAGCCTCAATTAGAGCTCACCATACCAATATGGATGCTCCATGTCGACAGCTCCTCCGCCAGGGGAAGGGGAGTGGGGCCGGTATTACACTATAAGTCCCTCATAGAACCAAAATCCTCTGTGTTCTAAAATTTGGTTCCCAATAAGTAATAATGAAGTCGAATATGAGGCATTCATTGTTGGCCTGAAGATTCCTAAGGATATTAGAGTAGAAAAACTTAACACACATTCAGACTCCATGCTGGTTGTACAGTAAGTCAAAGAGGAGTACGAGACTAAGGGTGAAACAATGGCCAAGTACTTGCATTTAGTACATAGCCTTTTGTGGAATTTGCCTCTTGGGTAGTTTAACAAAATCCCCTAAGTGGAAACTACATAAGCAGACAAACTATCTAAGATAGCTTCATCTGCTATCCCCACATCATGCGACTATGATAAGTCATTCTTCATATAGTGCCTCCCAAAAGAAGTACATAGGTACAACAGCAGTACTTCAAGATTAGGGCCTTACCTAAAGAGCGATCTGAGGTGAAGAGGCTAGCTTACACAGTAACCAACTATACGCTGATCAATGATGTACTCTATCGATAGGGACGCAGTATTCCACTACTCAAATGTCTCTAAACAAAAGAGGGTACTCGAGTTCTCGAAGAACTCCATGCAAGGGTTTACAGTAACCACATCCAGTCATAGGTACTGTACCTTCGAGCACTTAAGCTACACAATGAGGGAAGATGCTAAGGCCTTAGTCCAAAGGTACCACTCCTGCTAAAAGCATGTATCGATTACTCATGCCCCCTAGCTCGAAGCTACATCATTTGATCAACCTATGGCCATTTGCATAGTGGGGATTAGACATCCTTTAGCCCTTCCCTAAAGCCCCACTGGGCTAATAGTTTATCTTAGTAGTAGTAGACTACTTCACCAAAAGAGCGAAAGCATCTACTGTCATGACTATAATGACTCGAGCCGCCAAAGGCTTCATGCTCACCCACATACTATCCTGCTTCAGAGTACCATACAGATTGATCATTGATAATGGAAGGCAATTTGATAGCAACCATTTCAAGAACTTCAGCACTAAGCACAACATCGGGCTACATTATACCTTGATTACCCACCTTCAGACTAATGGCCAGGTTAAAGCCATCAATAAGATAATTTTCAACTGCCTTAAGAAGAGGGTAGAATGAGCAAGAGGCGAGTAGGCCAAAGAGCTTCAACGTACTTTGAGGTTATCATACAATGCATAGGACATCAATTGGAGAGACTCTATTCCTTATTATGTTTAGAGTTGAGGTTATCCTCCCTATTGAGTTAGAGCTACCCATCAACAGGGTACAACACTTCAACATAAACATTAATTACATAACCTTACAGGCGAATCTTAATATTATCAACAAAGTTCAAGATGTTACATGAGCACATAGTACGAAATATTAGTAACGAGCTGCCTGATACTACAACCACAGCATCTAACACAGGGTTTTATACCCTAGTAACTTAGTGTGAAAAAATTTAAAAGCTACTAGCTCTAAAGAGGGATAAGGCAAGCTTACCATCAGTTGGGAAGAACCTGTGCGAGTAGTTAATGAAGTAGGAAAAGGTGCTTACAAGCTCGAGATGATGGAAGGGTAACCAATCCCTAGGGCATGGAATGCCTAAAATCTAAGACCTTACTTTCTTTAGACGTCACGTCAAGAATTAAAAGCATTTGCAACTATGGCCGAATGCAATGAATTAATGAAGTCTCTTGCATTTGTTCCTCTTTCTCTATCAGGCCACTAATCTTGGGTCGATCTTCATCCCCAAGCTTCGCCCAAGTTAGTCTCCATACCGATGAAGCGGATGTCATGCCCCAAACTTAATGAGTCGTAACAGTCTTACCATGTAAACCAACCTAAGCTAGAAGCTATCCCCTTAGCTACTAACATAGGTATAGTTCATACAAAGCAAATGACGACTTAACTGGCGTTGAAACAATTAGATGGGTACCTGCAATATATAAACCTGTGGAGTATCACTTTACATTATATATTTTTTGTTACTTATAGATAGATTAGTTCATTATATAATCTTGGGTACATAAAGAGTTCAAAGTTTTCAAAAGAAACTTTATATCTCCACAATAGGTCTACATTACATAAGTATAGAACAACTAACCAACGAAAACTATAAGGCCTCCTAGAAAGACCTTATAATCCTCCTACAAAAGAAAAACAAAAGAGACTTAAGCTCTATTCCATTCATTAGACTCCTTCACTTTACTCCCCAACCCATCAAAACTAACCTATAGATAAGCATAACGAGACATCTTTTGATATTACTCTAGACTTGCAAAACAATCTGTAGGGATATGAGCTCAACTAACTTAGTAAGAGTCGTAAGAATACATTACAAACATAGTTGTTCAATCATTAATTAAATGCAAATGCAACAAACAAATAATATAGCATCTCACAATATTTAACCGATTCATTGTGAAGTTACAGTATTTCCGTCCACTCTAACCTGGATTCTAAGGAGTTTCAACGCGACACTATCAAACTAAATCTGGGCCTATGCAATGGAGAGCACCCTCCTTCTTAGACAACATTCTAACCACAGATCCTAATCTTGCCACGACCTCCTCTCTTGTCACTTAGTTCGACTAAGGGTAGGAAAGGGGCCATTTTTGCTATCCTTAATGAATGCATTGGTATTTAGTTTGATAACCTAATCGTTACCCCTATCAAGTTATCGTGAATGTCAGGTTAGACGTTTAGTCAACTTAAGATTAGTCCAAATTATTATGTGAGCAACCAGATTCATACATGTAAGATATGATATATGTTAAAGTAGAAAACAGCACTTAGAGTTCAACTTTCAATCAACAATTAATATTCTAAGCATACACATAACACACGTGCAAACACAAACAATTTAACTACAACCACAAACAAGCACACGTACACCTCCAAGTATGCTGATATGATACTTCAATATGCTATTAAGCATCAATCCCTTACCTAAACGTAATGTCACGTGCTTCTATATGTCGTATTTATGATCTTTGTTAATAATCCCTAGAAAGTAATCACAAGTTCAGTTTTAAATTCACATATGAAGTAAAAACTTATTTTCATTATTAAGTAACTTTACATTCTTACATAAGTAGGTTCTTTAGTTATTTATCTAATTTTTAGTTAACTTAAGATAGGTTCTGACTAAGTTTTTTACTAAAGTTCTGACCTATTACCTTAAGTTAGGTTTTTACTTAAGAAGTTCTTGACTTATATTATGACTCTAATATAGTTATAAAGTTCTAGTATTGATTACTTTCAGACTCAAAACCCATTTTTAGCCTAATCAAGTTATTCACTCCTAAAATCCATTATGATCTTCTTTCTGACATGGTTTCTAACTCTTTGGCCATTACCACAAGTTACTATTTAACTCATACACTCATACACAAACTTACCTTACATTTCCATAATTTCCATACTCTATAATATCAGTAAATATCCATTAAAAACTTCAATTATACACACCAACTCCCAATATACTAAATACTCATTTACACATACATAGTAACTTAGAGATTTAATGTCAAATTCACCAAATACCAAATTTTTACTTAAAAATAATCATTTCTTAAATCATAATAATCCACTTCAAGCTTGTTGTAGGGTAATAATCATATATTATACTATAGTTTTACAAAGAATTACTAAAACTCTTTTGGAAACATCTATCCAACATACTGTTTTGACGAAATTGAATTTTTCCCCAAAATCCAACAATATGATTTTTACAATCAAACCACATAACATCAAAATTCAACATTTTAAAAGTATAACCACAAAATTTTAAGTTGAAACTCCATCAATTGGTTTTTTAATTACTCACTTAAAATTTGGTGTGCATGACATTTTTTTAAGGAGGCCCAATCTATACTAAAATTTTGAAAATCTGATTAAATATTTGAATTCCCCATACAAAAATATATGGGACAGCCAACTTTCATAATTTTTTTGTGATCGTTTGCTATTTTTCCCTAATTTTTGACGAAATCAAAAAAATTTAGTGACTTACTGGAAATTCAAGCACCGGCCACTATGGGGAGAAGAGGGTGTGTCAACCCAAACCACCACTAGCCACTCCTTCAAGCTACCATTTGGTTTCACTTTTAGTTACTCATCTTCCTTGGATACTCGTAAAATGTCATATTTACCCACAAAATTCCTTATTTTTATTCTTCACTCTCTCTCTCTATATTTTCTACTTCCGGATTTTTCGTAGACTAGAAAATGACCAAACTTATTCTAGATTGCAGGAGATGATTTTTATATCTCCATTTGAGTTGCTTTATATTTTTCCTAATCTAATTACAAGTATAACTTAACATGCTTAGGTATCAAGAGGGCTAAAATCCTCTCCCATGCATTTCCTAATCTCATTCCATACAGCAAACACATTTTCTAGCTATCAAAGAATTTTTTTATCATTTTCCTAATTTTATTAATTTATTAAGTGAATTATACTTAATTTCAAGTATTTATAATAATTATAGGTATATATATTTATATAATAATTATACCCGATGTACATATATATCTTTTATATAATATTTTATATCTAATATTAATTGTATTACCTCTGTGATATATCTCTAAGTATTTATTAATTATCAAAACCTGCACATATTTAATAATATAATAATGATATAGTAAATTTTTACTATTTTAGCTATATTTTTAATATTTTAATATATTTTTAAATTCCAAGCTTACAAGATTTCCTCAACTAATGTTCCGAGCTTATATATAAGTTTTTATGTTAATCAGATTAGTTTCACTAACTCCCTAAATCTACTCGCTTGATTCTTATTTACTAAGTATAAGGCTCACAGCAAGCACCTATCTCTAGCTTTGATTTACACTAAGCCCCCAAGCTTGAGTTGATTTTCATTCTCAAGTTCTACCCAAGTTAGTTTATTACACTAACGACGTGGGCACCATCATAGGGCTTCGATTCACATCGAGCCTTTAATCTTGAGTCAATTTTTATCCCCAAGCTCCACCTAAGTTAACCCTTACACTAACTACATGGGCACCTTCATAGAGCATCAATTTACATCGAAGCCCTAATTTTGGGTTAATTTTTATCCCTAAGCTTCGCCTAAGTTAGTCCTTACATTAACAATGCAAGCACCCTCATAGGGCCTTGATTTACATTAAACCCCCAATCTTGAGTCGATTTTCATCCTCAAGCTTCACCCAAGTTAGACCTTACACTAACAATGTAGGCACCTTTATGGGGCCTTAATTTACATTGAACCCCCAATCTTGGATTGATTTTCATCCCCAAATCAGTCCTTATACTAACGACAAGGTGCCCTTTTCAATATTGTTGCACACTGGTCCCTAACATCAAGTCAATACATCCTAAGCTTCAACCAAGTTACTTTGGGCACTCATAGCGCAAGTACTTTGCTTGAGCATTGATTTGCCTAATGCCCCAAATAGGGGTTGATCTCTCATCCTCAATCATTCATCTATCTTAGAATGCCATCACAACAGTTATCGAGCACAACCTTAAGTGAAATTGAATAGCTAAAGTTAGGGAAAAGCAAGTCAATTGGCGCAAAGTAATTATTAAAAGCATGAAGACTTCATTTTATTGACCAAATGGAGTACAAAGTTTTACAAGTCAGCATATTGAGCCTGATTACATCAAAGAAGAAAAACAATACAATTATATCTTATACTATGGCTACTTGCTTCACTTGAACGACTATTTTCGATCTCGGCTTGTTCTTGCTCCAGGAACTCTCCTTCAAGAGGAACTTGTCTCAACTTCAACTCCGCTAGCCCTCGTGTTGTGACTACATCCTTGAAGTCTTACCTAGCCGAGCCCCGAACCGTAGAGCTCCTAGCAATGCTTAACTTCCAAGTGAAGGTCCCCACTCCACCTAGTAAAGCATTTCTTCCATAGTGGCAGTAGTAGAGACTACTGATCCAACTACTCTACCTAGAGTGACGAGTTGTCTAAGCCCTACTAGTGATAAAGTAAGATTGATTCTTGACCTAAAGTAAACCAAAAGGACTCAAGAAGTAGAGGATTCTTATTAGCCCTTCAATCCTTAGATAAGGGTGGAGAAAAGACCCCCTCTACTGCCGTAGTCATTGTAGCCATCCTCGCCTACTCAAGGTCATATGGGACAGTGTTTGGAATAGATTACCTAGAACCCCATATTGGTGAATGCCCTGCAATAAGGCCATTATGGGCAAGTGATGGGTTGTGTCTAAGCATCCCTTCTTTCGTCCAACATCACTAGAATAGAAAGAAGGCAAGAGCCTGAGACTACGTACGCCTCCTAGCCATAGCTCCTGAACCAACCACTACTACCAAGCTACTGTCTACACCTCATGATCACAACCAGAAGGAAAAGGTTGAAGACAATCGTTTCCCCAACTCTGGCACCCCATGCAGTAGCATTATTACTTTACATATACTCATGAAGGCTCTCAAGTATACCCTACTAAAGTTGTTTAGGTAATGGATACAAAGAGATAAAGACCTACACATCCTTTATATAGGATCCATAAGACACCCTCAGCCGTATACGTGTTGATCATCGTACGGCCCCAAAGCATTGGAAACTAACATAACGTCTGTGGAATTAATGGTGGGTTGTATAAGCATTAAATACCTTCTAGAAGGTACTCTACCCGAGGCATCCTACTTCCCTGTCATGCCTTAAACAAGAAGAGTCATAATAATCCTGCCATATTGTAGATACAGTTCACACAAGGTGCACAACTCAACCAGCTTGAAACGTAAATTCTGGCACCTGTTAATAACCAAACTTATGGTAGAGCTTTTATAAAATACTTGTTTTATACAACCTGTTGTCTAGTATCACAATAATATTTACATAAACGTTTTACTTCCAAAGGTAAAGTTTACATTCAGAGTTTATTAAAAACCACAAGTTTTGTAAACTATATATAATAAGTTAGGAAACTAATGGGCTCCCAGGGAATTCCCAATTAGTTTCCTAAAAAAAAAAACTCAAAAATAAAGTCAAAATCCCAATTTCAGTTGATTCCTCAATCCTTACTTTTCCGAACAGCAACACACTAACATAGAAATGGTAATATCTAAACATCCTGACCTTACTCAACACCTGCAAAAGATTCTATAAGAATGTGAGCACAACTAGCTCAATAAGTGGACGGAGTCAGAAGAGTACTGTACAAACACAAATAAGGTTAATAATTATGATGAAATGCAATGCAATACAATACAATGCAATGCAATCAAATGAAACATCGTATAATGTTATCCGGCTCACTGTGAGGTTAGAGAAATTACATCCACTCCAAACTAGACTGAGAAATTTCATTGCAACTTAAGTCAGACCAAACCCAAGCTTGTGCAATGGAAAATACCCTCTTTTCATGACCACCTTAGAACTACGGCCCCTAACCTTGCCGCAACCTCCTCGTCTGTCACTTAGTTAAACTAAGGATGGGAAAAGAACCATTTTAGCTATCCTCACCGAAAGAAGTTGGGATTTGGCCTGACACTTTTAATCGTTTCCCCTAATGGGTGTTATGCATGTCCAATTTCATTTTAGTCGAATGAATGTTAGTTTTAATTAGGAGTAGCCGACAAGTTCATACAATATAGAATCAATGCAAACATGCAGAACAGCACACCAAGGAGTTGAACTCTTGTCACAACTGAGTATCATCCATACACATAGCATGCGTACAATCAACTAACTGCAAACACAACTAGAAGTACTCTTGGGTCTCTGAATACTTTAAACAATATTCAAACAAGCGGTGAAGTCATAATCCCAACTTACTTGTTTAGATGCTCACTATTACTGACTCTAATCATCAACCATCTTTATATTGGAAAATCTTATTTACACAAAAGACTTAAATTCAGTTTTCGTAATAATTACGAAAACATTAAGGTTTAATCTAAAATGGTTATATATATATATATATATATATTATTTCCATAATATATAGTTGTATTATCACTATATATCGAATTAAGTTATTAATTGTTGATACTGTACATCATATATACTATTACGTATCATATATCGTTTCGATCATATTGAAAAGTACTTTTAATTTATTAATTCAAGTTTTAATTCCGATAAGATTACCGAAATACGTACATTCTTGAATATGATAAAGTTATAGGTTAAATTACTTAAGATTGTCCGATTTTAACTATGTTAGTAGCATTGGGTTCATATATACCTAACAACACGTTTTACGAGTCTTATTTTTAGAAACGACTTTTAACAGATAGTTCAAGTTTTTAATATAGTTGTACATAATTATATAAATATGATCATATTATATGCAATCTACATTATTAAATTGTATTTTATCTAATTTATCTATATATCATTACAATAGAAGTATTATCTAACTCTAATATACCTAAAGTGTATCCTGATTGAAAAAATTAATAAATATAATAAAACATTTAGTCCAATCTGATCAACAATCATATATATAGTTTTTATTTAACTATTTAATTCATTTTAGCTTATTAATATTAAAAATATACTCCAACTTGTAAATTAAGCTATTTTACTTAGTAAATTCGTAATAAGTAGTTCGAGTTACCAAATAATTCCCTGAAAATTTCTATAAACTTCTAAAAATATGGGAAATTCAGTTATCACTTGGTTTCAAGTTTCTAACCTATCCCCTATATATTCGTATTGACAGTTTTATCCCTAAATTATCATAAATTACCCAATTATGATTCTTTTTACACCAAATTAATTTCAATATGACTCAATACTGTTTTTATTTATTTTAGATCAGTACGTGTCCATTTCTTCAATTAATTTTATAATTTCCTATTTAATTCATAATTTTAGCCTATTTTCGAGCTATTTTTAAGTAAAAAAATGCAATAAATATTAAAAATATTCAAATAAAAATTTGGGTTGCATAGAAATTATCTATATATTATACACATCCTACACAAAAATTTTTAGCTAGAAACAATATCATTTAGTATATTTATTTTACAATTTTAAATTCGGATAAGCAGTAAATTTCTTAAGGAAGTATATTATATATTACAAATTTTTAAAAAATAAAAATATCACGTAAAAGCATGTTCAAAATAACCTAAGTGCAATTTTTTTTCCATAATTTTATGGGTGGATTTACTAATTCTTCAAAATTATTGAAAAATAGGGTAAGAATTTGACCTTGCTGTTCTCGGTGTCTTCAGTGGCCAGTAGCGATTGGGTAGTTATCGGACGGCCTAAGCACGTTGGTGACTGGTGGTGTCTGGTGGAGCTCCATAGTAGAATCACTTTAGGTTATGGTTTTATGCTAGCACAAATTTTCCTCTGTTTTTCTTAATTTCTTTTTATTTTCCACAATTTTTTTATAATTTTTTCCTCTAAGTGTTTCTAATTCCATACTGCTAGAATTTACATATCTAATGATCTTTCCCTTTTATAAGGCCTAAAAGTCGGTCAAACAATTTTCCTCTAATTATTTTATTTTTTTTCCTCTTTCATCTTAATTAAACAAAGCAAGAGGTGTCCTATTCTCCTACTATCACTTTTGAATCAGCAATATAAAATCCCAAATTCCTGCTACGCAAATTTTCCAACAAGCTCCAATGCATTTGGATAAGTGTTATTAAGTATTTACTTAATTATGAATATCATATGTTACGCCCCGAAGTCGCAAAGTCGCAACAGTCCCGCCGTGTAAACCATTCTATGATAGTAACTGGCCTCACAGTGCCTACCATAGAGATAATCTACACAAGGCGTCGACGACTCCTCGCTTTGAAGTAAACAGTTCGAGTAATAATGATACTACAATTATGATAATTATCACAAAGTTCTATAAAACATAGATAATTATAAATAAGTCCACAGAGCTTCCCAGGAAGTTTTACATAATAACTACAGTTTACTAATTTACAGAATAACTAACAGTCTTCAACCTTTAACTACAAGGTCAGTCTAGTTACACATTTGCGAAATAACTTGATTCTCACACCCCTGGCTTCAAAAAGACTAACCTCTGGATAATTATAGGGCGGCATAGTACTTGAAGTATTCACAAATCAGAACCTGCAAAAGGATCTATAAGGGTATGAGCAACTAAAGCCCAGTAAGTTGAATTGGAGACTCATGAATGCATACACGCACAAACAGAGTTATCAAACAATTACTTTCATGCAATGCAACAATCAAGTGTCATCGCACAACGTAGTCCGGTCCGTTGTGAAATCAAAGAAATTTCACCCGCTCCAATCCGGGTTAAGGAGTTCCATGTGATGCAGCAGCTCAGAACCAAACCCAAGCTTGTGCAATGGAGACCTCGCTCCTCCCGCGACTACCTTCGAACCATTGACTCAATCCCCGCCGCAACCTCTTCTCCTGTCACTTAGTTCGACTGAGGATGAAGAAGGGACCGTTTTGCAATCCTGCGCTATCCCTTTCGAAGGGGTCGGTATTTGGTTGGAGAGTCCTATGATCCCCTAACGGGTTGCAATGCATGACATTTTCGGTTATTAGGATCGATTGAGATTAAATGCCGGTTAGGGTGTTCAACAAGTTCATACCAATTCAATCAGTCACAAAGTCACTTACAGTACAAAATTCCAGTACGAATTCAGATACATCAAGCACATGCGCAAACTATTTACAATCACAATCATATACAAGCCTAAGTCTCCGAGTACTACGAAATTAATACTCTATTACAATAAGCAATAACCCAACTTACTTGAATCTGCTCGATCGCTCGATCCTCTAGTTGCGAGCTGATTTGTTTCTGGGTATCCTATAATACAAATAGGTTCCTTTAGTACGTATATTTTATGGATTATTATTCTAACTCATAATATAACTCATTTTCCTCATGTATACCTATAACGTAGTAATGATTCGTTGTGTTCTATTTCGGGGTTCGGTTCCTAAACTAGATTCTAGTTTTAATAACTAAGTCGTAATTAAGCTCGAATCCCAATGTGATATTAATCACATTATGTTTAGGTATTCAAATATTCTATTAGGTCGAATATTTTGGTATTCTAACTATTCGGTACATGCTAATCCTACTTGAGGTATCGGATTTATTCCCGATGTGTAAAAATCTTACATTTTAAGATATTTACTTAAAATTAAATATTATTTCAGATTTCTTATTTTTCTGATTTCAATTATAATATTATCTAATAACCTTATTTTTTTTTAGATTTATTAATTTACATTTTTACATATCACTAATTTATTATATTACTTACCTAATTGCACTAATTAACCATACTTAGTACCTAAAGGCTAGGATTAAGGTTCCACTGCAGAGATTAACTTCCCTAAACCTCTAATTAAGATCCAAATCAGTAATTAACATCCTAATCACTTAATTAACCCTTAATCACCCAATTTTACCATCATTTTAGGGCTAAAAATTAACTTAAAAATTTCGAAAATTAATTTTTAAAAAATGGCTTCATAGCACTGTTATACATCAAATGAGCATCCTACAGAAAAATTTTGAACTCCAAACTACATCCCTAAGCCTATTTATTTTCCGGTTTACTAATGCTCGGTTTTGAACAATTCGTTAGGGACCCTATATTTCCAGATCTAATTAAACTAAACCAATATTTTTCCCTAAATATACATACAATAAAACCTCAGAATAACAAGTTTCATAATTTTCTGGACAAAATAAATAATTTCACAAAATTTTACAAAAATCGGGTGAATAAATGACTAACCGGTCCGAAGCTTTTGGGCCGTCCAAACCCGGTCCAATGTTGTCGGCCGGTCCAGGCGGTGGGTCTACTGTAGGGTGGTGGTGGTGGTGGTTCGTTCCCAGGTGGTGGTGGTTCGTGGTTTTAGTTCACCTTGCTAATCTGCACAGTTTTCTTTTTTTTTTTTCTGGAATTTCTCTCGATTTTTGTTGTGTTTCGATTTTTCTCAGATCACAAACTAGCCAAATGACTTCTGAGAATTTTTTTCCTTATTTATAGACAAATGTGGTAATTAATGTGCATTAATTTGATGGGATTTTTGCCCCATTTCCTTGATTTTAGGCTTTTAGTTTGTCAAATTCTTATTGGTTAATTTTTTTCTTTTCATTCCACGACCTGACCTTGTTGCAGTTATCTTATCCTGATTTTTTCTGATTTTTTTATAATTATTTTGTATTTTTCTTTAATTATTTACTTAGTTTTCGGCCTATTTTAGCAATTACGCGTATTTTTATCTACACGTAAATACATGTAGGGTACACGTAAACATTCCTAAATATTCTTTTGGTCATTCTAAAATTTTTAGTACACATATAATTTATCTCTAATAATTTTTTAGTTATTTCATGACACTTTTCGGTAATTAGCAGTTATTATGCTTAAAATTTGAAAATTTTATAGTCTCCTATTTTACTACTTACTTTCTTAAATTTAAGTTTACAGGGTCATTTTTACTAATATTCCTCTCAATAGTTTCCAATTTGGGTTTGATCGGATCCTTTAACCGATCGCCCTAAACCTTGGGTTCTAAGTTCAATTCTACGGTTACTTGGCTTAGCTTTAGGGCTTACAATTCCACCCCCCTTCAAAAAATTTTTGTCCTCAAAACTTCTGTACATCTAATTTACACTTAATTGACTAAATACAGTAACTTGTAGACTTTTACTAACCTGGAAATCAGAAAAGCCATGGATACTGCTCCATCATCGCAGCTTTTGGTTCCCAAGTCATCTCCAAGTCTGGACCTTCATTCCACTGAATCTTCACGTACTCCATATTTTTGTTTCTTAACTGTTGAACCCGACTATCCAATATCTTCATGGGTTGTCTCACCAGTTGAAAATTTCTCGTTAACTCCACTAGCTCTATTTCCACTATTGCATTCGGGTTCTTAATGAATCTTCTCAACATTGATACATGGAATACATTATGATAGCCTGATAGACTTGGAGGTAAAGCCACTCGGTACGATACATTGCCAACCTTCTCTAACACTTCAAATGGACCAATGTATCGTGGGCTTAGTTTTCCCTTTGAACCAAACCGTCTAAGTCCTTTGAATGGGCTTATTTTAATGTAAACATGATCACCCATTCCAAATTCTAAAGGTCTTCTCTTCAAATCAGCCCAACTTTTATAACGGTCCTGAGCTTCCTTCATCCGTTGTCGTACAATCTTAATCTTCTCACTCGTTTGATTGATCATGTCTGGTCCAATCATGGCATACTCTTCATGATCCCAATACAGTGGCGATCTGCATTTCCTCCCATATAGTGCTTCATACGGCGCCATTTGTATCGTTGCATGATAACTATTATTGTAAGCAAATTCTATCAACGGTAAATATTTATCCCAATCACCTCCAAAATCCAACACACAAGTTCGTAGCATATCTTCTAAAGTTTGAATCGTTCGCTCAGACTGCCCGTCTGTTTGTGGGTGATAGGCGGTACCAAACTGCAACTTTGTGCCCAAAGCTCTATGTAAGCTCTCCCAGAATTTGGATACAAACCGACTATCTCGGTCAGAAACAATACTCTCAGGAACACCATGTAACCTTATTATTTCTCGGACATACAGTCTAGCCATTTTTTCCATTGAATCACCCGTCCGATAAGGTAAGAAATGTGCACTCTTCGTTAATCTATCCACGACTACCCAAATGGAATCGTATCCAACTTGAGTCCTTGGTAATGCTACTACAAAATCCATGGTAATATGATCCCATTTCCATCGCGGTATTTCTAAAGGTTGCAATAATCCACCTGGTCTTTGGTGTTATGCTTTGATTTGTTGACACGTCATGCACTCAGATACATATTGTGCCACTTCTCTCTTCATCCCATTCCACCAATACATAAGTTTTAGATCTTGGTACATTTTATTTCCTCCCGGGAGCACAGTATAACCTGTAATGTGTGCTTCATCCAAAATTTGCTTCTTTATGTCTGCATCTTGTGGTACACATATTCTTCCTCTAAACCTTATTAGACCTCTATCATCCACCTTAAAGTCAAGGTCCTGTCCGTTACTCACTTTCTCTTTTATCTCTATCAGACCCTTGTCCTCCTCTTGCTTTTGCTTGATTCTCTCTAATAGCGTAAGTTGCAATTCCCAGTTCATTAACTGGCTATTAGGTTCACACCAATCAAACCCAATTTGCATTCTCTCAAATTCATGCACTAATTCATGTTGAGGTGTTAACAATAATGCAACCTGTTCATAATTCTTTCGACTTAATGCATCTGCCACCAAATTGGCCTTTCTAGGGTGGTAATTTATATTCAGATCATAATCCTTAATCAGTTCTAACCACCTTCTTTGCCTTAAATTCAACTCCTTCTGAGTAAAGAAATACTTCAAACTCTTATGGTCAGTGTACATCTCGCACCGTTGTCCATAAAGATAATGTCTCCAAATCTTCAAGGCAAACACTACTGCAGCTAACTCCAAATCATGAGTTGGGTAATTCCTTTCATGTGGCCTCAATTGTCTTGATGCATATGCAACAAACTTTCTATCCTGCATCAATACACAACCTAATCCATTCCGTGAAGCATCACTGTACACATTATAAGGCTTATCCGGATCAGGTAATGTTAATACTGGTGCTGTAACCAGTCGTTTCTTCAACTCCTGAAAACTCATTTCACAATCTTCGCTCCATTCGAACTTTACCTCCTTCTAGGTCAATCGAGTCAACGGTTTGGCAATTTTGGAAAAATCCTTTATGAATCGTCGATAATATCCAGCCATGAACAGAAAACTCCTTATCTCCGTCACTGTGGTTGGTTGCTTCCAGTCCATTACTGCTTTCACTTTATCAGGGTCTACAGAGATTCCTTCACCAGATATAATATGTCCTAGAAAAGCAATCCTATCCAACCAAAAATCACATTTACTTAACTTGGCATACAATTGATTCTCTCTCAACTTCTGCAATGCCAATCGTAAATGTTCTGCATGCTCCTTCTTGGTTTTTGAGTAAATCAAAATATCATCAATAAACACCACAACAAACTTATCCAAATATGGTTGATATATACGATTCATCAAGTCCATAAATACAGCCGGAGCATTTGTTAAGCCAAATGGCATCACTAAAAATTCATAATGACCATATCGAGTTCTAAATGCAGTCTTATGTACATCTTCCGGCTTAACTCTCAATTGATAATATCCTGATTTTAAATCTATTCTAGAAAACACAGTAGCACCTTGGAGTTGATCAAACAAATCATCAATGCGAGGTAACGGATACCTATTCTTAATGGTAACCTTATTTAACTCCCGATAGTCTATACACAATCTCATAGTACCATCCTTCTTTTTCACAAACAATACCGGTGCTCCCCATGGTGAAACACTCGGTCGAATAAACTTCTTATCCAATAGCTCCTGAAGTTGCTTCTTTAGTTCCTGAAGTTCTATGGGTGACATCCGATATGGAGCTTTCGAAATAGGTTCAGTTCCAGGAACTAATTCTACATTGAAATCCAACTCTCTAGGTGGAGCTAACCCTGGTAAATCCTCCGGGAATACATCTGGAAACTCATTCACTATTCGTATGTCTGCTACCTTAGGTATTTCCTTTTCTGCGTCCACAACAAACACCCAACAAAATTTCCAATCACCCTCCTTTACTCTTGTCTCAAATTGTTCATCACATATCTCCATCACTGATAAATTCAACCTATTCCCACCAGCTTTTCCTTGAAATATTGTTTCTCCTTCATTAAGATTGACAATTTTATTCCTACACTCCATAATAGCTTTATTCTTTGACAACCAATCTACTCTTACTATGACATCGTACCCTTGTAAAGGTAATATCACAAGACTTATAGGATACTCCTTCTCTTGAATTTTTATCCTACCATCAGCTACTACTTCTCGTGTTGTTACCTTCTCCCCAGTCGGAGTTCTAACTTTATAAGTTAAATTAACAGTAACCACACTAATCTCTTGTTCATTTACAAATTTCTGACTTGCAAAGGAATGAGATGCACCAGTATCAAACAGCACAAAAGCAGGTTGTCCATTTATCAGCACATGTCCTGGAATGTACTATTACCATGGTTACCAACTACACTAACATTCATAATCTTAAAATGCAAAAATTTCAATTTAATTCACATTTAGAATTATTATCAAAATAAATAGTCTGAGTACATACCAGTTATAAGTCCTTCATCATTTTCTTCTTCCACTCCCATGAGCTCCTCAACATCATCATGGTAGTACTCTTCCATAAAATCCGAAAAATCCTCATTTTCCTCAATTTCCATATCCTCCAAAGCAAAGATACGAGCAGGTGCAATGGTGTTATCAAAACCTTCTGTTCGCCTAGCTCCTTGTACAAATTGTGGACAGTATCTGGAGAAATGGCCCTTTCTACCGCACTTATTACACTTTACCAATTTCATCTTAGGGCATGCCTTCAGCACATGGTTCGGATCTCCACATATAAAACATTTCCCTTTTAGCTGAGTACAATTTCTTGGAAAATGATTTGTACTACACTTCCAGCATTTGACATTACCATCCTTGTCATAAAAACTCACACTCGGTATTGACTGCGCTGGGTTACTAGCCAGAGTTACTGGTCTCCTTCTCTTCAGTCCAGAATTGCTACTAGAGGCACCAGGATATGATCTCTTGAATGATGGTCCTGGTCGATATCCTTTATTAATCTTTTGACTCCACATTGCTTGCATCCTCACGCGATTATCTTCTAATTGTCTTGCCTTATCTACCACTTCATTGTAAGTGGTAAAACCATAATCCAGCAGCTTACAACACATTGTGGGGTCAAATCCAGTAAGGAATAAATCTTTCTTCAACTCTATATTGTCCCGGTATGAACCAGGTACATATTGTAACAATCTGTTGAACTCAGTCTCATACTGGGTTACACTCATACCTCCCTTCTTTAGTTCAAACAGGTCTCGCACCATTCTATTTTGGACACTATGAGGGAAATACTCCTTCCTGAATTCCTCCTTAAATTGTTGCCAATCAATGTTATTTCCAAGTTACCTTGCTCTCGAGTCCCACCATACTCTTGCAGCTAACTTTAGCATGAATGTACCATAAGATAACTTTTGGGATTCAGGGACTCTAAAAGCCTCAAAACTCCGTTCAACTTGGGCTAACCAGTCATCAGCCACATCTGGCCTACCCATCTCCCCCTCAAAATAACAGTTGGCTTTTATAAACTCAGGAAGTTTATTTACCTCTTGAGGTCGCTCTATTCGTTGTTCAACTTCTTGGGGTCTTCTGTTTCCCACATTACCACCAGTCATAAGATGTTGAATCAACATTCCTTGCTGTCTCATCATCGTATGCATACTGGCAAGTATTTGCCCAATAGGCACGTTTTCTTGTGGAGGCGGCGGAGGTAAATCTTGTCTATGTTGTTCTCTTGGTGGTGATGGTGCTCGTGGTGGAGGGTTTTGATTCCCTTCAGTTCCTCCTTGATTACTTCCGTTTCCAGCTTCAGCCATAATCACTTACTAGTTTAACTTATAATCCTGCATTCATATCTATCTATAAGTTATCCCTACTTTTGTTTAGAGAATATTTATAAATAAATAAATGCTTGTAATATGTACTCATATCAAATATTAATGACAATAGTATTAAAATCAACGTACTTAGAAATCTAACTTTCATTGTATATTTCATTCAACCTTACATCATTACTATTACAACTTCAAAGTAAAAGATACAACTCGATAACTTTCAAATACATACATCAAATTTACAACTCGATTACATCGTTCCTTACATAACTTAGTACAGACTCGATCTTTACAACTGTACAAGACAAAAGGTTACATCAACTGACTACATCAAACTTACTTACAACGTACATCTAACTTGATCCAGAAGCTACAAAATACATCAAAAGTAAAAAAAAAATACATCAAAAGATCCTAAAATACATCAGTTTCCATCAAAATCGCTACTGAATCATATCCAAAATTCTACCTAATTAAACATGTCAGTCATCAAACTAAACATGTCAATCATCCAACTAAACTAATCTTCCTCTGAATCCGTAGCAGCTACATCCTCAAAGGGATCATAATCCATATGACCTCCAACTGAATGGTCCTCATGCTCACTCTCTGATGCAGAGTCTATATATATTATCTCTGGAGTCTCCGGGATCACAATCACCTCCTGTACTTCCTCATCATCCGACTCAACTGGATTACCAGCTCCTACTCCAGCTATCCCGGTGTCTGCAATCACCTGCATGAGCAAAGCATGTAGGTCTACACCAGGTTCATCCTCGTTTTCCTGCTCCTCTTCAGGGTCTTCTTCTGGATCTTCTTCTTCTGGGTCCTCCTCAGGGTCTTCCTCTATATGAACTCCATCTTCTTGGGGTTCAACTGGAGGTGGGTTTTCTGGTGGTGGTCCTGGTATCTCCGGTTCAGGTTCAGGACTAAAGTTCAATGGTATCTCTATACCATCCCCAGCAGGCTCGGGAAACTGTGGAAACCAATCAATGATCCCTGGTGGGTACTGTCTAGGAATGTATGGAATGTCAGCAGGGATGTGTGCAATACTGGCAGGGTATGGTCTCCCATCCTCTAACCTAGCAGGAAAATACCGTAAGGGCATCATCAAGGTTATAATTCCCTCCTTCTCTAACCATCTCTGCTCAAAAGCTGCTATAGCGGTGTATCTATTATACTGAGGGCCTAAACTCGTCTCCATCCATGCCCACTCATCCTTCCAGCTATAGCACATCCGATCATGAAACTTATTGATAATCTCATCCACTGTCCTAAATATATTCCAATCAGCTAGTTCCATCAGTAGCCATTGTAATTTAACCCTATAATCAATGGGAGATACTTCTCCATTCCATCCAAATCGTATCCAACTATGAATCAGTTCTCCCCTTCGACCCTGTAAGTATATTTAAACCAATTAATATTTCCTATGTTAAAGATTAAGGTTACTTATGTTATACAATCTTTTATTGCCCACTTAGCATTACCTACTCTCATTATTCTTAAAATGTCTATTTCTTTTAAGGTATGACGCTTCAAAGCGAGTTTACTAAAACTACGCTCTGATACCAACCGAGAACTGTTACGCCCCGAAGTCGCAAAGTCGCAACAGTCCCGCCGTGTAAACCATTCTATGATAGTAACTGGCCTCACAGTGCCTACCATAGAGATAATCTACACAAGGCGTTGACGACTCCTCGCTTTGAAGTAAACAGTTCGAGTAATAATGATACTATAATTATGATAATTATCACAAAGTTCTATAAAACATAGATAATTATAAATAAGTCCACAGAGCTTCCCAGGAAGTTTTACATAATAACTACAGTTTACTAATTTACAGAATAACTAACAGTCTTCAACCTTTAACTACAAGGTCAGTCTAGTTACACATTTGCGAAATAACTTGATTCTCACACCCCTGGCTTCAAAAAGACTAACCTCTGGATAATTATAGGGCAGCATAGTACTTGAAGTATTCACAAATCAGAACCTGCAAAAGGATCTATAAGGGTATGAGCAACTAAAGCCCAGTAAGTTGAATTGGAGACTCATGAATGCATACACGCACAAACAGAGTTATCAAACAATTACTTTCATGCAATGCAACAATCAAGTGTCATCGCACAACGTAGTCCGGTCCGTTGTGAAATCAGAGAAATTTCATCCGCTCCAATCCGGGTTGAGGAGTTCCATGTGATGCAGCAGCTCACAACCAAACCCAGGCTTGTGCAATGGAGACCTCGCTCCTCCCGCGACTACCTTCGAACCATTGACTCAATCCCCGCCGCAACCTCTTCTCCTGTCACTTAGTTCGACTGAGGATGAAGAAGGGACCGTTTTGCAATCCTGCGCTATCCCTTTCGAAGGGGTCGGTATTTGGTTGGAGAGTCCTATGATCCCCTAACGGGTTGCAATGCATGACATTTTCGGTTATTAGGATCGATTGAGATTAAATGCCGGTTAGGGTGTTCAACAAGTTCATACCAATTCAATCAGTCACAAAGTCACTTACAGTACAAAATTCCAGTACGAATTCAGATACATCAAGCACATGCGCAAACTATTTACAATCACAATCATATACAAGCCTAAGTCTCCGAGTACTACGAAATTAATACTCTATTACAATAAGCAATAACCCAACTTACTTGAATCTGCTCGATCGCTCGATCCTCTAGTTGCGAGCTGATTTGTTTCTGGGTATCCTATAATACAAATAGGTTCCTTTAGTACGTATATTTTATGGATTATTATTCTAACTCATAATATAACTCATTTTCCTCATGTATACCTATAACGTAGTAATGATTCGTTGTGTTCTATTTCGGGGTTCGGTTCCTAAACTAGATTCTAGTTTTAATAACTAAGTCGTAATTAAGCTCGAATCCCAATGTGATATTAATCACATTATGTTTAGGTATTCAAATATTCTATTAGGTCGAATATTTTGGTATTCTAACTATTCGGTACATGCTAATCCTACTTGAGGTATCGGATTTATTCCCGATGTGTAAAAATCTTACATTTTAAGATATTTACTTAAAATTAAATATTATTTCAGATTTCTTATTTTTCTGATTTCAATTATAATATTATCTAATAACCTTATTTTTTTTTAGATTTATTAATTTACATTTTTACATATCACTAATTTATTATATTACTTACCTAATTGCACTAATTAACCATACTTAGTACCTAAAGGCTAGGATTAAGGTTCCACTGCAGAGATTAACTTCCCTAAACCTCTAATTAAGATCCAAATCAGTAATTAACATCCTAATCACTTAATTAACCCTTAATCACCCAATTTTACCATCATTTTAGGGCTAAAAATTAACTTAAAAATTTCGAAAATTAATTTTTAAAAAATGGCTTCATAGCACTGTTATACATCAAATGAGCATCCTACAGAAAAATTTTGAACTCCAAACTACATCCCTAAGCCTATTTATTTTCCGGTTTACTAATGCTCGGTTTTGAACAATTCGTTAGGGACCCTATATTTCCAGATCTAATTAAACTAAACCAATATTTTTCCCTAAATATACATACAATAAAACCTCAGAATAACAAGTTTCATAATTTTCTGGACAAAATAAATAATTTCACAAAATTTTACAAAAATCGGGTGAATAAATGACTAACCGGTCCGAAGCTTTTGGGCCGTCCAAACCCGGTCCAATGTTGTCGGCCGGTCCAGGCGGTGGGTCTACTGTAGGGTGGTGGTGGTGGTGGTTCGTTCCCAGGTGGTGGTGGTTCGTGGTTTTAGTTCACCTTGCTAATCTGCACAGTTTTCTTTTTTTTTTTTCTGGAATTTCTCTCGATTTTTGTTGTGTTTCGATTTTTCTCAGATCACAAACTAGCCAAATGACTTCTGAGAATTTTTTTCCTTATTTATAGACAAATGTGGTAATTAATGTGCATTAATTTGATGGGATTTTTGCCCCATTTCCTTGATTTTAGGCTTTTAGTTTGTCAAATTCTTATTGGTTAATTTTTTTTCTTTTCATTCCACGACCTGACCTTGTTGCAGTTATCTTATCCTGATTTTTTCTGATTTTTTTATAATTATTTTGTATTTTTCTTTAATTATTTACTTAGTTTTCGGCCTATTTTAGCAATTACGCGTATTTTTATCTACACGTAAATACATGTAGGGTACACGTAAACATTCCTAAATATTCTTTTGGTCATTCTAAAATTTTTAGTACACATATAATTTATCTCTAATAATTTTTTAGTTATTTCATGACACTTTTCGGTAATTAGCAGTTATTATGCTTAAAATTTGAAAATTTTATAGTCTCCTATTTTACTACTTACTTTCTTAAATTTAAGTTTACAGGGTCATTTTTACTAATATTCCTCTCAATAGTTTCCAATTTGGGTTTGATCGGATCCTTTAACCGATCGCCCTAAACCTTGGGTTCTAAGTTCAATTCTACGGTTACTTGGCTTAGCTTTAGGGCTTACAATTCCACCCCCCTTCAAAAAATTTTTGTCCTCAAAACTTCTGTACATCTAATTTACACTTAATTGACTAAATACAGTAACTTGTAGACTTTTACTAACCTGGAAATCAGAAAAGCCATGGATACTGCTCCATCATCGCAGCTTTTGGTTCCCAAGTCATCTCCAAGTCTGGACCTTCATTCCACTGAATCTTCACGTACTCCATATTTTTGTTTCTTAACTGTTGAACCCGACTATCCAATATCTTCATGGGTTGTCTCACCAGTTGAAAATTTCTCGTTAACTCCACTAGCTCTATTTCCACTATTGCATTCGGGTTCTTAATGAATCTTCTCAACATTGATACATGGAATACATTATGATAGCCTGATAGACTTGGAGGTAAAGCCACTCGGTACGATACATTGCCAACCTTCTCTAACACTTCAAATGGACCAATGTATCGTGGGCTTAGTTTTCCCTTTGAACCAAACCGTCTAAGTCCTTTGAATGGGCTTATTTTAATGTAAACATGATCACCCATTCCAAATTCTAAAGGTCTTCTCTTCAAATCAGCCCAACTTTTATAACGGTCCTGAGCTTCCTTCATCCGTTGTCGTACAATCTTAATCTTCTCACTCGTTTGATTGATCATGTCTGGTCCAATCATGGCATACTCTTCATGATCCCAATACAGTGGCGATCTGCATTTCCTCCCATATAGTGCTTCATACGGCGCCATTTGTATCGTTGCATGATAACTATTATTGTAAGCAAATTCTATCAACGGTAAATATTTATCCCAATCACCTCCAAAATCCAACACACAAGTTCGTAGCATATCTTCTAAAGTTTGAATCGTTCGCTCAGACTGCCCGTCTGTTTGTGGGTGATAGGCGGTACCAAACTGCAACTTTGTGCCCAAAGCTCTATGTAAGCTCTCCCAGAATTTGGATACAAACCGACTATCTCGGTCAGAAACAATACTCTCAGGAACACCATGTAACCTTATTATTTCTCGGACATACAGTCTAGCCATTTTTTCCATTGAATCACCCGTCCGATAAGGTAAGAAATGTGCACTCTTCGTTAATCTATCCACGACTACCCAAATGGAATCGTATCCAACTTGAGTCCTTGGTAATGCTACTACAAAATCCATGGTAATATGATCCCATTTCCATCGCGGTATTTCTAAAGGTTGCAATAATCCACCTGGTCTTTGGTGTTATGCTTTGATTTGTTGACACGTCATGCACTCAGATACATATTGTGCCACTTCTCTCTTCATCCCATTCCACCAATACATAAGTTTTAGATCTTGGTACATTTTATTTCCTCCCGGGAGCACAGTATAACCTGTAATGTGTGCTTCATCCAAAATTTGCTTCTTTATGTCTGCATCTTGTGGTACACATATTCTTCCTCTAAACCTTATTAGACCTCTATCATCCACCTTAAAGTCAAGGTCCTGTCGTTACTCACTTCTCTTTTATCTCTATCAGACCCTTGTCCTCCTCTTGCTTTTGCTTGATTCTCTCTAATAGCGTAAGTTGCAATTCCCAGTTCATTAACTGGCTATTAGGTTCACACCAATCAAACCAATTTGCATTCTCTCAAATTCATGCACTAATTCATGTTGAGGTGTTAACAATAATGCAACCTGTTCATAATTCTTTCGACTTAATGCATCTGCCACCAAATTGGCCTTTCTAGGGTGGTAATTTATATTCAGATCATAATCCTTAATCAGTTCTAACCACCTTCTTTGCCTTAAATTCAACTCCTTCTGAGTAAAGAAATACTTCAAACTCTTATGGTCAGTGTACATCTCGCACCGTTGTCCATAAAGATAATGTCTCCAAATCTTCAAGGCAAACACTACTGCAGCTAACTCCAAATCATGAGTTGGGTAATTCCTTTCATGTGGCCTCAATTGTCTTGATGCATATGCAACAAACTTTCTATCCTGCATCAATACACAACCTAATCCATTCCGTGAAGCATCACTGTACACATTATAAGGCTTATCCGGATCAGGTAATGTTAATACTGGTGCTGTAACCAGTCGTTTCTTCAACTCCTGAAAACTCATTTCACAATCTTCGCTCCATTCGAACTTTACCTCCTTCTAGGTCAATCGAGTCAACGGTTTGGCAATTTTGGAAAAATCCTTTATGAATCGTCGATAATATCCAGCCATGAACAGAAAACTCCTTATCTCCGTCACTGTGGTTGGTTGCTTCCAGTCCATTACTGCTTTCACTTTATCAGGGTCTACAGAGATTCCTTCACCAGATATAATATGTCCTAGAAAAGCAATCCTATCCAACCAAAAATCACATTTACTTAACTTGGCATACAATTGATTCTCTCTCAACTTCTGCAATGCCAATCGTAAATGTTCTGCATGCTCCTTCTTGGTTTTTGAGTAAATCAAAATATCATCAATAAACACCACAACAAACTTATCCAAATATGGTTGATATATACGATTCATCAAGTCCATAAATACAGCCGGAGCATTTGTTAAGCCAAATGGCATCACTAAAAATTCATAATGACCATATCGAGTTCTAAATGCAGTCTTATGTACATCTTCCGGCTTAACTCTCAATTGATAATATCCTGATTTTAAATCTATTCTAGAAAACACAGTAGCACCTTGGAGTTGATCAAACAAATCATCAATGCGAGGTAACGGATACCTATTCTTAATGGTAACCTTATTTAACTCCCGATAGTCTATACACAATCTCATAGTACCATCCTTCTTTTTCACAAACAATACCGGTGCTCCCCATGGTGAAACACTCGGTCGAATAAACTTCTTATCCAATAGCTCCTGAAGTTGCTTCTTTAGTTCCTGAAGTTCTATGGGTGACATCCGATATGGAGCTTTCGAAATAGGTTCAGTTCCAGGAACTAATTCTACATTGAAATCCAACTCTCTAGGTGGAGCTAACCCTGGTAAATCCTCCGGGAATACATCTGGAAACTCATTCACTATTCGTATGTCTGCTACCTTAGGTATTTCCTTTTCTGCGTCCACAACAAACACCCAACAAAATTTCCAATCACCCTCCTTTACTCTTGTCTCAAATTGTTCATCACATATCTCCATCACTGATAAATTCAACCTATTCCCACCAGCTTTTCTTGAAATATTGTTTCTCCTTCATTAAGATTGACAATTTTATTCCTACACTCCATAATAGCTTTATTCTTTGACAACCAATCTACTCTTACTATGACATCGTACCCTTGTAAAGGTAATATCACAAGACTTATAGGATACTCCTTCTCTTGAATTTTTATCCTACCATCAGCTACTACTTCTCGTGTTGTTACCTTCTCCCCAGTCGGAGTTCTAACTTTATAAGTTAAATTAACAGTAACCACACTAATCTCTTGTTCATTTACAAATTTCTGACTTGCAAAGGAATGAGATGCACCAGTATCAAACAGCACAAAAGCAGGTTGTCCATTTATCAGCACATGTCCTGGAATGTACTATTACCATGGTTACCAACTACACTAACATTCATAATCTTAAAATGCAAAAATTTCAATTTAATTCACATTTAGAATTATTATCAAAATAAATAGTCTGAGTACATACCAGTTATAAGTCCTTCATCATTTTCTTCTTCCACTCCCATGAGCTCCTCAACATCATCATGGTAGTACTCTTCCATAAAATCCGAAAAATCCTCATTTTCCTCAATTTCCATATCCTCCAAAGCAAAGATACGAGCAGGTGCAATGGTGTTATCAAAACCTTCTGTTCGCCTAGCTCCTTGTACAAATTGTGGACAGTATCTGGAGAAATGGCCCTTTCTACCGCACTTATTACACTTTACCAATTTCATCTTAGGGCATGCCTTCAGCACATGGTTCGGATCTCCACATATAAAACATTTCCCTTTTAGCTGAGTACAATTTCTTGGAAAATGATTTGTACTACACTTCCAGCATTTGACATTACCATCCTTGTCATAAAAACTCACACTCGGTATTGACTGCGCTGGGTTACTAGCCAGAGTTACTGGTCTCCTTCTCTTCAGTCCAGAATTGCTACTAGAGGCACCAGGATATGATCTCTTGAATGATGGTCCTGGTCGATATCCTTTATTAATCTTTTGACTCCACATTGCTTGCATCCTCACGCGATTATCTTCTAATTGTCTTGCCTTATCTACCACTTCATTGTAAGTGGTAAAACCATAATCCAGCAGCTTACAACACATTGTGGGGTCAAATCCAGTAAGGAATAAATCTTTCTTCAACTCTATATTGTCCCGGTATGAACCAGGTACATATTGTAACAATCTGTTGAACTCAGTCTCATACTGGGTTACACTCATACCTCCCTTCTTTAGTTCAAACAGGTCTCGCACCATTCTATTTTGGACACTATGAGGGAAATACTCCTTCCTGAATTCCTCCTTAAATTGTTGCCAATCAATGTTATTTCCAAGTTACCTTGCTCTCGAGTCCCACCATACTCTTGCAGCTAACTTTAGCATGAATGTACCATAAGATAACTTTTGGGATTCAGGGACTCTAAAAGCCTCAAAACTCCGTTCAACTTGGGCTAACCAGTCATCAGCCACATCTGGCCTACCCATCTCCCCCTCAAAATAACAGTTGGCTTTTATAAACTCAGGAAGTTTATTTACCTCTTGAGGTCGCTCTATTCGTTGTTCAACTTCTTGGGGTCTTCTGTTTCCCACATTACCACCAGTCATAAGATGTTGAATCAACATTCCTTGCTGTCTCATCATCGTATGCATACTGGCAAGTATTTGCCCAATAGGCACGTTTTCTTGTGGAGGCGGCGGAGGTAAATCTTGTCTATGTTGTTCTCTTGGTGGTGATGGTGCTCGTGGTGGAGGGTTTTGATTCCCTTCAGTTCCTCCTTGATTACTTCCGTTTCCAGCTTCAGCCATAATCACTTACTAGTTTAACTTATAATCCTGCATTCATATCTATCTATAAGTTATCCCTACTTTTGTTTAGAGAATATTTATAAATAAATAAATGCTTGTAATATGTACTCATATCAAATAGTAATGACAATAGTATTAAAATCAACGTACTTAGAAATCTAACTTTCATTGTATATTTCATTCAACCTTACATCATTACTATTACAACTTCAAAGTAAAAGATACAACTCGATAACTTTCAAATACATACATCAAATTTACAACTCGATTACATCGTTCCTTACATAACTTAGTACAGACTCGATCTTTACAACTGTACAAGACAAAAGGTTACATCAACTGACTACATCAAACTTACTTACAACGTACATCTAACTTGATCCAGAAGCTACAAAATACATCAAAAGTAAAAAAAAAATACATCAAAAGATCCTAAAATACATCAGTTTCCATCAAAATCGCTACTGAATCATATCCAAAATTCTACCTAATTAAACATGTCAGTCATCAAACTAAACATGTCAATCATCCAACTAAACTAATCTTCCTCTGAATCCGTAGCAGCTACATCCTCAAAGGGATCATAATCCATATGACCTCCAACTGAATGGTCCTCATGCTCACTCTCTGATGCAGAGTCTATATATATTATCTCTGGAGTCTCCGGGATCACAATCACCTCCTGTACTTCCTCATCATCCGACTCAACTGGATTACCAGCTCCTACTCCAGCTATCCCGGTGTCTGCAATCACCTGCATGAGCAAAGCATGTAGGTCTACACCAGGTTCATCCTCGTTTTCCTGCTCCTCTTCAGGGTCTTCTTCTGGATCTTCTTCTTCTGGGTCCTCCTCAGGGTCTTCCTCTATATGAACTCCATCTTCTTGGGGTTCAACTGGAGGTGGGTTTTCTGGTGGTGGTCCTGGTATCTCCGGTTCAGGTTCAGGACTAAAGTTCAATGGTATCTCTATACCATCCCCAGCAGGCTCGGGAAACTGTGGAAACCAATCAATGATCCCTGGTGGGTACTGTCTAGGAATGTATGGAATGTCAGCAGGGATGTGTGCAATACTGGCAGGGTATGGTCTCCCATCCTCTAACCTAGCAGGAAAATACCGTAAGGCATCATCAAGGTTATAATTCCCTCCTTCTCTAACCATCTCTGCTCAAAAGCTGCTATAGCGGTGTATCTATTATACTGAGGGCCTAAACTCGTCTCCATCCATGCCCACTCATCCTTCCAGCTATAGCACATCCGATCATGAAACTTATTGATAATCTCATCCACTGTCCTAAATATATTCCAATCAGCTAGTTCCATCAGTAGCCATTGTAATTTAACCCTATAATCAATGGGAGATACTTCTCCATTCCATCCAAATCGTATCCAACTATGAATCAGTTCTCCCCTTCGACCCTGTAAGTATATTTAAACCAATTAATATTTCCTATGTTAAAGATTAAGGTTACTTATGTTATACAATCTTTTATTGCCCACTTAGCATTACCTACTCTCATTATTCTTAAAATGTCTATTTCTTTTAAGGTATGACGCTTCAAAGCGAGTTTACTAAAACTACGCTCTGATACCAACCCAGAACTGTTACGCCCGAAGTCGCAAAGTCGCAACAGTCCGCCGTGTAAACCATTCTATGATAGTAACTGGCCTCACAGTGCCTACCATAGAGATAATCTACACAAGGCGTTGACGACTCCTCGCTTTGAAGTAAACAGTTCGAGTAATAATGATACTATAATTATGATAATTATCACAAAGTTCTATAAAACATAGATAATTATAAATAAGTCCACAGAGCTTCCCAGGAAGTTTTACATAATAACTACAGTTTACTAATTTACAGAATAACTAACAGTCTTCAACCTTTAACTACAAGGTCAGTCTAGTTACACATTTGCGAAATAACTTGATTCTCACACCCCTGGCTTCAAAAAGACTAACCTCTGGATAATTATAGGGCAGCATAGTACTTGAAGTATTCACAAATCAGAACCTGCAAAAGGATCTATAAGGGTATGAGCAACTAAAGCCCAGTAAGTTGAATTGGAGACTCATGAATGCATACACGCACAAACAGAGTTATCAAACAATTACTTTCATGCAATGCAACAATCAAGTGTCATCGCACAACGTAGTCCGGTCCGTTGTGAAATCAGAGAAATTTCATCCGCTCCAATCCGGGTTGAGGAGTTCCATGTGATGCAGCAGCTCACAACCAAACCCAGGCTTGTGCAATGGAGACCTCGCTCCTCCCGCGACTACCTTCGAACCATTGACTCAATCCCCGCCGCAACCTCTTCTCCTGTCACTTAGTTCGACTGAGGATGAAGAAGGGACCGTTTTGCAATCCTGCGCTATCCCTTTCGAAGGGGTCGGTATTTGGTTGGAGAGTCCTATGATCCCCTAACGGGTTGCAATGCATGACATTTTCGGTTATTAGGATCGATTGAGATTAAATGCCGGTTAGGGTGTTCAACAAGTTCATACCAATTCAATCAGTCACAAAGTCACTTACAGTACAAAATTCCAGTACGAATTCAGATACATCAAGCACATGCGCAAACTATTTACAATCACAATCATATACAAGCCTAAGTCTCCGAGTACTACGAAATTAATACTCTATTACAATAAGCAATAACCCAACTTACTTGAATCTGCTCGATCGCTCGATCCTCTAGTTGCGAGCTGATTTGTTTCTGGGTATCCTATAATACAAATAGGTTCCTTTAGTACGTATATTTTATGGATTATTATTCTAACTCATAATATAACTCATTTTCCTCATGTATACCTATAACGTAGTAATGATTCGTTGTGTTCTATTTCGGGGTTCGGTTCCTAAACTAGATTCTAGTTTTAATAACTAAGTCGTAATTAAGCTCGAATCCCAATGTGATATTAATCACATTATGTTTAGGTATTCAAATATTCTATTAGGTCGAATATTTTGGTATTCTAACTATTCGGTACATGCTAATCCTACTTGAGGTATCGGATTTATTCCCGATGTGTAAAAATCTTACATTTTAAGATATTTACTTAAAATTAAATATTATTTCAGATTTCTTATTTTTCTGATTTCAATTATAATATTATCTAATAACCTTATTTTTTTTTAGATTTATTAATTTACATTTTTACATATCACTAATTTATTATATTACTTACCTAATTGCACTAATTAACCATACTTAGTACCTAAAGGCTAGGATTAAGGTTCCACTGCAGAGATTAACTTCCCTAAACCTCTAATTAAGATCCAAATCAGTAATTAACATCCTAATCACTTAATTAACCCTTAATCACCCAATTTTACCATCATTTTAGGGCTAAAAATTAACTTAAAAATTTCGAAAATTAATTTTTAAAAAATGGCTTCATAGCACTGTTATACATCAAATGAGCATCCTACAGAAAAATTTTGAACTCCAAACTACATCCCTAAGCCTATTTATTTTCCGGTTTACTAATGCTCGGTTTTGAACAATTCGTTAGGGACCCTATATTTCCAGATCTAATTAAACTAAACCAATATTTTTCCCTAAATATACATACAATAAAACCTCAGAATAACAAGTTTCATAATTTTCTGGACAAAATAAATAATTTCACAAAATTTTACAAAAATCGGGTGAATAAATGACTAACCGGTCCGAAGCTTTTGGGCCGTCCAAACCCGGTCCAATGTTGTCGGCCGGTCCAGGCGGTGGGTCTACTGTAGGGTGGTGGTGGTGGTGGTTCGTTCCCAGGTGGTGGTGGTTCGTGGTTTTAGTTCACCTTGCTAATCTGCACAGTTTTCTTTTTTTTTTTTCTGGAATTTCTCTCGATTTTTGTTGTGTTTCGATTTTTCTCAGATCACAAACTAGCCAAATGACTTCTGAGAATTTTTTTCCTTATTTATAGACAAATGTGGTAATTAATGTGCATTAATTTGATGGGATTTTTGCCCCATTTCCTTGATTTTAGGCTTTTAGTTTGTCAAATTCTTATTGGTTAATTTTTTTCTTTTCATTCCACGACCTGACCTTGTTGCAGTTATCTTATCCTGATTTTTTCTGATTTTTTTATAATTATTTTGTATTTTTCTTTAATTATTTACTTAGTTTTCGGCCTATTTTAGCAATTACGCGTATTTTTATCTACACGTAAATACATGTAGGGTACACGTAAACATTCCTAAATATTCTTTTGGTCATTCTAAAATTTTTAGTACACATATAATTTATCTCTAATAATTTTTTAGTTATTTCATGACACTTTTCGGTAATTAGCAGTTATTATGCTTAAAATTTGAAAATTTTATAGTCTCCTATTTTACTACTTACTTTCTTAAATTTAAGTTTACAGGGTCATTTTTACTAATATTCCTCTCAATAGTTTCCAATTTGGGTTTGATCGGATCCTTTAACCGATCGCCCTAAACCTTGGGTTCTAAGTTCAATTCTACGGTTACTTGGCTTAGCTTTAGGGCTTACAATTCCACCCCCCTTCAAAAAATTTTTGTCCTCAAAACTTCTGTACATCTAATTTACACTTAATTGACTAAATACAGTAACTTGTAAACTTTTACTAACCTGGAAATCAGAAAAGCCATGGATACTGCTCCATCATCGCAGCTTTTGGTTCCCAAGTCATCTCCAAGTCTGGACCTTCATTCCACTGAATCTTCACGTACTCCATATTTTTGTTTCTTAACTGTTGAAACCCGACTATCCAATATCTTCATGGGTTGTCTCACCAGTTGAAAATTTCTCGTTAACTCCACTAGCTCTATTTCCACTATTGCATTCGGGTTCTTAATGAATCTTCTCAACATTGATACATGGAATACATTATGATAGCCTGATAGACTTGGAGGTAAAGCCACTCGGTACGATACATTGCCAACCTTCTCTAACACTTCAAATGGACCAATGTATCGTGGGCTTAGTTTTCCCTTTGAACCAAACCGTCTAAGTCCTTTGAATGGGCTTATTTTAATGTAAACATGATCACCCATTCCAAATTCTAAAGGTCTTCTCTTCAAATCAGCCCAACTTTTATAACGGTCCTGAGCTTCCTTCATCCGTTGTCGTACAATCTTAATCTTCTCACTCGTTTGATTGATCATGTCTGGTCCAATCATGGCATACTCTTCATGATCCCAATACAGTGGCGATCTGCATTTCCTCCCATATAGTGCTTCATACGGCGCCATTTGTATCGTTGCATGATAACTATTATTGTAAGCAAATTCTATCAACGGTAAATATTTATCCCAATCACCTCCAAAATCCAACACACAAGTTCGTAGCATATCTTCTAAAGTTTGAATCGTTCGCTCAGACTGCCCGTCTGTTTGTGGGTGATAGGCGGTACCAAACTGCAACTTTGTGCCCAAAGCTCTATGTAAGCTCTCCCAGAATTTGGATACAAACCGACTATCTCGGTCAGAAACAATACTCTCAGGAACACCATGTAACCTTATTATTTCTCGGACATACAGTCTAGCCATTTTTTCCATTGAATCACCCGTCCGATAAGGTAAGAAATGTGCACTCTTCGTTAATCTATCCACGACTACCCAAATGGAATCGTATCCAACTTGAGTCCTTGGTAATGCTACTACAAAATCCATGGTAATATGATCCCATTTCCATCGCGGTATTTCTAAAGGTTGCAATAATCCACCTGGTCTTTGGTGTTATGCTTTGATTTGTTGACACGTCATGCACTCAGATACATATTGTGCCACTTCTCTCTTCATCCCATTCCACCAATACATAAGTTTTAGATCTTGGTACATTTTATTTCCTCCCGGGAGCACAGTATAACCTGTAATGTGTGCTTCATCCAAAATTTGCTTCTTTATGTCTGCATCTTGTGGTACACATATTCTTCCTCTAAACCTTATTAGACCTCTATCATCCACCTTAAAGTCAAGGTCCTGTCCGTTACTCACTTTCTCTTTTATCTCTATCAGACCCTTGTCCTCCTCTTGCTTTTGCTTGATTCTCTCTAATAGCGTAAGTTGCAATTCCCAGTTCATTAACTGGCTATTAGGTTCACACCAATCAAACCCAATTTGCATTCTCTCAAATTCATGCACTAATTCATGTTGAGGTGTTAACAATAATGCAACCTGTTCATAATTCTTTCGACTTAATGCATCTGCCACCAAATTGGCCTTTCTAGGGTGGTAATTTATATTCAGATCATAATCCTTAATCAGTTCTAACCACCTTCTTTGCCTTAAATTCAACTCCTTCTGAGTAAAGAAATACTTCAAACTCTTATGGTCAGTGTACATCTCGCACCGTTGTCCATAAAGATAATGTCTCCAAATCTTCAAGGCAAACACTACTGCAGCTAACTCCAAATCATGAGTTGGGTAATTCCTTTCATGTGGCCTCAATTGTCTTGATGCATATGCAACAAACTTTCTATCCTGCATCAATACACAACCTAATCCATTCCGTGAAGCATCACTGTACACATTATAAGGCTTATCCGGATCAGGTAATGTTAATACTGGTGCTGTAACCAGTCGTTTCTTCAACTCCTGAAAACTCATTTCACAATCTTCGCTCCATTCGAACTTTACCTCCTTCTAGGTCAATCGAGTCAACGGTTTGGCAATTTTGGAAAAATCCTTTATGAATCGTCGATAATATCCAGCCATGAACAGAAAACTCCTTATCTCCGTCACTGTGGTTGGTTGCTTCCAGTCCATTACTGCTTTCACTTTATCAGGGTCTACAGAGATTCCTTCACCAGATATAATATGTCCTAGAAAAGCAATCCTATCCAACCAAAAATCACATTTACTTAACTTGGCATACAATTGATTCTCTCTCAACTTCTGCAATGCCAATCGTAAATGTTCTGCATGCTCCTTCTTGGTTTTTGAGTAAATCAAAATATCATCAATAAACACCACAACAAACTTATCCAAATATGGTTGATATATACGATTCATCAAGTCCATAAATACAGCCGGAGCATTTGTTAAGCCAAATGGCATCACTAAAAATTCATAATGACCATATCGAGTTCTAAATGCAGTCTTATGTACATCTTCCGGCTTAACTCTCAATTGATAATATCCTGATTTTAAATCTATTCTAGAAAACACAGTAGCACCTTGGAGTTGATCAAACAAATCATCAATGCGAGGTAACGGATACCTATTCTTAATGGTAACCTTATTTAACTCCCGATAGTCTATACACAATCTCATAGTACCATCCTTCTTTTTCACAAACAATACCGGTGCTCCCCATGGTGAAACACTCGGTCGAATAAACTTCTTATCCAATAGCTCCTGAAGTTGCTTCTTTAGTTCCTGAAGTTCTATGGGTGACATCCGATATGGAGCTTTCGAAATAGGTTCAGTTCCAGGAACTAATTCTACATTGAAATCCAACTCTCTAGGTGGAGCTAACCCTGGTAAATCCTCCGGGAATACATCTGGAAACTCATTCACTATTCGTATGTCTGCTACCTTAGGTATTTCCTTTTCTGCGTCCACAACAAACACCCAACAAAATTTCCAATCACCCTCCTTTACTCTTGTCTCAAATTGTTCATCACATATCTCCATCACTGATAAATTCAACCTATTCCCACCAGCTTTTCCTTGAAATATTGTTTCTCCTTCATTAAGATTGACAATTTTATTCCTACACTCCATAATAGCTTTATTCTTTGACAACCAATCTACTCTTACTATGACATCGTACCCTTGTAAAGGTAATATCACAAGACTTATAGGATACTCCTTCTCTTGAATTTTTATCCTACCATCAGCTACTACTTCTCGTGTTGTTACCTTCTCCCCAGTCGGAGTTCTAACTTTATAAGTTAAATTAACAGTAACCACACTAATCTCTTGTTCATTTACAAATTTCTGACTTGCAAAGGAATGAGATGCACCAGTATCAAACAGCACAAAAGCAGGTTGTCCATTTATCAGCACATGTCCTGGAATGTACTATTACCATGGTTACCAACTACACTAACATTCATAATCTTAAAATGCAAAAATTTCAATTTAATTCACATTTAGAATTATTATCAAAATAAATAGTCTGAGTACATACCAGTTATAAGTCCTTCATCATTTTCTTCTTCCACTCCCATGAGCTCCTCAACATCATCATGGTAGTACTCTTCCATAAAATCCGAAAAATCCTCATTTTCCTCAATTTCCATATCCTCCAAAGCAAAGATACGAGCAGGTGCAATGGTGTTATCAAAACCTTCTGTTCGCTTAGCTCCTTGTACAAATTGTGGACAGTATCTGGAGAAATGGCCCTTTCTACCGCACTTATTACACTTTACCAATTTCATCTTAGGGCATGCCTTCAGCACATGGTTCGGATCTCCACATATAAAACATTTCCCTTTTAGCTGAGTACAATTTCTTGGAAAATGATTTGTACTACACTTCCAGCATTTGACATTACCATCCTTGTCATAAAAACTCACACTCGGTATTGACTGCGCTGGGTTACTAGCCAGAGTTACTGGTCTCCTTCTCTTCAGTCCAGAATTGCTACTAGAGGCACCAGGATATGATCTCTTGAATGATGGTCCTGGTCGATATCCTTTATTAATCTTTTGACTCCACATTGCTTGCATCCTCACGCGATTATCTTCTAATTGTCTTGCCTTATCTACCACTTCATTGTAAGTGGTAAAACCATAATCCAGCAGCTTACAACACATTGTGGGGTCAAATCCAGTAAGGAATAAATCTTTCTTCAACTCTATATTGTCCCGGTATGAACCAGGTACATATTGTAACAATCTGTTGAACTCAGTCTCATACTGGGTTACACTCATACCTCCCTTCTTTAGTTCAAACAGGTCTCGCACCATTCTATTTTGGACACTATGAGGGAAATACTCCTTCCTGAATTCCTCCTTAAATTGTTGCCAATCAATGTTATTTCCAAGTTACCTTGCTCTCGAGTCCCACCATACTCTTGCAGCTAACTTTAGCATGAATGTACCATAAGATAACTTTTGGGATTCAGGGACTCTAAAAGCCTCAAAACTCCGTTCAACTTGGGCTAACCAGTCATCAGCCACATCTGGCCTACCCATCTCCCCCTCAAAATAACAGTTGGCTTTTATAAACTCAGGAAGTTTATTTACCTCTTGAGGTCGCTCTATTCGTTGTTCAACTTCTTGGGGTCTTCTGTTTCCCACATTACCACCAGTCATAAGATGTTGAATCAACATTCCTTGCTGTCTCATCATCGTATGCATACTGGCAAGTATTTGCCCAATAGGCACGTTTTCTTGTGGAGGCGGCGGAGGTAAATCTTGTCTATGTTGTTCTCTTGGTGGTGATGGTGCTCGTGGTGGAGGGTTTTGATTCCCTTCAGTTCCTCCTTGATTACTTCCGTTTCCAGCTTCAGCCATAATCACTTACTAGTTTAACTTATAATCCTGCATTCATATCTATCTATAAGTTATCCCTACTTTTGTTTAGAGAATATTTATAAATAAATAAATGCTTGTAATATGTACTCATATCAAATAGTAATGACAATAGTATTAAAATCAACGTACTTAGAAATCTAACTTTCATTGTATATTTCATTCAACCTTACATCATTACTATTACAACTTCAAAGTAAAAGATACAACTCGATAACTTTCAAATACATACATCAAATTTACAACTCGATTACATCGTTCCTTACATAACTTAGTACAGACTCGATCTTTACAACTGTACAAGACAAAAGGTTACATCAACTGACTACATCAAACTTACTTACAACGTACATCTAACTTGATCCAGAAGCTACAAAATACATCAAAAGTAAAAAAAAAATACATCAAAAGTCAAAATACATCAAAAGATCCTAAAATACATCAGTTTCCATCAAAATCGCTACTGAATCATATCCAAAATTCTACCTAATTAAACATGTCAGTCATCAAACTAAACATGTCAATCATCCAACTAAACTAATCTTCCTCTGAATCCGTAGCAGCTACATCCTCAAAGGGATCATAATCCATATGACCTCCAACTGAATGGTCCTCATGCTCACTCTCTGATGCAGAGTCTATATATATTATCTCTGGAGTCTCCGGGATCACAATCACCTCCTGTACTTCCTCATCATCCGACTCAACTGGATTACCAGCTCCTACTCCAGCTATCCCGGTGTCTGCAATCACCTACATGAGCAAAGCATGTAGGTCTACACCAGGTTCATCCTCGTTTTCCTGCTCCTCTTCAGGGTCTTCTTCTGGATCTTCTTCTTCTGGGTCCTCCTCAGGGTCTTCCTCTATATGAACTCCATCTTCTTGGGGTTCAACTGGAGGTGGGTTTTCTGGTGGTGGTCCTGGTATCTCCGGTTCAGGTTCAGGACTAAAGTTCAATGGTATCTCTATACCATCCCCAGCAGGCTCGGGAAACTGTGGAAACCAATCAATGATCCCTGGTGGGTACTGTCTAGGAATGTATGGAATGTCAGCAGGGATGTGTGCAATACTGGCAGGGTATGGTCTCCCATCCTCTAACCTAGCAGGAAAATACCGTAAGGGCATCATCAAGGTTATAATTCCCTCCTTCTCTAACCATCTCTGCTCAAAAGCTGCTATAGCGGTGTATCTATTATACTGAGGGCCTAAACTCGTCTCCATCCATGCCCACTCATCCTTCCAGCTATAGCACATCCGATCATGAAACTTATTGATAATCTCATCCACTGTCCTAAATATATTCCAATCAGCTAGTTCCATCAGTAGCCATTGTAATTTAACCCTATAATCAATGGGAGATACTTCTCCATTCCATCCAAATCGTATCCAACTATGAATCAGTTCTCCCCTTCGACCCTGTAAGTATATTTAAACCAATTAATATTTCCTATGTTAAAGATTAAGGTTACTTATGTTATACAATCTTTTATTGCCCACTTAGCATTACCTACTCTCATTATTCTTAAAATGTCTATTTCTTTTAAGGTATGACGCTTCAAAGCGAGTTTACTAAAACTACGCTCTGATACCAACCGAGAACTGTTACGCCCCGAAGTCGCAAAGTCGCAACAGTCCCGCCGTGTAAACCATTCTATGATAGTAACTGGCCTCACAGTGCCTACCATAGAGATAATCTACACAAGGCGTTGACGACTCCTCGCTTTGAAGTAAACAGTTCGAGTAATAATGATACTATAATTATGATAATTATCACAAAGTTCTATAAAACATAGATAATTATAAATAAGTCCACAGAGCTTCCCAGGAAGTTTTACATAATAACTACAGTTTACTAATTTACAGAATAACTAACAGTCTTCAACCTTTAACTACAAGGTCAGTCTAGTTACACATTTGCGAAATAACTTGATTCTCACACCCCTGGCTTCAAAAAGACTAACCTCTGGATAATTATAGGGCAGCATAGTACTTGAAGTATTCACAAATCAGAACCTGCAAAAGGATCTATAAGGGTATGAGCAACTAAAGCCCAGTAAGTTGAATTGGAGACTCATGAATGCATACACGCACAAACAGAGTTATCAAACAATTACTTTCATGCAATGCAACAATCAAGTGTCATCGCACAACGTAGTCCGGTCCGTTGTGAAATCAGAGAAATTTCATCCGCTCCAATCCGGGTTGAGGAGTTCCATGTGATGCAGCAGCTCACAACCAAACCCAGGCTTGTGCAATGGAGACCTCGCTCCTCCCGCGACTACCTTCGAACCATTGACTCAATCCCCGCCGCAACCTCTTCTCCTGTCACTTAGTTCGACTGAGGATGAAGAAGGGACCGTTTTGCAATCCTGCGCTATCCCTTTCGAAGGGGTCGGTATTTGGTTGGAGAGTCCTATGATCCCCTAACGGGTTGCAATGCATGACATTTTCGGTTATTAGGATCGATTGAGATTAAATGCCGGTTAGGGTGTTCAACAAGTTCATACCAATTCAATCAGTCACAAAGTCACTTACAGTACAAAATTCCAGTACGAATTCAGATACATCAAGCACATGCGCAAACTATTTACAATCACAATCATATACAAGCCTAAGTCTCCGAGTACTACGAAATTAATACTCTATTACAATAAGCAATAACCCAACTTACTTGAATCTGCTCGATCGCTCGATCCTCTAGTTGCGAGCTGATTTGTTTCTGGGTATCCTATAATACAAATAGGTTCCTTTAGTACGTATATTTTATGGATTATTATTCTAACTCATAATATAACTCATTTTCCTCATGTATACCTATAACGTAGTAATGATTCGTTGTGTTCTATTTCGGGGTTCGGTTCCTAAACTAGATTCTAGTTTTAATAACTAAGTCGTAATTAAGCTCGAATCCAATGTGATATTAATCACATTATGTTTAGGTATTCAAATATTCTATTAGGTCGAATATTTTGGTATTCTAACTATTCGGTACATGCTAATCCTACTTGAGGTATCGGATTTATTCCCGATGTGTAAAAATCTTACATTTTAAGATATTTACTTAAAATTAAATATTATTTCAGATTTCTTATTTTTCTGATTTCAATTATAATATTATCTAATAACCTTATTTTTTTTTAGATTTATTAATTTACATTTTTACATATCACTAATTTATTATATTACTTACCTAATTGCACTAATTAACCATACTTAGTACCTAAAGGCTAGGATTAAGGTTCCACTGCAGAGATTAACTTCCCTAAACCTCTAATTAAGATCCAAATCAGTAATTAACATCCTAATCACTTAATTAACCCTTAATCACCCAATTTTACCATCATTTTAGGGCTAAAAATTAACTTAAAAATTTCGAAAATTAATTTTTTAAAAATGGCTTCATAGCACTGTTATACATCAAATGAGCATCCTACAGAAAAATTTTGAACTCCAAACTACATCCCTAAGCCTATTTATTTTCCGGTTTACTAATGCTCGGTTTTGAACAATTCGTTAGGGACCCTATATTTCCAGATCTAATTAAACTAAACCAATATTTTTCCCTAAATATACATACAATAAAACCTCAGAATAACAAGTTTCATAATTTTCTGGACAAAATAAATAATTTCACAAAATTTTACAAAAATCGGGTGAATAAATGACTAACCGGTCCGAAGCTTTTGGGCCGTCCAAACCCGGTCCAATGTTGTCGGCCGGTCCAGGCGGTGGGTCTACTGTAGGGTGGTGGTGGTGGTGGTTCGTTCCCAGGTGGTGGTGGTTCGTGGTTTTAGTTCACCTTGCTAATCTGCACAGTTTTCTTTTTTTTTTTTCTGGAATTTCTCTCGATTTTTGTTGTGTTTCGATTTTTCTCAGATCACAAACTAGCCAAATGACTTCTGAGAATTTTTTTCCTTATTTATAGACAAATGTGGTAATTAATGTGCATTAATTTGATGGGATTTTTGCCCCATTTCCTTGATTTTAGGCTTTTAGTTTGTCAAATTCTTATTGGTTAATTTTTTTCTTTTCATTCCACGACCTGACCTTGTTGCAGTTATCTTATCCTGATTTTTTCTGATTTTTTTATAATTATTTTATATTTTTCTTTAATTATTTACTTAGTTTTCGGCCTATTTTAGCAATTACGAGTATTTTTATCTACACGTAAATACATGTAGGGTACACGTAAACATTCCTAAATATTCTTTTGGTCATTCTAAAATTTTTAGTACACATATAATTTATCTCTAATAATTTTTTAGTTATTTCATGACACTTTTCGGTAATTAGCAGTTATTATGCTTAAAATTTGAAAATTTTATAGTCTCCTATTTTACTACTTACTTTCTTAAATTTAAGTTTACAGGGTCATTTTTACTAATATTCCTCTCAATAGTTTCCAATTTGGGTTTGATCGGATCCTTTAACCGATCGCCCTAAACCTTGGGTTCTAAGTTCAATCCTACGGTTACTTGGCTTGGCTTTAGGGCTTACATCATATGTTAGGATTTAGTTATTTAATTAGTATATAAGTATATACCCTATGTAAATAACACGTGAAATATATAACTTTACTCATATAATTAAGTTTCTAACATATCTTTGATTTTTAAGATATGTTCTCTTAATTAATATTTTGATTTCAACGAAATATATTTATAATTACGTAATTTAAAGATAATTTACGAGTATAATTATTATTTATACCGAATATACTCATAAAATTACGTGTATATTTATATAGTAAATTATATTATATTATCTCATTTATTGCTCAATTAACTTATCTCTATGTTCTCACCGCAATCTAAACTCAATTTTAAGAGTTTCAAGCATTTTAGTGCTGTATTAATATTCCTAATTCTAAGAGAAAAATTAGGATTTTTGGTCATTGTTCTTAAAAGCTAACTTCATTGTATTACCTCAATTAACTTTTTTATCTTAGTCGTAAAGTTTGGGCTTAATTGAATAAGTTTTCCTAAAAATCCTAAATTTAGGCTCGGTTGTCCTAAACTCAATTTTGAAAGCTTACATTACCAAAATGATCTTTGTGGGATAGATAGCGTATGCCAGTAAGAGATTCACCCTACCAAAATCCTCCTGCCAAGGAGATCCTATGATGTCATCGCAAGATACGTTCTCACATGCTCATCTTCGGTTGACATAAGCCCCCATGAGAACCCCAAGAGCCATTATCTACTCGGGAAAAGAAGGGATGTTAGGCTCCAGTAAGCATCATTGTAAGATAAGAACATAAGCGAAATCACAAATAAGTGTAAGGCAACGGCACATGGGAAAGCAAGCGGGTCCTTAAGGAGCAATCAACTAGCACCAAATCAAAGACACAAAGCGCAACTACTCTTGCAATTCAACAAGAAAAAACATGGGATCAAGCTTAACAAAAAGCCTTCCCTAATAAAAAGACTTAGTAAAAAAACAGATAGAATTCGAACATATAAATACAGTATGAAAGCAAGAAACTACGATCGAGAAATATGCAAGCATGAATCCCAAGAACGTTAATAAAGCTTCATTCAAAAGGTTCAGTAGATTATATACGTAAATGTCGGCATCCCGACTACTAGCTAAAAGAAAAAGACAAGAAGTTTACAAAACGGATGCACATCGCCTGAAATAACTATGAAAAATAAACAAAAAATATGAGGATGCTCCTGAACATCCTCAACTTACTATTGCTATGCTCTTACTATCGTTCTGACCCTTAATCGACTTTGCCACCACTACCCACCTACCTGAGGTCCACATTAGATCTACTACTATAAGTTCCTGACGAGTCACCAACGATTCGCCACTCACCCCACTCTTAGCAGTAAGTTCGAGTTCATCTAACCAATGCAAGAAAGATAAGTTCGCATCTGGCATATTTTGCAAAACTTGCTTCCTTACCTCCTTTACCATTACATAACCAACCTTGGTGATAGCCTTCTTGATTAGGAGATTCTCTAAGGTCACGATGAGGATATCATGTTGACATTGTTAGATAACCCCGCACCTCGTAAGAGCTCCACTTCCCTCACGCCAAAGTTAGCTTGTACTTTCTCCAATTCCTTATGCTTAACCCTTAGCTTGGTAACTAACCTACCCTCCATGGCCTTACTAGACTCCTTAAACTTCTTCAGCTTATCATTTAGTCGATTCGCCTGATCAAGTAGCTCCCTGTGCTAGGGCTGTTAGTCTTTGAGTGTAGCAGCTAAGTTACTGCAGGCTTTTTCCTTCTCCTCCAGCGCCTTCTGGAGCATCTCCACCTCGACCCTCATCTACTTTCTCTTCGACAAAAGAACTAACCGATTGTAAGCTAGAATGAAGTCTAGTAAGTTGTATAGCTGCAAAGATAATCGATAATTAGTGATCGCATTGAAAGCAAGAGATTCAACAAAAGTACACAAGTAGCTTACCTTGTTGCACCTCCTCAACATTACTATTGAGCTCTAATTCATTGCGATCTACAACAAGCTACCCAAACCGTGCTTGTAGCTACTCAACCCTTTGAGGGGGTCGATTTGCGGGTTGCTTAGGAGGTGCTCACCTCCTTCGACGAACCAAATGTTCGACAATCTTGTCATCAGTAATCTTAATAGCCATTAAGGCGGCTGTCTCAAGCATTCGATTTGAGTTTGCTTAATCCATGTTTACTAGAGCACCTGCCACCATAAGGTTCAACTCAACCATAACATCACCAACTAGTGCTCTTGGAATGCCCCCCTCCCCTCGGTAGATGCCTTCGAGGTGACTAACGCATTACCTAAAGGCACTCCCGTCAGTACATTACTTCTTACTTACTGGACAACTTCTTGAAGGGTCTATTGCCATCCCCTCTTTCTTCTTAGACTTTTTTTAAGGCTGACGCGAGGTCTCCCCTTCCCCTTCCCTCTCAGGCTATCTCCTCTTCTCAAGCCTCGCAATGTTCTCCAACTGCGTGTTCTATATAGTTAACATCTTCATTATCATCTTGTTAGATGCTAACTCTATAGTTGCAAAACACCAAGTGAACTAACTAGAAAAATAAAAAAAATAAGACAAAAAACTTATAACGTTGAAGACAAGCGACCTGATGTCCTTACTCCAATGGTAAGTTGATAGGGCGCAGTAAACAACCAACCCCAACCTACCCCCCTCCATCCGAATAGAACAAGTACCTATCTCCACTGCAAACAACAATGCTCTACTCTTATAGTTTTCATAAATCAAAAGAGGTCTAAGTTTCTTCTAACCCACCAAATTTAAGAGCTCGATACTAGCCATTGAGTCCTTCTCTCCTAAGTCTTTCAATGTTGCAATGTTAATTGAGCATCTCTACTCAGTCAAGAAATTGAGGGGCTCCGAAGCACAAATATAGTAAAAGAATTCCTTCTGCCCCTCCATCTTATTTGGAGGCTCATCTATGATACTTAGCCTCGTACCTCGAGTAGCAATGTAAATCCACCCATTGCCAAACCTCCTCGTAAAAAGAATCACTTGAAAAGCTGCAAAATTGACCACCATAACTGCCAAATGCATAGCACCTCAAAAGCAAGCAGTTGAAACTATGCATTCACATTCAGACTACCGGGCGCAACCTTAAAATACTAGAAGAACTCAACGAAGGATTCAGAAAAAGGAAGCTACAGGCTAAACTTGAACAACTTCACATACATTATAAAAGATTAGGCATCCCCTATGTTGTATGCTTGCTGCCCCTTTCGTAGCTCCTCAACTCGTTACCTAAGCACAACTTCTACTACCCAACGAACTGACCTCAACTTCTTCTCACTCACTATATACGGAACACGAGCATAAGCATGCTCATTTGCATACGTTGTTTACAACAACTGCCTAATCTCAACCTCCTTGCCATCCGATGGGTACGTGTCGCGTTGGCACCTCACGTATACTCCATCCTCTCCTCCTAAGAGAGAATTATCGCCTCATCCTTTACAATCACCACCGTTGTTGCTTCAAGAGAAGTAAGGCTACCACCTCCTATTTAGGATGAGCTCTCGCAGCCTTCATCCACTTCTCTTGATATAGAAGGACAGGATGACTCACCCTGACCATCGTTTGTGCTTTGACAGACCATCACAAGAAGTTGGAAACAAACAAGTAAGGAGTATTTGGCTTACACAATAAAATTTTGGCAGAGTTTCCCCTAAGTGAACAAGATAAGTGGAAAGTGAAGGCCCAGGCACCTCTTTATATAAACAGGTAAGAAGGAAAACGGTTTCTTCACTCTCGGAGCATAAACCTACGATAGGACATGTGTTAAGCTTTAGCCGTCCACGTGCCCCACTCCTTCAACCAAGGGCCCTGATTAATCTCTACACGTGGATTCATATGTAGCCTGACAATGAGTCACTTCACATGCACAACTGTTCTTCATACGACCATCAATGCATACTACATTTCCTAATGATAGCCATCGTAACACATCGAGTAATGTAACGGTCATGTCAATGAACCGGTGCCTCGAAGTATGGAAAATCAGTTTACCATGGTCCAAGCAGCAGAACTAGTCCTCTAGTTATAGAATAGGCCTTGGTCCACTCATATCGCTTGGATTACTCTCCTCCCACCTCATGCGCTAATGAGAATGGGGAGACAATTGTTTATGCTCAATTCTCGCTTAAACCAAGACCCAACAGGTGAAGCCCATCACAAGACATGCCTAGTAGGCACCCAAGCAAGTAGCGGCCCCTATGGTGCATCACAACCCTCTCGTAAGTACGCAAGCTCATGCCATTGAAGAATGCCAACCAAGGGCAAGCCAATTCCTTAAGTCACAATATGTGTGGCGAGCCAAGTAAATAATACCTAACAAATTAGTCCCCAATGAATAAGTTGTCGCTTGCCGACCATCTAAGGTAAGCCCAGAGCTTAACTCAATCCATTGAGCATCGACTAACCCCTTAATTAGCGCTTCAACCCAGCTTTTGTATTTATTGGCTATAGCCTACTGCAACTCATTAATGAGCAACTAACATTTGTAGAATGGTTATCATGCCAAATACCTTTGCCCCTACCAGATCACTGAGTTGCAAATTTGATGACTTGGTCAGCCATAGCGTGTCACCTATAGTGAAGCTTTACCACCCGTCGCAAAGTGCTCAATTTGTTGACGACCAATACAAACAAATCCTCACTTGCCATGTATTGAGGTAAATCACATAAAAGTTACCAAACGCCAACAAGTAAAGAGATCTGATCTTTCTCTCAGGATTCCTTTTCTCTCTCTTACTCTCATACTTCTCCCTCTCCCTAAAGAATAAAAGTGGACAACCTACACACACAACAAGCGAGCATAGTCCTTTAGGTCTCCAATTCTTGCCTCCCCTTTTCTTGGTCCTTCTTACTAACTTAAGTATTGGAGGGCCCATGGTCTTACCTATAAGAGGCTTTTTGCAAGTGTCAAGGAGCAAGAAGTGAAACCCAGTCTAATCTGACCCTATACATATTAATTAGTCTCTACTAGATCAATAACACTAATATCATAAGTGCATTAAAAGCAACCTCTTGCTATTGTACATTAATGCATTGATAAAAGTAAATTCGCTATAATACCATCAATCATTATTAATATTAGGGGAAAAAATAGAGAAAGAAAAAAATAATGTAATACGATAATCCTAGACGATTTTTATGTTAGCAATTATGAGAGCAAATGATGCAAGACAATAGAAGCAAAAATTATAAAAGAATAAAAATTAGGGACAAATATGGAAATCAATGAGAAAAAAAATAATCTAAATATTTCTTTTTATGAAAGAATAACAAAACTTAAAAAGATATATCCAGTAGCCTCACGCTATAAGATTAGGAATGGCCATACACTACACGATGAGATAAAGGATGGCTTCACAACATCGATGAGAAAAAAAATGGTCTCACATCATCAATAAAGAAGAAAGGTATTACACCAATCTTGAGAAAATAACTCCTTTAGTTAATATTAAGTCACTCTTCTTTAATTAATTACAAGTTTTGCTCATTTATAAGCATAACAAGACCTAACATTTAGAAAACTAAATCTTAATAAATTTAGAAAATAAAAGATTTTATATCTTGAACAAAATATGCCTATCTAACTAAATCTTAGAAATAAAAAACTAAATTTATTTATATAAAAGATAGTAAAAATCATATGTGGAACCTTTTTTTTTTTTTTGAAAATCTTCTTATCCGTATCAGCATAGCAACAAAATCAGTATATTGAATTAATGTATTTTGAAACAAGAACGACTCATGCACATGTATAAACCTTACCATGTATAAACCTTACCATAAATCTTTTACAAACCTTAGTAGAAATATATCCAATTAGATAAAATAACAAACAAACTAGAGTTCTTGATGAAATGCCACAAGGTCAATAATTAACCACTGACTAACTACAATCAACAAACTTCCATGCCAGTTGACTATTCAATCAGTAGACATGCCTACCCGTTCAAACCTTAGCTCTAATTAGCTATGTCATAATCTAAATGGCTCAAAGTTTTGAATTTTAACATAAGTAGCATTTGATTATGTAATTTTTATGATACTTAACTAGATAAAAGATTTTATCTCATGTTTGAGTGGTAATTTTGCTTGATGACTAAACAAAAATTAAGTTAACGAACTAGATAAAAGGCTTAGATTTTGTTCTATTTATACCATGGTATAAAAATAAATTTACTAAATAAAAATAAAAAATATTTTACATTCTAAAAAATGTCTATTTATAATATAATATTGAGTTAATTAATATTATTTTTATTAAATATTACAAAAAATTATTTATTTTATAATATAAATCATTAATTTTTTAATATAAATTTTATATTTAATATTATCCAAACCAAATATGATATAATAAATTTATATTATTCAGTCCAATTCTCTTTATATAATTCATTCCCTATATCTAAATGCTACTTTAGACTTTAAATTTTATAACCTCCAACATGTACGAGAATATCGGTGTCTCATATCCCTAATCAAACATTTGCTTTCGTTCCATCGACTCTGTTCCATTTCAGTTCCAATTATTTGGACAAAAAATGTGCCCCAACCTCATATTTCTATGTTGGCTTATGATGGTGATTTTTGGGATTCATATGGCCAATTTCAGACACTTACAATCAGCATAGGTGGATTGAATAGTAATACTAGTAAACCTATCAAACTCCGTCAATACGATTGTGAGTCAGAAAATTCTAATATGCAACCTATCAGCTAACTCATAAAGTTTTTATTTTCTACTGCCCAATGGATCTTCAAATTTTTATTAATTAATTAATTAGCAAGTTGAGTGTAGACATCGAATCTCCGTGTTAGATTTTAAGTTTGATTCGATTATAATTAAGTTCTAAGTTCATCTCAAATTACTCATGTTACTTATTATGTATAGCTGGAGCTTTCATTTATTTGGTTTGATAAGCTTGGTGAGCATAATCAAATTTTGGTATGTATAGAAATTAAATTGATTTTTAGTTTTAATATAAACTTTATTAAAAGAAACATAAATTTTTATATAATCCAACCAAGCTTAAACTTGTTAGGTAGTATTTTAAGTTGAGATCAAACTTAAAAAAAAAATAAAAAATTAAAATCAGGAGAGTTTGAAGGTGTGATTTTTAAGAAACTTGAGCTGAGCTGTGAGATTCAATATAATTAGTTGACATCCTAAAAGCTAACTACACTCCATCATAACAGAATATCTTACTAAAAAGGTAGAATTAAGAGTGAAAAGTTCTTCTACAGGAACTGTCGGCTAACACATGCAAGTCATCATTTTCTATAATTCATTGATATGCTTAATAAATTTTTTAAATCTTAGATAGTTTTATGAAATTGCTTGGAAGGATCTAGACACAGCATCATTATCTTATTACACGGAATGATGAGAACAATGATAGGGATAAATCATAAATGCGGCCTTTTTTTATTTGTCAACGTACATGGATTGGGACGTGAAGGAGCACACGTTGGACTTTTCTAGAGAGCTCACCGACAAGGGTGAGTTCTGTGTTCGTGAGATGATTCTCTTTTCTTGTTAAAGATGATAATAAGTCAGGATCGCGACAATTATTATTAAATTAGTGAAAGCAAACCCATATAACAGTAGTATCAACTATACTGAAATAATAACAGGCTAGCAAAAGATAAACTCCGGGACAATATGTGTGTCCTTATTCATATATATATATATATATATATATATATGCATATATAAAATTATAGCAAGCCATCAAGAGTACAATGAGATGTTGAAAATAAGAAACGCACTTAGGAGAGTAGAATAGCTTGTATATACGAAGTTTGAAAGAAAAAACTTTGTATCATTTAGCGGAAATAAATGCGCAAACAATAATACCTTTCCGCAGTGACATGATCGAATTCGCTCATTCAATTGTAATTGTGCATCATACCAACTGTAATTAAACAACAGCCAATTCACTCTTATGATGCATAATATCCTTAAAATTCAATCGGTTTTATCCTTTTGTTTCATGCTCTTTTATCAAAATGACTAAAATTCAAGAAAATTACGTAAATGCCAGAGCTTCTATTGAAATGATCCTGTGCATGCTGTATGAGTTTCATCATTTGCACACATATATCACCTCGAAGTATTGATATGAAAATGATAGTTAGTGAAACAACTAGGAGAGAACGATAGAAAGGAAGAATAAGCAATTTTTTAATCTAGAGTGCATAAGTGACAAGTCAAAGAGCATAGGGAACTTTAGGCATTGATATTGTAAATCGTAACTTGAATGAGTGAGATCAATTTTTTACCTGAACTACTTGTTTGATATTAGAGTATAGAGTTCTCACAATGGAATATTGTTAGTTTTTCTTGATCTCTCTAAAAATGGTCTCTCCAAAAAAAAGATTACAAATGAAGAGGAATGGTTAAGTATTTAGAAATTCTTAGCTTAATGATACCCACCAAGCCATGAGATGGAGTTTACTCACATCATAGTTATCCTAAATGAGCTTGCTAAAGAGTTCAGGGCTAGTAGCCTTTCTTATGAGTCTATTTGGAAAAGGTTAAAGATGGATTGACCAGTTTAACGATCCTTATGCTAAGTCATCCAAGCTAATTGTCCCTAAGTCATCCTAAATATAGGTTGATTATTAGGCCTTATATTATTAGTTCAAAGAGTTAAGTTTATATAAATAGTAGGTTTAGCCCAATATTTAATGTAGCTAATGTAGCCCTCTATAAATCATAAACCACAAAAGTACGAAAATCTTTTCTTTCTATTAATTGTTTGAAGATTCAGCAATATAAATCAAATAGAAAATCTACTTGTATTGATAGGCCTATGTATAAGTATTGTGCATATGTGTGTTTATGCAATAGTTATGTACTAGTTTCATGATTCATCCTTTTGAGGTTTTGTAATTTTAGGTAATGATGTTATTCCTCCTTATGAGACATGGTATGATATGTATGATGAGGATTGTTATGATGTATCATAAGCGATTGCACTACTAGATATTCTAAAATGTGATAACTAATATAGAGGATAGTCATCCAAATTTAGTTTTATTCATCAAAAGGGATTTTTTTTTTATTTGTTTTGAGGACTTAAGAGTCTACACTGTAGTTGAGCTACATAATTGGAGTTATTAATCTTGAGAGTATTTGAAAATTTTATATAATTGTAATTTAACATATATTATAAGTTTCGATGGTATGCGTAGGAGTTAAGTTAAACGCTAAAGCTTACCAAGTGTACAAATTGGTCCTTCTTAGTAGAGAAAAAGAGGGAATGTAGAAGCGAGCTAGAACCTAAAGGCCAAACTAAGGTAGTGACTTACCTAAACATATGCAAATAGGTTTTGGTTTGCAGATTGATTCGTTTAATCTACTTTTTAAACAAGTTTGGACCGATAATTTTTTAGCTTATTTAAAGAGCGGGCCAAATGAACCTAGTTTACTTAACCTGCAAGTCAAAGTGAGTTGATTTGAATTAACTCATTTAACATATTTACACTTAACCTGTAGGTTAACTCGTTTAACCTACTTTTTAAGCAAGTTAAACTAAGATTTTTTTTTTCCCATGATCAAAGTGAACCGAGCTGGACTGGCCCATTTAACCTATTTGGATACCTCTAAACTCACTATGGCATGCAATTAAACTCATCTCAGCCACTCAATATGACTCAAATAGTGGGAATGAGGTTACTCATTATTAGTCCTTACCAAATGGAACTAGATAAGAGTACAAAAAAACTTGAAGCAAGCTTACAAGGATTCAGAGAAAGAATATTCACGATTAAAGAAGATGATGATGATCATGGTTTGTAGTCACAAAATATGCCCTTATACACTTACTAATTAAGGCATCCTTAAAGAGAGAAGACTAAAGGGGGTATAACCAAAATATAAAATGTACATGTACAATCTTAGGTACAAAAGGAATAACGAGAAAAGATGCTACATTAGAGAATGTCCATATCAACTTGTTAAAACATGTGTCATGTTGGTGTTGGCGAAGCACCTGGCAAAAGAAGATAATAAGTACAGTCTCTACTTTTCAAGCTAAATAGGGGTGGGTCCTTAATCAAGTCAATAAAGGCATTGAATAGCTTGGATATAGGATGAGAAAGAGAAAGGCAACATGCTCTAAGCTATTTTGGGCCTCTAAGCCAATTAGGAAGAGTTCTAGGTATAGGCTTGCAATTTATATGAGAGAGAAGCAACTTAGCGAATGGTGTAAGGAGAAACTTTAAGCATAGGTCGGTTTATCTTCAGTCATTTGACCATTAAGGACTCAAGTGATCAAGCCTTGGAGTCCTCGGAATCGACCTCACGTGATTGGTTCGAAACTTAGAAATGATTGCCTTGAGGTGAATTAAATCAACAAAGAGGTCAACAATAATGGGAAAGAGGTCAAGCTGTCAGTAAAGTAGGTTAGATTCCATCCTTCTGAGAAACTTGATTTCGACGATCCACCATCTCAGCCTACTTAGCTACACAATAGACGTGGGCGTTCACTTCTTTTTTGTGCCGTAAAGACCTTTACACGACATAGGCGTTAGTAAATATGTTTTGTTTATTGTTTTTGTTTTCTCTTTTTTTTGTCATTATATTGATGTTATCATTGACTCGTTACAAATTTTCTATTTATATTGATTATTTGAAATACAATTTACTTTCCATTAGATATTGTAGTTTAATGCATTATTTATTTATCCTAGTATTACAATTTGCAATTATTTTTTATTGTATCTACCACGTATGGTCATTGGATGATCATCTTGTGCGCTTATTTCTTCCTCACTTACTATCTTTTTTTAAACGTTCCACCAATTATGAAAGAACATTACTTGATCATTTTAGAATGGAGGAAATTACTACATTTAATAATAATTAATTTTAATCACAAATTAAATTATGTATGGAATCTAAACTGAAGGTGCATGGTACATTTAATACATGCGCCTTTAGTTCAAACTAGGATACTGAAGGCACATATATTAGATGTACCTTCAATATAAATTTACATTAAAGGCGCATCTAATACATGCGCCTTCAGTTCAAATTTTAACTTGATAGGCTATCGAAGGTACATGTATTGGACGTACCTTTAAGTATGCACCTTCACAATACCATATTCGTATTTTTTTCTAAAGCGAACCATTTTGTATAATATTTTTTTGGAAAAGAGGCCGTATTCATATAAAACTTGGAATTTAAAGCTACGCATAAGTCTTAGGGATAATTAACAAAAGCATACTAACACTTGAAACTTTTTTTTCCCTTGGACATTGCATAACTATATTTTGGTTTTCATATATATCACATATCTAAATTTTCATTTGTTCTGATGATACTAGTTAAGCATACAAATTAGCACCTAGCTAAAATGCATTCCGAGTGAAAAAGAAAATAAAAGAAAAGAGAAAGGAAGAAAAACAAATCGAAAATTTCTCTCTTTCATTTCTTTAATAGTAATATTTTTTATTTTTTTTATTTTTTATTTTTGCCAATCAAAAATCAAAATACAAATATATAAAGGGTGAAAAAATGAAAATATAGACACATCTTCTATAGTTAATCCATATTTTCTTTTGTGAAGCATAAATGTTAACAATGTATCAGCCACAAACCGAGGTTTGTGGCCCTTGGCACCCGCAGGACCTGACGAAACGTCCCATCCCGGGTCCGGAGAAATATATTCCATCGTTAGGAGTTGCAATTCAAATGCTAGTTTGCTTTCGCCAATAATAACAACCGAATAATGTAATGCATTATGCTACATTCAAATTGAAAAATAACATGTATTTGTCGTTTCTCGAAGGTCTATATTGCCTCCAAGTGGAAAAACATAGTAAACCGGGCTAACATTGGACTTTGCTCCGGTTGATGAAACTCCACGGCGTTGTAAGTATAATATACAAACGATCGAGCAACCGATGCGATAAATTATTTTCGGACTCCCGAGATTCGAAATACTTGTTAATAGATTTTAAGATTAATTAATTTAAAGAAAATATTATACAAGCAAATATAAAAAAAATATATTTAAATTATTGATAGATGCATCAAGATTACTGATAAACATTTTCTTTTCTTTCTTTCTTTTTTTTTTGGTTTTCCAACTATTCCATTATAAAAGTTGGGAGAAGGGAAAACAAACCTGTTCCACAAACCTCAAATTTTGCCTTATTTATTTATTTATTTATATGCATCAATGAACAAACAGAGACATCCTAGAATTGCTACATATTTTATATAAAATAATGCTTTTTATAGAACCGAGAGTGTTTTGTCAACTGCTTCTGACTCGGTCTATCTGCAAACTTTGTTTATTTATAAACTTGTTTTCAACCTTGTAATCGGAAACAACAAAGTTAGCTGGTTTCATATTATTGTATTCGAAACTTGTGTTACGACAAGTAAACATTTTAAACTTGTTACTAAAAAAAAAAAAAAAAAAAAGACCACTTTTCTTTTAACTTGAAAACCAGTAACAGTTAGATACACTCGAACAAATTTCTTGGACCATGTCCTTCAAAATAATTTTGAAGAGATCTCAAGTAAACATATATCTATACTGTAGTAATTTAGGATAGAAACAATTTCCGAAAGCCAAGACAGATCATTAAAGAAACATACTAACATTTTCACTTTAAATGTCATATTCCGATTTTCAATCGCATTTTCAGGTTCCTAGCCAATTGCAAATCTGAGGGGAAAATACAAAAATGGTGCTATACCCGTGGCTACTTTTCTTACGAGTGTTCATTATTTGTTTATTTTTTTGGTTCTTGTATTTTGCTAATCTTTTCGCCGAGTACATCAAGCCTTCCAATTTTTTTCAAAAGCCTAGAAAGAAGTCCATCCTTACTAATTATTAGCAAAATCTATAGATATTAATTGACATGATGGGGGCTTTTGAAGAAACGGGGGGATCCGAATAAAAAAGGTATAATTTGAATAACCTGAATAAGGAAATAACAAAACATAACGAACTTGAAGGCAAAAATTGAAAGTTAAAAAATTTAAACGATAAAAATAATAAAATAGGAACCAACATTTTCATACTTTTTCCAAAGTTTTAACGGTAATGATTTTATTAATTATGAAGTTCTGCCGTCCAAAATCTTTTTTTTTTCTTTTTTTTTTTTCTTTTTTGCCATCGTCCAAAATCAAAAGTTAATCATTACAAATTGGATAACAACCAAATTTAATTGAAAGTTAAAAAATTGGAAACATGACCAAGATTGAGTTACTGTATAACAACAAAATGGCCAGATAACAAATTGGATTCCCAAAAATTTAATTAAAAACAGTGGTATGTCCGTAAGTCAACTGTCAACGGGAGTCGGGAATGAGATTCGGATACGGATCTGAACAAAGGGTGAGAACGGAACAAGACGACTCATCCCATGAACACGCTGGAGTTTTGGTCGGAATGGAGTACAATAAACAAAGGATTTAGGAAAAGTCACTTCTTGGCTACATATTTTACTTGAACCACCACAAGTTGACAATTTTGCACTAGCTGAGGGCTGGTTTAGATGCCCACTAGATTAATTCGGTGATTATTGTACTTTACCCTTTTATCTTTTTCCACTCAAATGTTTGTTTAAAAGAAAGATGTAAATAAGGTCAGAATTAAACAAATCATCACTCATCCGTATTGTTATTAAAACCGATTTTATTAACAAAATAGATTAAAACCATGAAGGAAATCCTTTTCTCTAACTGACCACCACTACCCATTTCTACCTTTTCTTGATGCATAGAAGGCTCGAATGGGTGAAAATGCAAAACCCACGTTAGCATTGTTGCTCTCGCGAACTAAGTCAAGAATATGTAGCCGACCGTGACGAGGAAGATGTAGCCACAATAAAAGGCATAACAATCCTTGATGTGCCCGATGACGAAGATATGATAAAACACGGCATCAAAGTCATGTACACAAGCACTCAAGATCCATGGTAATCCATTAGATGATAAACAATACATTCTTTCAGTCACGAGAATAAATGTTGCTAATGTCACACAAGAATTGGAAAACCAGGCTAGCGTCGACATTGATGATGCGCAAAAACTTCGTCAAACTTGCCAAGAACAATGGACAAGATTCCGAAACCATAAGGTTGTCTACTAAGTAGGTTATTGACGGACGTGGACATCATCCGAGAGGATCTTGGTTCATGGCAAACCCATAGTTCCACGCAAAGCTTTTCATCATCCATTTTGATTCTTTCCTAACAAGGGTTTGTCATATGGTACATGGTAATGCAGGTGTTAAGGATTCGTATACAAATCCAAGAAGAAGAAGCTCGGATAAAATTGACGGAGAAGATAATACCTTTTTTTTATTATTATTATTATTTGTTTACTTTAATTATTACGATCTTGAATGTTCTATACTAATATTCCCCGGTTTGTTATAGATATTATGTAAGAAGCATTGTCATAACGATATGTCTACATAATGCATGTGATAGAATATTCTCTACAGAGTACTAGAGGTCTAACAACTAATGCTGCTAGACTTCACTATTAGGCTGAGGGCCAAAGGCCAGGGCCCATATCATAACTCAATTTAGGAGTTTCTGTTTGTCTTATTTGAAAGAAAATATCTCTTAAACCCTAATTGTCTTGCTCTTTACTTCCTTCGTTAGAAACCCTTGTATTATTCCCCTCTCCTTTAGAGAACCTTGTCCATAAGGTTGAATCTGGAAACATCAACCTCAGATCTGTAGCACATTCCCATGTAGCATTAGCTGGAGTGCTATTCTTCTAGTGAACAAGAATTAAAACATCAAATCTTCTCCCTCTCTTTATGAATCTTCATTCCAGAATTACAAGTGGTTCTAACTCATCCTATTTTTCCTATGCAAGTAATGTCAAAGTCAAATCTAGTCTGGAGCCGTGGAAGCACATCAACTGTGAAACATGGAAGGTTAGGTGAACATAAGCCTCAGCTAGTAAGTCTAATCAACAAGCCACTGACCCTACTTTATCGACTATCTTATATGGTTCAACTTATGTCTTTTATAAGTGGTTCTAACTCATCCTATGTTTCCTATGCAAGTAATGTCAAAGTCAAATCTAGTCTGGAGCCGTGGAAGCACATCAACTGTGAAACATGGAAGGTTGGGTGAACATAAGCCTCAGCTAGTAAGTCTAATCAACAAGCCACTGACCCTACTTTATCGACTATCTTATATGGTTCAACTTATGTCTTTTATAAGTCTTAAGGCTATGTTATGATGGGAATCAAGCTATGGGGCCCCTAACCCACAACCGGGCTCGAGGACTAAAAGGGTTAACACAATGAATCCTTATGTTCCAACCAACCCCTGCCGAAACCAAGTACCTCCTTGCCGAGTCACCTCTAATGCCGTACCGTATAACCGCCCATTATTATATGGTATGCCAAGTTAACGATTACTCTCTGTTACCGAGTTGACTAATTATTAGGCTTCTTTCTTACCAAGAAGTCGAGAGAGAAAGTCGGATTGATTAGGCCATCTATACTCGGGTAAACCCATGCGTCCGTACTTTTTGTCCGCATTTACTAACAATCTTGCTAATACAACATCGCCACGTGTACTATATCATGTGTAGAATCTATAGCATCAGTGATTATTTTCCTTGTATATTCATTTTTACCCTTTTGTATCATGTAACGTTGCTTCTTTAGAAAATGTCTTTTCTGTCTTTTTCCCCTTTGGGCAAGTTGCCTTAGTTTATAGGTATAAATACTCCTATACTTATAATTGTAAGAGATCAGATAATCTTCAATATACTTTTAAGTACCTTCTTCCTTATATAAACACTGTTGTTTACTCTCGGCATCACTCTTATTTTTTTCCTCAAGCAAGGTTAGGTGGCAAGTAACCTCATTAGACTAATTCGCGCATCACATCAAATTGTATCATGAGTCCTCGAAAGTTCCATTGGTGCGTCATATCCTCTAGAGCTGTTCATGGGTTTTGCTTACTATTTTTGTCCTTTCGTACCATTCCCCATTAACTCTTTTCGAGCTTTCTACAAGCTCGGACCCATTCAGCGACTGGTCTTATTTGTTCTTAGCTACGATTCGCAACATGTTGCTTAGAAGGTTACAATTTAAGTATAACCCAACCCTCGATCCCAAATTCTCTATCGCTTCAATGCTTGTCAGCCTGCTATTTCATATGGTGTTGTGCTCTCTTTAAGTGAAATCGTAACATCCCGTATGCCCTTTCTTTGTCTATAAGTAAAGTGTCTATAGCGATGTTACTAGGATCTCTCAACATGTACAAAATGTGTATTGTAATTGGGTAGCCATATAGGGTCTGGAAGGGAGTAGCCTTAGTGTTAGAGTGGAAATTGATATTATACCACCACTAGCTAAGGTTAAGTATTGACTCCATTTGTTTGGTTCTTCTCTAATCACATACCTTAAGTAAGTTTCAATATACCTATTAACTATCTCGATTTGGCTGTCTATTTGAAGGTGATTAGTTGTAGAAAGATTGAGTTCAATACCCTGTATTTTAAAAGAACTCTCTCCAAAAACCACTTAGGAAAACTGGGTCTCTATCATTTGTAATACTTTCGAGCTTTCCATGTAACTTGTACACATTTTCTACATAGGCATGAGCCATTTGTGATGGCATGAGAAAGAGCAACAAAGTGGCTATATTTGCTAAAGCAATCTACCACAACCATAATCACTTCCTTACCTCTAGATTTAGGTAATCCTTCTATGAAGTCCATGGTGACTTCCTTCCAACATCTACTAGGGATTGGCAAAGGTTGTAGCGACCTTGGTGTAGTAATATTCTCAAACTTGTACCTCTGACACACATCATACTCCCTCACACATCTTCGTACTTCTTTTTCAAGTTTTCACTAATAAAAAATAAACCTAAGCTTCTTATAGGCAACCTTCGCCCCTGAATGGCCCCCCAAAACACTAACATAGTACAATTGTAGTATCTTAGCATCTAAAGGTGTTGATGGTCCAACCACTACGTGACCCTTCCTCCTTAATAGTTCATCAGTCCAAGTGAATTTGCCACAATCTTACCTAGCCTTAAGTTTAGAAATGACGGCTGTATAGACATCATTAAGAGCCAAACTAGCCTTAATCTCATCCATCAACCCTAAAGTAGCTACTATAGTAGTTACCTACAGCAAAGCCAGTTCTCTCACTCTTAAGAGAACATCAACGGCTGAGTTAGAAGTTCTACTTTTAAACTAAATCTCGTAGTCCATTCCAAGAAACTTAGTAAACCATTTACGCTAGCTAGCTATCACCAATTTCTATTTAAGTAATTATTCCAAACCATGATTATCAGTTCTAACAATGAAGTGTCGCCTAATGAGATAATGACGCCACTTGTCAGTAGCATGAACTAAGGCCATTAGCTCTTTCTCATAGGTTGATGGTCCTTACAACTTAGGAGAACTGCTTTACTTAAATAACCAATAGGATGTTGCTCTTACGTTAAAATTGCACCAACTCCTTCCCTACTTGCATCCATCTCCTCTACAAAAATTTCAATGAAATAAGGTAATCTAAGTGAAAGAGAAGAAATTGGTGCCTCTTTCAATTTTTCAAAAGCCATGCCAGTAGCCTCATTCTACCCAAATTGTCCTTTTTTCAATAATTTGGTTAGTGCCTTAGATATAAGATTGAAATTTTGAATGAAACCTAAGGAACCCATGCAATTGCTTCAATGCTACTTTCTTAGGATCTATAGCCACTCCATCTTTTGTAATGACATGACCCAAATATTCAATTTTCATGGCCCCAAAAACACGTTTACTCCTCTTGAGGAATAGCCTCTCTCTACACAAAACATCAAAAATAGCCTATAGATGTTAAACATGTTTAGCCATTGTTAAGTTGTATACTAAGATGTCATAAAAAAATACCAGCACAAATTTCCTTAAAAAAGGCTTGAATGTATGGTTCATGAGTACTTAAAAGGTAGAAGGTGCATTAGTCAACCCAAAAGGCATGACTAAAAACTTACAGTACCCTTCATGTGTGTAAAACACTATTTTAAACACATCTTCAGGATGCATCAAAATTTGATGGTATCCCGACTTAGGTCAAGCTTGCCAAAGAAGCTAACTCTATGTAATCCATCAAATAAATCCTCAACAATGGGGAATTGATCCTTAATTTTGTTTTTATTCAATTATCTAAATTCAATACACATTCACTATGTATGATGCTTCTTTTTCACAAAAACTACTGGTGAAGCAAATGGACTATGGTTGTAACATATAACACCAATGTCCAATATCTCCTTAATCATCTCCTCTAAGACTATTTTTTGTATTGCAAAATGCCTATAAGGTTTTAAGTTCACAGGCTTTGTGTTATCCTTTAAATAAACATGATGCTCAAACTCTCGACTTGAAGGTAAAGAATTTTGGGCCTCAAAGATGTCATAATATTCTTCAGGCAAATCGATTATTTTTTGTCTAAGGGGTACATCTTTGTCCATATCAACCTCAATCTTAACACAAGTCACAACTTAGTACTCCACATATAAAGTAGCGACAATTTGAAGTAATCTGAGAAGTTGATTACTAATGTGCCTAAGAGCTCAATTATTACTAAGACTTATCGTAGGAGAAAAGAACCAAATAAGTTTTTCGAAGTATCAAAGAAAATAAAATGGTAAGGTCAACAAACTAAATGCAGTAGCTAACATGAAACTGCTCAAAGGATATGACTCACCTATAAATACAACACGACTTGGCATTTCAGTTGATGTAACACACAAGCTAATGCCAAAGTCTACCTGGCACTAATCTTAAACTACTTGGCAAAACTAGAAAAGAGTGTAAAGATGGACTTAGAGAGGAATGTCTCCCAAGGAACAAGTATATTAAAAAATGTCTATAAGGATTCGAAGATATTATGGCTATAAAGAAAAAGAGACTATTTATAGTAAGTCCCTAAAGTAACATTATAATTAAGGAAAATTAAAAAAAAAAACGCATACATGAAAAGAGAATTCCTAATACATACGAAAAAGGGTAAATAAAACAAAAGACAAAAAGGGAAAATAGTACAAAGTCAAGTGAAAAAGATAAGTAGCAGCTCGCCAAAGGTCCCCTACTAAGGAATCTTTGGGTGCAATAGTTGAACTGGATCATGATGTGGCGGCACTAGGTTGTAGAGATGGGTAAGGAATGCCGTAAGTATTATTAGTAGGTTGAAAGAAAAGTACTCGGCCAGCAGGAGCCTATGTCTCGACACTTAGTAGGAAGCTCTCGACAACTGAAAGTCCAAGCAGGACTTAATATGATGAGAATCAGCCTCCGACCATATCCTCCGAGGCCTATCAATGCTTACCAAGGTCGAACTACAACCAAAAGGACGAAAAGAAGGAAGATGAACACTCAACATCAGGTTTATCATTAGCCGAAGTGTCGAGAGATCACATAGTCAAGTAATTGGAACCAAAGAATCGATCAACACATCAGAGAGGGACTCGTGCCGACTGATTCTATGATTCGACAATTATAAGCCAACCTCTCTGGTGTCTCGGCCAAGCCACGCGAGACGTCGGGAATCATTTCCTAAACTCGTACATCTAACTGCCAACCCCGTCCAGTTTAAATATTACTCCTCCCAGGACATGCCGAATGAGTGCATGCCGAGTTCTATAAAATACATAGTTTTGTATTCTTTTACATGTTTTCCCTTTTACTTTATTTATGGGCTTGATTTTTTAAGGTTTAAAGTCTTGAAGTTTATTTACAATTTTGCCACTAGGGTTTAGGACTTGTTATAAATAGTAACATTTGTACTTAAATAAACAGACAGAGATAGATACAGACAGATAGCTATACAAAGATATATGCAAAGAGTGAAACCTTCCTCTTCTCCAGTAAGGCTATACTTAAGTTAGCATTTATCGAATTATCGAGTGTTGATTATACTCTTTAATCGTTCTCGCGTTCTTATTAATCTTGTTCTCAGATTGAAGTGAACCCCTTAATTTGAACCAATTAGTGAGTAAATTCTAACCTTCATTTGAAACCCCGAGCAACATTTAATATTTGTGAGTCATATCGAAATCTATTTCGAGCTCAAACTCCTGATCGTGTTTATGTCTTAGTAAGTTATATCCATTCACATTCACCATCAAAACCCTTCCTGTTCTTCGTACCCATCTTCCTTTTGAATACCGATTCTTGTTTTTTCGTTCCAGATCCACTGCCGTTTCTTTCTTATCTCGATCCCGTATCATAGTGTGTAGGGCCTGAGCCCTTATCATTTAGCAAAGAGTTCTTGGTAAGAGAATAGTCGGCGTCGGCATAAGGGTCAAAGCAAAGTAAGGTGCGCCCACTCGAAGCTCTCAAGGAGTTTAGACACCGATCTATTATGTACTGTTTCTCATCCTCAGTAGGTTGACAAGAGAGAATTCTTCTAGCGAGGAACTAGAGGCCTCTTAGGCGTATGCGAGTAAGTGAGCCAAAGGTCGGTAATCAATCAGCTCCCCGAGCTTATTGAAGATTTGCCCTCAAATCTTAGTCTTCTTCTTCGTCAGGCATATAGGGCGTCAGGTCAGCAATGTTGAAGATGTCAAATATACCATACCCTTCAGGCAGCTCAATCTCATGGGTGTTGTGATTGATACGCCTAAGGATCTTATAAGGTCTATCTACTTTAGGAGATATTTTGTTCATCCTCTTTCCAAGGAAACATTCTTTACTTAGGTGGATCTAGACAAGATCTCCGAGAATAAAAACAACTCACCTCCTTCCTCGGCTTCCTTACTCCTTCTATTAAGCCACAATCTTGGCCAAATGTTAGGTAACCTTTTGATACAATTTGTGGAACTCTTCTACATATTTCAAGTCGAATTGGCTTTCCCCTTAAGTGGTCGGGCTGATTATCAAATCCAAAGGTAAATTTAGATTAAGTCCATAAACGACCTCAAACAATAACCTTCCTACCGAGCTGTGAGCTAAACCGTTGTAAGTGAACTCAACGGCAGATAGGTATGGATCCTAGTCATGTAAATTCTTTCCCACAACCACTTGTAGGAGGTTGCCAACTGTCATGTTCACAACTTCGATCTAGCTGTTTGTCTAGGGGTAGCAACAAATACTAAACAAAAGCTTAGTATCGAGCTTCTTCCATAGGGTCGTCCAAAACAAGCTCATGAACTTTAAGTGACGGTAAGATACAATACTTCTCGGCACTCCATACAGTCGTATAATTTCCTACAAAAAGAGGTTAATGACAAATAAAGCATCATTAGTTTTGTGGCAAGGAATGAAGTGGCTCATCTTACTGAACCGATTGACCACCACCATAATTAAGTCATGTCTTCTCTGCATTTAAGGAAGGTTGAGCATAAAATCCATGCTTGGGTCAGTCCATGGTCACTCAAGTATAGGCATGAGTGTATACTCTTCATATGGCTCTCTCCTTCTTTTTGCATGTTTACACACTTCGCACCTCTTAAGAACTTAGTACACATCCTTCATTATCTCAAGCCAATAAAAATGTTCTTTCAATAATTCAACCGTCCTCTTTTCTTCGAAATGGCCTACTAAGCCTCTAGCATGAGCCTTTCAGATGAGGAGCTCCTTAACCAAACCATTTAGCATATAGATCTGTTTGCCCTTCATCAGGAAGCCTTGACTCAAGGAGAACCTATCTACAACCCCTCCAACATCACACTTGGTCACCAAGGGCCCAAAATATGGCTCATACTCATACTGATTAGGTAAAGTGCCAAATCCAAGTACCTTATTTTGTATTATCATAATGAGGGTATGATGACGAGAAAGGACATCAGTCATAGTGTTGGTGCTACCTTTCTTATATCGAATGATGTAGCAAAAGGACTCCAAGAACTCCACCCATTTGGCATGACATCGAGAAAGTTCTTCTTGCCTTCCAAGATGTTTAAGAGATTCATGATCTAAGCAAATGATGAAATCTCTCAATAATAAGTAATGCTGCTAGTTTTGCAATGTTCAGATAAGAGAATAGAACTTCTTATCATATATCAAGTAAGTTATGGTAGCTCTTCTAAGTTTCTTGCTGAAATAGGCAATGGGTCAACGCTTCTGCATAAGGATAGCACCAATGCCAACTCCAAATGTGTCACATTTAACCTAAAAAACTTTCTCAAAATCTAGCAGGGCAAGTACTGGAGCAGATGTTAAGTTAGACTGTTTCTCTTCAAAACTCTTCCGACCTTTCTTCGACCACTTAAACCCAGAGTTCTTCCGAGTTAGCTCGGTTAATGGTGTTATTATGGAACTAAAGTTTCAAATGAATCTCCGATAAAACGAAGTTAGACCATAGAAGCTCCTAACTTCTATAACATTAATCGACACAAGCCATTCAAGAATAGCTCGGATTTCTTATCATCAACTCGAACTCCTCCCTTTAAAACAACATATCTGAGGAATACAACTTCGCTCTAGTAGAATACACATTTCTTCAAGTTGTTGAATAACCTCACAACACGGAGAATGTTGAATACTAATCGTAAATGCTCAATATGGGTAATGAGGTCAGCACTGTGAAGTAGAATATCATTGAAATAGACCACAACACATTTATCTATTAGTGACCTTAGTACATGATTCATGAGCCACATAAAAGTACTCAGCGCTTTCATTAAACCAAATGGCATTACCAACCACTCGAACAAACCATCCTTTGTTTTGAAAGCAATTTTCCGCTCATCTTCAAGCCTCATTTGTATCTGATGATAGACACTTTTCGGGTCAATCTTTGAAAAGATGCGAGCACCATGTAACTCATCAAGCATATTGTCAAGTCGTAAGATTGGGTATCGGTATTTAATAGTAATCTTATTGATGGCTCAGTTATCAATACACATTCTCCACGACCCATCCTTCTTTAACACTAATACAACTAGTATGGCATATGGGCTCATACTCTCATGAACATATCCATAATCCATCAACTTGTCCACTTGTTTCTTCAACTCAACCGCCTGCTCGGGATTGAGCCCATAAGCAAGTCAATTTGGCAGCATGATAACACTGATTTTAAACATATTTCATATGGTGATTTTATAATATTTTCCTCACAATTTTTGGTTTTATTTAAAGAAATTGATACTTAATTGAGTAAAATTTTGATTTCTAGGTTTGAACGCATTCTAGGATTGAAAACGAAGAAAAGGAATCAAATTTCACTCAATTCGGAGTTCAAACGAAGAAGTTATGAAGTTTTGAACTTACACAATTCATGCAGGGAAATTGGCCAGGGGCAGAAAGTTACACGACCTGGAGATACAGCCATGTCCCAGGTCATGTCTGGTAAAGAAAACGAAAACCTTTTAATATACTATAAAAGAACATATTAGGTTTTCACAAGACATAAGAGACATTAGAGAAGACAAGAGACATTAGAGAAGACAAGAGACTTGAGGAGAAGGAGAAGGAGAAGGCGAAGGCGAAGGCGAAGGCGAAGGCGAAGGCGAAGGCGAGGGCGAGGGCGAGAACAACACCGACTTCAAGATTAGAGAGATTGTTCATCAATTAAAGGGGTTTTCCATGTTTTATTTTACGTTTTTTATGGAACTCGATTTTAGATTCATTATGATAGCTTAGAATTCGTGTATTTAGGATTGTGGAACCTAGGGTTTCGTGTGATTCTTGGATTGATTTAGAATTCTCAATAAAGTTTCTATCTTTACTTGATTCAATTATATCGTTTAATTGTTAATTGATATTTCTAGAATATCAATATATGATATTATGCATGTTGATTGAGAAATTACATGTGTAATTAGATCTTTACATAATTGAAGAGAATTACATGTATACTTAGAGATAAGATACATGTTTTTTCCGAACTGTTAATTAATTGTGAGGGAATTCATTATCAATTAATGCAATTCTAAGTTATATTACTAAGTGAAGAGATTCCGGTAAATAATTTAGGATTAGGGTTAATATGTTTGAGAAAGGTATTAACTTTAGTTGTGAATCCCTCCGATCAAGAATAATAGAAACCGAATAGAATATATTTTAAGCGATCACATGTTAAACTTTAGGGGAAATAATTCCTAAATACGTTATTACTTTCTTAAAGTCGTTCTTAATCTTACCACTTTTTCAATTGCTTAATCAAGTCTTATAATTAAGTTAGTTTGTTAATTTTAGTATTTTTAATTAATTCAAACTTTCATAATTTTCCAGTTAGATAATAAAACTAAGGTTAATATTAGTACTCGAAGTCTCTGAAGGATCGACTCGGACTCACATCTGCTATATTAAAACCGATAGGTGCACTTGCTTGATATCAAGTTTTTGGTGCTATTGCCGGGGATTTTCAATATTAAGAACACTAGTTGCTTTATTACTTTAACCATTTTTTTTCTTTTGTTTTCATTGTTTATTTTCATTAGCTAAGAGATGCAATTGATTCTATATTTCTTGCCCTTGCAATGCATGACTCGAAGTAACCCGGAAGATTTGGTAGAACCTCAAGTTCCTCGACCTTACCCTTACATCAGCCCTCTTCAGGTCAGTTCGGCCCTTGTCTTCGATAGTCAACTTCAGAATTATTCTATGCATAATTTGATCGGCTTAGCATGCTACTTCTATTCAGCAATCCAGGTTGGCTAATCTAGCTTCGCCTCTGCCTCACAACCCTCTATGCCAGTTAAATGGCCTCATTTAGACTCCCAAGTCTCTACAGCTCCACAATATGAGCAATCTCAATCCTGAGCCTAAAAATGAATCAAGCTATGGTTCATGTTTTGAGTTCGTTAACATCACATCGAATCATCAGCAAATAAAATTCCCATACATACTTATCTATTGGCTTGCCGCCTTATTTAAAATCTTGAAGGTGTCGGAAGGTGTTTTGTTCATAGCACTCTAGAATAAACTGGTTTTTCAGAACTCTCTTTATCTCATTCCACATTTAAATCTCACAACATGCTCTTTAGCGCGCATTCTGCAACTTTTTCCACCATATTGTTGCATATCTAGAAAACTTTAATGCAGCTACTCTAATACGTATAGCATCCTCATAGTCACACAAGTCAAATATCTTTTTTATCTTTTCTTCCTAATCTAAGTAGTCATCAACACTAACAGATCCATTAAAGCTTAGAATCTACACTTTAAGATGCTCAGCTCTGCGGGGTGCCCTCAAGTCACACTCCTTAATAACATCGTATTGGTCCTTCGCATCAAACTCCTCGACTTCATCCAGCTCAAGTCTCCTTCTTGCAATTCTGTCGACACGATAGGGTAATGCTTAGTTCAAAGGAATGGGTTCTGGGGCTTGCTACTCATTCATTTATCGTCTCGGCCTATCTCTCATTTCTCAGCGCTGTTCAATGGCAACTTTCTCTCTCGACCCAATCTCTAAGACTCTTTGCACTAAGACAGCTAAATTGGCCATAATAGCAACAAGGTCTTGTATCTATTCATTAATAGTACGTAATGTTTGTTGGGCAACACAACCACAACTATGAGCATCACTTTTGGCATCATTAATCTCTCCTCGCACACTAGGATTTGACATCCTTGATACAAAGCTTCAAAAGACACTCTTCACACAAGAATTCCCATACTTACAGAAAATGCTAGTCAAACAGTAAACTGCAACTTACTTTATTCTTCCAAATGAAATAGAGTATAACAAGCAACAAACTAGTAAGAACTATAGCAACACAGGTCTTAGTCCCAATCTCAAGCTCTGATACTAAGAATTATATGATGTGCCTAGGAGCTCAGTTATCACTAGGACTTACCGTAAGAGATAAGAACCAAACGGGTCCTTCGAAGTATCGAAGAAAATAGAATGGTAAGGTTGGAAAAATGAATGCAGTAGCTGACGTGAAGCTGTTAGGAAGGTATGACTCATTTATCTTACAAATGGGTTTAGGATTGTAAACCAATGGTTAAGGCTTGTTGGTAGGGTTAGGAATAAGCAACAAGGAGTGTGTAGGTTGATATGGTAGTTGAGTATTAGAGAAGGGTTTTAAATTTGTTTGGGTCTTAGTAAAGTAATATTAGGTACAAGTTTGTGTTTAAGATGGGTAAGTGTTTTGCATAGGTTTGGTTAGTGTTTAAGTGGTTTCAAGGGCAGTAGCTTGCAATCTAGCTAAAATGTATGCTTATTGTAGAGTGTGTGGTTGAAACTTACAAAATAGGTATTGGAGTTTGAGTTTTAAGCCAACTAGGAACAAACTAATTTAGTAGGATTTAGTCAGGTTGAGTTGAGAGGTCAAAAACTCAAACTCTTCTAAATATTCGATTAGGGAATCCACCGATAAAGCTTCTTTAGGCCATTCATAGGATCATCAAAGGAATTGTCACTAAACCGTAAACTTAAAGCTCCAACCAATTCTCGCCAGGTGATGACATTCTCTTCCTACCTAATATTAACATAAGAATGACACCATTATGAGGCCTTCTCTTCAAAATGCATCGTAGCTATCTTAATCTTGGACGCTTCAAGTGTAGAGTTAATTTCAAAGAATTGCTCTGGTTTAAATAGCCAAGTCTTTAAATTGTCTCCTTTAAAGGTTAGAAAATCAACTTGTGTGGAATGAGTAGGGACTTAATAATCAGTAGGATTAACCACTATCATAGCTAAGTTAGGGAGTGTTCCATCTATAATAGTATTTTCAATTGTAGTAACCTTCTATTTCCCAATACTTGATTAGTCCATGAAGGTTACCTTAAGTTCACTAAGCTACTACTAAAAGGCTTATATAGTAGTATTTTGATTATCCAATTAAGTTTGCTGCTTGTTAAAGGTTTCAGTAAATGGCTTAATCTAATTATCTTATTTCTGTTACTTTTCTTCATGTTCCTTAAATAAATTTCGAATGAGTTCCTCCTTCTTTTCTTGCTCTCTAGTTTGAGCATGTATTCACCAAAAAGCTCTAATACTACTTAGTATATGGTAATGCAAGTGTCAAGGATTCATATACAAATCTAATAAGAAGAAGTTTAGATACAAGCAAATTAGGAGATAAGATAATATTTTTTTTGTATTTTCTAATTACTGTAATTCTTACAATACTATATGTTTCATAATAATATTCCTTGGTTTTTTGTAGATATTATGTAAGAAGAAGTGTCATAATGACACGTACACCTAATGCATGTAATGGAATATTCTGTAAAAAGTGCTAGAGGTCTAATAGCTAAATGTTACTAGACTCACTACTGGACTGGACTGGACTGAACTTGACTATTAGGCTAACGGCTAAGGACCATATCATAACTCAATTTACTTAGCTCGACTCACAATATACTAATATGACAACAAAAACAAAATAGCAAAACATAAACAACATTGGACTCTAGGAGCTTCTATCTATCGTGTTTGAAAGAAAATATCTTTGAAACCTTAATTGTCTTGCTCTTTACTTCCTTTACTAGAAACGTTTGTAACATCATATGGAGGAACATTATGCCTCTTATGGAAAGATTCTCAAAAATGATCAACTCCTATAGATGTACAACACTTTGGTGCTAAACAATATTCATTTCTAATGATCTCATTAGTATAAGAAACATTTCCATCACCATTTGGTGGTTTTTTTTTTTTTAGTTTTTATTGAATATAACTAGTTATCATACTAATTAGAAATGAGAAATTAGAACACTATTATAAATTGCCTTGTTGTATAAGTATTAAACATTTAAGAAAGACATAAAGAATAAAGATTACTCTTCCATCATATGTTTTATTATTTTTGTATTCCATTTTGTGTACTCCCACCACAATGGGCCACCACTACTTGTTTCTACCCTTTCTTGGAGCATTATTGCGTGAAGAGTGAAAACCATGCTTATTGAATAATATTAAAAAAAATCAAAATTATCCTACATTAAAATTAGTTCCTTTGGCCATTTAGAGAGTTAATCATGGCATAAGTTTCCAAAACTCATGGTGTGTCATACCGATTGAGCAACACAAGGCATTATAGTAAAATTAGAGGAAAAGGTACAGTTTTGATCCTCAACGTTTCCCCATTTTTTCTTTTTGAGTCTTTAACCATTCTTTTATTTTGTTCAATCCTTGTTTCATCCACTATTGATATATAATAGCACCCAATTTGTCCAAATAATTAATTTGAATAAGTAATACAATTAAATATAAATAATAAGAACAATAAAAGAATCAATAAGGAAATATTTGAGGGGAAAAAAAAAAGAATTCACCTCAATAAGGTTAAGGGATGATGTGAAAAACATAGCAATACATTATTGGACAATAATGCCAACTAGACAGATGGAGATAAAGATAGTTGACACAAGTAGTGTCACTGATAATGTCCACTTTGATAGTAAATTTAACAATTTAAAACATTAAGTAGTTAATTGATAGATCAATATACGTTAAATGCATCATCCCTTTTATTAATTGAGCATACTAAATCTAAATACAAACGTCATCTTTTTCCTTTCTACCCTCTCATTCCATAGCATTGTGCACTTCCAACAAATAGTCATTTCTCTAGACCATGTCGATCATACCACAGTGCATGCCTAAGCTAATCGTGGTATATAACTATTACATAATCATACCCTTGTGACTTTGTATCCTACACATCAAGCTAAAGAGCACGAAAAAGAGTAGGACTCATATTAGGCTGAGTACAATGCTCCAAATCCACCTAGGCGCGATGATCATACTATGGTGAGGCATGATAGCAATAATGGGGTCGACATGATGATGACACTCTAAGGCCATCTCATGCCACGAGCTCATCTGCGCATCCAAACATTGGCAACATGCCGAGCCTTTCTTGAGGCCCATTTGTGTCTTCGAATATCAAGACTTAACCATATCCTCCCTTTACACCATCAACTCATAAAAAATAAAGATATGTGAGCACTTGAGAATGGTCCTTCTTAGACACAAGTTGCATATCCAACCGGATTCAACGAGCCACCCCCATAGCACATTTTAACATACGACTCATAGATTTCTGCTATTGCTAAGGAAAGAAGGTCTACAAAGGGGATAGCATCACGAATAATGCATTTTTTCACTAGATCTAGAGGAAGTGGAAATAAATGTATTGATTAAGCATTGTATTGAGGTGCATAAGTGAAGTTAAATTACAAATATTTATTTATTTATTTATTTATTTCTAAGTCCTCACTACCTAATTATAATTGTATGTGCTTGATTGAGATCTTATCAAGTTGGTGTTTGGAAATATATGCTTTTTGTATGGAACTGGGGATATTAAGTGGAGTTTAGACTTGGGGGTTGACTGGTTAAATTGTTTGATGTGTTTTAAAGGTATTATTTTACATGTTTCAACTAGCACTTGTAAGGGGTTGCAACAAATGTTCATTATGTCTTGCAGGAGTGCGCCTTTACTACAAAGGCACACTAAGAGGATGCACTGCACATGTCTTCACTATTTATAAAAAGAAGGCACATGGCTTATTGGCTATTAAATATATATATATATAACGAAGGCCTCATAGCCCCAAACGTGAAGGGCCCTTTTCTATTTATCCTATCCCTTAACACTGAATGGTAAATTGATACGCATTGCTTCAATCGTAGCTGGTTTTTTTCATCGGACTATATTATGTACCACCATGTTTCACCATTGCGAAGGAATTTTATAGCTTCAATACGGAATGCAAGTTCTTTCTAATTTAGACTTCACGTCATATATAGGTTATCATGCTTCTAATTGAAAACATTTATAGTCTAAAACTATAAACGCTAATCTTCTAACAAAATATATCATATTCAAACCCCTCTTTCAAATTCTAGTACAGTTGAAAAGGGGAAAGACAAGGGCATGAAACCCAATGTATAGAACAATTTTATCCTCTTTATCACAAATGCAAATTCAATTCCGAATTTAAAACAAAACCCGATGCAGGAGACAAATAGTAGAATAAGCACAACTATCCAATCCAATCATGATAAAGATAAACTACTACACGACCTTTCATGCTAAATAATTAAAGTCTACCAAATATTCAAAGGCACCACCTGACAAAGTAAAAATCACTAAACTGAGAAAGTTCAGACAACAAAATAACAAGGTGGCCTATCCATGGCAACTACAACTTCCCTCTTCAAGAGCGGGATCTGTCACGGGGCGGTGGTGAGCGGCTGCATTAATAACAACAGTGTCAGAGTCAACAAGAAACCAAGAGATTGTAACTCGAGCAGGTTAACAAGGAGAAGAAATCAGAAGACAACCTGTGATATCTTTCATTCACAGGGCTCTCAGCTCTTTCGTAGCTGGGACTTCCTCTTGGGTCAGATCTGGAATTTGGATTACCTCCATGTCCATAATCAGGGCTACCCCTATCACGGTGATAGGGACTTGGTGAGCGCCCACGATAACCTCCCCTTCCTGGAGGAGATAGATCTCGGCCTCTTCTTTCAGGGCTGTACCCATTTCTTCTGTCATCATCATCTTTGATTGCATATTCCACAGTGATAACCCGATCCATCAACTTGCTGCATGACAATAATCATAATAAAGTTGAGAATTATTGATTTCAAAGCTAAATACGATTCGAAGCAAATGTTCACAGCTTGTAATTCCACTAACATAAGTGGATATGAAATACCTTTTATGTTATGCACTCAACATTAAAACAGTTCGAGATTTCTTGGAATACTTTGAATAAGTATGGACAAGTTATGGGTTAATACTGAAATTACTAATAAAAGCATGAGGGTTCTATTTGATCGGCAATAGCACTTCTGCACGTGTAAATCTCATCTAGCAGGGAAACAGTAGCATAAGTTTCTGTTTTAGCCTCTAGATACATATTCCCATCAGAAGGTTCCGATGGCTGAACTAGACAAACCAAAATCATCAAAGTTAAACTACAAACCTCATATTTGTGGCCTCCAAGGCTCTTGTAGCATCCTCCTGCAATTCATATTGAATGAATGCAAAATTTCTTCTAATCCTGATATTTGCAATTTTCCCATACTGATCAAAGTGCCTCTCCAAGTCCCTTGTCCTGGTATGAATTGGATCAAAGTTAATAACAAACAGAGTTTTTGATGGCCGTACATTAGCAGAGGATCGTCTGGAACCACCACCCCTCCTTCCACCATCTTCCTGCAACAAAGAGATGGAGAGTTCATTATTGTTGCTTGCTGAATCAAAAATTAAGTGCAAGGAATCAAATCATATTAATCTTGTACCTTGATCCAAATATTTGATTAGCAAAAAGCCAGTGGAGCCAAAATAGAAATTGTGAAATAGAAATTTGGCAAGCCAATACTCTCTCCACTAATTTGAATAGATTCATTATTGTTAAGCATAATTTCATGTAACTACAATAATAGTTTTTACAATAAGATGATAGAAGGCATGATAGTGAAGTTTATGTTCAAAGCATTTAAAAAGCATGACAAGCAACCTCATCCCATTGTCTTCACAACTATTAATGAAATCACCGCAGTTAATGCAACTTATTTGAACCTATCTTCCTGTGCACTTCAACTGTTCAGATGCCTTGGCATCTACATTCTGTTACTAACAAGGCCTTGAACATTTATGCAGTAATGGTTATTCAGCATAAGTACACAAGTGGAGGAAACGCTTACACAAGATGAGAGGATGGAATTTCAAATGACACAAAAGAAGCACCACCATGCACTCTGGAGAGCCAGGAAACGTGTAGAGATGTAGAACTTAGACCAGGAAGCAGTGCAAAGTGCAAAAACTAACTATTGAATATTTAGGTCGATTACATAATGCTGTTGTTGGTAATAATATATGGGCAACAAAAAATGATTCAAAACAGATAAATTTCTGCAGTAAACAGACATGGCGATTAGAGATTTCAACTTGCAAAAAAGATTGGCAGTTCATAAGAAACCTATTAAAAAATAATAAGACTTGGTTCTAATATTACAATGACATGGTCCACAAAATCCTACCTTGCTCCACTCAACACGAAGTCTGCGTCCCTTTCGGCCAAACTCTATCCTGTCAAGTCTTCGAACCGCATCATCAGCATCTCGCTCATCCTCCATATATATGAAAGCATAACCTGTGAAATGATAATGTTAAGAAAACACCAAAAAAGAAATCTGATTACATAACCATATCCAACAAAAGAACATTGACAAATCATGATTCCAGGGTGGTATGATTCATTTCTTAAAACAACAACTTGTATGGAGAGACTTACCAAAGAAATCATATAAAGAGAGCATGCACACAAGAAAAATAGGAGGAACCAGAAGAACGAAAATAGTTTATTAAGAGGTAAGACAACACCTGCTATTGGCTGGCAAGATCATTTAGATCTCAACAGTGAAACATGATGGAAATTGAGGACTGAAAGTAATCCAGGAAAAGTGAAAAGGCAATAGTGTCTCAGAGAGTCATATGATGGGAGTGCGAGTGCCATTGCAAATTAGGTTGGGACTCCTTAAAAACACAAGAAGATGAAGCGTAGCAGTGTCTAGAAAAGAAATGCAGGAGAGCACATCCATCCAAGAGGTACATGGATATTCCAGACAATCCTGCGCCAAAGAGATAGTTGAGCAAGGGGACACACTTAAAACAAAGAACCTGCTTAAAAACACACTTATAAAGCCATCGAGAAAATTATTTCCAAAAGATGATCACATAGACTCTTTCAAGCATATGCTTCAGAAATTCCCCAAGCTCAAATCACATTAATACATGGCAATTCATATTTGACGATTTAACAGCATTGAGACCAACTCAACTCTTCATCCTGAGATTCCATAGAGCATACGTGCATGGCCTCTACAAATCTTGAACCTTCCAGCGAACACCCTATTTCTTCCTAGTCAAACCTTCCTCTGACTAAGCGAAATTCGTCCACAAGAACCACCTTTTGGTACAAGTACAGGATATAAGATTGCTCTCTCTTTGTTCTCCGTCAAATCAAAGTAAGTGCCTTTACTACACATCATTGGGCATAAGGCTTGCTCTTCTTGATGTATACTTAAATGAAGCTTTCTTTTAAAAAATAAAAGAACATGCAATCATGCTACTACATGACCATACCATAAGCAAATGAAGACATTGATAACACCAAAAAAAAAATGAGTTTCAAAGAGATTACAAACACTACAAACATAAACCAATATCGAGGAATGACACCTCCTCTGAGTGTTTTACATCATTTACCAAAAAGAATATATTTTCAATTCACAAGGAACAACAGATAACATAGCTTCAACACTTGACAAATTTATTCAAAAGCGAACATAACTATTATATACCAGATAAAGTTTGAAAAAGCTTCTGTCACCCAATAGAGGAGTTTATCATGAATCAGCCAATAAACTTAATGTAATTAAAAATCAAGGAAAAGAACGTGGAAACTTTAGAGAAGGAATTTCCCGCCAGGATAACAATAAGAATGATGAGGAGATCCTTAGAATGAACTATATGTTTACCTGACTTCATGTCCACCCTATCCACTCTTCCATGTCTTCTGAAAAGGCGCTCAACATCCGACTGGCGCGCATCATAATCCAGGTTGCCACAGAAGATGGGCTTCATGTTCTCAATTTAAGTTGAAGAATTGGTGTAAAACCTGTAACGGAAAGCAATAAATTCATCTAACAAGAAGGAAATGTGAAAGTTGCATTTTTATGTTCATGTAACACATTACATGCAAAGATCCTTAGGTAGCTGCTCTGACAGGCCTTCATAACATATATGATAAAAGTTATTCAGACACAATTCGCTCATATACCAAAACTACTTGTATAACAAATACTTACTATACAAACAATTGCAATCATATTTACTCTTTTTCAATAGAAAAACTTATGACTGTCGAGAACATATAAAGAGAAATTCTAAATCACATAAGACAACTAGTATATTAGCCAGTTAAACTATCTTAGCAGAGACCGAACAAAAGCACACCAAACTTAAGTACCAACTCTCACCAATATATAACCTTAAGGATCAAAAACCAATCATCAATTCAGCATATCTAACTTCTTTTTCCTGTCTTTCAAATCAAAAGGCAAGCTTTCGCTCAGCATGGACTTCGTTCAAATGTCCCCATAGGACAATATGCAACAGATTGTAAAGTTTTCCAGTTTTCCTCTTTCACTCTTCTTTTTCCTCGTAAATAGTTTTCTTTCGTAACTTTCACTCTTTTTCTTTAGCAGAGCCTAGAGAGGCACAGCCATGATTAGATTAACTAACTCTGTAGACATAAATCGCACTACAAGATTCATGACCCAGTGAAGTATAATTTTTGCTGCATAGCTAGCTCCAAGATGTGTCCTTGAGGAAACTGTGCAGTTCAAAATATAATAAAACAGCTACTTTATCACGAACACGCAAGAACATTACTCCAAATACTGATTCATGCTCAATATGGCTTAAAAACAACATGAATTTCAAACGTTTTCATAGGATAAGCCAAGATCATTCAACTTCCTACATGATTTTACATATATAGGATATGTAAATCAAACTTTAGTGGGAAAAAAATGATCTCTGAACATTCTTTTTCACAGAAGATAAACATAGAAGAATAGATCTATGAAATATACAGGAGGAGATGAATCAAAAGGTGATCTCTTACATACAAGAGAAAGACTAGAGAAAATACCTGGAAGCTTTAGCTCAATGGGTGAGAGAGAGAAAAACCCTAGCAATGAATTCGAAAACAGGGAGAAAAATGGTTTTGTATCAGGAAAATATCTTCTTAAAACGACCGCATTTTGGTCTGGGCAATTGGATTCGTTGTATCAGATTAGACATGACCGGACTGGACAGAGCCCATCAATTTGGTTCAAATTTAGCTATAATTATCAAGTTTAACTCGCCTACTTTGACTAGATTTTGATTTAATGTATATTCGTATTAATAAAATGATCAATGTTTCTAAAAAAATTACCACAATTACATGCTAATATTATATAGTCATAATTTGTTTAATATGAACTATGAATATATCATAAAATATACTTACTAGGAAGTAAATTTAATTATAAGATGATCAAAATTAATACGTTAATAATACATATAAGTATCTATATTATTATAAATATAGGATAAACACTATTATTAATTATCTAAAAAATATGATACTTTAAAAATTTATGTGAATGTCAAATTTTTTCCATGAAGCAATGAGACATTTAAAACGATTTTTTTTTTTCAAAAGATGAAAGTTAAACATTATAAATAACATTAGACTATGCATAAAAGTTACATCACTTGCACGAAAAGAATGTGGTTCTTGTTTTTTTTTTTTAATTACATATATGGAAGAGAGAAGAAAAGAATATACATTTAGTAAAAATTATAAAATTACTTAAATTATTATCTCAATCAACATCTCACCAGTTAAAGCCCGTGCATGCAGTGTGTGGATTTTATTTTACGTGTATAAATATAATAATTAAAATTAATAAATTTGGTTAAAAAAATTGTAAATTATTATATAAAAAAATGATTTTCGTAAAATTGCCTTGAATATGGTATAATTTAATTTAAACTATATAATTCAACTACGACAATTGTATATAAAGTGCTATATCACGTAGAATAATTATGAACTTAAGGATACATAGACTTATGTACAGGTTCTAATCTTACCATTATTTGCACAAATGACGTGCCCTTTATATAAATTATTGAAAGAAAATGACTAAAGTGTAAGTGATAAAAAAAATTGAAAATAGTTATAGTGAAAAAATATGAATGATAAAAAAATTTTTAAATATATTTTATAGTGTCCAACCAGAAATTTCAATTTCTTATTTCCCTTAACTCGGTCTATATTAAACCCTACACCTATTTAATATAAACCCTCAATTAGGAATTAAGGAAAACTCGATTTTTTTTTTTTTGAAAAATTTGGTTTTCTTTTAATTTTAAAATGATTTTGAAGTTATCACTAGACCAAAATCAGAAAAAGGTTAAGTCATGCCTAATTAGGTGACTTAGTTATAACTTAACTACTAATTTATAAAAGAACCAATTTTGAAAATGATTTGAAAACCAAAGTTTTTATTGGGTACCAATATGACTTTCTGAATTTAGTTTTATTCTTTTCAAAATATCCTTTTAATAAGATGAAAATTTTAATTTACAAGAAAAAAAAAAGAGAAGATTAATCTCATTTACAAAAAGAAGAAATTAAGTAATTAAATCCACTTATTTACAAAGGAAAAATTAAAAAAAATAATAATTTTCTCTTTTAAGTCGTCACGTAGTTTCCTACAAGTACCTATATACCTATAATTTGAGATCAAATTTCCATAGTTCATTTATAAAAAAAATTTATTGTATTTATTTATTTTAACTTTGGAAAATTAATCAAATTTACATTTTTATCAACCTAGTTTTCTTATTTGAGGAAAAAAAATTAAAAGAAAGGATCCTAATTTTTCAAATGATCATTTTTGGAAAATTCTAAAAGGAATCCTAATCCTTGGAAAGGGGTTTGCTAATTTTTTTATTTTTTAAAAAAATATATTTTCTAAGTGATAGAAACAAAATTTTATAAAGAAGAGGAAAGAAAAAGGAAAAGAAAAAATTTTATTTATTTTATTTTTTAATATATTTTTTCATTTTTTGCTCTTGTCATTATTTTTTATTAAATAAAAAAGAAAAAAAAAAAGAAGCAAAAGCTATAAGGGGAGGTTCGCGAGTCAAAGCACATGGGTAGATCAAGTATCCAGGTTGAATTTAGGTCATCTAACCCAGTTACATGCTCTATACATACACACTAGTAAAAGAAAAGGAGTAGCTAAATCAAGGTAGTTCCATGAGGAATTTCATGCAAAGATCCTTAATTCTATGTAAATTCTATTAGAGATTAAGGCTTTAGCTAAGTACTACCACGTTTGGTACCATCTTAGGTAGGGGTTAGAATTTGTTGTCGGCAATGGAGGTCGTTACTTTGTATGATGGCTATTGAAGCTTAATGGAGGATCGCGTCAAGGGTATTTTCAATTGGTAAGGCCAATCGTGGTGGTTGTTTCGAGTGTAGTGTAATGGAGCTTAAGATTTCAAAGGGGGCGACTAGTGGTGGTTTAGGGCTTATGTAACAGCTACTAAAGACCATGGCAAAGGTTGGCAATGGTCTTGCTCGAAAGCTATTAGAGTAAAGACTTCGATCATGGTGTTATCTTGGCTCAAAAAGCTTTGATTTGAAGCTCATTTTAAAGAGAAGATAAGGACCATCAGCTTGGAGAAAGAGAGCTAAAGTGTGTACAATTCGAGTGTAATTGCAGTGAAGATTGGTGATGAAAATGGAGCTTAGGGATCCTATTTATAATAAAACAAGCTCGGGTTAACTTAGTAAGCATTATCAATGGTCGAATCGAACATGAATGTGAAGCTCGCATTTTGAGTTTTTCCTTATTTTCTCAACTAATTTAATCACCAAAATGGATGAATCTGGCCTAATTCTTGAGTTAAATGCAAAGAGTATTATGCCAAGAACAAAATTTTCCCAAAAAAATGGATGCTAGCATGTATAGATCTCATAGAAAATCATGGCGGAGAATGGGGGTAAAGGCTAGGTATGTGCAAAAAACTCAAGGAAATGAAAGGAAAAAGAAAGAAATAGGAATAAATAGATGCTGATGTGGCGTCATGTCAGTACCACGTCAACCATGTGTCTAGTGATCAATTACCATGTGTTAGATCTTAACACATAACCTAATAGATATGTGATACGTATTATGGTGGCTTTCAGAGAAAAAAAAAAAAAAGAAGAAGGAGGGCATGTGAGGGCTTAGTAGGAATCAAACTTAAGCCCTTCCTCTTCTCCAATTGCATAAGACCTAGTGCTTAACTAGTTGGACTATTAGCTTATGCACTCTCTTCTCCAATTGCCTAAGACCAAGTGCTTAATCAGTTGGGCTCTTAGCTTATGCACTATTATTAAATGCAAATAAAATGTACTTAACTTAACTAGGCCTAATTAAAAGAAAAAGACTTAACTTAACTCCTAAAATAAAAATAAACAAATAAATTGCTAAATTATTTTTATTTTATGCAATCATTTTTCTTTTCTCATTTCCATCTTTTAAAATTTTTTGTAATTTTTCATTTTTTTGTGTTTTTTCTAAATTTTTTATATTTTTTTCGATTTTCTAATTTTTTTATATTTTTGAATTAGGACCCTTTAAAAAAACATCTAAGAAATTATAAGGAGCAAAAATAGGTTGTCTACCTAAAGTTAGAGGTGTTCATGGTTTGTTTAGTTTGATTTGCGGGCTAAATTAAATTAAATCGCATTGCATATGAAATAATTTGTTCAAACACTTAAAAAACTAAACCGCTTGAATGGCTTGGCATTGTGAATAGAACTACTTTAAATCAGATTCGATTTAGTTTTCTTTGGTTTGAATCGCTTTTTATAAATACCATTTTTCCTTTTACGATGCTAATAGTTATTGAAGTTTTCAACCAAACATTAATATCCAAATCGAGAAATACTACACAAGAATTGAAGTTACATAAAATTATATCATGGTAACATTGTATCTTAGTTGATAGTAAAGGCACGTATGTTTGCTAAAGTTGAGAGACGCAGGTGAATGAAAAGGAATTGATTATGAAGCTAGAGTGAAATGAGAAATAACAAAAAATAATAGGTAAATATGCTTAGATTGGTATGTTAATAATGTTTATAAAAAAAGGTATCACTCATTTTTTAATTTTAAGTATGATGTTCACTTTGAGTTCAAGCAATTTGGTTCGGTTCAACCCCTCGAACTAAACCTAAAATATAAAAAAGCTGTATTTCATAAATCGGTATGATTCAGTTTGTTCTCAATTTGGTTTCATTTAGTTTGATGAACAACCCTAATTATTAAGACTAGGCAAAAAAACTATAAACCAAACTGAATCAAAAATTCAGTTTTTTTGCATGCGGTTTAGTGTTGGTTTTTTTATTCACAGTTCGGTTCGCTATGCTTAACCAAATTACACCAATTTCTTTAAAAAAAGAGCGAAAGAAAAGATATGTTGGCTCAAATTTCACTCACATAGTTGTTTCTTATTTTTCATATAAAAAAATATTAAACCTTTTAATATTTACAATCATATTGTATAATACGTACTGTAAGCTCCCAAAATTGAGTTTAGGACAACCGAGCTCAGATTTAGGGCTTTTATGATAACTTATCCAATTGAGCCCAAACTTTGTAACTAGAATGAAAAAGTTAGTCGAGATATTACAGTGAAGTTAGATTTTAGTAATAATGACCCAAAATCTCAATTTTGCCCTTAGAAATTGGAAGATTGAATAAAGCACTAAAATATTCAGAACTCCTAAAATTGAACTTAGATTGCAACGAGAACTTAGAGATAAGTTAATTGAGCCATAAAATGAGATAATGTAATATAATTTACTATAAAAAAATACACGTAATTTTTTAGTATACCCGGTACAAATAATAATTATACTCGTAAATTAACTTAAAATTGAGTAATTATATATATATTGTGTTGAATTCATGAAATTAACCTTAGAATGTATCCTAAAAATAAAAGATATGCTAGAAACTTAATTATATGAGTAAAGTTATATATTTCACATGTTATTTACAAAGGCTATAAACTTGTAAATTAATTAAATAACTAATTCTAACATATAATATCTATATTTAAGTAATTATTTAATAAAAAAAAAGAAAAATTGATCAATTACAGCTGAGGATTGCTGGATTCTACGTGGTTGCTGCATAGGAGAAGAATTGCTGATTCAAAAAGCAATTCATCAACAAAATGACACCTCATGCTTACTTAAATTAGAAAAAAAAAACAAAAGAAAAAATAAAGAAAATCCATAAGCGGTGAAAGGATCCTATAAAAATTATCCTAGCAGCAGAATGACAATGTTTAGCAATTTGGAACCAAAAACAGTAGAGAGAAAAATCAGAAAAAAATTGTAGAAAATAAAAAAAGAAGAAAAGAAAAACAGAACAATTACCAAGCAAAGTTAGTTCTTAGGGTTTCCTTTGATCTGCTATTATACCACTCCACCACTAAGGAGTACCCCCAGCGTCTTGGCTTTCCGACACACCCCCACCACCCCACGGCCACCGGAGCACCCAAGAACAGCAAGGTCAAATTCTTGCTCTGTTTTTCAATAATTTTTAAAAATTAGTAAATCCGCCCAGAAAATTATGAAAAAAATTGTACTTAGGTTATTTTAAACATGCTTTCATGTGATATTTTTATTTTTGAAAAATTCGTAATATTTAATATACTTTATTAAGAAATCTACTGTTCATCCGAATATATATATTTATGAAATAAATGTACTATATGATGTTGTTTCTAGCTAAAAATTTTTGTGTAGGATGTATATGATATACAGGTAATTGCTACGTAGCCCGAATTTTGATTTGAATAATTTAAATATTTATTGAATTTTTAGGCCTGAAATTAGCTCGAAAATAGGCTGAAATTATAAATTTAATAGGAAATTATGAAATTAATTGATGAAATGGATATGTACTGATCTATTATGAATAGTAATAGTAATGAGTCAGATTGAAATTAATTGGATGCTAAAAGAATTATAATTGGATAATTTATCAAATTTAGGGGTAAAATCGTCAATATGAAAATATAGGCAATAGGTCGGAAACTTGAAACCGAGTGATAACTGAATTCCCTACATTTTTAGAAGTCCATAGAAATTTTCGAGGAATTATTTGGTAACCCGAACTATTTATTACGAATTTATCAAGTAAAATAACTTAAATTACAAGTTGGGGTATAATTGTAATATTAATAGGCTAAAATGAATTAACTAAAAGCTATATAAAGGATTGCTGATCAGATGAGATTAATGGAAATTTTTATTATAATTATTAATAATTTAATTCAATATATAGTAATAACATGACTGTATATTATGAAAATAATATATATATATATATAACCATTATAGATTAAACCCTAATGTTTTCGTAATTATTACGAAAACTAAATTTGGATCTTTTTGTGTGATTAGGACCTTCCAAAGATGGTTGACAATTCAAGTCAACAAGAGCGAACATCTAAACAGGTAAGTTGGGATAGTAGCTTCGCCGCTGTTTGGGTACTATTTAAAAGTATCCGGAGACCCAAGAGTACTTCTGATTGTGTTTGTAGTTAGATGATTATGCGCATGCTATGTGTGTGAATGATACTTTGTTGTGACAGGAGTTCAACTCCTTGGTGTGCTGTTCTGTATATTTGCAAGGATTCTGTATTGTGTGAACTTGTTGGTCCACCCCTAATTAACACTAACGGTTATTCGACTAAAGTATAATTGGTCATGCATAATCACCCGTTAGGGGAAACGAATAAGAGTATTAGGCCAAACACTGACTTCCTTCGATGAGGATAGCTGAAATGGTCATTTCCCCATCCTTAGTCAAACTAAGTGATAGGCGAGGAGGTCGCGGCAAGGTTGGGGGCTGCGGTTCGAAGGTGGTCATGGGAGGGGGGTGTTCCCCATTGCACAAGCCCGGTTTGGTCTGACTTGAGTCGCGATGAAACTCCTCAATCCGGGTTGGAGCGAATGAAATTTCTCTAACCTCATAGTGGACCGGTTAACACTGTGCGATGTTTTCATTTGAGTGATTGCATTGCATTTTATCATAATTATTAACCTTATTTGTGACTGTAAAGTACTCTTCCAACTCTGCCCCACTTACTGAGCTAGTTGTGCTCACCCCCCTACAGACTCTTTTGTAGGTGCTGAGTGAAGGCAAAGATGTTTAGGTACCACCGTTCTCAAGTTAGTGTGCTGCTGTGTGGGAAAATGAGGATCGAGGAATTTAACTGAACCTGAGCTTTTGTCTTGTCTTTAAGTTTTGAAGAAAACTAAATGGGAATTCCCTGGGAGCCCACTAGTTTTCTAACTTATTGTATATAAATCGTAAACCTGTGGTTTTTAATAAACTCTGATTGTAAACTTTACTCTTGGATGTGAAATGTTTGTATAATTACTGTTGTGGTACTAAACAGCAGATTGTATAGAACAAGTATTTTGTATAAGCTCTACCATAGATTTGGATATTAACATATGACAAAACAGGCGTTTCAAGCTGGTTGAGTTATACGCCTTGTATAAACTGCGTTTACGATAGCAGCTGTGAGGTCAGCTTCTATCTTAGATTAGTTTACACAGCGGGACTGTTATGACTCTTCTTGTTCGGGGCGTGACATGTACCAATTGTAAGGCAATTCAACATTTCCAAGGTGAAGGGAGTCATAATTATTTTTGAGCTTTAAGTGGTCGTAAATTAAAATCCATAAAACTTTTCTTTTTCTTCTTTTCTACTTCCTCTATGATGATTTCTCAAGTCAAAAGCTTTTTGGCGTCAAAAGCTTGCTCATAGTTTTGTTTCTTTTAATCGTAAATTAAAGAGTGATGAAAATCTTTTCTTTTTTGTGTCAAAAGCTTACTCACGGTTTTGTTTGTCCTCATTGGATCTCAACATGTTTCCTACTGAAATTCTAAACTTATAAGATATTCTATAGAGATGTCAACTACTCAACTCATATATTTGTAAGTTTTATATGATGATTTGGAAACAGGTTTTTTATTTGATGCATACATGTAAACCTATACAAGAGTCGGTTTCAAACCACGACCAGCCCGATTGGTGAGGGTCCAGGCCGAACCATCCCCCAAAATTTGCGGGTCGACCCGACCAGTTCATCTATTAAAAAAAATATATAGAGAGAGAGAGAAGGGAGGCCATTAAGTTGGAGAAAAATAATTGAATAATATCTATTAGATTATGAAATGTCAAAACTACCTCTATTGCAATGGTGAAAAACAATGTTTTAAAAATAATATCATCAAACTAATGATAAATGACTAATTATAAATTAATTATGTATTAATGATAAATCAAAAATGCAATTTAAGTTAATATAAGTCTTTTTTATAAAACTTGTCAAATGTTAAGAATTTGAATATGAGTAAAAGATAAAATTTGAAGAGAAAAATAAAAAAAGTTGGAATCTCATTAAGTTGAAAATTAATAAAAAAATTAGAAATTATTAATAAATTAATACACTTAAAGAAAAAGAGAAAAGAGGTCTTGTTATTATAATTTATTAATGTATTTAAAAAAAGAAATTAATTAAAAAATTAAATATTAAAAAATAACAATTTAAGAGTTAAATCAGCTCGGAAATGCCCCCTTATGGGCTAATCCGAGTTCAACCTTGACTAGGCCCGTAAACCTGCGATTCTAGGTTAGGCTGGCCCAATGGCCAGGTTTACATATGTGTATTACTATCTTTTGGATTTCATTCAAAGGGGTGGTCGATATTTGTATAGGTTATTCAAAATAGTATGTTAGAGTACCATGTTACAAACAATTATTCATGTCTGCATTTACTCATACACAATACAGGTACACTTTTAATCTTGAAAGGAGGAAAATAAAGTTGTTGATTATCTTTTATTATATTGTTTTGTATCGGTAAGTTGTCAATAGGTGATAAAACATATGCAATGCACTATTGGATCTCTGGACTCATATAGTTCACGCTAATGAATTTATTCTGGAACTCCAGTACATAAGACTAGTTTCATATGTCCTACACTAACTCCAATAATATTTTATTTAAGAAAATGAGAATTGTTTTATCTTGGTATGGTCAAATTTGTAATATTTTATATAAGAAAGACAGTTTAAGTCATAAACTAAACCATTTATTTTTAAGTTCGAAAAAATTGCAAACTGAATCATATAATTAAGTTTGATTAAAAAAGAAAACAAATTGTTAATTTTAAGTTTGATTCGATAGGTTAAGGGCAAATTGTACCGAACCAAACCACAGCTACCCCTATTAATTATAATAGATTCACTAAGCATCAAAAGAAGAAGAGAGATACATAACTATCGAACGCAATTACAACTTATCATAATAATGTAGATAAGAACACTCCTCATCCTGGTTATTAGTATAGACCTCTTTTAAAGGACAAAATGAAAACAATAGTCTAAATTAAAATGTTATTTACCAATGCCAAATTGGGTATATCATACATTTTAAGGAATAAATCCTATAAGTGAGTGAGTAACCATATTATATAAGATATCCACTTGTATCTTACTCGATCGACTAAGTCTTAAATAAATATTAAGAGTTTTAAGGTAGGTTCCAAATATCATTTTTTTTGGAACTTGCTTTCACATAAAAGGGTATGTGTTAAAAGAGTCTCTACCCTAAAATCTACACTTGAATGTATAAATGGTACAAATTTCAAGGTAACATGTATCTGCACTATTAAAAATTATCAAATAATATTAATAAATGAATAATAAGTAATATTATTATATATTTTCAATCAACAAATGTTTTGGTAAGAAGAGAGAAAACGAGCTTAAGCTTATAAATTAATAACCTTATATAGCCAAACTTAATGGTACTTTTCTCGCATTACATTTTTTGTCTTTTCCTTGTTCTTTCCAATCTTCTTCTTTAGCTTTATTTTTTCCATTCATTAAGTAATAAGATGACATAAACTTAAAATATTGAAGGTATGAAAAATTTTGCTATAGGTTCTATAATTTTTGCATATGAAGGACTTCTAAAATTATATCAAAATTACTTTTTCTATATTGCATAAACTTGAAATTTATATAAAGAAAAACATAATTTATAGATTTCATAAGAATACCCTGTAACCTGTAAACCTTATACCCTATAGATTTTAGAAGATAGAGGTTCTAAGATGGTTCTAACATATTACAAGGTAGGTTCTTCTTCTAAAATTTGAGAACCTATAACGAATATATCCTCATATCTTACCAATCCTGACCTGCTTATCCCAACTAAATCCTTCTTACTCAAGATTTAAACATGTCTTTTTTAATGTATAATTGAAAGATAAATAATTTTCCCTAACCAAAACTTTTAAGTAAATAATAGAAAATTATGAATTTCTAAAAGTATAACTAATGAAAAGATATAAGTGTTAAAAGTTTTTGAAATCTTTTATATGTATATATATATATAATTTTGGAAGATTTAATTTTATGTAATTTAATCATTCTTAAATTTTTCTAATAATAACTTTTTAACTAAGTTGTCCAAGAAAACATCATTTATTCAAAACAAGTGAACATGTACCCAAATTACATGACCGAAAATTGAAAAAATAAACACATAAAATATTAAATTTGAAATGATTACATAGTTAATTAATATGTAAAAATAAGGATTAACAACGTAGGGTAAAGGGGGGGAAAAGAGTAAAAGTTGTTTTTTCTTTTTTCTTTTCCAAAGCGGAAGTGGTTTGAAATACTAAAAATATGAAAAAAAATTTAAAATATGGTTATTCTCATAATAACCAATACCATAATGTTAGTTATAAATTTTTCATGTGTCCACATAAATTATAAGGACTATATTAATTGTAAGACTAATAATCAAGTATTTGGGGTTCGATTAATAGAATTTAGAGTAATCGAGTAAATAGTTCGATCCACACCAAATTTTATGATAGAGTTAGAAATATTAGTAAAAATGATCATTCGAGTTTGGATTTAGGAAAATAATTAATTATTATAATATTAAATTATATATAAATTTTCCGTTATTTATCGGAAACGCATAAAACAAGTTTTGATAATTAAGGAATATATAGAGATAAATTATATGTACACTAAAAATCATAAAATAATATAAATAATATTTATTTGTACCATATATGTATTTGATTGTAAGAAAAAATATGTGAAATTACTTAAAATATTTAAAAATACTAAATTAATGTTAAATAATTAAAAAAATTACAAAAAAATCAAGAAAAAATTAGGAAAATTGTGGAATTGTCTAAAAAGTTCTCCCACAAAATTAAAGAAAGTCTTAACCACTTTTATAAATTCAAACCAATTCGTCCATAATTCATTTTGGTAAGTTTGAAGTCCAGAAAATTAGAGAGAAAGCAAGAATAAATGAGAGAGTATTTTTACAAAAAATTAGCCAAATAATGTGCAATTAGGACTTATAAAGAGAATCCACATTCAACGACTACCTGGAGAGGAACGACCACCACCAATAGACAATAGACCCCCATGTCTAGAGTTGTAGATAAAGGTAGAGCTACCGCTAGGTGGTTGAAAGCTTGTCAATTGATAAGTTTCAATTTCCTTTCTGAATTTATTTAATTTAGTAAAAATTTCAAGTATGCATGAAAAATTATGAAATTTGGTTGACCTAGGTATTTTTACATGTAGAATCATAAATATCAAACCATTTTATTAAAATTAGAAGTTCTTATATAGGTTCCTTAAGAACATGCCTGATTCCAGCAAATTTTGTATGAATTTTCAAAAATAGTAAAAACTGTTATTTCGAGCTAATTTCTGGTGTGTACATTCCTGATATGATATATTTAATTCCAATATAAATAATTTTTGATAAACTATGCTTTTAGTATTTATTAAAATTATTTCATTAAATCTTTCATGTTTTTCATATGAAAGAAATAATAGGTTTTGAATTAAATTCCTTAATGAACTTATTTGTAATGACTTCTAAAGCTTAGTTATAATTTTGAAAATGTTTAGTTTGAATCCTACAATTTTATTTGGTCATTTACCTAATTTTTAGAGAAATCGGACCTAAGATCAATATACCGAAGAATAATATACATATAACTATCTTAGTATTTTTCATGATCATAATATAACAATCATAATTTACTGATTATGATATATTTTCTATGGCTTTATTGGAGTTCGAGGCATTAATTGTATGTATTATGCATAATATGTACTAAATATGTAAGTAAATAGTTAATTTTGTAATTTAGGGTTACCTAAATCTAATCTCTAATTTAGGATGTGATTAGACATTTGATATGTTATTGGAGGATGAAGGATGATATATATAGTGTTAGAAGTATTAAATAAGTGATTTAGGGGTAAATTATGTAATAATACATAATATGTAAATATAAGACATTAATGAGTAGAAAATATTATATCAAAACTGATAATATTTTAATAATATTAATATAAAATAAATATGATATTAAATATAAATTTATATAATTATATAAAAAATATAAAATTTTCTCACATCAGGAGTAAATTCAATAGTTAAACGAAGACTAGGAAGTATCATATAGATTAAAATTTTAATTAGAGACCAAATACGATATTTAGAATACTCAATTATAATATGAATAATTTCATATTATGGTTCGAAACAAGTTTTTAAGGTTCTTATATAACTCGTAATTAGAAATTAACTTAGAACCTAACTAGAAACCAACTTCAAAATTAAATCAATACCCAAGATAAATTAGGAATAGTTATAAAAAACTTAAAAATCTAAATAATTAAGTATAACAAAATCGTAAATTAAAGATAATGATAAGCGTTAGAAGATAAAATCAATCTATGATAGTTATGTGAAAACTAAAATAATATTTGTATCATAGAGGTTATCAACAATAACCTAAGCAAGTCGTACCTTAAAATCGTACCTTGAGTGAGAAGTCCAGATAAGTTGAGATTAATACATTATTGTATTTCAAGTACTAATTTGTAGTACTTTGGGGCTTGAAATTGTACTTGATTGTGCTTGTTAAATAGTGGTTATGTGTATGTGTATGTGCTTGTTTCTAAGTTAATGCTATGATTCTGATTTATTGTTTTGGCTTGTATTTAAGTAATTTGTTTGAAATAATTGAACACTTTAAACTTAATTTAACTAAATATATGACTTATAATTCTAAATCAAATTTGCATTGCAACCCATTAGGGGAAACTTAGGCTTCTTCAGCTAAATACGAATCTCTTCGAAAGAAATAGTGCTGAATAGCATAATCGGTCCCTTCCTTATCTTTAGTCGAACTAAATGACAAGTGAGGAGGTCCTACCATGATGAAATCAATGGTTCGAAGGTAGTCGAGGGAGGAGCAGTATCTTTATTGCACAAGCTTAGGTTTGGTCATGAGTTGTTTCACTAATGGAAATTTCTCAACTTAGATTAGAGCAAGTGCAATTTCTCTAGTTTCATGATAGGCTGGATAGCATCGTACAATGGCATTTGCTTGAATATGAATTGTATTTAATTAATTTCGTTGATAACCCTATTTGTGTTTACTGTACAATTTTAAGTCTTTGTCCTAACTTATTGAGTTATGTCACATCTCTATAAACGTTGTTGCAAGTATTAGCTAAGAAGTGGTTTATATTTACCCTGAAACTAGTAATTACTGGATCTTGGGAAGTAAGAAAATACATCTGAAGAGAAGATATATCTTTAAGTTCTTAACTTTCATTTAGAATATTTTATTTTCAAATAATGTATTACTTAAGAAGTATAGGATAATAAAACCCTACAAACATTATTTGTAATACTTGAATCCTAGTTTTTCATACCTTTTTAGGTAAATAATTTATTTAATTTATAAGCTGTTTACTTCAAAACGGTTAGTCGTGAATATCTTATGTAAATCAGGTTTAAGACGACGGTTGTATAGTCAGCTTCTATTTTAGAATGGTTTGCATGGTGGGATTGTTACAACTTTACCACTTCAGAATGTAACATTAATCAATTTATGTTTTGCCTACTATCATATCACAGCATTAGAGGAGGAGAGGAATCAAAATTGTTCCATCTCATTAGGAAATCAATATTCATGCCATTCCATTACAATAACCATAAGCTATATTAATCTATTAAATATGTACGTATAAACATGCATTAGATTTATTATTTATTTATTTATTGGGAAGAACGTGCATACGTGCACATGCAATAGAAATAAACTAATTAATAATAAACAATTATATTTGCTTGCAAATTATATATGCAAAAAAATTAATAATAAATTTCATCATATGTAATATTAATAAATATTTTTATTAAAAATATGCACATGTGGTGCAATTATATATGCGTTATAAATATATTTAGATATTACCATATTTTTTATCATAGCTATTAAGACCACCATATATAAAAATTAGTTTACCATATTATTTAACATAGGTAATATTACTATATAAAAAAATATGGTAATGTATAAAAATATGGTAATTTATAAAAGAAAAAAAAAATTTCATATATCTTATTTGGAATGAATTTTAAGTGATTATTAATAAATTTCCCGATAAAACAATATATAAGTACCTTATTTTCTTTATTTTTTATCGTACATGCAACGCGAGATGGAACATATATTAATAAATATACATATTTATAAAAAATAAAAATTACCATATATAAATTGTATCATAGAATGATAAAAAAAATGGTATTATACCATATAAAAAATATAATATAGAATATGGTAATATACATAGGTGATCTTAATATTACCATATATATATATAAATATGGTAATATTACAATATTAATTAAAGCCCTTTGAGGCTTAAGTAATTGCTACCCTTAAAATTATATATTTATCTTCTATTTAATATTATTTAACAATAAAACCAACTATTATATTAATTATCGATTAATTTAGTAAGGGTATGTTTGCACCATATGTTCTCTCTTGTAACTTCTTTTTCTAATGCTTTTCCTAGCAAATCTTTCTATTACTCCAATAGCACTTTTTTAAAATTTCAACACATTTATGTTCCTATTAAAATTATTTTTCTAACCCCACCACAGTCCACCACACCCACCCCCACCCTCTTTCCATATTATCTCCCTTTTGTTATTATCTCTTCTATTATCATCCATGATAACTATCTTCTTTATGTATCTCTATAGCTTTCAAGTCCTAATCTCTATAATCCCCAAATTACCACATTAAGAAGACTATGTTCACTAAAAACCTATCCCTTCAACTTCTTTAACCATTTCTCTCTCTCTCTCTCCGTGCATAATATTTCTCTCTCATTAATCACTTTTTCTCTTCACATTTTCTTTATTGGCTTTTTTTTTTTTTTTAGTTTGATTATAGATGTTCCTTGATACATTTGTTTTCTCATTATTATTATTACTCTATTTGTAAATAGATAATTTATTACCATATATAAGTACATTATTTTTTATTTTATAAATATATTCCATCATATGTAATTTAATATATATTTATTAAAAAATAAATGAAACTTCAATTTACATATTCTATGCCCGTCCCTTGGAGTTTCAACAATAAAATATGGGGAATATGGAATTGATATATGTCATCAAAACCAAAATGTAATAATTTAAAAATTTATAGGACTAACATAAAAACTTTACAACAATATAATAAATAAGGTGAAATGTTAAAGTAAAAAAGTAATAACAAAACAAATGTTGAAATAGAAAATAGATGTGTATGTTGTTATTACACTCTTTACTTTAGTTTTCTTTTTTTTTTTTAACTTCATTTTGGCTAATAATGCTCAAATGGGAAAATCAACTCTTAACATATCATTAACTTAAGTAAAAAATAACAAAAAGAAGAACCTCTTAACATATTTACAGAAGAGCAAGTATTTATTAACTTACACGGATAATCAATATTGTTGTCATCACCACTAAAAGAAAATGATACACTTGGTTCACACAAAGCTTCACAAATATCATAGCAATGTCAAAATTCAATCACATATACCCAACAAATAGAGTAATAATAATAATGAGAAAAAAAAATGTATAAAGGAATATATAGAACGTTATAAGTCAATATACAAATCCTTTTCTGTTTCTAACTTTTTATTATACCACTCAATAGTTGTACTCTGTACTTAGCTCATATCCTAATATAAGCTATTAATTAACCTATAAAGAAAAAAATATTGGGGAGTAAGCTATACAAACTTAATGAGATATCTTTCATACTATATCAACAAACAAGTTTTCACACAGTTAATTAAATTATCATATGAATGCATGAATTAAACAGTATACCAAATAAATATATGCAGTGACCTAAGTGTTACATGCAACTAAGAGTTTTGCCTTCTATAGTAAGGGTTAGATATTATTAACTAACATAAATCATAACCATGTTCTAGCACTTGGGTTTTTAGCCAAACAAGTGTACTTATACACATATTTAAAAATTTCCGTAATTAGCAACTTTTTCCTTTTTTCAAAGCTAATGATAATGAAATTCTCTAAGTCTAGTGGTGTTATGGCCCTTGCAATCCATATACATGCCCTAAGCAGAAGTCTCGAGATATGATTACTAGCCATACGGTTAGTATCTCTTGATGCCTAAGAAGCCCATAGGTTAAGATAGAGACTTAATAATTTAGAAACCTGTAATGTTCTTATAAAGAATTTCTTTAGGAGCTCTTACTCTTGTAAGCTCCTTCCTACCATTTATGTAGGGTGACAGTTGGTATAAAGATACAATATCATACATATGCATGAACCATTTAGTTTCAGCTAGTCGTATATGATTTAGTTGACTTATTAGGCAATCAACCGATAGCAACAAATCATCCAATCATACAGCAATTAATCATTTAACCAATTATTAAATTATTATATTTAGTTATATTTTGCACAAAAAACAACTAATAATCAACCACATTGATAGCTCAAACCCCAAGTATAAATTTATTAATATATATAATTTAGGTGCTCTAACTATAAGTACAAAACAAGTATAAAGTCATTAGGAATATTCACCGAGTTAGATTGTTTTATAGTTGTAAAGGAGGATACTAATAAGTATATAGATAACTACCTTTCTAATTACCAAAATTCGCTATAATCCTCAATTACAATTAAAGCTTGTTTTTATCATAACAATCTCATTTTGATATGGATTTCAGATATAGATTCTGATGGTGTGGTCCATTTCTGTAGATGAGACCCACAATTTTGCTATAAGCCTAGAAGGTTACGAACCTTTAAAGTTGTTAGGCTTCTTTTGCTCTGTTTTACATTGTTTGGGTTCTCTTAGTATAAATTCAATTTTTTTATCGGGTTTAAAACTCTTCTTGGGCTTTGGTTAAGAGCTTAATATATTTGGCTTTGCATTTATTCCTTAGCCTACTTTTAATTTTTTATCTTAAGTATTCCATTAGTGGGCTTTTAGGCCTTATTCCTAACCAATTTTCAAGTTAGGCCTCTTTATTGGTTCTTTGGGCTTAAAGAATATTTTAATGGGCCTTTAATTTTATTTCTAGAATTCTGAAGTTGCTGATCATGTTGGTTTCTTGGTCCATTTTTGTTGGTTTTGACTTGATTTGTAGTTTTTGGCCTATTTTGGCCAACTAGGGTTTAGTACCTAGACTTGACTTGTTTTTTTGGGTCCAAAACTTATCTTAACATATTTTAAAATATTTTAGAGTGAAATTTGATTCTGGTTAGGGATGTTTTGGTGGGAGTTTAGGTATTTTTGGGCCTGAAATGTTTTCTAGCTCAATTTTGTCTCTAGTGTTTTAGTATAGCAATGACCTCACTTAGACAAGTCTTAAATCATCATTATCTTGCCTAAATCATTATTTTAACATAAGAAAAAGACATGGCCAACTTATGGACAATTTATTAAAGCTTCTAAGAAGTAGGTTTCTTAAGTTAAAACTTACTTCTTCTTAATATTCAGTGGTTGCTCATTTGAGGATTATTTGTTAGGATTTTTAAGGCAATTTTCCTAAGGAAAAACAAACTACACATTCTTAATAGGCTTGGATGTTCAATTTTAAGTAGGGAGTATAGGTATTCAACTTGCTCTTTTTACAAAATATAGAATAACATGAAAATATGGTTAATAAGTGTACATTAGAAGAGGTTTTCTAGAACTATTCCTAGGAGAGTTATTACATACCAAAGCTATAATACATGCAAGATATTTTTATATAAAAAAGCTCCTAAATATAAGATTGACCTATACATTAGACACTACTAAACTAAAAGAGTAAATACAAGAAAAAAGTTGAAGAAGAAAAACTTTGCTACTTTTGGGTTGAGGCGCTTAGAATAAGCTCTTTTACGATTTGTTTATCTCCTTTTAGAGCTCTCCAAGAGTCGTCCTAGCTCACCTAAAAAAGGTGTGCAAAAGTAGTAGCTTATAAGTGGTTTTTTAGTGAAGATAGTAGTGGGAAGGGAAAGGGAAAATGGGTTTCGGTTTTGTAAGCTTTTAAAGATGAAATTGAGTGATAAAATGTGAGTAATATGGAGCAATGTGTAAGTGTTTAATGCAGATTTTAGGGGGTATTTTGGGTGATTTTAAAGTGTTTCATAATGGTAAAGTGAAATGAAAACGTGGGGCTTTTAAGGGAGTGAAAACTGGTCTAGGACTGAGAGCATTTAGGATATGTTTTGATGAGTTTGGCTATAGAAAAAATCCTCACATAAGTCTTCCTTAAAGTGATAACCAGTCAATTTTCTCTTTCAAAGTTTGCATAGACAATGGGGTATTTAATTAATTTAGATAGTTGATGTGTTGGAGTGTAGTCTTATCACATAGAAATCATACGTATTGGATGGGACTTAACCAGTTGGTTCTCAAGGATGTAGCTGGCTTTATTGGTTCTATTTGGATAGTGTAACCAATTGTCTTTCAATTATAATATTCTTCTTTCTTAAGCATGTGTGGCGCCGCTTATGTAGGTAATTAAGACTTAATTTCACTATTTTAATTTAACTCATATTATTTAGTAGCTAACAATAGTTAGTGATGTTGGATCATGCAATATAAGGGGCTCTAGAATTAAATTTAGCTAAATTAAATTGTTTGGTACATTTAGTTAAAAATTATTAATTAGTAATACTTCAACATGGAACTTAGATATTGTTTGGTATCTTACTTTAATATCGAATGGCTTAGATTTGAGAAATTTTGAGGTTTCGAGTCAACTTAAGGTTTTAATTAAAGGTAAGGTTTTGATTTTATGGTTTTAGTATCTAAGGCTTAAGATTAAGGTTTTCGAACTAATATTTAGGGTTTTATAGTTTGTTCGTAGTTTCGAGACATTATTTTAGGATTTTTGATTTTGAATTAGAGCTTTTTAATTTAATTTAGTATTCAAATTTAATTTGTAGCCTAAATTTAAGGTTTGGGAAATTTAGGGTTTTTGAATTTATTTTAGGATTTCAATTTCAAATTTTTGTCGTATGTGATTAAGGTCACATATGTATACGATGCAATTCATATGTATGAGACAAGATTATAATTTCATTGATTTAGTATTTTAATTGGTTTAATTAGATCAATTTAATATTGTACTATATTGTGTATATTTTAACCTATGTGATCAAAATTATACGTATACATACATAATTGTGTAGGGAAATATATATTTGTAGGGTAATTTCTTAATTTTATAAATTTTATTCATTAGTTAGCTTGATTTAGTTACTATTTTTTAAGAACATCTTTAATCATTTTGCTATTGAATTTGTTGGTCCCATAATATCTAGTGTCAATTTACAAACCTAGTGTTTTAATTGGTTCAATTTTTATGCCAATTGATATTATGAATATATCTTATAAATATTTGTATTTGAAAGAAAATTACATGTGTATAGCATGACATGTAATTTTTTAATTTAATTACTTTAGTCAGTGTAATTTAGCTAATTTTTATTATTTAGGAATATCTCTAGTTTTTTAATTTTGAATTTTTTTACTTTGTAAACTTTGAGTTCAATTTACACTTGTCGAGCTTGGATTTTTAATTTTTAATTTTCTATTCTCCTTAATTCGATCAATATTAAACCCTAGTCATTTAATATTAACCCTTGACTAAGAGTTAAGGAAATTTTGATTTCTTTTGAATCTTTAGAAAAATTGGAGTTGCCACTCGATTAGGGTCAACAAAGAAATAAGTTAGAATCAATTGGGTGAATTGATTTTAACATAGCTACTGATCTACAAGAAAACCTCTCTAAAAAAGATGATTTTCAAAAATAAAACTATAAGCTAGCTTATTAAACCCTAAATGGCTACCACTTTAACTTTTCGAGTTTAAATTTATTTTTCAAGATATCATTTTTGACTTAAAAGAATAATTCTGAATTTACGAACAAGGGAAATTAATTTATTTACAAATAGGAGGAAAAAAATGAAATTAAATTTATATATAAAAGGAAAAAATAGAAAACATTCCTTATTTTAAGTCGTCCTGTAGTTGTCCATAGGGTTATTGCTCGTAAGTCGGAAAGTGGTTCTAGTTTTGTATCTCGAGTTAAGAATTAGGTTACATGTGTAGTATACATGACTGGAATAGGAGAGGAACCATGCAACTAACGAAGGTGGCTTTGAATAGTTCTAGGTCGATTTTTGAATGGGAAATTGCAATTTCATGTGTTTTTTCATTGACAAATATGGGTGTAGAATTGATGCCCTGGCTGTTGGTGGTGGTTGAAGTTTGGCATTGGATAAGTGGTAGTATGCTCCTTATATGGTGGCTGTTGGTCATTAATGGATGGTTAGGTAAGAGGTATTGTAGGGTAAGGAAGCTAGTGGTAATGGTGGTTTCACTCGGGTTATGGCGGAAATAGTAAGTTAAGTGGTGACTGCATGTAGAGAGAGAAAGCCTTGGTAGGGCTTCAATGGCTACGATTAGAATTGAAATAAGGGGTACTTCTAGGGGTTTTCAATGGTAAAGAAGCTATTAGTGAAGTTATTTTTCTTAAGAAACTAACAAAAATAGGATTCTTCTAGAGAGAGAAACAAAGTTGCAAATTTTTGCATTAGAGAGAGATAGTAAGAATTGAGGCCCAAATGGGAGTTCTCGAGTTGAGTTTTATGATGGAATCATATCCTTAAACCCCTTTTTATACTATTTGATACTCCATAAAGGTTCGGAAAGTCATAGAATGGATTAAATTTCCAGATCTAAATTAATGGGTTTTTGAAAAGATTGATTTAATATCAGTGAAATTTGATGTCATTTAGATGGAATAATAAGCCAACGCGCGTTCCTTGATCCTCATTTTTTTACTTAAAACATCATTTAGAGGCTTCACTTTTCATTACTAAAGCTTGATTTGAGTGATTTGAAATTGGAGCAAAATCTATTAATATTTGTTTTTCCAATTTTTAGCTCTCATTTTGACCCTATTAATGGTTGAATTGGGATGGGATATTGGACTCAATTGGAAGTATTCCAAGTCTACTTGACAATTCCATCATTTATTCGACGAAATTGTGAAGGAAATAAGATGAAAAATGGTTGAAAAAGGAGTTGTTTGAATGGGATGGGTTTACTCACTAGAAATAGAGGGAAAAAGAGAGAAAGTGATGGACAGTGGATGTGATAAGCCAATTATAAGTTGACACGTGTCCATGTCAAGAAAAAAATGAAAAAAGGCACTTTAGACTTACACTTGCATGCCATTACCAAACTATGCTAGCTTATTTCTCAATCAACATGTGCATTAAAAAATATTTAGCCCCTAACTGAGCATAGATTGGTTTTAAAACTACTAATCTTGTTAAAGCTTAATTGAAACCTGTAATGACCAATTCTTAATAAATTAACAAAGCGACGACTTATAAGAGTAAATCTAGTACATAGATGTTAAAATTAACATTAAAATTGAATATATTTTAACAACTTTTAGAGCTATAGTTCATTGATTGCGCAGTTAATTCAAATTTTTTTTTCTTGTAAATCAACAAATTTAAGTCAGATTGAAGCGCCCTTTGAAGTCACAATCAACTTAAATTAATCTCATTTTTACTCTCTCAAAATAATTAATATCAACTACGGTCTAAATATTAAATTTTTAGAAAATTTAATATTCTTAAGTATAGTTCAAACCATTAAATTGCATATGTGCATTTTGATTTTACTCAACCTTAAAAAATGAGATGACCATCTCTTAAAGTCCCTAAGAATTGAATTGAGCCTCCTAAAAATGCTATTAAAATTCTTTTCAATTTTCAAGAATTCTTTTTTGTTTTTCTAGATTATTTTTGTACTTTTTTAAATCAAGACCATGTTCTTTATTATAAAATACATGGGGAGAGCCAAAAAATGAGGTGTCTACAATAGTTTTAGTATCTTCTCTATGTTTATGGTTTTGAATTTTCGTATGTGATTAGAGTTTTCGAATTTTTTGTATATCGAGGTTTTTAGGTTCATTTTAAGGTTTCAATTTTTTCCATTTTTTAGGTTTTGTTGCTAAGCTAATTTGAGCTAAGCCCCCCAATGGCTAGTTCGAGCAAAGATTGAGGCCAATGACTGAAGCGAAGACCAAAAGTGTTAATAGCCTAATTTGGGCCAAGCACTTAAAGCCTAGTCCAAGCAAAGACCGAGGCCCATTAATGAAGAGAAGACTTAAGTAACTATTAGATTAGTCTACTGCTTCGCCGAACGACTTACTTTGGCATCAGGTCACATTACTTTATACCTCGATTGCTTTATAGCCTCAAGCACCTCACCTTTACTTGAACTGCATTGTGACCTAATTGCCATCTACTCGACCGCCCCTTACCCTATGGCCTTCTTTTGACCCCCAAGTATGTGCTTACTTAACTAGGGATGCTCTCTCCTGAATAGGTGTACTGTGGAAGACCAGCATATGGCTCGGAACCTGATGGATGTTCTTGCTTCGAAGGTTTCCTGCCTTTTCCCTCTCATTTTCTCCTCGTTAATTATTCCCCTGATTCTATAGTATAGCCAACACACTTGGCCTAGGATTGTTAACATCCAAGGTTTCAGATGTGGTTGCTAGATGTTCATGGCCGACTAGTCTATGAAGCCACCTTACCTTCCCTCTAGTGCATGTCTCCTACAAAGAGTGAGTACAGACGAATCCTAGGTTGACATGCGTCCTTAGTAGGTAAACTCCTTGTTCTATTTCCAAAGGTATGGGATCTCCTTCTAATCTTCAAAACAACACATATACATAGAGTCAGCCGAGTACTTCCTACCAACATCCGTAAGAGGGCTTGAAACTCCTTACACACATACGAACTTTGTTTCCCTTCATCTCTTCCTTGCTAACTTAAGTATCAGTCTTCCTTGCTAACTTAAGTATCAGAAGGCCCTTGTGGATCAATCCACTGGAGGCTTCTTGTAAGTAATCAAGAGCAAGGAAGGCATCCAACTTTTAAGCCCATTAAGAACCTTTGAGCCTGATTGATTACATGCATCAACAAGTTTTAATTCCTTCAGCCCTATTAGGTTTAGAGAACATCTATCAATATTCAAGTTTGATTTTATCTCTAAAACACAAAATTTGTAGGGTTTATAATCATCCTAAGAAATTTTGAAACTATGTTAATGTCTCTAGCTTTAAAATTGTACATTTTCCCTTCTAACAAATGTGAGTCCCACTATTTTTACTTAAATGGTAGGAATGTGACATAGTAAGTGTCATGTCTCGTATTTGTATTATTATCTTGTTAGATAAGAATAAAAATAAAAGAAAAAGAAAACATGATAATTAAAAATAATGTGTTTGTAATTTTATATATTTCTCTAACATAAATCTCAATTTTCAATTCCCTCCCATTTTAACTTTCTAAAAAATAGTGAAATTTCACATTAAGGTTTAAGACGTCATTTTAAGTTTTTGCCCTTTTTTTTTCCCTTATAGTTTGTAAAGTGCCCTTTTTTTTTCAAAGAAAACCTCTATGACAAAATGAAAATCTCTTCGAAAAACAATGATTTTTCAAATTCTTATAAGTGAAAAGTCCCTAGAAACCTCATTTAATTTCTTCTAAATGGTTAAGCATACTTAAAATCAATTTTGATGAGGATTTTTAAGATTGAGATGCTTGGATATAGGCTATACAGGGGTAATGATGACGAGTCAAAGGATGTTGTGATTTTTAAAGAGGTAAAAAATTGTAAGCCAAAAGTTTAATTATTTCACATGAAGTTATGTTAATGTTAAGATGATAACAATCAGATAATCATAATTAAGGCGAAAGGCTAAAGGGTTTACCAATATAGTTTTTCATTTTCTAAATTTTAGTTTTCTTTTATGCTTTTTTGCAATTTTTCAATTAATTTATAATATATGTCATTGATTAAATTTATTTAACAATGTTATTTTATTAGATTAATTATTATACACTAATTAGAAGCTCACTTGTGTCCTTAAGTAGTATTAATACTTAATCTTAAAACACGAATTATCCATTTGTCAAAAAGAAAAATATAAGTCACTTCTTTGCAAAAAAAAGCCCAAAACATATTTAATTTTTTCTTTTAATTCCCCTACAATTTACAACCATATTGAGTATAGATACTCATCATCTTCATTAAAGTATACTCATAGATATTCACTTATGCGCTTGCGTACATAAAAACACATACACTTACTTGATGCCCAAAGCTTACTTGTAATACCCCAATCTAGATGGGTTGACATCATTTGAAATACTTATTTAAGTATAAAACTAAGCCTTTTATATGCGTTGATTCCTAACTATATTCAATACTAAGCCTTTTATATATTCTCTAAGATTTTTTTGGACATTCTAAAGTAGTTTGGTTACTTAAGATATAAATATGTAACTATGGAGTATGCTAGAATTTTTAAAGTATTTGTACAAATATTCTATTATATTTAAGGATCTTAAGGTTCTTAAATTCTTATCATTCTCATGCTATGATTTTATTAAGTAAAGTTAATTTAGATTATTTTGTAATTATCATCTCATAATGTTATTTACTATGTGTGGACAAGGTTTATGTTATTGTATATACATATGTAATACATGCAACAAGCTAGAACTATACCTAGTTATTATACGTATAGTCAATTATTAGGTTAATACATATGCATTTGTATCCATGCGATGGATTATCATTCAAGAATTATGCTATTATAATACACATACATACATGCATACACACATGCATACTTGTACGTCTTTAAACACTCACAGAAAATAAAAATACACTCTCACTTGGGAGATTATCTCTCCCCTAAAGCCTTGTCATGTTATGCATGCCTTTCAAAGTTACTTATTTGCTATTAAAGTTTTGTCTTATCTCTTAAGATAAGTTTGTCTATCTTTTCTTTTTTTTTTTTTCTTTTGACTAAACATGTACGTACTTTATAGATTTTCTTTATTGGTTTCTTTGTTAACATCAAGTATTAATCTTTTCTACCTTCTTTGTTATCTTTTCCTTCTAGGTTTTCCAATTTCTATGTTTTTTTTTTTCCTTATCCCATCACTTATGTTATATTCCTCCTTTTCCCTTCTATAGATTTTGTCCCCTCATATATAGCGTCTTCTAGTAGAACCTAAGACGAAGAAGAAATTGTCTTGGATTTTAAGGATTTAGAGACAGGTTCAAATTCAAGCACTATCCATTTAGTTGGTAAAGCAGTCATAGATAGCATGGTGCCCATAAGCGCTGTCACTAACATATTAATGAGAGCATAGGTACGCTTTGGACCTTTCAAAATCTCCCCTTTGCCTAATAATATGTTCCTTGTGGAGGCCACAAAATGCATAACAATTGATAAAATCATAAATTTAAGACCACGATCAATGTTAAGTTCCTTAGCTAATGTGTCTTCAAGGTAAGACATATGGAGAAACACCACAACGAAGTAAACAAAAAACAAATAAGAAAAAGCTAGAAAAGTTTGGACAACTACCAAATGGTTATAATGCACCACTCGATTTTATTTGGCTTATAATTCACTAGATATGACTTACTAGTCTGAACTGAAGAGTCACTCGCCACAACTCCTTATTAAAGGAAATAGATAAGAGTTAAATAATAATGAGAACATTAAAGTTACTCAAAGGAAACGTAAATAATTTCTATATTGATTAGTTTGCTCTTATGTACAAATAAGTGGGGGTTTATATATTCATTTACTGGTTATTTTACATGTATGAAAAAACAGAAGGGTATTTTCACAATTAGGTTGCATGAACATACTAAAAGGGGTAAAAGAGGTAAAGAGTATTCAATATGATAAAGAAAGAATCATTTTGGAATGTTGTGTCAGAAGATACGTGTCACTTGGTAACTAGGTGGGAGAAATATGATAAAAAGTAGGCTGAAGTAGAAAGATGCTTGCAGTTAGGGATCGACCTGATCTGAATTAGGTTGGGGGTCAACCAGTCTTATAGAGAAGGCAACTGTATTGGCGTAAGATGTTTGTAGTCAGTCCGGTAGCTTGGTCTGATTAACCTTAGGTTGTCTTCTAAAATAAGGCATCGTTGTTAGGCAAAAGCAGATTTGACACATGTGAATATTTGATAGCTAGGTTGGTAAGAGATTAGCTTAGAACAGGAATCCTTACCTCAAATATGGCTTCGAGTTAGTATTTTATGCACGAGTCCTTAGAGTCCTCTAGCTCGACTTTATGTAATCAGTACAAGGGGTTGATTCTTATCATCATCGATCTTTTATAAATGGGAATTGAATTAGAAATTTGAAGATCTAAAATTTGATGAGATTATGTATTGGCTGTAAATACATAATTTGCCTCTCCATATGCTTTTGACAAAGAATGCTACTATTTTTGGGTCAAAGGTAAGATAGATAGTTGAAGTGGAGGATGTATTAGCCATCAAGCATTTGAGAGTCAAAATTGCTTTTGATATTATAAAGTCACTTATAGGAGGTGTTTGGTTGAAGCAACTTAGTGGAAAACATTTGTAGATTCCTTTCAAGTATGAAAAACTCTTAGAATTTTGTTGTACTTATGGAATTATTGGAAATATTGAAGCTGCTTACTCGATAAAGGACTTACCACATTTTGTTCACAAACAGTTGGATTCATCCATTAAAGCGAGCTCTTTGGTTTTATTATGAAAGTTGAAGACAGATAAAGGATTGCAGAAGGAAAAACTGTCATTAGGTAGTAAAAGTTACATGCAGTTACAAAGTGAGAATTCAGTAGAGAATAAGGGATATATGGATGATATTGGATGTTTTGACATAAATAATATGAAGTTAGGGTGATAAGAGAGGCATCATGTGGTTTCAATACAAATATCATTGTTGCATTTTTGTTTCAATTTGATGGGTCAAATATCAGTCTCCAAAGAAATTTTGGTTTGACTAGACCTTTCAACCTGGGCCTTCACAAAACGACTCTCGTGTTAACCCAATTTCAAAACCCTTATTTCCTGAAGTACATTTTCTTTACCTAACTATTAGGTTTAGGAACCTGATAATACCCCAAACTTCTCCCTAGCTTCACCTCTCACCAAGATTCTCATCTTTCCATAACCTTGATTGATAAACTAAAACCTTTCTTTCCCTTTCTAATTTATCAACCTCACTTATAGAAAAGGCCTCACAAACTTTGTCTTTAAGAAGATGTAGGATGCACTTGGAGGAGATGGAGGTTTGTTTGGAGTTGAAGAAAGGAAAGAAAGTGGTGCAATCAAAAGGAAACTCATTAAGGGGTAAAAAAAAGACACTTTGTTACAAGGATCAGGAGAAAAAATAATATTGAAGGAAATCTAGAGTTCGAGAGTAAATTAGACAAAGTTAAGGTTGTGGAATCTATGGCCAAATTTGTGAAAGGTTCTTATAGCTATCCTTTAATAGCTACGCAGTTGCCATAAGGGGTTTACGCTAGAATTGTCAAGGCTTAGGGTTGCCTTTGACGGTAAATGAATTAGAAAGTGTAATTAAGCATCTAAAGCCCCTTCTGGTCTTTCTTATGGAGACTAAAAATGATGAGAATTAGACTACTAAACCTTTGACTAGCAGTTGAACTCGAGGACTAGAAGGACTAATGAAGTGAATCCTCCTGTTGTAGCCAACCCCTGTTGAGGTCGAGTTGCTCTTCACTATAGACCAACATCCAACGTTGTATAGAGTAACTGCAAATCTCTTGAAAATCATCTACTGACCAGACAAAAAGCTTTGTTGATAGCTCGACCTTTCCATTCATTCCTCTTAATATGTCCGAACTAGTTCCCTTAACTCGACAACATTTGTGCTAAGTTGATGAGAGACCCTACACATGTCCATAGCTACTCCTCTTTGATCAAGCCCACATCTATTTGGGGCTCCTGCTCGATACCTTTGCTTGGTAGAATTCAAGTTGAACATACAACATTGTCTTTTCTACTAGAAAGTCATTTACCTACAGCAAGCCATGTATCCAAGCAACCATGTGCTAGAATCCTCTTCGTAGAATATTTATTTTAGTTGTATTTTCCCATTGTACCTTTTCTTATTCCTTGTACATTATTCCTTTTACATTATTCCTTTAGGATACTACCCTTTTTTGTCTTTTTCATTTTTAGGTAAGTTGCCTTAGTTTTTTCAGTGTAAATACCCACTGTACATGTAGCTGCATAGAGGATCATCACCAATATATTGAATATTTCCTTTCGTAAACGATTGCTCTTGTTTGCTGATTTTACTCTTATCTTAACCTTTAAGTAAAGTCAGGTAGTGAGTAACTTCATCAGATTAACTTGTGTGTTATATTAAGTTGTTCTGTGAGTTCTTAGAAGTTCTGTTAGTGTATCATATTCTTTAGAGCTGTTTGTGAGTTTGCTCATTTCTTTCCTTTTTTCATTCTCTCGCGCATTTTCATTATTCATTTCAAGATTTCGGCAAACTTGGACCTACCCCTACAACCGTCCTTGTCTGTTCTTGGCTCCAGTCTACATCATCTTGGTATCAGATTGGAGGTCACGTTAGGTAAGTTGTGTTTGTGAAGTAGTGCTTCTTGTAATAGTTTGTCTAAGTTGAGTAAAAAGTATAGTGGAAGTGGTGCTTTTTGTGTTTACTTTATTTTGCCCTATTTTGGACATTCGAAAACAAAGTAAGTTCTGAGTTAATAGATTATTTGTCAGTGTTGTTATTGTGCTACGGTATAACTTGCTACTGAGGTGAAGATCGTGCTGAGTTATTAGATTTGGAGAAATAATGTCGGTTGTATCTTAGATCTAAAGATTGAGTTCAAAATTACTGAGGAAAATGACAAACTCGAGTGTTAATGTTGGTATTGGGGATGACAACAATGGTGTTATCCACCATGGCCGACAATCCTTGGGCACCCTTAAAAGTATGGACGAGAAACTTGATGAGATAGCTAACCTTCTAAAAAATAGAACCTAACTCGATAAGTTCGAGGTGGAGGAATAGGCAGATGAGTGAGAAGAAGGATTGACTTGGGAGAATTGGATGACGTTAAAGAATAAGAAGACGGATGAGTTAGACTACGCTGAGCTATCGACTATGTGAAGCTTTAGATTCCAAGTTTTAATGGTTCTGGAAGTGTAGATGATTATTTAGATTGGGAGGAGAAAGTTGAATGAATTTTTTATTATTACCAATATGAAGGCCAAGAGAAGGTGACAACTGGTACTGTCGAGTTCACAGGATATGCCACCATATAGAGGAATAACTTTTAGGTAATAAGATGAGAAGAGGGATACCGAGAGATTAATACTTAGCCTGAGATGAAGAGAATACTCAGAAACAGATTAGTGTCAGAAACCTATTTACAAGACACTTTTACTTGACTTCAAGAGTTAAAGCAAGGAGGTTATGTCCAAAAGTTCCAAATGCTTATGATTCATTGTGAAGTAAAGGAACCATCAGCACAAATATTCTTTAAGTTTCTTACCGGGTTGAGGAGTGATATTCGAGACATTATGGAACTCTAGTAATTTACTATAATGGATGAGGCTATATGGATAGCCTAACGAATAGAGAGACAGAGAAGAAATAGAATGCCATTCTGACCTCTATTGATCTAACCTCCACCTAGCTAAACTAGTCATCCGACTTGACCTGGTCAAGGAAGGTATCCAGTTTAGCTAAGTGCCGAGCTGACTAGGGAGGTGGATGTCTAAGCCAAACAGAAGGGTCGACTTGACAGTGATGTTTAGACCCAAACATATGAGAAAGGATAGGGATCTGGATGGAAGACTAGCCAGATTAAGTGCTAAGGGTTTGGACATATGGTTGCTTAGTGTCCAAACCAAAAGACTATGATTATTAAGGGAGATGCCCAAGAAGTCGAGATAGATAGTACAGATGAGGAACTTGAGGAGAAAGAAGGGAAGGAAGAGGTTGGTGTAAATATCAACCTAATTGAAGAGGATGCATTTGTCGAGGACTTGAATCAATTGATCTTAGTTGTTCAACGTACAATGAGCTTGGAACCCTTGCTCAAGTAGGAGCGGAGAAAAAATTTATTTCATATTATTTGCAAAGTGAATGATCAGTTGTATGCACTTATAGTAGATAGTAGGAATTAGATTAACATGACATCTGTCGATTAGATCAAGAAGCTAAAGTTGCCAACTATTACCACTCGATGTCGTCCAAGTTGCACTTGCTGAATGAGAAGGGGGCACTGTACGTCACGCAGCAAGTATTATTGCCAATCTCAACCAGGAATTATTTTGACAAGATCTTCTATGATGTACTACCTATGTACGCTTCACATGTGCTATTCGGTTAACCATGGTTCTTTAATTGAAGGGTTATGCATGATGGATTTCGAAACACCTATGTATTCAGGAAGGATAGAAGGAAGATTATGCTGAATCCTATGCCATTGATATGAGGTAAGCGCACCTATCGGTTTTAATATAGCGGATGTGAGTCCGAGTCGATCCTCCAGAGATTTTGAGTACTAATATTAACTTTAGCTTTATTATCTAACCGAAAAATTGTGATAAATTGAATGAATTAAAAATATTGAAATTAACAACTAAACTACTTATGAGACTTAATTACGCAAATTAGGAAGCAATAAACTATGAACGACTTCAAGTATGCAATAATGTATTTAGGAATTATTTCCCCTAGTGTTTAACATGTAACCTTTTTAAAATATATTCAATTCAATTTCTATTATTCTTGACCGGAGGGATTCACAATTAAAGCTAATATCTTTCTTAAGCCTATTAACCCTAATTCTAAATTATTTACCGGAATCTCTTCACTTAGTAATATAATTTAGAATCGCATTAGTGTATAACGAATTCCCATACAAACAATCAACTTTCCGGAAGAAACATGTATCTTATCTCTAAGTATACATGTAATTCTCTTCAATTATGCCTAGATCTAATTACACATGCAATTTCTCAATCAACATGCATAATATCATATATTGATGTTCTAGAAATATCAAACAATAATTAACGACATAATTGAATCAAGAAAAGATAGAAACTTTATTGAAATTATAATTCAATCCAAGGGTTACATGAAACCCTAGGTTCTATAATCCTAAATACTCTAATTCTAAGCTATCATAACGAATCTAAAAACGAGTTTCATCAAAAACGTAAAATAAAGCATAAAAACCCCTCTTGATTTGATGAACAATCTCTCTAATCTTGAAATCGATGTCGTTCTCGCTTCTTGATTAATGTTCTTGTCCAATCTCCTCTCGTCTGTTGTGTCTCTTGTTTCTGTAATGTCTCTCCTCTCAAAACTTCATAACTTCTTCGTTTGAACTCGGAATTGAGTGAAACTTGATTCATTTTCTTCGTTTTCGAGCCTAGAAGGCGTTTAAACCTTAAAATCAACATTTTACTCAATTAAGTATCAATTTATTTAAAGAAAACAAAAAATGTGAGGAAAATACTATAAAATCACCATATAAAATATGTTTAATCAGAGTTATCAGCCATCGAGCTAAGTTAGCAAATTGCAAGTTAAACTTGCTCAAGGATTAAAGAAGACTCTGGTGTTAAGTAGAGTCGAACTTCGAGAAGCTATTAAAGCTAATGTCCCAACCTTTTTGTTAGTTCGACAATTATTAGAGTTGAAAGAATTAGGTGAACTACCTATAGAGGTTAAAGAGCTGTTAAATGAGTATGTCGACCTATTTCTTGAACAGTTGCCAGAACGTTTACCATCATTTAAAGGCATTGAGTATTGCATTGACTTAGTACCCAACACTGCTTTGCTGAATAAACCAGCTTATTGAATGAATCCCGAATAAATTTCTAAGCTTTAAAGACAAGTCAATGAATTATTGAAAAAAGGGTTATGTAAGGGAGAGTCTCAACCCTTGTGTTGTACTAGCACTCCTAGTGTCGAAAAATGATGGTACTTAGCAAATGTGTGTTGATAGCCGAGCCATGAATAAGATCACAATTAAGTACAAGTATCCCATCCTTAGGTTAGATGACATGCTGGATGAATTGAATGGAGTTAGGATCTTTAGCAAGATTGATCTGAAGTCTAGCTACTATTAGATTTGGATAAGGATGGGAGACAAGTAGAAAAATGCTTTCAAAACTTGGTATGGACTCTACGAGTGGATGGTAATGCCATTTGGCTTATCGAATGCTCTGAGCACTTTCATGTGACTAATGACCGATGTGCTAAGAAACTTGATTGGGAAGTGTGTTGTGGTGTACTTCGATAACATCCTAGTATATGGTGCTGACATGTCGAGTTACAGTGAAAATCTCTGTACCAAGAGGTTATTCGGCAATTTAAAGAAGTGTTGTTTTTGCTAGGAGAAAGTGGTGTTTGTAGGTTATATAGTTGGTGGAGGAGGCCTATGAATGGATGATGAGAAGATCGGAGTAATTATTGAGTGGCTAACTCCCCCCACTTGTGTCAAGATGAGAAGTTTCCATGGACTAACATCTTTTTATAGAAGGTTTATCAAGAATTTTAGTGTCGTAATTGTATCCCTTACCGAGTTGACAAAGAAGAACATCGAATTTAAATGGGGAGAAAAAAAGGAAAGAAGTTTTGCTGAAGTGACGGAAAGATTGACTTCCACACTAGTACTAGCTTTACTTGACTTTAGGAAGATATTTGAGTTAGAAGGTAACGTGTCAAGCATTGGTATAGGCACTGTCTTAATGCAAGAAGGTCAACCAATTACAAGAAAGCCGACTAATTGCCTACTATAGTGAGAAACTTAGAGGACCTCAACTGAACTACTCCGTATACAACAAAGAACTCTTAGCTCTTATCCAAATGCTTTAAGTGTGGTAGCATTATCTATTGCCAAAAGAATTTGTCATCTACACCAATCATAAGTCTTTGAGATACCTCCGAAGTTAGAGTAAATTATCGAAATGGCAAGTGAGGTGGATTGAATTCTTCTAGGGATTCAATTTTGTGATTAAGTATAAACAAGGGAAAAGCAATATAGTTGCAAATGCTCTTTCAAGGAGACATGCGTTCTTAATCGAATTATAGACCGGGTTGTTTGGGTTTGCAAGTATCAAAGAGCAATATTCCTAGGACCCATATTTCGAACCCATACTTAGGCATTGTGTTGGTGGAAGAGCAGTGGATGATTATCATATAGAGGACGGTTACTTATTCCGTAGTGGAAAGTTGTATGTGCTGACCTATTCCATAAGGGAATTGCTCATTAGGGAATCTCATAGGAGAGGACTCTCCAAACATTTTGGGGAAAGAAGGACATTTAAGCTACTGAATGGATGACTCTTTTGGCCAAGGATGAGGCGAGACGTGCACCGGATTGTTGAAGGCTGTGCTGTATGTAAGAGGGCCAAGTATCGAGCTACACAAGGGAAAGTAATGCCTTTACTTGTCCCAACAAGACCTTAGATTGAATTGAGCATGAACTTTGTTCTTAGATTACAAAAAATTGCCTTACACAAAGATTCCATAATAGTTACCGTAGATAGATTCAGTAAGATGGCACACTTTATACCCTACTGTAAGACTAACGATGCTTTGGCTATTGCTTATCTCTTTTTGAAAGAAATTGTTTAGTTATATGGCATGCCAAGAATTGTAGTCTTAGACAGAGATCCAAAGTTTTTGAGCCATTTGTGGAGATCTTTATAGTGTCGGATGGGGACTAAACTACTATACATCACTTCCTATTACCCCTAGACTAATGACCAAATAGAGCTGGTCAATCGTACTTTAGGATCACTACTTTGAGTTGTAGTAGATAAAAACTTGGCTGATTGGGATGTTTGTTTGCCCATGGTAAAATTCGCTTACAATCGTACAATGCATGACACCAACAAGCAGACCCTTTTAAAGTTGTCTATGGCTTAAATCCCGAGTTGCCCCTTGATTACACCCTTGTACCCACCTTTAAGCGAGAAGACCCTAACGTAAGAGCTGGAGTATAGTTGTTACAGCAAATCTATGACAAAGTTACTCAACAGATTGACTAAGTTGCCAAGAAAATGCGAGAAAGGGCCAAGGGAAGGACATCAAAACAGTTTTAACTTGGAGATCTAGTATGGCTACACTTACACAAGAAAAGATTTTCAAGCAAAAGGGGGAACAACTTGTCTACACGGGCTCAAGGTCCCTTTAGAATCCTCCAGAAGGTCAATGCTAATGCTTACAAACTGGAATTACCCAAAGATTATAGGGTTTTTGAAAGTTTCAATATTGCTGACCTCAGTCCCTATCATCTTGAAGGAATATTGAATGAGGACTAGCCGGATTTAATCCCAAATCCAAATCAACCAGGATGGAATGATAAGAATCAGATTATTGGGCCTTTGACCTATGGCCAAGCACAAAGACTAGAAGGACTGATGAGGCGAATCCTTTTGCTTCAACCGATCCTTACCAAGGCCAAGTTACTCTTCGCTGTCGACCAACTTCCTACCCCATTTCGAGTGACTACACATCCCTTAGAAATCATTTGCCGACTAGATGAAAGCTTTGCTGATAGATCGGCTTTCCATTCACTTTCGCTTAGTATGTCCGAACTAGTTCCCCCAGTTCAACAACATTTGTGCTGAGTTGACAAGAGAACCCGCACATGTCCATAGCTACTCCTCTTTGGTTGAGCCTACATTTGTTTAAGGCCCTTACTCAATACCCTTGCTCAGTACCTCGACTTGGTAGAAATTAAGTTGAATGTATAGCATTGTCTTTTCAGCTAGAAAATTATCCACCCACAAAAAGCCACGTATTTGAGTAACCATATGCCAGAATCCTCCATGCAGAACATTCATTTTAGTTATATTTTCTTATTGTACCCTTTCTTATTCTTTGTACATTACTTCTTTGGGATATTATCCTTTTTTGTCTTTTCTATTTTTGGTTAAGTTACCTTAGTTTTTCGAGTATAAATACTCATTATATATATAGTTGCATAGGTGCTTATCACCAATATATTGAATATTTACTTTTGTGAATAATTTCTCTCATTAGCTTATCTACTTATTTCACTCTTATCCTAACCCTTAAACAAAGTTAAGTAGCAAATAACCTTACTGAACCAACTTATGCAACATATCAAGTTGTTCTATGAGTCTTTGGAAGTTCTATTGTTGTATCATATTCTTTGAAGTTGTTTGTGGGTTTGCTTATTTCTTTCCTTTTAAGGTTCTCTCGTATGTTTCATTACTCATTTCAAGCTTTGGCAAACTTGAACCCACCCCTATGATCATCTTTGTCTATTCTTGGCTTCGGTTTGCATCAATAAAAAAAGAATCAAATATAGTTAATTTATGCAGAAGACTTAGATTTGCGCATATTATATATGTAAACCCAAAACTTTTAAATAAAGATAGTTTTAGTAGGTAAGAATGTGATCGATACCTTCTGGATTTTTATGGCACATTAGTGTTATGGGATAAACTTTTGATTCATGGCTGCTTCAATTAAATTACCTTATTTGGTCATTAGAGATTTTAATGAAGTCATGAGTAATAAGGAGAAGAGTAGTGGAAGGGATAAGCCTATAAGACAAATTATAAGTTTTTCACAGATGATCTCCAATTGTAATTTGGTAGATGTAGGTTTTCAAGGCTAGAAATTCACTTAATCAAATTGAAGGTTTGAAGGAGTATGGGTTAAGGAAAGATTAGATAGGGACCTTGTAAAATCTTTTTAGTTAGATAAATTATATTCTATGCGGGTTACAAATATGGCTACCTATGGTTCATATCACTCATCATTATTGTTTCAATAAAAAATTGTAGAGATTAAGGGACTAAAAATCTTTTGGTTTGAATAAGAATAGGTAAATGTTAGTGGATATCAAGAGGTGGTCTCTAAGGTATGTTTGGAAACTTGTAAGCCTCCAGATTTATTAGGCCTTATGTGAAAATCGAAGGATAGGCATAACATTATGATTATTGAGGGCTTACATATAAGGTTATCTGAATTGTAAGGAAAAAAGGTAAATGATGTGCTCTTAGAGGAAGAACTCATGTTGCATTAACAACTTACTTTGCACAGTAAGAGGAGGTGATAGCATCAGAGGTTGCATATTCATAGCTTGAATTGGGAATAGGAATATGTAATTCTTCTACCAGAGTATTACTAATAGGAGGGTGAAGAACAAAATATTAAAAACAAAGAATGACAACGACAGTTGATTATAAGTTGAACAGCAAATTCATAGAGCTTTTTTGCAGTTTTTTTTTTTTTAAAGTTGTATACATTAAAGTTAGAGAATGAGATAGGGGTAGTCCTGGATTAAATCGCCGTTGTAGTCATGAAACAACAAAACAAGTGGTTGACATGTCTAATTGACATAGATGAAGTCAGAGAAGTTGTTTTCTAACTGGTAAGTACGAAGTCTCCAGGTCTCGATGGTTTTAGTGACATTTTCTTTCAGAAGCATTAGCAACTAGTTGGATTCCATACATATAAGGTTGTTAAAGATTATATATAGTTAAGCATATTCTCTCCTTGTCTTAATGAAACAGATATTGTGCTAATACCCAAAATGTATCCTATAAGTTTATGCAAATTTTCTATAAAATTGTATTAGAGGTCTTAGTTGGAGTTGTGCAAGTGGGTTAAGTGTGCCAACCCATCTTACCTCGTATTGACCTATGGGTTAAGTGGGTTGGCTTGCTTTAGTCCACTTGCAAACACAACCTAGAATTTCCAACCCAACCCGTCTCGTAATGGGTTGGTAGGTTAAGTGAGCTAATTCGCGAATTACACTATTCTTCATTTCCAATGAATGCATTATATGGAATATCCACAAATTACAAATCAAAATTCACAATCTTATCATTCTAATGTTTATATTTAGCTTTTATCAATTATAAAATTTAATCTTTATTTTGTTTTTAAAAAATAAATTTTCAATCTTTCTACTAAGATATATTAATAATATACATACATTTGCATTGACGTTTCTATACTTAATAAAAATCAAACATAAAGATGAAAGAATAGAAAAAGTAAATAGTTTTTTGAACTTATTTAACAACATATCAAACCATATTTACGATTAGCTTTACATAACAATAATGATCACTTACCCTATGATATTAATATGATGATCGACTTCATTATGCAATCATTTTAAATGTTCCATATAAGCTGGTATATATGGTAACCATTTACTATATTTATTATTTCTTGTTAGATATAGTTAATAATGAACACATTATTACTGTACGATATATTGAACAATATAATCATGGTTAATTAGATATAAGCATATCATATAGTATTGCTTAAATTTCAATTAAAGAACATATTTTAAAATGAATTATAAGATCAATTACATTTATGAAAAACATCGTCTTGGGATCCAAGATGTACCTAAATAAAATGCATAACTTAGTCACCATAAGTTCTCTCTCTCTCTCTCTCTCTTTCTCTTCTCTTTAGGTTAGGAGGTCAACTTGCTCCGTAATGGGTTGGCTCACTTTAACCTATAGGTTAAGTGGGGACGAGTTAAAAAGCTTGCATTTAAATATGTTAAAATTTTTTAACCTGACTTGCATTTTTTTAAGGGTTATGTAGGTTAGCCCACATAATTTGCCTTACTTACACAAGTCTCCTCACAAATAGGTTATAACATTTGTTAGACAATATTATTTCCCCATTACAAAGTGCTTTCATTTCTAGTCATCTTATTTAAGATAACATGATAATGGTTCATGAGGTTTTTCATTATTTAAATTGAATAAGAAAAGAAAAACACATCATTGTGCGGTAAATTAGATTGGCTAAAGTGTATGATTTAGTTGAACAATGCTTTCTAAAGGCTATTATGGTTTGGATGGGTTTTTCTCTTATTTGGGAGAACTGGGTTATGAATTATGTGTACTTTGTTTCTTTTAATTTGGTTGTTAATGAGAAGAGGATTGGCCATTTTCAACTTACTAAAGGAATTAGGTAGGGTGATCCTTTTGGCATTATTTGTTCATTCTAATTGCTAATTGTTAGTCTATTATGATTCAATCTATTGAGAACTAAGTATTTTTGAAAGGGGTTAAAACTAGGCCTTCAAATCCCATTTTAACTCATTTATTCTTTGCTAGCACTTCTCTTTTCTTTTTGGAAGCTAATAGGTGCAATTTATGTAGTTTAAAGAATGTTATGGAGCATTGTTGGTCAAAAGGTGAATCATAAAAAAGGTTCCATTATTTTTAGTAGTTTGACCCCTAATCCTTTGAGAAGAGAATATTGTCAAGTGCTAAACATTAACCTTTAAAATAGCCCGAGAAGATACTTAGTCTTGCTTATGAGTTGGGATAGAATGAAAAGTCAAGCGTTAGCTTTATAAAGGCAAAAATTACTCAAAAGCTGCAAGGATAGAAGAGGTCTTTGTTATTGATAGGGGGAAAGGAGATGTTAATAAAATCAATGGCTTATGTAACACTTCCTTACTTTATAGGCTATTTAGCTTCCTTAGGAAGTGGTATAAGGAGGTTAATAAAACACATTCGAGGAGGTAGAAGGAGTTGTCAAAGCCTAAAGAAGGAGGAGGGTTGGGAATTGGGGAGTTGCATGCATTTAATTAGCATTGTTAGGAAAGTTAGCTAGGAGAATAGTGAAAAATCTGGAGGCTTTGCGGGTTAAACTGTTGAAAAGCAATCATTACTTGAGTGAGGATATTTTTTGTGGTTAGGAGGGGTAAAAGGACATAGTAGGATTGGTGAAGTGTCTTATCGAGTAAGGATGCAATAGAAAATGAACTCGTATGGCAAGTAAGATCAAGTATGATAAGTGCTTTATTATATATTTATTCACGGGGTTTCATTAGTGGTTTTGATATTTTTGTGGATATTTGGTATTTAATTAGAAAATATTTTTATTTCAGGTCTTTGATGAATAATTGGGATGCTAAGGAAAAGATTGAATTAAGTTTTACTTGTTTTGAAGTTGAATTGAAAGTGTTAAGGGCTTTCAAAAATCGATTCGGTATGTTACATTTAATAAGTCATACATGAAGCAGTCTTAGTCATTTAATTCATTGAAGCCCAAAGTTTTCGAGCCAGCCTACATTCCAAAATTGAGTCTATAACTAGCAGTTAATTTTAGGTTATTATCCATGATACATGAAACATTGAATTGGAGGCTTCAATAATATCCCGAGTGCTATCAATTATTTTTGAAGCCCATGTCAAGTTTAAGAAGCTGTCTTCCCATGTCCACATTAAAATCCATGTCGAACGTTAGGTCTTAGAAGCAATCTTCATAAGTCCAGCACATGAAGACAATGGCCACGAGTTCAAGTCTACGTGAAGATCAATGCCATCCATCGTCCTTTGCAATTATCGAAGCCCACACAAAGCCATACATCTAATTGTCACGGACAATTAATTAAATATTTTCCAAGCACACTTCATGTAAGCCTACATCTAACCCAACGATTATTTTTAACCCATGTCAATAATTTAGTGCCTAGCCCTCTTCATCATTGGATATCAAAAGCTAACTTGTGAAAGTTGAAGCCAATTATAAGTCCATGCATGAAAGAATTTTCTAAGGCCAACCATATGTCCAGACATTCATTCAATGAAGTCCACATCTTATGAAAGTGAAGTCCATAATGCTGAAGGTTTGAATAGAAAAGGATAGTCGACATGAGGAGGAAATATATATGCACATTCATGATGTAACAAAGAAGATAGACATTCACCAGACGGTGGTCGTAGGTGATAAATGAATAAGAAGATGGAGTCGCATATCTTTAATTCTTCCTTTCGATTTTCGTAATATAGTTTCTTTAGGTTTTTGGTTTGTAAATTAACAGGATCGACATTGATTGCAAACGAAAAAGTTAATTCATGTAAAAATTGAAGGTTAGGGATTTTCAATTTTTATAATAAAGAATAGGTTTTCTCTATCCTTTTCTTGATTTTCATTTATGGATTTCTTTATTCCCTTTGTAATTTTGTACTTTATATAATCATGAAATAGCTTTTCTTTGTTAGGATATCGGATTAATGGATCTTTGATATTTCTATATTAAATATCTAAATATTGGTATTGTTGATATTTTTGTCATCGAGCATGTGTTTTATTGATAGTAGAATACATGTAAGATTGAGTTAAAATCTGAGAAGAATAAAATTGATTCAATTGATTCAATTAATTCCATGACAAACGAATATCGAATTATAAGTAAGACATAAGAGATTACGCATTGTAATTAAGTTAAGATTTAAAACATAAAAAGGTTAATAAACTAAATAATCTTTTTAGAAATACAAGGACTTAGTTAATTAATTAAGGTAACTCACACTTTGAGAGAAGATGATTCTATACTTCATTACTTTAATAACTTAAAAGGGAATTCAAAGGAAATAATCTAAACCAATCAATGATCTAATAGTCAAATGTGGTATATTTTAATGTCATGATTGTTAACATTAATCTAACATTTTAATTTGCTAGTTCATTGATTTAATCTTTTAAGGTATTGATTTCCTATATTTTCTTTATTAATTAGAAGTAGATTTAATATTTTATATTAATTAGAAGTAGATTTACATTCTTTTATTTTTATACATTTCAGTTTACTTAGATATAGGTAGAACTAATATAGCTGAGAGCTAGTATTAATCTCTATGGGAATGACCTGGTTTTCAATGGTATTATGTTGCATACATGACCTAGAGCACTTACTAGTATAAAATACGCCTTTATTTTAAAAGTAGTGGTTAGTGTATCAAGATACTTCCATTTGTTTTTGGAAGGATCCTTAAATTCCAATGTTGAATGGATACACTCTTCCTAATAGAAGTATTGATTCCTCGATGACTATTGTAGATGTGAATAACTTAGAGCATGGTGTTTGGAATTTGGACTTAGTGGACCACTACCTAACTAAAGTGGAAAGGAAAGTTATTTTTAGTATACATTTATCGAATATAGTGATTGAAGACAAGTTGTGTTGGCCTAAAGAAAGGAGTAACTTCCATTCTATGACGAGTTCCTATTGTACTATATCTAAGGACTTAGATGATATGTTTAGTAGAGTAAGCTTTTCAAATGAACTCAATAGGAGCGTATGGAAAGTTATTTGCGGTCTAACTTGTCAACAAAAATATAAGAACTTGTTTTAGTGTCTTTGTACAAGTTGCTTGGCTTCTAATAATAATCTATTTTATCGAAAAATAAGGTCTAATCCCATATGTTGTTTCTATGATGCATTTGAAACTTTAGAGCAAATCATCTTAAACTGTGATCAGGTCAAAGTATAGCTTGGTATGAGCTTTTTGGTTTTCGAATCGAGTAGCAAAATTACTCAAATTTTAGGAGAATGCCAAATATATTAGTAGGTAGATGAAGGAAGAACTATTCAAGATGGCTATGGCAATTTGGTACATTTGAAAGTAGCTTCATCATGGTCTTTTTAACCATGTGTAGCCTTCTTAATCAATGATTGTGTCATAAACCAGTTATTGCTATCTCAAAGTTAGATGCATGAATACTCTTCTGATAACAATATTTTTCTAAGCTCAAAACAAATTTCAAAAGAACTCACACAAGATATGTCTAGCAACAGTTTATGGTATGGAAGGTGCTAACAATAGGTAGAATTTAAGTTAATTGTGATGGTTCAACATATTCAAGTAGTAGAAAGAGTGCTTTCAAGATGTACATAGAAATGAGGAGGGCCAATTACTTTAAGTAACAGTAATTCTAGTTCTCTTTGTATATTGTGAAGTAAATGAAGGTACTTCAATTAAGGAAGCTTTAACGATGGCTAGATGTAGAGGCTGGGATAATTTAAATGTGGAGTCAAATTGTCTTTAGGTGATTAAGGCAGTGGAAGACCCCTCTAAATGTCCTTGGAAGATTGCTAGTGTTGTTCAGGACATTGCTTAGGTTAGGAGTTTATTTTCTCGTTATTCCTTTACGTTTATTTACCATGAAGTGAATGTTTTTAGGCATTGGTATGCTATCCAAGCAAAACATAGGATAAGTTGTTCATTCATGGTCGATGATTATCATCCCACTTAGCTAGAATGATTCTATTGATTATTTGTCTAAACCTTCTAATGTATGATGCTTTCATCTTTAATGAATTCATCATTTGTCAAAAAAAAAAAAGTTAAGAAATTTATAATTCATTAAATATTATGAGAGAAATACTTTATATTATTTTATATAATAGAAAGATAGAGTTTTTCCTTTATAAGCAAACCTAAGTAAATTATATTGCCAGAAAAATTTTGAACTTATACACATTACAAGACCTTGGAAAAAGGCTATGTACCCATGCTTGTCTCATTGCACTTGGATTTTGATAAAATAATTAAGATACTTATGTAAGATTAAATCATACATAACTTTTGACATAGTTGTTCGGAATTGCAAATTGACAGTCTACCATATACCACTACCACAATACAAGTATGTGAAGGTTTAGTATAACTTAATATTCACTATATATATAGAATTAATCAAATTCTACAATGTCTAGCACTAGTAACTTCCATTTTCAATGATATGCAACTTTAACACTTTAAGATAATTGAGCTTTTACTAATCTACGAGCAATACCGTACTTCTCTACCTTGTGTACACATTGATGTGTTTGTCAAAACTTGTGACTATTTGATCCGATAGTCTATCATTTTAAAATGGTAGCCAAATTCCAAGATTACTTCTACCACTTTTCTTACATGCTCTATGTTGCAACAATGCTTAGTCTACGATTTAAGGTCATGCCACTTGAAATCTCCTCATGGAATTTTACTAAACATTGGGCTGGATAACCCTGTAGATGAACCTAATGAGCTTGATATTGAGGCGAAAAATTTGCCTAGAGCATTGGACTTGTTCCAAAAGGAAATTAATCTAAATAAATAAACTATCACAACCTATATGTAATCTTTTTCCATGTAAGAGTATTGAATTGGATCTCATATTTTAAGGTCATAACCATAATATTCAAACTTCTCTTGAACTTGGAAAAAATTTATATTCTTACTAGATGTGAGATATTGCTTAATACATTACCACATACATACATATGCATGCCATAAAACAAAAGCACGTGTATAACTTAAAGTAGAGTTGTGTAAGTGAGTTAAATGAGATAGCTCGATTTGGCCCACTTTAACCTGCGGGTTAAACTAACCAACCCATCATAACCCATTTATTAAACAAGCTAAAATTTGTTAGCTCTAACCCATCTTACATATGTTAGCAGGTTAAATGAGCAAATCTGCCAAATCAGCTCATTTAACTCATTTTTAAGTTTTAGTGGTTACATAAGCTAATATAGCCCATTTAATACGTTTATGCAATATAGTGAGTTATATGAGCTAACATACACCCTCTAAATAACATATTTTTATTCCTTATATAGAATTGTATAAATTGTTGGGAAAAAAGAAAAAAAGGTATAGAATGAAAAGGCCATAATGATCATGTATCGTTTATATAGTAACTGTGAGCCTCGTACTTAGTAATTACGGATTAAGCAGATAAATTTAGAGTATTAATGAAACTAATCTAATGAACCTGAAAGTTTACATATGGGCTTAGGACATTAGATGAAGAGACCCCATGGGCCCAAGTATTAAAAAATATAATAAAATAATAAAAAATATAGCCAAAATAATACAATTTAACCATATTATTTATTATTAGAGATAAGTTATATATGAAATAAAATTTATTTGACACATAAAATAACATATATAATATATACATACGTGTTGTGTGTAATTTTTAAGTATATATGTATACTCTTGTTTAGTTAAAATACCTTAATATATGCATTTTGAGCTAAAATACTTAAGAAAATCATTAAAAAGTCATTAAAAGATTGTAAAAAATCCTTAAACAGCTAGTAACTTATTAATTAGGCATGTGAAAGCAAATGACTACTGTTGGAGTTGCAGAAGTTCATCAACATGCAAATTATGGTAAGTATTTGAAGGAAATTTCAAGGAGGAGAGATAGTTACACACTTGAATAGTTAGAAAAAATCCATAAACCCTCTCTAAGACATGAAACATGCAAGTAATGAATTAAGAAAAATTGGAGCAAGTTAGTTTAATCAAGGAATAAAATTAGTAAACTCAGTATGCGAGTTAGATGATTTGGTGGATCACTAGTGTGAAGCAGACCTGGAAGGTAACCACCACCACCACCACTAAAGGCCATACCCATTGCCTATTATTGCTGATAAGGTGGGAGGGATTGTTGGTGGTCGGAGCTTCAAATTTCGATGAGGCCCCATTTCTATTCGATTTTTAGAAATTTTGTAAAAATATTAAAATTTCTCAGAAAAATATGAAAAAAATTATTTTTACATATTTTTGTATATAAAATATAAGAAAAATATTAGTTTGTATAAATTTAGTAACTAATATATATGTTATTAAGAAATCAACAAAATCGAACAATTTTCGAAGTTAAAATAAATTAGATTAATGACGTGGTTTCCATTTCAATTTTTTTCTACAAACTATCTTAAGTTAATACTAAATCACTATGTTAAAGTTTTTCGTGATATTATTTTCCATATTTTTATTTGATTTTTGAGCTAAAATGATGCTTAAAATAGTGTATTTCATTTGATAATCCTACTTAGCTCCTAAGTGTGAATCATATGAGGAGTATGAATACTATTTTTGAAGTGAGGGAATTAATTGTTATAGCAAGGAGTTACGGAAGATGGTAGTAAGCCTTAAATAAGTAAAGTTAGTATTAAACCAATTTAAGGAATTTGATATAATTGATGACTTATGATGGAATAAATGAAGTTATGGAAAGTAATAAGAATTGCGGAATGGGTGTTTGAAGTGTTATTGAGGATTTTCATTTGATGCTATGATTATAACTTAAAAGGAAGTTAGTAAAGAAACTAATTATAGGACATTGATAGAAGGTAGAGGAAGATTTAGAGGATTTTGATAATGAATAATGTACTAAATTAATACTAAGAGGATAGGTTAAAGCCAAAATTTTTTAAGTAAATGTGAAAACAGGGAAAGTAGAGGATTAGTAATAAGTTGTTGATATTAAAACTTCTATAGAAAATAAGGTCGAGTGATATCTCAAAGGATTTTTTAATAAAGAGTTTAACTTGGAAAAATTCAGAGAATGTCTCAGAGGAAAAAATCAGTATAATAAATAACTCCTAAATAGCTCAAAGACAAATTTAAAGAATTTTTTACTAAAGGAATTTATTATGAATTCATGATGAATTCACTCAAAACAAAACTCAGAATATTTTTGGACTAAAGAAAAGTACTATAAAACTTCTTAGAACCAAACTTAAAGGATTTTAAACTAAAGAAAACCACTATAAATCTACTCAAATAATAGTTTAGAAGATTTGGCCGATTAGGGTAAATTGTAAAATTCATTAATTAGTTAAAAAATCATGATTTTTAAGTGAAATTAACTTAAGAAATTTACAACTAAACAATAAAAAACTTATAAAATCAACTAATGAGTAAAGAATTAAGGCTTGAAAACTAATCTATATTGTATTTCTAAATACAACTGAAGATCAAGGAGGTAATTGTCAGGATTAGGTTGTTTATAAGTGCAGTAAGTTAGGATCTATGTTCAGTGGCATGTTGAAGTATCATGTTAGGATACTTAGAGGAATAGGAATGCTTGTTTGTAGCCGTAATTAGATTATGTATGCGTATGCCATGTCTGTGTTTATGATACCGAGTGGTGATTGGGAGTTAAACTCCGAGTGCTGCTATCTATTTGATATATTATGTTTTGTGTGTATGAACTTGATTGCTCACTTAATAAACCAAACTAATCTCAAATTGATTAAAGACCTAACCTGACATTAACGATAACCCAATAGGAGTAATGATTAGGTTGTTAGACTAATTACTGACACTTCAATAAGGATAACATAAATTGTTCTTTTCCTACTCTTAGTCAAACTAAGTGATAAGAAAGGAGGTAGTGGTAAGATTAGGAACTGTGGTTCAAATGTTATCTAGGGAACAGAAGTGTTTCCATTGCATAAGTTTAGATTTAGTTTGATAGTATTGCATTGAAACTCCTCGAAATCTAAGTAAGAGTGGATGAAATTACTCTGACTTCACAATGAATCAATTAAACTTTGTGAGATGTTATATCATCTTATTGAGTTAGTTGAGTTCATATCCCAATAGATTGTTTTGCAGGTATAGAGTAGTACAAGAAGATACTTCGTTACACTTATATATAGGTTAGTTCTAAAGGGTTAGGGGAAGCCTTATAATCTTCGCTAGTTAACTGTCATGTATGTATGTATGTATGTATATATGTATGTATGTGTGATGTATTTCTACTATAGATATGTAAAGTTTCTTTTGAAAACTTTGGACTTTTAATGTATATAAAGTGATATATTAAACTGATCTATCTATAGGTATAAGAATATATATGTTGTAAAGTATTGCTTAACAAGTTTTATCTTCTATAACTATCCATTTGACTACTTCAAAGCTAGTTGAGTTATCATTCGCCTTGTGTGGACTATTCTTATGTTAGTAGATAAGGAGATAGTTTCTAGCTTAAGTTGATTTATACAGCAGAATTTTTACGACTCATTGAATTTGGAGTGTAATAGTAATACGATGAATTGACTTGATATTTTATCCCATAATATTGATATTAAAATTGCAACATCTTCATATTGTAGATATTATAAAATGATGGAAGGACATCACATCCAAGAAGATCAACATTTCGAGTTAAGTTTAAATAGAGGATAAAGCTTTTAAGTGGTCCAAATAGATGATTAATATTTTGTTAAGTGGTTCAATTAAAAAATCAAACTTTTAAGTGGTTAAAATAGAGTACTAATGTTGTGATAAATGATTTAAATAAAGAATCAAATTTTTAAATGGTTAAAATAAAAAATCAACGATATGATAAATGGTTCAAATAATGAATTGAACTTTCAATTGGTTCAAATAAAAATTAATGACAATTTTATTAAAACTAGTGGGCAATGGAATCATGTTTGTATATAAAAATAAATAGTTTTAACTTAAAATATTTATAGAATAAAATAATAAGCTTGAGATGGTTTTACTGCAATAAGGCATGTAGAATAGGATTTGAATTTGAAAGATACGGAGGAATGGTTTTCTATTATAGAATTTATGTGGCTAGATGTAGGAACAATTGAATAGGTTGTTCTAATAAAATGAGGATGATTAATTAGTAATAATAGGATGTTCAAAAAAGATGATGAAATCAATAGTTGTTATTATTTAAATATTTAAAAAAAGATAATATCATGATAATGTCATAAATGATATTTAAAATATCTAAACAACAATAATAATTGGTTTGTAATTTTAGGGAAAAATAATTTTACAGGATCCATAATAATAGCTTTGAGGATGGGAGTCCAATATAATGGCTTAGTAATATAGTAAGATAAGATGTATTTTAGAAACTCAAAACCCTGATAAAAGGGTAAAAAAAGGGATAGGATTTTATGGGATAAAGTTCGGGGCTTGTTTTCATAATCGAACAGTCGAGTCATATTCCCAAGTGATTCAAATCCTATTCGTAATTTATCCATCGAGTTCCTTGAAGTTTTATGTTTCTAAGTTTTACATTTATCAGGAACCGAAATCATTCTATTCATACCAAAATAATGGCAAAAAAAAAAAAAAAAAATCAAAATAATGCTGGTAAGGTCGATTCGTCGATAGTGTAAAACTATATGTTACATTGCTTTTACTTATTTCAACTCACTTTTACTTTTTTTCCCTATACACATTTCTAGGGAGATATTCTATTCTATGTTCATTACTCATGTATGCACTAAAACAAGCTTTCAAGAACTACATGGAATAAAACTATTACATAGCCATTTGTAATTGCCCGTGACTTAAGCAATTTATCATATGTTGTATCATTATTAATGGAAAACGTTGATTTCTTTTCAACTTAATAAGCCCTTAATTCTGACCATTATTATTGTTGTAGGGTGACCCGCTAAAGGTTGGTGGAACCACCACAGAAGAAGACACCTTAAATCTCTTGCTCCTTGACATTTCACCACCCCCATGGCCGGGATACCACTCCGGGCTATCCATCCAACCCACTATTGGATCCGCAAACCCGTGTTCACCGATGCTAACGTCCCCTATATCTGATCCATCGGAGTCTAATCCGAGTTGTTGAAACCCCATCCACTCACTACTACAATCCGACACACTTGAGCTATCCCAATTAATACAAGATGGTTGATGGTCGTCTACCACTTGTGAGGGCACAATAATACTAGGTTGCACCGATTTCTCAATGTTCTTAATATCGACCGGGCTTTGTTGGTATTGGTAGTTCTTGAAGCGGAATATATTAGCAAAAATGAAGTGGTCACTAACCCTACTTTTAGATGATTTGCTTTCACTCGACCTAGCCATTATATTTTGAAGGTTTTTGCTTAATTTGGCCTTCAACGATGAGAAACTGAGTCCATGACGGGCATCCGACTGCGCGGAATAACCTCCATTGGATTGAGATGATTTCAATTGACCTTGCCCCGAATTAGGGTTAACGGATGCAAAATTGGTCCGAGCATTTTCCCCACGGAGCGCTCGAGCCGCCTCATCATATGCTCGGGCGGCCTCTTCGGGTGTATCATATGTCCCAAGCCATAATCTAACACGTTGAGACGAGTCTTTAATTTCCGCCACCCATCGGCCAGATGGTCGTTGCCTTACTCCAACAAACCTTCGTGCTGTCTGTTTGGATGGTGGCGCAAGCGTGCTCGTGGCGGCAGCGGCAGTGGCAGTCTTGGCGATTGTAAAGTTGGTCTTCATGGGTTCGGATCCAACCATTGTAAATAACAAAAGTTCAGACTTAAATAGGTTTTGTCGGCTGATTGAAGTGAAGAGGAGTGTTTTTTTGGAGGGTTGAATTAGGGTTTGTTATATGATTGTTGCACGCTAACTCTATGTTGATTTTGGGTGGGTACTCTCGTTATATTATATATATATATATATATATATATATATATAAAGAGAGTCAGCTCCAATAACTCAAAGAGTGAGTAAGGCTTATACCTCTCGCCCTCCATTATTTCGTTTGTCTTTTCCTAATAATTAAATAAAGTTCAAATTGGGTTCATGATGTGCCATGGAGTGCTGCCATTGATCAATTCGGGTAGGGTTTTCAGCATGTTAGCTGAGGTTGTGAATAGAATAGTTATACATCCCTGAAGTTGAAGATATAAAATATTGGAAAATAGTTAGACTTTGACAGTTTACCCAATAGAATCTATATACCACAGTTAAACAAGACATGAAGTTAATGTCCCACGTTTTATAGCTGATCAATGGGCAGGTCATTAGATCACCAGATAGGCGATTAAATGGAATAATACTTGCAAATCTATTAGGCCTCCTAAAGCTTACATTCTTCGTGCTATGACTTTTGAACGCATTTACTTCTCCGACTATCCTTAAGCTCCTAAAACCATTATTAAAGGATATAGATAGAGTGACAATTTAGGGTTTTTAGCATTGTTTTGAAAGTTACTACATATTTTTAAAATTTGTGAAATGGAAAATACTTTTTTTTTTTATAGCTTGGGAGATTTATTTGCATCTACACAATAGTTTTACTAATTTACTTATATTTTAGCCATTATTTAGAGAAAATTTTACTTTGCTCACGATACTTTAAATGCACCACATAAATTTATTGCTAAGAGCTAAGTATTATAAAATTCAACAAGGTGATGTTGAAATTTGAAGAAAACTGGTCCCACTTGTGCTAGAGTATTGTCTGAAGTGGAATTAACGGTTCATAGAGATGAGCAAGTGGTTGGTTTCATTTATCTTTTTACCAGCCATAAAATCAACTGTTAAGGGTGTCCTTTTCCATTCCCGCACTGTAACACGTAATTTGTTTTGGAAGGGGCTAGAAATAAAGGGTGGTGCAATTTCCTTTTTATCTATTTTATCTAGAAACAAAAAAACTACTGCTAAGTCGAAGATGTTTGTTAAAATAGGTATACCCGGATCTATCTATTTTTTTCTCCATAATTTATCGCACAACCTTGCGTTCATAAGTTACTTTACCTTTCTTAAATGAGCATATGTGGTTCTTTGTAACTTGGATCAAACAATCTTTTACCATTAAAAGAAAAAATTAGACTAACATAGCATCACCATACATGTGCAAAATTAATGGATTCTACTAGTCCAATATGGGGTTAAAGTTTGTGCGATAAAGAAAAATCATGCTTTGTTTATAATTTTAAGACTTATAGATGCTGCTAGTGTAGTTTACCCTAATTCATAGAACCAAAACAAGCCCAAAAGTGTCGAAATGGTGGATGTTGAGCGCCGGACGACTTAAGCAAGGAGCCGGTTTGATCAAGTGATGGGCTTATAAAAGCTTTCAAAATAATACTCAGATCAGACCACCATGAATCAATAGTTATAGCTTATCTACTAATAGCCTGTTTATTTCAGCGAGTGAAATAAAATTTGTAATGTAATAGCTAATATTGTAAAATGGAGTAGAAGTGTAATAAGATTGTGGTATGTTGATTTTGATTTTAATGAAGAAACTTTGGAGGAAAACACAACTCTAGCATTGAATTGCTAGCTATTAAATATTTTTTATGATAGAAATTTTTTATGGAATTATGGTTATAGGTTTAAAGTACAATTAAACACTTCAATAACTCTTTTATAAAGAATAGTACTATAATAAAATTGCTATTACAACAAGATGAACAGACCATAAATATTGCACAAATCCATCGTCCCATGTTGTTTATCTTATATTTGTCTATAGAAACGCTCCAAATACTTTCTTAGCAAATAGCAATGGTATCCGCATCAAGACTTTGCATGCATCGGATGGAACACTGATGTTCATTTGACAATTTCATCCAACGTTACCAAGTACTACAAACTCTAGATATTAACAATGGTCATTATCTAACCACATTATGTTGCTTATCAACTAACACAAGTTTAGCTAGAAACTATTGCAACATTGTCTCTATTAACCTCCCTATATGTTAAGATAATCATCCTTGTCATCCAGTCAATTACTTAGGGTTACCCAAAACCCCACTTGCCAACTTCCTTTCAAATATTGTTCTTTTCTGAGAGGTCCAAAACCAATTTTTATTTTCCAATTTTGGTGGCTAGTGCTGATCAACATGGCTTCTCAATGTACTTAATTCCCAATAAATAGCGAAACGGCTTTGCTGTGAAACGTTACAATGACAAAGTGACAAATAAAAGGCGGTCGTAGTTTGCCTGCTTCTAAATAATCAAGAACTGATTTGGCACGTACGGCTAGGATTTTAAAATCTTGTGCTTTAAGATTAATTTAATCATGATGTGACCTGTAGAATGACCGTTGGTATGTAGCTCTTGGTGATAGAATGATTTGTGGGCTCAACAAAACTCCGTGCCTTGTCTTCTCTGGCGTTTGTATCTGAAATATGAAAAAAAACCCTAATATGATTGAACGTAAATATGGCATTACTCGCGTATTTATTTATTTGGTTTTGGTACAATGGGCTTTTGATGGTGTTGTTATTTCAAGTTTGGTTGTGAAAAGCCCTCTTTTGTCTAAACATTTAAATTTAGCTTTTTAAATCTTTTAATAGATGACTTTAGAATATTTTTTTTTTGCCACAAATAAACAAAAATTAAAATACTTATTGAGAGTTTAAAAAGAAAATTTCACATATTTTTTATTATTATTATCACCAGCTTTTCAAAAAAAAAAAAAGTATATGCACAGAAAGATAGAATTTTTTTTTTTTTTTAAATAACTTTACACCTTAACAAACATATCAACCGGATATCGTTAATATTTTCGTTATGAATTTAGTAGATTCCCAAAATCTTCATATTCCTCCATGAGTGGAAGTGAGACATTTGTCAATTAGCTAGGTGGGTTTTGCTCTAATTACATAATTGAATGACAGGTGGCAAGTGATTAATCTTATTTTATCAACGTAAGCCAATGAAAATGGAGGTTCTGATTTGGAATTATCTTCATTCAACAACTTTTGCAGCACTTGCTTTGCTAGTTAGAGAGTGTGCTCTCTCTCAAAAGGGTCAAAAGGATGGAAGCTTTATCAAGGGCAATGTGTTGATGTGTTCCTTATTTGGTTAACATATGCTAGATGAATATTTCTACATTATTCTTGTCGTGTTGTTAGTGTTGATAGCAAAATTAATCTTCTGAATTTCGATGATTTCATTGTTTCACCAACGACCGGGTCCTTTTGCTCGTAGCCATGTACGATGTTAGTATTCAGTAGTAGAAGAATTCAATCTTCTCTTAATAGATTGTTCAAATAGTTAACAATTAACTGCTTCTCATTTAACTGAGATGCATGCTATTGAGAAGAAAATTTCAACATAAAGTCCGGTTTATATAGGTTTTAATAGTTTAGGGTACCTATATCCTATGCGCAATGTGAGTCCGTATGGATTAGACCTACCAAAGAAAACTTTCATTGAAAAAAAACAACAACAAAAAACTATAACATAAAAACAGAAACGGACTTGACGATATGGTGTATTATAAAAAAAAAAAAGATTCCTTGATAATAATCCACCACATATTTGAATCAATAGCTAGATAATACCAATAATATTTAGATATATACTACTAATAGTTGGTAGTTTTAAAAATTCACAATTTATATTTTCACATATCAAAATTATATTGATATTTAATTATTACCAATTCATTCACGTGATATATTAGTTCGATTGAATATTTTCTAATGTTATTATCATTCTAATCTAAAAGCAACAACTAGAAAGCATCTTCATTAATGATATAGGACATGACATGAATAAATATAGATAAATTACAAATGCACGATATGTGCTTTTGGTCATTTGCATATAGGTGACTCGAGTCTTATTTTTTAGTGAACAGGTTTCCATGTTACTTAAATTTTAGGTTTATTATAAATTCAAGCATTTATCAAACTCTTACTAAGTGATTTAATTAAATAAGATAAATAAAAATATATTAAAACATACATAAATTAATATAAGAGAAAAAACAAAACGAATTCAGAAATGATAAAAAAAAAATTCAAAGTATAAACACCATAGCTTTTGTGGTCACTTGCTAACTACTCCCTAATTTTAGGGTGGTTAGCAAGTAGCCAAATCTAAGAGTATGTCATGATTTATCATTAAATGTTGGGTCATGCAACTACTACAACCATATGAGTCAAGGAGGGGGTGTTGTAGAAAACCTAATTCACTAAAGTTTGGCCATGCGACTAGATTTTGATCCATTACAATTTCAAGCATTTTTTTTTCTTTTTTCTTTGTTTCTATTTTTCTTAGGTCCCATGACCTACCTTTAGTGGTGAGTCACAACCCACTAAAATATTTGATTGTTTTCCAAGAAATACTCCAAAGCCCTTCATGGAGGAGCCACTCGAGATGATTAGAAAATATTTTACTATGTATTAATATTATTTATTTAAATTATTTAATAATCAATTTATTAGCTAGTGGAAAAACGTTATGTGCCCCTTAGGTGTGATTAACATAAAATTAACAAATAGGGCTTATGTATTTATTAAAAAAAAAATCAAGGTTACCTCTTTATTAAACTATACTAAGACAAGGATTATGTATTTATAATTAATCTAGTATCTATATAGCTAATTTTATAGATGATGACAAAAGAAGAAGATGTTACGCAGCATCTTCATTGGTGTTCATCTTTGTCAACTGTAGGCACCATCTAGCTATGAAGCATCTTCATTCATTAAAAAGGACCTTACAAAAATAAATGCTAGCCACCTCAGATAAGTAATAATAGAAGGGATGTCATGCTATACTACTCTAATAACCTATTATGCTAAATAAGTTTCCCTAATACTCGGATAAATATAATTAGTAACTTTTTTTAATCAAGTACGAACTTAATTTCTGAGTGGTTAAGTTTGATCAGTGAAGTTCCAAGGAAACACAAATTTAGCTCGAGATAACATTGCTCCCAAAGGGGAGACGACTCCGAATACTTTCAACGTAGTTGCACGATGCTTATTATATCCTTCTATTTAATTTGTTATGGTCATTGCAGATAAATGATTATTAGTAAGTGTGTATCAATGCATATGTGGCTCGTGGATGCCTCTGATTGGTCATTTTGTCTGAAGTGCTGCATGAGGCATGAATATTGCATATCATTTGGCAAGGAATCGATGCAGAATTTTTCTTGTAAAATATACATATAACATGTTCATTCACCTAGATCCATCCCTATACATATATATCGGCATGCCTATCGGTGATTGCTAGAGAATATATATATATATATATATATATATGATAGATTTAATTTGGTTGCCTCGATTATGGTTTTACAAAATTAGATGATATACTAGTAAAAGCTGAATATGAAGTTTATGACAGTGACATTGCTTCAAGTCATTAGTGACCGCAACCACAATGGGCATCATACAAGTATGTGTATGTGTATATCTATATAAATAAAGAGAGAGAGCTTATATGTGTATATAATTTTTGATAACATCAATTGATGTGGACCACTTTTAAATTATTTTGAATAAATGGAAAATACCCAATAACATATACTGCATAAAATTTTTAACAAGACATTAAAGTGAATAATTTTTTATTGCATATATTTAAATTTAGATATAAGCAACTACCTAGGCCCCGATCAAACATAAGTAGACCCACCATTCCTGCAAGGCTCGTCATGAACACGCTTAGCAAAAAATCGGAGGTCAAACTACTAATCACTTACAAAACCAAAAAAAAAAAAAAAAGAAGAAGAAGAAGAAGAAGTTATACTAAATCTTAACATTTTTCCCTTTTTGGCTCAAACCTTAAATTAAAACTGTTCATCAAATCACACCAAAAACCAAATCATACTGAATTAAACCATAAAATATAGTTATTTTATATTTCGATTTGGTTTATGATTTAGCTTAGAAATGATAAAAATAGTATACAATTTGGTTTGAGAGGTCAAACTAAATCACTCTGATTGAATCTAAATCGAGCCACTTCTTATTAAAAACACAAAAAAATGAGTGAGATTTTCTAAACTTTAAACTCTATTTACATTTCAATTTAATTCTATTCACATTTACATTTTTGTTATCCCTCATTCCACTCTCAGGATCTACGATCCATGATCTACTCCATTTCCTTTTCTACCTTTTCTCATTTTTATAATAGACTTGTGAGCCTTCACTACTATTGTCAATCCCAACTCGAGGGTTGACTCAAACATGTGAAATGATCAAGGTGTTGAACCGAGAGTTGAATTGGAGTTGATAAAGAAGCAAAAATTCTAAGTTATGTTATTGGAAGTCTTATTATTGTATTTTTTTCCCAAGATATTGATAAATTATCATTATCCTAGAATCCTATAGTTGATATTAATTTGAATAATGTAAATATTAAATCTATCATTTTCTGCAAAAATTAAAGTTTCTAATATATAAATTTATTACATTTAAACATCATGGCCAATTTTTTATTAGAATTTTGTTATAGATGAAAATAAAGTGTATATATCATATCTCTAATAATAAGCCATAGTATAATAGTGTATACATAAATACATGTACATATATATATCTATCTTCGGGATGTACACATGTTTAGCAAATTTTTTTTTGTTTAAGTCAATCTACAACATAGCAATGACCCCTCATATATTTGAAAGACAATTAGCAAATCATGTATCTCATTTAATTTGGAGTCATTTTCTAAAACCTAAAAATAAAAGAGAAAATAAAATAAGAAAATAAAAAGGAAAGTAAAAATAAGTAGTATTATAGTTAAGGGTAAATCTAGTATTAGCAATTATAAAAAAGAGCATTACTATAATGGGAAAAGTTTACTGAACTCTAAGTTTAAAAGGGTCACTTAGGGTTTTAGGAAACCCTTTTTCATACTTCCCCTTCGCATGTGCAACATACTGTTAGGGTTTCTATGCACACTTTGATCTAAGAAGAAGATTCCAACACATTTGATAGAGATCCATCATAAGAAAATCAAGGTAAGTCTCGTAAACCACTTTTTTCCATTGAACTCAATGCAAAGAATAGTAGGAAATTCATTTTCTAGCTAAGGTAGTGCAGGAAAACAAATTTAAGGGCTAAAACGGAAGGGTTATAGTGAATCTTTGATAGTGTAAGTGTAATTAAAGGCGAATTACTAAAAGGTAAGAAAATCTTTGATAGTGCAAGTGCAATTAAAGGCGAATTACTAAAAGGTAAGGAGGTGTATATTGTTTTTATTAAGTTTTTAATAAAAAAACTCTTGAAGAATCTTATTTTTTTACATAACGTAGCGAGTAAAATGATCATAGGGTAGTCCCACGCGTATCCTACGTTGTGTTTGTAGTGGTGGATGTGCTAGTAATGGGATATAACATGTATGTTTTGATCCAGTATACCTTATACTTATTGTTTCTTTAGGTAGTGTATTGATGTTAAGGTGGTGTGGAGATGTTTTTTTATTGAGGAATTAGTTTAGGAGTGTTGGTTTTTAAAATGGCAAAGGGTATGGTAGTATGTAGGGGATGATCGCATTGTTGCAATTTGCAAAATTTTACATATTGTAGCAGGCATTTAGACGCCATCCCCTTAGTGTCTAAATATTAGGGTCCTGACCACGCTTTTTCGAGCATGGCATATGGATGCTAGATAAACTGGCATATGGACACTCGACCATGTTTATTACAACAGTGTTCCTTTGTGGTTTTTCGGTTTTTTTTCGATCTTGTTTATCAATCCTAAACCTTTCCAAGCATGAGTCATCACTTGAATCAATTTACAAATCAATCTAACTTCTTAGTGATCCCATGTTCCATTTAAAGTTCTTAAGAAAACTTAAGTCGATTGAGTTGTTGCGTTAAAGAATATCATTAGTTTGGTTATGAATTTGAGTGAGTAGTGTTTCCCTTACAAACAAGTTGTAAGTGTGCTGCTTATGCTTGGTTGGGCTGAAGGAACTAGGAGGACCAAACCTAAGGATAATACCCCGATGATTCTTGTGCAATGATATCTTGATTGGAGTCATGCTTGAAAATGATTCAGGTAGATTTAAGTTGTTATGTGGAGGCTTGATTCTTGGTCACTAAGGTATTGGGAAAGACCTAATACCACTATCTATATGTATTTTATGTATTGTATGTTGAAGCCATGAGTTACATCAAGTTTTGGAACGTCGCAACTGTGTTTTTTGATGGGATTAAATAAAGAAAATAAACTACAATTGCTATTTTTAGTTTTAATACATTAGTTAATGTATGTGTATCTATCAATTACTATGTGATAATGTGCATATAGTTGATACCTTATACTAGGCTTTTGCTCACTCCCTAAGTTTTCATGTTTTTAGATACAGACTAGAGGGAATATGGATATCATGGTGACAACACTGAGTTCTATGATTACTACTTTTATTATGAAGATGGTGTAACTTAGTTAGTTAGGAATATGAGAGGTGTTGAAAAGAATTGTTAGATATGTTTTTATTTTTATTACTATTACTTAGATCATAAGAAGTCACTTAAGACTTCTAGAGTTAGTGTCATCAGCAGTAGCATGTTGTGAAGTTTGAGGTTATGTTTTTGAGATGTTGAGACTTGTTTCTTGGTACTTTGAGATCATTCTTAATGTTTTAAGTTAAATCTATTTTCCTTGAATAAAATAAATGAAGATTTGATTTCTTATATTTACTGGTGGTTTGAGGATGTCACAAGCCATCCTTGAAAAACTTTGCATGGGAGTTATTATAGGTGACAGGTGAATTATTGAAGTATGTGATGATGTTAGTAAGGTATTTATAGATGCCTGACATTTCAGTAGATCATAGGGACATATGACATGCTATAATATCCCAAGTTTATGACAATGCTTCTTAGAATGATAGAAACTTACATGATGGTACTATAGGAAATAAAGGTTATAAGCAAATAATTAGTGATGGACATGTTAATCTAATTACGAAACAATTGTAAATTCCAAAGTTCTTCTTAAATATTTGGTTGCTTTCTTTGCTTTATTATAACCCTTAGTCCTATATTAGTAATTTATCAATATATTGAAGAAGGTAATATATATAAAAGGACTCTTTATATGCATTAAAGAGTTATGACGACAATGCATTCATTGCATTAAATGCCCTTGGACTTACGATTGTTGGGCCCTTAAATACTTTGATCCTAAATGGGTATCTATATTAGATAAGTTTTTTTTTCCATTTCTTTTTAAGTTTTTCTTAATAAAATTATTACATTAGGACCTGGCTAACCCGATTAGATTAACTGAGTCACAATCAAATTGCATAGGTTGCATAGGTCCATCTAGTCAATTGTAAAAGTGGACTAATGGGCTTAAAAAGTGGACTAACTTGCTTTTAAGGCCAATTCTGTTTCAATTAGGTCAAACTAGTCGAGTCAATTCGGGTCTTACAATATTGGTTTTCATTATCACTTAAGATGTAATTTTGATACAATGTTACATGGCTTAAATTTTTGCCTAACATTTTTTAGTTTGAACTTTAATGTTTTGTTAGAAAACCTCTTATGATTATAAGTATTATCATTTAGAATGAGGTACTTTTAAAAATGGTAAGCATTGAACCAAACTAAATGGAACCACATTTAAAATAGTTTAATTTAAAACCTCAAATTGTTAAACTGGTCTTGTTCACTAAAAGTTTAAATCGAACTGTTTTTAACAAAGTTCAATTTGATTTGACTCATATACCAAACTAAACTAAACCATGAAAATCCCTATCCTAAATCATAAGAATATGATCCTCTCGTTAGAGGAATATAACTTTGTTTATTATATGTGGTAAGTAGTATTCATAGATGAATGAAAATATGATATGCTCAACAGTTAACATATGTTTAATAGTTACCTTGAGTAGTTTATTGCCATATGCTAATTTTTCTTCCGTTCTTATTTGTAGTATTAAACGCCACATGATACAAACAGCACAAGGCTTCAATCTTATCCACCAGAACCATAGTGTACCAATATTATATATAAATATATATATTATACTAAGAGGGCCTTCTCGTACCCTTTTCGATTTGATGGAATTTCACTTTTACAATATTGACAGTTCATGTAATTTACGATTTATTTAATAAAATGGTCATTTTACATTTTCTTTTCAATATATAAATATTACTAGTTAATGAGCTCGCTCAATGTGCAATATAAAAACTATAATATATTCTATAACAATTATTACTATATATTAGGTATTTATCATATAGGATATACAAAAACTATAATATTCTTACATATTAAATACATACATATATTGCAACAGGATTCGTATAGCCATATTATTAAATTTAATGTTACTAACTTAAATCATATAATACATCAATTTTATAGTATTATAATGGAGTTTATATAATTGTAATATTTATCTACTTACATAAGTAAAACAGTTAAAACTTCATTTTTAAACTCCGTTATCAATCTGTTTGCTTCTATGGTTTCCAATACTTGATCTGGATCCGTTCTCCATTTCACATTCACCTACAGAAGAAATAAATATAAAATTAGTTAAGAATGAGAGACCATATATAAAAAAAAAAAAATTAAATCATGATGTCCACGAAAATAGGAATAATCGAAATTACCAACCTTAATCAAAGAAGGGGAGCAATGGCTCAAAAAACAAAGGAGAATGAAGAGAATTGTAGAGAATGTTGTCTTATTTATAATAATAGATAAAGAAAAATAATGGAAAATGAATATGGAAAGACATTACCATTTGATAAAATAAATTATGGAAATATATTAATGATTGAATAGAAAGATGGAATATAAAAAAAGGAAAGAGTCTTTAAAACTATATATTATAATATGATATGATTTCATTGAGCCATAAATGTTATTCATTCTTTGGTGGTTACTTCTATAGTTAGCATTTTTATAATATTGATAAGTAAATTTATTAATTACAATAATAATGGAAGAATTACAACAAAGGAGATCAACTTTTGGAAATAAATTCAAATATGGGATCAACATTCAAAAATTTCAAATAAAAAATCAACTTTTCACAAGATAATTTAAAAAAAGGATCAACGTTTTGAAATGTTTAAATATATTTTAAAACATTGATCCTTTAGTTGAATTTACTCTCAAATATTTATGCCTTCCATTAGAATTCACCCTATTAAAAGCACATTTATTTAAACTAAATTTAGCAATTCACTGTTTATAAAGTATCTATACATTGTGACATTATTATGTTCTAAAATTTTTATGGAGTTATATGATATAATCATTTTTAGATTATAGGAAATCACTTTGTATTACAATAAATAAGCTCATTAACCATAAAAATGAGACTGTTAGCAGTGAAATTGAAACCATTGACAATTTTCCCAAAAGTTGTCAATACCTTCCACAAAGGTTGTTGATGGCTTTTTCTTTTTCTTTTACTATTAGTGAGAATTTTTTATTATAATTAAGGTTATCTACTATAATTTAAAAGTGAATGCACTAAACAGTCACTTGTAAATGATTACACTATAGAATTTCTCAATTTTTATTCCTCTTGATAAGATTTCAAATGCTTAGAGAATTCACACATAAAGATAAAAGGACTAGATGTAATTTGGGTGCTCTTAACGTCTTTTTAATCCCTTTTACTAATTTTGTATATTTTTCACTTTATAAATTTTTGTCATTTTTTTTTATATATTTTACTTGAAAGTTTGAATATTGCATCTGTTGACATAATGTTCTTGTTCCATAGATTTGTTAGTAGAGACTTCCCGATTTGGACTGTCTACAAAACAAAATACTGTTAGTAGGGCACCAAAGTTTAGTTCAATGTGGTAACCTAACGACTTTGAAGCTCAACTCAATAATGTATCTTATGGAAGTAATGTTACTACTCAAACCAAGGAATTATAACAACTCCATCGTATAATCCAACCTAAGTTAGAAGCAAACAACTTTAACAGTTGACATAGGTATAGTTTACATTAAGCCTTTATCACTCCAAAGCTTTGAGTCATCTAATATAATACCTATTTGGTATCAACCTGTAGTGTAACTTTTTTAAATAACTATTAAAAGAGATTTTATAATATAAAAGCTTGAGAAGAAAACAAGTTTTGTAAATAACTTTAGAAAATAACATAATAAGGATTTATAATAGTCCACAAGTTTATAGAACATAGTACTTGTAATAATAATTAAAATCGGAGGATTACTTAAAGAGATCCTTTTAGTTTTCATAAGAGTTAGTAAAGTTAATAAATAAAATAGAAATCTAGCCAATTGATCTTGAATCTTACTCCTCAACCCCATTCCTCTAATCTGCTAGAACTTGGAGTGGTGTATCAATTGGAAAACCTGCAAGACAACTATAGAGGAATGAGTAACAACTTACTCAATGTAAGCCTCAAAATTAGCCATTCGAGGTTTCGATTGGTTGAAGGATCCGATCGAGCCTAAATTATAAAGTAAAGCTAGAAATATTAGTAAAATGATCCCATAAGTTTGAATTTAAGAAAATAAGCAATAAAATAAAAGAATATAAAAATTCCAAATTTTAAGTGTATAACTCATTATTTATCGAAAATGCGTAAAATGCATTCCGATAATTAACGAATCGCTAGAGATAAATTATATGTATAATAAAAATTATAAAATAACCTAAATAATATTTAGAAATATTTATTTGTACTATATATGAATTTACATGTTGGTATAAATAAGCGTAATTACTTAAAATACGCGAAATGTGCTAAAATTATACTAAATAATTAAAGAAAATTCATAATTAATTAATAAAAAATCAAGAAAAATCAATAATGATCCAAATCAGGTCGTGGCAGGTTAGAATCCACAAAATAAAAATTAACCAATTAAAATTAGACAACACAAAAATCAAAAATCAAGGAAATTGGGTAAAGTCATGTCTAATTAATGTACAATAATTACACTAAAACTCTATAAATAGCAAGAAAAATTCAAAAGCTCATTTGGATAGTTAGAAATGAGATAAAATTAGGGAGAGGTGAAAATTGAGAGAAAAACCAAAGAAAAAAAAAAGAAAATGAAAACTGTGCAGTTAGGGCCACAAAGGAGAACCTAGATTCGATGGGAAGCTGAGGGTGGACGGCCACCACCAACACACGGTGGTGGGAACGTCCAGGTGGGCCGACACACCCATGGCTACCGGAGGTGGACCCAGATCGGTGAGTCCGATTTCCAGCCCGATTCTTGTGTAATTTTGTAAAAATAGTAAATATTCTTAGAAAATTATGAAACTTGTTATTCTAGAATATTTTTATATGTAGTTTTTAGAAAAAAATATTATTTTGATGAAAATATGTCTCATGATATAGGATCCTTAAGAAATAGTACAAAATGGAGCATGTTTCAGTTTAGAAATAAATGACCTTAGGAGTGTAGTTTTGAACCCAAAATTTTTGTATAGATTACTTAGATGATATAAAACAGTGCTATGAATCTCGTTTTCAAAAATTAATTTTTGAAATTTTTAGATAATTTTTAGGCTCTAAAATGAGGCATAAAATGGGTAATTTAAGGTTAATTAAGTAATTAAATGATTAATTACTGATTTAGTGAATAATTATATGTTTTAGGATGTTGAAATTTGATGTAGTATGATATTTGTAACATTTAGGATGTTAGATGTAATTATTAGGTTAATTATGTAGTAAATGATTAATAAGGAAAAATAGTTAACTTTAAGTTAATTTTGTAAATTAGGAGTAAAATCTGATTTAGGATGAATTTAGATATTTTGAAATGATAATTGATGTTTAGGGATGGTAATTAAAGTGATAGAAATATTAGAAATGCATTATGTACATAATAGGCAATAATGCATAATATGTAATTTTTGAAAATCTAATAAATAGAAAATATTAGGATAAAGATTGATATTATATAAATAATAAGGATATATAATAAATCTGATAAGAAACTTGAATTTATGTAATTATATAAAAAATGTAAAAATTTCTCACATCAGGAGTAAATTCAGTACACTAATAAGGATATAAGTGTACCGGATGAAATAAAATACTGACTAAGGGTAATAATGATATTTAGGAGATTGGGAAGTAATGTGATTAATTTCACATTATGAGTTGAAACAAATTTCTAGGGTTGGAATATAAAACATTGCTTAGAAATCGAACTAGAACCTAATTTAGAAATCGATGTAGAAACCGAACCCGAACCTAACCCCAAACCTAGAATAATTATAAAAGACTTAAGACCTAGATAATTAGGCATATTAAACCCTAAACAAAACCTAACAATAAGCGGTATAGGATAAAATGAACCTATAATCATTATATGAAAACTGAAACCACATTTGTGTTATAGGGATGATCGGCGATGGCTTGAGCAAATCGGACCTCGCGTAAGTGAGCGAGGAGTCGAGGTAAGTTGAGATTAATACAATGTTGTATTTTGGAAGGCTTGAGATTATGCTTGGTTGTGCTTGTTAGATAGTTGAATGTGTGCATGTGCTTGATTATAGGTGATGCTATGATTCTGTTTGTTGCTCTAGTATGTATTGTATGATTTGCATGAAATGATTGATCACCTTAAACTGGACTTAATCAAATATATGACCAGTAATCATAATTGGACATGCATGGCAACCCATTAGGGGAACTTAGGACTCTCCGGCCAAATACCGACCCCTTCGAAAGGGATAGCGCAGGATTGCAAAATGGTCCCTTCTTTATCCTCAGTCAAACTAACTAACAGGAGAGAAGGTCGCGGCGAGGGTGAAGACAGTGGTTCGAAGGTAGTCGTGGGAGGAGCAAGGTCTTCATTACACAAGCCTGGGTTTGGTCGTGAGCTGTTGCATTAACGGTAACTCTTCAACCCAGATTAGAGTGGGCGCAATTTCTCTAATCTCATGACGGGCCGAACAACGTCGTGCGATGGCATTTGCTTGCACATGCATTGCACCTAATAAGTGATTGAAAACCTTGTTGTGTGTATGGTATAGTTTTAAGTCTTTCGTCCTAACTTACTGAGCTGTGGTTGCTCACATCCCTATAGACGTTGTGTAGGTGCTGGCTAAGAAGCGGCAATAACTACTCTGAAGCTAGCAACTGCTGGATCCTGGGGAGTGAGGAAAAACATTGAAGAATCAACACATATGTTATTACTTTTCATTTTTGAATAATGTAATAACTGAATTATAGTGATTATATATAACTTTTCTCACTTTCTTAGGTAAATGAATTATTTAAATTACAAACTGTTTACTTTAAAGCGGGTTAGTCATGGACGCCTTGTGTAGATCAGGTCTAAGATAGCGGTTGTAAGGCCAACTTCTATCTTAGGATGGTTTACACGGTGGGGCTGTTACGATTCTGCCGCTTCAGGGCGTAACACTTAATAAGTGGGACTAGGACAAAGACAATAGCATATATTTGACACAAAGCAACTAGAGTTTTCAGGCAAGGTTAATTAGATGCAATATATGTTCAAGCAGATGTAATGTATGTTCAAGTAAATGCAATCGTACAACATTAACCGGTTGTCATGAGATCAGAGAAATTACACCTGTTTAATCTAGGTTTTGAGGAGTTTCACATTGTGCACTTCGTAGATCAAAGCAAATTAGGGCTTATGTAATGGAGAAACACATTCCGCCCGAGATTACCTTAGAACTACGATCACTAATCTTGTTGTAACCTCTTTTCTTATTACTTAGTTAGACTAAAGGTAGAGAAATGACCATTTCTGGTATCTTTATTAAAGGGTCCATGTTCGGCCTGAGAATCCTGGTCATTTCCTATAATGGTTTGCAATGCATGACAGGTTAGAAGTTAGGTCGATTTTAAGATAGATTACTTTTGAGGTGTTCAAGTAATTTCAAATAGTTCAAAGTAAGTGACATCAATAAGCAACCAATAAATACAGTCCAACACTTCATAATAGCAATACAATATTCAAGCATACATATGTACAGGTTACTAACTTACAATTACAAGGAAGATACATACTAAGACCTTTAAGTATTCTTCAATAATACTTCAAAGTGCAGTGAAGCACTGATCCCACTTACCTGGACATGTGACACTCAAGAGTCTTGATAATTGATCTCGTCCGCTTTCATCGTTCTCCCTAAAATATACAATATAATTTCTTTAGTCTTACTCAATAAAGTGAATAAGTTCATTTTAATAATTTAAATGTGGTTGTAACTTATCTTTAATAAGTTGTATAAGCTTAGTATGGGTATCTATTTTGCTATTAAAATCTTTGAATAAAGTTTAGAAAACTTGTTTAATACTAAGTTTTGGTCTCAAACCTTATGATGTAGTTTCTGAAGTTATTCTAATTGTACTCCTTCCTCTATCCAACTTTCTGAACAAGCCTTTAAAGTTATTTCCTCTAAGCATTCTAAACTAATCAACCTCGAATCTAGTCCCGAAGCCATTTCGATCACATTTTCCTTGCTAAATACTTCTTAAACAAGTTTATGCTGGGTATGGTTAAGTCCCTCTTCTTATCCAACTTTTTGATCAACTCTCTAAACTAAAGATTGGGTCCCTTCTTTACAGACCAACTCTCTAAAGATGTCTTTGAAGCAAATTCATGGGAGTCTTTTAAGCCATCTAACCCTCTAGTCAAATCTCTGAACTTAATATAATCACCCTTCTTTTAACAAACAACTCCTTAAACGAAGCTCCAACATATTTACAGTTGAAGTCCTTTTATCCACCAACCTTCTAAATATGCATATGAAGTCACTATAACCGCACTTCTTTTAGCAAATAACATCTTAACCAATATTTTGACATAGCTATAATCCAGATCCTTTACATCAGCTAACCTTCTAATCAAATATCTGAGCCAAGAATTTAAATCATTATTTTATCAAATCAACCATTTGAAGAACTCCTAGAACATATCAAACTTATTAGTTTACATAACGTGACTTGCTCCAGCATCATATTATAGGTTACAAATATGATATAACATGATCATATAATAGATGTATCATACCCTTAATCACCATATTACCAAAGTCTCATATCCTCATATTTTTACCATAATACATATAGTCAATAATTAGTGATTTGTACATATCTCCAGGTCTTACTCAATCAACTATGTCTATACTACTCTCCATAGAGACTTATACCACAATTAACCTCAAAATTTGCTACATGTCATTTTCTATAAGGTTAGTTGCATAAAATTTCCAAAAAATAGCATTTTCCATCAATTTAGAGGCTACAAAATTACTAGAAATTATAGAAGATACTTTGTTTGAAATCTTTTCATAAGATCTAAACATGCAGTATAGGAAAGTTCTAGAAAAAATTTGGTTTTCAAACAAGAACAATAAAGTTATTTAAAACCACTTTGAAAATTGTTCGGTTTTACATGATATATTGAGGAGGTCATATACTCACTTGAAAATTGTACAAATTAATATTTTTCTTGAAAAGTACATATAAAAATATTTCGAAATTATTTTTTCCTAAATTTTCAGACGTAATTTAGTACTTTTTGGAAAATATAGAAAATCGGGGCTCATCAAAAGTTGGCTGTCCAATCACCAACAATCACCCCCTCCTTGTTGGCTTAGTTGGGCATTACCACCACTGTTGAGTGATGGCGGTGGTTCACCCCCAATAATTCTCTAAACTCAATTGAGCCTGATTTTTCGATTTCTTTTATTTAAAAATTAATTTTTTCATTTCCTAATTAATATTAAACCCTAACCTATTTAATATTTAATATTAATGCTCAACTAAAGAAATTAAGAAATTCCAATTTTTTTATTGAAAATAATTTTTAGAGTTGTCACCGGATCGAAATCGGTAAAAAAAAAAAAAAAACCGTAACCAATTGGGTGGATTGAATACGATTTGGCTACTGGACTTTAATTTCAATTTGAATGAAGAACTAAAGGGTTTCGAATTCAGGGGCTAACCTATTAAACCTTAACAGGTACCACTATCTATTTACCGAAATTAGGATTATTCTTCTAACTATAATATTTAAAAATAAATAAAAAATCAACAGAAAAAAAAACCTAAGTTTCTACATATTTTATTGTCGCCCTGAAAGTGCCTACATACCCGTTAACCAGGATCAAACGATTGTAATTCTTTTAAAAAACATTAATGTTTTGGTTTATTTTAATTTTAAAAACTGCCCGAGTTTACGTTTTTAATTTATTCGGGTTATTTTAAAAAATCTAAAGGGGTCCTAACTCTTGAATATTATTGTTTTATAAAAAAAATTTCGCTAAAAGCCCTAAAATTTAAAAAGGATTTTTTATTAACTTTTATTTAAAAAAAAAAATTCATATGACAAATCCTTAAACAAGATCAAATCTTAACAAAAATAATCAATCCTAACAACTCCTAAACTAACATAAAATATACATTCACTTAAATCAATACTTAATTTATCTAATCAAGAAAACTAATGTTAAAAGAAGAATACCTAAATTAATATATACATATACATATATTATTGTTATTAAACAATTATCTATATATAAAAGACTAAGAGTAAAAGCTCCTAAAACTAATATGTTCATATTCGTATATATTATATTCAATAACTAAAGATCTAAATAATAATAATAATAATAATAATAATAATAATAATAATAATAATAATAATAATAATAATAATAAACAATTAAACAAACAATTTCGAAATTGGAAAGAAACGGACCTAAACTTCTTAATTACGTGATGAAGGACGATGGCTGGCGTATAACGGAGTTGTTGTTGCATGTGGCTACTGGCGTCGGATTAGTCGGATTATTGTCTGAGTTTGCTTCGCTGTTGTCCGCCTTGTTGCTGTCTGCCTTGTTCGTTGCTGTCCGCTGTGCTGCTGTCCTGTTCGCTACTGTCCGCCGTGCTGCTGTCCTATTGCTGTGGGTTATGCGGATCGATGCTACAATGGGCTGTTGTTGGGAGAGAACTTTATCAGCGTGTGTGTGTGCTGTTGGAGTGGTGTGAGGATCAGTGTTGTGTGTGTGCTGTTGGCGTGGTTACGCTGTCCGCCTGGTGTTGTTGCTGTTTACCTGATTGTGTTGCTATTCGCTTAGTGTTGCTGTTGTTTGCCTGATCGTACTGCTGTTTGCTTTGTGTTGCTGCTGTTTTCCTGATCGTGCTGCTGTTCGCCTGATCTTGCTGCTATTCGCCTAGTGTTGCTGCTGTTTGCTTGGTATTACTGCTGCAGTTGCCTAGTCGTATTGCAGTTGTAGGCTGATCAATGCTCGGCGAGAATTGTCTTATGTGCACTGCTGCTGCTGTTACAGTGATATATACGACAAGGACTGCAACGTTGGACAGTGGTGACCAACGTGGGGTTGGTTTAGATGTCGGCTTAGAACGAAGATGGTAGCCTTTGTGTAGTATGTTTGTGTGAGTCGCGTATTTGTTGTTTTGATGAAAGAGATGGCCTGTTATGTGACAAGGACTGATTTCGTTGGACGGATGAGAGAATCTTAATTCTTTTTGGGAGTTTGTGTATTTATAAAATCTAAATAAGATCATATCAAATCATATTAATTATATCTAATTAAATTAGATTCAAATCCTTGATATCAATCCAAATTTAATCAAACTAGATTCAAATAATTTTGATTAGATATGAATTTTGCACGTTCAACTCCGTTTTTTTATTTTATTTTTTATTTTCACCTTTTTTTGTAAAAATAAAAACAAAAAGATTGAAATAAAAGATACTTAAGTGTCTAGTGAGATTCGAATCAAATTATATCCAATCCAATACTCCAATGCTTATCCGTTAAGTCATTGGCTTGTGCCTTAACATTTAGTATAATTAAATTATACTTAAACTATCTAATTCCCTAAAATAATTATTTGTACTAAGTTAAACTAAAATTATTTGTTCCTAATATAAGTTACTTCCTAAAAATCAACGAAATTTTTATAATTTTTCCTTTTCTTAGTTTTTTGGTATTTTCATCATTTGTTAATTTTTATTATTTTTTATCTTTTATTATTATTTTTTATTATTTTATTTTTGAATTAAGACCCTTTTTGTAAAAAAATAAAAAATTAGGACTACAGAGGGGCAAAAATTAGCTGTTTACAGCTGCCCCTCTTTGTGGTGAAGTTCAAGTAAAACTTTACTACAAAGATAAAAGAGACATCATTTTTGCCTCAAGACGACTCCATCCTAAAGAATGTTAAAATAATTGACGAAGATTAGTTTGATACGAAGAATAGTGAAGGGTAGTGTCTTTGTGGGTTGGCAAAAATCCCTAAAAAGAATAATGAGAACTTGGTCATACCCTAATGAGTTGACTAACTAAGGTGGTCAAAGCGCCATTTGAGCTGGCTAAGACCTAAAGAATGAAGAAACTTTGGTCGTGCCCTAATGAGCTGAATAACTAAGTCGGTTAAAGCGCCCTTTAAGCTGGCTAAAACCTAAAAGATGAGGAAAACTTGGTCGTACCCTAATGAGCTAACTAACCAAGGCGGTCAAGGTGCCTTTTAACCTAGCTAAGACCTAAAGAATGAAAAAGACTTGGTCGAACCCTAATGGGCTGACTAATCAAGGCGGTCAAAGCGCCTTTTGAGCTGGCTAAGACCTAAAAAGGAAGAAAACTTGGTCGTGCCCTAATGAGCTGACTAACCAAGGCGGTCAAAGCACCCTTTGAGCTGGCTAAGACCTAACAATGAGAAAACTTGGTCGTTCCCTAATGAGCTGACTAACCAAGGTGGTTAAAGCGCCCTTTAAGCTAGCTAAAACCTAAAGAGGAAGAAAACTTGGTCGTACCCTGATGAGCTGACTAACCAAGGCGGTCAAAGCGCCCTTTGAGTTGGCTAAGACCTAAAAACAAGGAAAACTTGGTCGTGCCCTAATAAGCTAACTAACCAATGCGGTCAAAGTGCTCTTTGGGCTGGCTAAGACTTAAAAATGAGGAAACTTGATCGTGCCCTAATGAATTGACTAACTAAGGCAATCAAAATGCCCTTTGAGTTGGCTAAGACCTAAAGAATGAGGAAACTTTATCGTGCCCTAATGAGCTAACTAACTAAGGTGGTCAAAGTGCCCTTTGAGCTGGCTAAGACCAAAAAACAAGAAAAACTTGGTCGTACCCTGATGAGTTGACTAACCAAGGTGATCAAAGCACCCTTTGAGCTGGCTAGGACCTAAAAACAAGGAAAACTTGGTCGTGCTCTAATGAGCTGACTAACTAAGGCGATCAAAGCGCCCTTTGAGCTGACTAAGACCTAAAAACAAGGAAAACTTGGTCGTGCCCTAATGAGTTGACTAACCAAGGCGGTTAAAGCACCCTTTGAGCTGGCTAAGACTTAAAAATGAGGAAACTTGGTTATGCCCTAATGAGCTGAATAACCAAGGGGGTCAAAGCGCCTTTTGAGCTGGCTAAGATCTAAAGAATGAAGAAAACTTAGTTGTGCCTTGATGAGCTGACTAACCAAGGTAGTCAAAGCGCCTTTTGAGCTGGCTAAGACCTAAGGAATGAAGAAAACTTGGTTGTGCCCTGATGAGTTGACTAACCAAGGTGGTCAAAGCACCCTTTGAGCTGGCTAAGACAAAAAAAACAAGGAAAACTTGGTCATGCCTTGATGAGCTGACTAACCAAGGCGATCAAAGCGCCCTTTGAGTTAACTAAGACCTAAAAACAAGGAAAACTTGGTCGTACCCTAATGAACTAACTAACCAAGGCGGTCAAAGCGCCCTTTGAGTTGGCTAAGACCTAAAAATTAGGAAACTTGGTCGTGCCCTAATTAGCTAACTAACCAAGATGGTCAAAGTGCCCTTTAAGCTGGCTAAAACCAAAAAACAAGGAAAACTTGGTTGTGCCCTGATGAGCTGACTAACCAAGGTAGTCAAAGTGCCATTTGAGCTAGCTAAGACCTAACAATGAGAAAACTTGGTCGTACCTTAATGAGCTGACTAACCAAGATGGTTAAAGCGCCCTTTGAGTTGGCTAAAACCTAAAGAGGAAGAAAACTTAGTCGTACCCTGATGAGCTGACTAACCAAGGCGGTCGAAGCGCCCTTTAAGCTGGCTAAAACCTAAAAATGAGGAAACTTGGTTGTGCCCTAATGAGCTGACTAACCAAGGTAGTCAAAGTACCCTTTAAGCTGGTTAAGACCTAAAGAATGAAGAAACTTAGTTGTGCCCTAATGAGTTAACTAACTAAGGTGGTCAAAGTGCCCTTTGAGCTGGTTAAGACCTAAAAATAAGAAAAACTTGGTCGTGCCCAAATAAGCTGACTAACCAAGGTGGTCAAAGCGCCCTTGGAGCTGGCTAAGACCTAAAAACAAAGAAACTTGGTCGTGCCCTAATGAGCTAACTAATCAAGGTGGTCAAAGCGCTCTTTGAGCTGGCTAAGACCTAAAAACAAGGCAAACTTAAATTGGGATAGCACTTCCTGAGCTTGTTAAATCTGCTAAAGAAATTTTGAGTCGAGTAACGTTTTGTGAGTTAGACGTTGGGAGTTTAAGAAACTCTGGATTAGGACTACGCTCTACGAGCTAGCTAACTCCCTAGGAGATTATAAATTGGGACTATGTTTTGGGAGCCAACCGAAAGCCTAAGAAACTTTAGATTGGGACTGCGTTCTATGAGCTGGCTAGATCCCTAAATGAGAATATGAATTTGGATAGTGCTTTATGAATTGACTGAAGTGTTAAAGAAGATATGGATAGGAACAGTGCTCTATGAGTTGGCTATATCCTTGAGAAAATGGATAAAGAGTAAGCACCCTTCGGACTCGCTTAAACTCTATTAGCTAAGAAACATAGCTGACTCGAAAAAAAACACTTAACTTGAGAAATTTACAAACGAGGGATTTGGTGAAAACTTTTTATAACATGAATTGAAAATTTGGCCACTATGGATGAAATGGACTGGAAAATGAATGGAAAAACTTGTAACAAGCCTCCACTTTCTCTCTCTCCTTTTCATGTCTTTTCATTTTCTTTTTTCCTTCTTTTTCCTTGAAAGTTTGCTAACGGATATAAATTCCTATTTAAATGGTAAACATTATAATCCCGTAAGGTATCTCATATGCACCCTAGTTTGTAACCTAGACAATGAGTTTCTTGGATAGGCCTTAAACATTCATTTCATAAGGAAAAGGTAACTCATGATTAGTCTAGTTGAAGAGGGCTTCCTTATGCACTCTTGATCTGGATTTCACTCTTGATTACCATTCTAAAAATTATAATCCAATTTGTAAGTGATACGCTCTGATCGATCTGTTAGGTCTTTTTGGGTTTAGTATTATAAATTGGGCTTTTGGTCAAATGGTTTTAAAAGAAGTTAATTAAGAGGGCCTATTTTAAAAGAAGTGCTTTCATCTAACCCAGAAGTACAAGTCAAGAACCCTTAGGAACGAACTAGATGTGCGCTTGCCCCAGTTTCAAAAATAATTTTTATCTTAGATAAATTATTCTTCAAAATTGGAAGAGCTTTGAGTAAGGAGGTATTATAGGTGGGAAGGTCTTGTATTTGAGAATCGAGTGGATAGAAAAGGTTTATGTTCATGATTTGGAGTGTGATTTTGAACTGAATATGGAGTAGTTGGTTTGTGGTTTAGAACATGATTCTGAATGAATATAAGGTTTTGTGCTTTTGGTTAGGAATGCAATTTAAGGCCTTGTGTTTTTTTTTTTTTTTGTGCAACTTAAGCCTTCTTTGATTGGGGATTTGCTCAAGCCCGATATTTAGGTATTTCTTCTTTTTCTTTTTTCCTGGTTTTTTTTTCTTTTTCTTTTTCTTTTTTCTTTTTTTTTTCTTTTTTCATTTCATTTCTTTCTTTTCTCTCCCAAAAAATAACTATCTCTTTTGTCAAGTTTTTGTCTCTAGATGAATCAAGGCCTTAAATCCATAGGTTTAGAGTGTATTGGCTTTGGAAAGGTATGTATGGCCTTTGGGGTATTTGGAAAAATGTTAGCTCTTCTTCAAAGGGAATAATTTATCGAAAACAAAAATTATCCTTGAATTGTTATTACTAGGGTAAACACAAATCAGTTTTATCTTTCTCTCCTAATTAATGACCCTATCCTCCAAATTGCCCCACTATAAGGTGGTTCTTGATAAGGTTTACATTTGAAATGACTCCAAAACAGTTCAACGAGGTAATTAAAGGATAATTATGTTTGGGATTTGCAAACGAATGTCTAACTTCATTTCGATCTGCGTATCAAATTCAAAATGGACCTCCTTTAAGGAATGAGTCCAAAATATCCTCACCATGATGTCTCTTAACTCTCAAAGTATTTAAGGGTTAGTGCATAGGATATAGCTCGCTTCTTTTCATTCAAAACTTTTTAAAAGTGAGTTACCAATTCCTTACATAGGGATTGATTAACCTTAGGGTATTGAACTTATTCCCCAATTCCTTGGAACATGCCCAAAGTATGAAATTTCAAAGACTAAATGCCCCATGTCCTAGACTTATAGGTCTTAATGCCCTTAAGCTTCCATATGTGACTTTGGGTTAGGTTCTTTAAAGTTTGAATGGGCTGGAACTGACAACTTTTGAAGTAGAAGGGACTAATGAATTGCCTTTTTGTTTGTACCGAGGATCAAGCTTAGGATAGTGTTTAATGGCTTTGTGTTTTGGTTCAGTTCATGGTTAGACTTGATGGCTCAGGGGCACTGAGTTGGTTGAATCATCTTGAGGGGTTAGGGTTCGGGTTTGGTTGGTTATTTTCTCGGGCTAAGTGGGTCTGTTTAGGTTAGCTGCCTTAACGGGCTAAGTAATTGTGTTTGTCCCGAACCCTATAAAGATTTGTAACCATTAGCAAATTTCTTTTCTTTTCTTTTCTTTTCTTTCTTTCTTTTTTTTTTTATAAAGAGAGAAAGAAAATGTGAAGGCTTTCATGTTACAAAGCCCAAGTGATGAGATTATAAATGGATGATTACGGAGGATTGCTTTCATAGAATTCTATATACAAGCTTATATAATTTATCGTTACTAAGGATTTATTTACAAGCAAGGAATTCTGAAGAATAAAATGCTAAACAAAAAAAAAATCTAAATCTAATTTATTCCAAATGAAGAAGGCTATTTGCAAAATGTTAAATTTACGTAAAAGAATGAATATTTCTGGTTGGTAGAATACTAGGCAAAATGATAATTACTTATTATTTTACAGCTTTGATTCTTTTCGTTTTGTTTCCTTTTTTATTTTTATTTTTTGTCTTCTATTTACTTTGTAAGGGTTAGGCTCACTTGATGTGGGCTTAAATAAAAAGTGATAGATTCAGGCTCCCATAGATATACTAAGGCCTACACTATGGTAATATTTATAGGGCTCTTCTATAGGGGCAAAATGAACCCAATTTTATTCCTAATAAATTCTTACTTATTGGGCTAAAATGTTAGAACCATATCTAGAGTATCTTTTAAGGCCAATGAGGTGGGTAGACGTAGATCTATTTGGAAGTCCCTTGACTTGATCTAGCCATGACTGATTAAAATCAAAATCAAAATTACAAGTACAACGTAATCTAAACTTTATATAAAATTATTACAAATTATGTATAAGAAAATATTACAAATACAACTTCACAAATGCCCTTGTCCATTTAGGTTTGCCATATCATAGAAACTTACAATTTTTTTTTGAAAAAAGGTTTTGTGTAATGCAAAGGGTAGGTTCTAAAGGTATCAAGTCTGCAACCACTACTTTTCAATACAACAATTGTGGCTCACATTTGAATGAGTGGGGTACTGATTGGTTCGAAAGTGGTTACCTACAACATCCGAATGCTTAACAAATGCTCCTATAAAGGTCCAAGACGCTGTTCTACCGAATCTACCATCATTTATAATGCAAAAAAAAAAAATAGAATTAAGTAAACTCCAAAATACCCTTAAATAAATACAACAAAAAAAATGTTAGTATAAATTAAACAATACTAAATACATACTAAGTTCTTTTTTATTGTTATTATTTCATCTTTTTATTTTTTTGAAAAATAATCCTATTTTCGGTAACTTCTAATGGCTAGCCCTGTAGGATCCCTGGTGGAGTTGCCAAACTGTTGAGCTTGATTTTTTTATTTCTTTTATTTAAAAATTAATTTTTCTATTTCCTGATTAATACTAAATCCTAACCTATTTAATATTAATCCTCAACTAAAGAAATTGAGAAATTCCGATTTTTTTATTGAAAATAATTTTTGGAGTTACTACCCGATCGAAGTCAAAAAAAGAAAGAAATCGTAACCAATTAGGTGGATTGATTATGATTTGGTTACCGGTCTTTAATTTCAATTTGAATGAAGAACCAGAGGGTTCCGAATTCACGGGCTAACCTATTAAACCTAAATTAAGATTATTCTTCTAATTATAATATTTAAAAATAAATAAATAAATAAATAAAAAATCAAAAGAAAAAAACTTAAGTTTCTACATATTTTATTGTCGCCCTAAAGGTGCCTACGTACCCATTAACCGGGATAAGACGATTGTAGTTCTTTTTGAAAACTTTAATATGTTGGTTTATTTTAATTTTAAAAACTACCCGAGTTTACGTTTTTAATTTATTCAGTTTATTTTAAAAAATCTAAAGGGGTCCTAACTCTTGAATATTATCATTTTATAAAAAAAATTTCGTTAAAAGCCCCAAAATTTAAAAAGGATTTTTTATTAACTTTTATTTTAAAAAAAAAAACAACTTTCCATATAACAAATCTTTAAACAAGATCAAATCTTAACAAAAATAACCAATCCTAACAACTCCTAAACTAACATAAAATATACATTCACTTAAATCAATACTTAATTTATCTAATCAAGAAAACTAATGTTAAAAGAAAAATACCTAAATTAATATATACATATACATATATTATTGTTATTAAACAATTATCTATATATAAAAGACTAAAAGTAAAAGCTCCTAAAACTAATATGTTCATATTCGTATATATTATATTCAATAACTAAAGATCTAAATAATAATAATAATAATAATAATAATATAACAATAATAAATAAACAATTAAACAAACAATTTCGAAATTGGAAAGAAACAGACCTAAACTTTTTTATTACGTGATGAAGGACGATAGTTGACATATAACGGAGTTGCTGTTGCGTGTGGCTACTGGCGTCGAATTATTGTCTGAGTTTGCTTCGCTACTGTCCGCCTTGCTGTTGTCCTGTTTGCGGCCGTCTACCTTGTTCGCTACTGTCCGCTGTATTGTTGTCCTGTTCACTGTTATCTGCTTTGCTGCTGTCTTGTTCGTTATTGTCCGCCATGTTGCTGTCCTGTTCGCTGCTGTCCGCCATGCTGCTGTCCTGTTCGCTGCTGTCCACCATGCTGCTGTCCTGTTCGCTGCTATCTTGTTACCGTGGGTTATGCGGATCAATGCTGCAGTGGGCTGTTGTTAGGAGAGAACTTGATCAGCGTGTGTGTGTGCTGCCGGTGTGGTATGAGGGTCAGTGTTGTATATGTGCTATTGGCGTAGTTGTGCTGTCCGCCTAGTGTTGCTACTGTTTGCCTGATCGTACTGTTGTTCGCCTGGTGTTGTTGCTGTTTGCCTGATCGTGCTGCTATTCGCCTAGTGTTGTTGATGTTTACCTGGTATTGTTGCTGTTTGCCTGGTGCTACTGCTGCAGTTGCCTGGTTGTGCTGCAATTGTGGGCTAATCAATGTTCGGCGAGAACTGTCCTATGTGCGCTACTGCTGCTATTACGGTGATCTGTACAACAAGGACTGCAGCGTTGGACAGTAGCGACCGGCTTGGGGTTCGTTTAGATGTCAGCTTGGAACTGAGATGGCAGCCTTTGTATAGTATGTGTGTGTGAGTCGCGTGTTTTCTATTTTGACGAAGGAGAGGGCTGTTGTGCGACAAGGATTGATTTCATTAGACGGATGAGAGAATCTTGATTCTTTTTGGGAGTTTTTATATTTATAAAAGCTAAATAAGATCATATCAAATCATATTTATTATATCTAATTAAATTAGATTTGAATCCTTTATATCAATCCAAATATAATCAAATTAGATTCAAATAATTTTGATTAGATATGAATTCTGCGTGTTCAACTCGGTTTTTTTTTATTTTGTTTTTATTTTTTATTTTCACCTTTTTTTGTAAAAATAAAAACAAAAAGATTGAAATAAAAGATACATAAGTATTTAGTGAGATTCGAACTTAAGACCTCAAATTACATCCAATCCAATACTCTAATGCTTATCCATTAGGTCGTTAGCCTACACCTTAACATTCAGTATAATTAAATTATACTTAAACTACCCAATTCCCTAAAATAATTATTTGTACTAAGTTAAACTAAAATTATTTGTTCCTAATATAAGTTACTTCCTAAAAATCAACGAAATTTTTATAATTTTTCCTTTTCTCATTTTTTTTTGGTATTTTCATCATTTTTTAATTTTTATTATTTTTTATCTTTTATTAATTTTTTTGTTTATTATTTTATTTTTGAATTATGACCCTTTTTGTAAAAAAATAAAAAATTAAGGTTATAGAAAGACAAAAATTAGGTGTCTACACTCACGTTTCTTGAAACTGCTTGATTTGTGCAATACGGGTTCCTGATTTTTTCAACAATTTTCCTCTCATGATGCTTCCTCCTTCTAAATTTTTTTAGACTTCCATACATCCTCATGAACAATTTGAGATAGTTTTTTGATATTTTCCTAGTTGATAGATGCAAAAATGAGAGTTTTTCTCTCTCTTAACTATATATATATCACTCAAATTATGTTGTTAAGTGTCTTAATAAATCATCTTCATAGCAACACCTATCTAACCATTTGCCACGCCTAAAATCCACTGTGAACATCTTTGTTACAATTTTTTATGATTTTTCCTATTAGTTTATACCTAATTATTCCTATTTTCAAGTCTTTTAGGCATTTTGGGAAATATTTTTGTATATGATAATTACACTCGAAGTATACGTCTTATTTATATATGTTATTTTATGCCACTTTATAATTTTAGTGTCTAAATAATTGATTTCTAAAGTTTGGTTAATTTTTATTGGCTAATTTACTCTTTTACAGCAAATAAATTATAATATAATATAATTTACTAAAATGAGCTATCTTTAGCTATAATAATATTATCTTATTATATTTCTATATTTTGGACTCACAATGTATCATCATCTAACTCTTAGGATTTACATGTGAAATATTATCTTGATTGGTTCACTTTCGCATGCATTCTAGATTACGAGCTCAGAATAATTATATGAAACTACAAGACTCATGAGTAAAATCTTAGGTAAGGAAAAGAGAGAAGGAGTGAAAAGGTCCTTTACTTGGGGGCTCCATATCCTATTATAGGAGATGAAACTAAAGTTTACCTAGAGTGGGCTTATTAACACTTGGGCCAGTTAGTTTAGACCTAGGTGCCTAGGTACCAAAAATAGCCATCACCACTTGCCCCCTTAGTCTCTTTGTTGATGTGTTCGACAAGGAGGTCAAGTACTCATATGGCTCTCAAAGTCCTAAACCAGTTGGCTGCACTGTAGGAGCTTCTTGTGAGTGTTTTCAACTTTACCTAGGATCTGATGAGCTAGAGTCTTAACTTAAATAGAGTATGATGGCGCATGAGATGTGGGATTTTCTTCGGGTTTTCATGCCAACAAGGATAATTGGACGGCTTTAAGAGGAGGGCTAAATTTATCCTCAAGCTTATATGCTTGTAAGGGTGATCCAAGTAAGATTAAGATCTTTCTTGGACAAGAATGCCATGGGATTATGTATGAGATTTAGATTTTTCCCAAGCATAAGATTGCTACGAGATTATCCATACAAATCAAATTTTTCCTAGGCAATTCAATTTTTTACTACAAAAGTGCTTCTAAAGCTATAGTAAGTTAACGAATTACTGTTAATGCTAGTCCATATGCTAATTCAGAACTCGATATCCATGTAAGCTTGAAATTTGTAGGAGTTCGGTGCCCATGGGAGCTCGGCATCTATAGGAGCTTAATGACAATGATTCTCAATGCCCATAGGATCTCGACATCCATAGGAACTCAGTGATAGTAGGATCTCAAGATTCGTAAGAGCTCCATGAGTGTGGGATCTCATTATCCATAGGATCTCAATGTTTATGACAGCTTAGTGACAATAGGATCTTGACATCTGCAAGAGCTCAATGACCATGGGATCTCAACATTTATAAGGGATCAATGATTGAATAAGTAGGTTGGTTAGACATTAGCTAATGTAGCCTTTTGATGCCTTCATTAGGGGTTTTCCAAGCCTATAATACATTGAAATTCTCTTCGCCTAAGGGTTTAAGCATCTATTACCTCAAGTTTAATACGCATTTAGATACATCAACCACATGTGTAACTACTTACAATCACAACCATATACAATCCTAAGTCTCCGAGTACCATAAAATAGCACTTTAATACAGTAAGTAATAACCCAACTTACTTGGAGTTTCTCAGTCGTCCGATCATTCGATTACAAGCTAATTCGTCTTTGGATATCCTATAATATAAATAGGTCTTTTTAGTTCTTATACTTTAATAATTCACATTCTAAGTTATAATTTAGCTTATTTTTTTCCATGTATACCTATTATTTACTAATGATTCATTCTACCATATTTTGGAGTTCGATTCCTAAATTAGATTCTAGTTTTGATTTTGGACTCTTAAATATGCTCGAATCCTAATGTGAAATTAATCACATTAAGCTTGAGTATTCTAATATCTTGTTGGGTCTTAATTTAGTATTCTAAACTATTCGGTACATGCTAATCCTAATTGAGGTACCGGATTTATTTTCAATATGAGAAAATCTTACAATTTTTTATACAATTACCTAAAATTAAATTTTATTTTAGATTTATTATATTATGATTTCTATTATTATATTATCTAATTAAACCTAATTTTTTTATAATATTCCTAATTTTCTTTAATTAGTACATAATGCCTTCATTACTTATACTTAACACTACAAAGGTTATGATTAGGTTTCCACATTAGAGATTAACACTCCTAAACATCTAATTACTATCTAATTCAGTAATTAGTGTCTTAATCACCTAATTAACCCAAAATTACCCAATTTTTCCATCATTTTAGGGCTAAAAATTAACTTAAAATTTTGAAAATTAATTTTAAAAGAATGGCTTCATAGCACTGTTTTATATCCCTTAAGCATTCTACAGAAAATTTTTAAGCTACAAAGTACACTCTTAAGCCTATTTATTTCTAATTTTAATCATATTCGATTTTACTTAATTTGTTAAGAACCTGATATTTTCAAACGTGATTAAACTAAATCACTATTTTTCCCTAAATCTACATACAATAAAACCTCAGAATAACAAGTTTCATCATTTTTTGGGAAAAATAACTAATTTTAAGAAATTATACAAAATTAGAGCAGATTAGAGACTTACCGGGTCTAATGGCTTTTGGCCTTCCAACACTGATTCAGGTGTATTGGCTGGTCCAAGCGGTGGGTCTAGAATAGGGTGGTGGTGGTGGTGGCTCTGTCCTAGATAGTGGTGGTGTATGGGTTTGGCTCACTGGCCCTAACTGCACAGTTTTCCTTTTCTTTTTTTTTCTTTGGTTTTTCTCTTGAATTTTCGAAACTTTCTATTTTTCTCTAATTCCTAATTGTCCAAAGGAGTTCTCTGAATTTTTTTCCTATTTATAAAATTTTTTGGTAATTAATATGCATGAAATTAGACATAACATTGCCCAATTTTCTTGATTTTTGGCTTTTGTGTTGCTTGATTCTAATTGGATAATTTTTCTTCTTCAGCTCTTGACTTGCCACGACCAGATTTTCATCATTCCCTATCCTTCTAATTTTTTAATTTTTTTTTCTCAATTAATTAATAATTTTATTTAATTATTTATTAAGTTTTTGGCCAATTTGAGTAATTTCGCGTATTTTTATCTACACGTAAATACATGTGGGGTACATGTGAATATTCCTAATTATTATTTAAGTCGTTCTATGATTTTTAGTATACATATAATCTATATTTAGTAATTTATCAGTTATTCAATTACACTTTTCGCCTTTTCGATGATTAACAATTATTATACTTAAATTTTGAAAATTTTGTAGTCTTCTATTTTATTACTTATTTTCTTAAATTCAAGTTTATGGGGTCATTTTTACTAATATTTCTCTCCATAGTTTATAATTCGAGTTTGATTGAATCCTTTAACCGATCACTCTAAACTTTGTGTTCTAAGTTCAATCATATAGTCACTTAGCTTAACTTTAAGACTTACAACTTCTCTTCAGAAGAACTAATTGGTCCTCGACCTGATCCACATCAGGTTGGCCCTTGACTACAAGCGTTTCTCTATTTCTGCCTACCTTGTACCATATTTCTCCCATCCAAACGTAGAACGACATGTGTTTTCTGATACGGCATTCCAAAATGATTCTTTACTTTTTATACTGAATATTCTTTATTTCTTTTACCCTTTTTAGTATGTCTTATGTAACCTAGTTGTAGAATACCCTTTTGTCTTTTCATACATATAAAGTAACTTTAGTGGACGGGTATATAAACCCCTACTTTCTTGAATGCAGAATCATCTCTTCGATAGAATTATTCATTTGAGCAACCTTAGTATTCTTGTTATCATTCAATTCTTATCTGTTCCCTTTAACGAGTAATGGTGAGTGATCCTTTAGTTTGGATCGGTATGTTACATCCTGCGGATTGTAGGTCGAGTAGGATCGAGTGGTGTGTCATATCCATTCAGTAGCTACCCAAACTTTGCTAACTTTTGTTATTGTTTTTTTCTTTTTCTTTTTTGTTTGGTTCATTGTGGTGCCTCTCCATATGTTCAATCCCCAAAGACGCATTAGCTTCACTGGTATCAGAGCATGGTTTCGCTAGGGAGTATGTGAAGTTACAGTGAAGTTTTTGTTTACTTTATAGTTAGTGGTTACCGTATTCCTTCCGTAGCTACTATAGTGTGTTGGTGTGATGGCAAGAGTGGTTTTATTGTTACTCGATTTTTCTTTGTCTCTCATTGCGAAAACTGAACAAGTTTGTTTCTATTTTATTTGAGTGACTATCCAGTATTGAAGTTGTTAGCAAGTTGTTAATTTGTTTATTTGTTTGAGAAGTACTATACTATGTCTGATTCAAGTGTTCAAGGTGTTATTGGTGATCAGAGTAGTGATGCTCAACCTGGTTGTGGTCATAATAGTATTAACACCTTAGGGTCGGTTGATGACAAACTTACAAACTTTGTAAAGAGTTTAGTCACCGCAATGCAAGTTAATAGGCAATAATCCCAAAGTATACAGCAATAAACCCCACAGGAAGATGCTTTTGAGAAACACTGTGGCCAAGGTAATCGAATCAATTGCCCAATCCAACAGTCACAAGCTAAAGGAGTAGCAGATTGAATTGCTAGATGAAGACGACAGTTGGATTAGATTGGGGAAGATGACAAGGAGCTGGGTGTTGAAGGGTTTGGTGAAGAAGAAGAAGTTAATTATTACTAAGCATAAGGATGAGGATGCCGAGTCCCTCAAAGACTAGACAATGTCAAGGTGCAGATCCCACCCTTCGGTGGAAGAGGAGATGCAAATGCATATGAATACTTGAGTAAGAAGAAAAGGTTAAGAAAGTATTTGAATGTTATGGGTATGAAGATGCCGTTAAGGTCTAACTTACTGCATTGGAGTTTAGTGGGTATGTTACCATGCGGTGGAAGAATTTGAGTGTAATTAGAGTAAGAGATGGAAGATGAGGTATCAGAACTTAGGATAAGATGAAAAGGTTATTAAAAGGAAGATTTTTGCTTGAGATTTACCTATAAGATACATTTGCAAAGTTATAGGAGCTTCGCCAAGGAAGTCGATCTATTAATGACTACGTAAGAGAGTTCCATATGTTAATGATCTAAGTTGACGTAGAAGAATTAGAGGCCCATATAGTATTGAGGTTCGTTTTTGGGCTCAGGTATGAGATTAGCAATATCATGGAGGTACAGAGGTTTTATACATTGGAAGAGTTCATCAAGATAGCATAGAGGGTTGAAAGGCAAAGAAGAAGTGCTTCGAGCCAACTTGGGCTGATATTCTCGTGAGTCCCAGTACCGTGCCGACCTGATCGAGCTGAGCTAAGGAGGCTAACTAGGGTCGAAGATAGGAATGACAAATCTGAAGGCAACCGAGTAAGCCAGTAGGGCCGAGTTGGTCATCCAGGCCGAGTCGAGAGTAGGCTACCCTCGAAGATATATGAAAAAGGGCAGACTTCCAAATGGAAGACCAGCGAGGTAAAATTCTTTAAATGCCTAGGCTTCAGACATATGGCCACTAAGTATCTAAATCGATGCGTTATGGTGCTCTGAGGAGATGTAATGGATAATACTGATTAAATCAAGCCTGAGAAAGAAGAAGATGTTGGAAAGCCTGAGGCTGAAGAGGAAGAGGAGATTTACGTCTATTTCAATCTGAGAGAAGTTATGACCCTAGTCTTAAGGCAAGTATTGAGTTCCTTATAGAACTCTAAGGAGGACCAGAAGGAAAATCTATTCCATCCCAAGTGTACCATCAAAGGCCAATTATACATGATCATAGTGGACGGAGGAAGTTGTACTAATATGGTTAAACAATTCTTTGTGTAGAGGTTGGGTCTGTCGGCTTTAAAGCACCCCTGAACTTATAAGTTGCATTGGTTTCATGATAAGGTTCTTTTGCACATAACTGAACAAGTGGCTATTTCGTTCAATGTTGGGAATGTGTATATGGACAAAGTACTGTATAATGTTGTCCTCATGGGAGCTTCACATTTGCTGCTTAGATAACCTTGGTTGTTTGACCGACGTATTATACACGATGGGTTTAAGAACACATATGCCTTTGTTAAAGATGGAAGGAAGATTGTGTTACAACCTCTTAGCTCGTTCTAAGTAAATGAAACCTATAACCAGCCCACCTGAGCTATTAAGAAGAAGACCTTAGTTATGAGTTGAAGAGAGCTTCGATTTGTTGAGCCGATGTTCCTATTAGTTAGGAAATTGTTAGAGATGAAGGAATCACAGGATGTCCCAAAAGAGATTCGAAGCTTGTTAGATGAGTTTTTTGACCTATTTCCAGAAGAACTGCCTAGAAGATTGCCACTAGTTTAAGGCATAGAGCATTGTATTGATTTATAGTCAGGAACCGCCCTAATGAATCGACTTGCATATTGGATGAACCCTGAGTAAGCTGTCGAGCTAAAAAGATAGGTGGACGAGCTTATAGAGAAAAGATAATGTTAGAGAGAGCATAGACCCTTATGTTGTATTAGCTTTGCTCATTCTAAAGAAAGATAGTTCATGGTGCATGTGCTTCAACAATTGAGCGATCAATAGAATTACTGTTAAGTATAAATACCAAATACCGAGACTTAATGATATGTTAGATGAGCTTTGTAAGACCTATAATCAGTTACCCAAAGTTTGCCTCATAGAATTTAGGGCGATCAGTTAAAGAATCTGATTAAGCCTAAATTATCAAATAAAGTTAAAAATATTAGTAAAAGTGATCCCTTAAGTTTGAACTTAAGAAAATAAGTAATAAAATAAAAGAATATAAAATTTCCAAATTTTAAGTATATAACTTGTTATTTATTGAAAATGCGAAAAAATGTATTCCGATAATTAACGAATCGCTAGAAATAAATTATATGTATACTAAAAATTATAGAATGACCTAAATAATATTTACGAATATTTATTTCTACTATATATGAATTTACATGTAAGTAGAAATACGCGTAATTACATAAAATACCCAAAATGTGCTAAAATAATGATAAATAATTAAAGAAAATTCATAATTAATTAAGGAAAAATCTAGAATTGAGGTGTAGCATTTTGGAATTGAAGAAACAAAATCAACCAATTAAAATAAAACAAATAAAAAGTGATAAACAAGAAGAGATAAAGCAATTGTCTCATCTAATTAATGTACAATTCTCTAATATCTCTATAATTAGCAAGAAAATTTCAAAAGCTCATTTGGTTAGTTTAGAGAGTGAGAAAAATAAAGAGGACCGAAATAGTGAGTGTTTGGATTAATTATAAAAAAATTATTCAAATATGTACAATTAGGGCCTTAGAGGGGAATTAACACCAGATGGGCACTTGGGAGTGAACGATTTCCAGCTCAATTTTATGTAATTTTATAAAATTAGTAAATATTTTTAGAAAATTATGAATTTTTTTATTTTGCAATATTTTGTATGTAGTTTTTAAGAAAAATATTATTTTGATGAAAATATATCCCGTAATATATAATTCTTAAGAAATCATTAAGTATGTTTCGGTTTAGAAATAAATGACCTTAAGAGTATAGTTTTGAGTTCAAATTTTTCTGTAGATTACTTAGGTGATATAGAACAGTACCACGAAGCTCTTTTTCAAAAATGAATTTTTGAAAATTTTGCATAATTTTTGGGCCTTAAAATGAGGTATAAAATGGGTAATTTAGAGTTAATTAAGTAATTAAATGGATAATTACTGATTTGATGTATAATTATATGTTTTAGGATGTTGAAATCTGATGATGTATGATACTTGTAGTATTTAAGGTGTTAGATGTAATTATTAGGGTGATTATGTAGTAAATAAGTAATAGGGAAAAAATAGTACATTTTAAGTTAATTTCATAATTTAGGGTAATTAGGTTCAAATCTGGTTTGGGATGAATTTACACATTTTGAAATGTTAATTGATATTGAGAGATGGTAATTGGAGCAATAAAAATATTAGATGTGTAATATGTACATAATAGGTGATAATACATAATACATAATTATTAAAAATATAATAAATAAAAGATATTAGGATAAAGATTGATATTATATAAATAATAAGAATATATAATAAATCTAATGGAAAACTTAAATTGGGGTAATTATATGAAAAATGTAAGATTTTCTCATAACGGGGATGAATTCGGTAATTAAATTAGGATTCGGGTGTACCGTAACTAGAATACTAGTTGGAAACTAAAAACAATATTTAGGATATCTGAAGATAATGCGATTAATTTCACATTATGGGTTGGAATGATTTCTTAGGATGTATATATAAATCTCTAACAAAAACTGAGTTAAAACCTAATTTAGAAATCGATGCAAAAACTGAAACAGAACTTAACACGATTCAAGAAAAATTGTAAAGACTTAAGAGTTAAATAATTAGGTATATTAAACCCTAAACAAAAGATAACAATAAGTGTTATAGGATAAAACTAACTTATAATATTTATATGAAAAGCTGAAACCACATTTGTGTTATAAGGATGATCAGTGATAGCCTGAGCGAGTTAGACCTTGAGTGAGTGAGCGAAGAGTCAAGGTAAGTTGGGATTAATATAGTGTTGTATTTTGGAGGCTTGAAATGTACTTGATTGTACTTGTTCTAATCTGATGATATGATTTTTTATTTGCTGCTTGGCTTGTATTGTATGAAATGATCAATCACCCTAAACTGAACTTAACAAAGATATAACTTGTAAACATAAATCGAACTTGCATAGTAACCCATTAGGGGAAACCTAGGATTCTCCGGCCAAATATCGACCCTTTCGAAAGGGATAGCATTAGATAGCATAATGAATCCCTTCTTCATCCTTAGTCGAACTAAGTGACAGGTGAGAAGGTCATAGCAAGGGTGAAGTCAATGGTTCGAAGGTAGTCGCAGGAGGAGCGGTGTCTCCATTGTACAAGCTTCGGTTTGGTTGTGAGCTATTGCATTAACGGTAACTCCTCAACCCAGATTAGAGCGGATGCAATTTCTCTAATCTTACGACAGGCCGAATAATGTCGTGCGATAGCATTTTCTTGAACATGCATTACACCTAATGATTTGGTTGATAACCTTATCTATGTATGTGGTATAGTTTTAAGTCCTTCGTCCTAACTTATTGAGCTGTGGTTGCTCACATCCCTATAGACATTGTTACAGGTACTGGCTAAGAAGTAGCTTATAACTACTTTGAAGTTAGCAACTGCTGGATCTTGTGGAGTAAGGAAAAACATTTGAAGAATAGACATATATTTTTAAGGTCTAAACTCTTGTCTTAGAATTTTTCATTTTTGAATAACTTATTAATTAGGAAATAGATTACAGTAAAGCGTTGTAAACATTGGTGATAATAACTGAATTTTAGTGTATATATATATCTTCTCACTTTTTTAGATAAATGATTTATTTAAATTACGAACTATTTACTTCAAAGCGGGTTAGTCGTGAATGCCTTGTATAGATCGGGTCTAGCATAATGGTTGTAAGGCTAACTTTTATCTTAAAATGGTTTACATGACGGGACTGTTATGACTCTACTGCTTCGGGACGTAACAAGCTTCATGGTGAAAGGATATTTTTGAAGATTGATATGTGAAGTAGCTACCACCAAATTCACATGAAGCTGGTTGATGAATGGAAGACTGCCTTCAAGACTAGGTACGGATTTTACAAATGGTTGGTTATACCATTCAGATTTACTAATGCACCAAGCACATTTATAAGGTTAATAAATTATGTGTTGCGCCCTCTGATCAAAAGATGCGTGGTCATGTATTTTGATGATATACCGGTATATAGTGCCGACCTGAATTACTATGTTCAACATCTCCGTGATGTATTTGATATTTTGTGAGCTGAGAAATTGTATGGGAATGTGAAGAAGTTTACATTCTACTAGAATGAGGTGGTTTTCCTAAGGTTTATAGTATTAGGGGAAGGAATATGAGCAGATAAAGAGAAGATCCTAGCTGTTCTGGAATGGTTGACGCCAAAGAATGTCACTAAGGTTCGAAGTTTCCATAGCTTTACTTCTTTTTATAGGCGATTTATGAAGGACTTCAGCACAATAACCACCCCATTAACTGAGTTCACTAAGAAGAGTAAAGGATTTAGGTTGAATAATCGAGTTGAATAGAGCTTTAGAGAAATAAAAAAGAAGTTCGCCTCGGCATTTGTCCTTTCACTACCAGATTTTGATAAACCCTTTGAATTGGAATGCGATGCATCAAGAGTTGGAATTAGGGCTATCTTGATGCAGGAATGATGACCTGTTACCTACCACAGTAAGAAACTTAGTGGTCCTACTCTAAACTATTTTGTATATGAGAAGGAGATGTACTCCTTACCGTCTAGCAACACTATTTATTGTCACGAGAGTTTATTATTTATACAGACCATGAGTCTCTGAGGCATTTTAGAAGGCAAAATAAGCTTTCCAGGAGACAAGCCAAGTGGTTATAATTTATGGAAGGGTTCTTATACGTCATTTAGTATAAGAAGAGAAGCATAAATGTGGTTACCGATGCTTTGTCATAATGACAAACTCTATTGGCCACTTTACAAAAAAATTTGTTGGGATTCTCACTCATCACTTAGCAGTATACTAATGACCCTCACTTTGGTTCCATTGTTAAATAGTATCGAGAAGGGATAATTGTTAGAGGATATTATCTCAAGGATGACTATCTGTTCAATAATCGCGAGCTATGTATTCCAAACTGCTCTATACATGAGCTATTAGTCTGGGAAGCTCATAGCGGTATACTTTTAAGCCATTTTAGGGAGGTCAAAACAGTTATTCTATTGAAAGAGAATTTCTATTGGCCAGGTTTGGCCAAAGACGTTTTTAAGGTAGTTGGTAGTTATGAAGTGTATAAGTATGCTAAGGGAAAGAGAGAACCTCATAGAGAGTACATGCCTCCACCAACGCTAACCTTACCTTGGACCGACCTCATCATAGACTTTGTCTTAGGGTTACCATAGACATCTAGAGGGAAAGATTCTATATTTGTTGTAGTGGATCATTTTAGCAAAATGGCACACTTTATTCTATACTATCGGACTAATAATGCTTTATATATTGCTGATTTGTTTTTGTGGAAAGTTGTCCTGTTGCATAGAATAATGAAGACTATTATCTTAGATAGAAACACAAAATTTTTAAGCTATTTTTGGAAAACTCTTTAAAGAAGGTTTAAAACTAAACTTGTATTCAGCTCTAGTAGCCACCTTTAGATTGATGGCCAAACTGAAGTGGTAAATAAGACACTAGGCAACTTACTTAGAGCTATCGTAGGAAAGAACTTAAGAGATTAGGATCTGTGCCTCTAAGTTATGGAGTTCACATACAACTAAACTGTCCATAGCACTATTGGGAAGATCCCATTCGAGGTTATCTATGGCCTTAACCCTGCTATTTCTCTAAATATGATCAATACCTTAGCAGCCATTGAAGAGAGTCAGTAACTAGGAAGATCACTAAGTTCAATCAGAGGTAGCAAGAAATTGGTAGTCGAGGCTATCGAACTGTTTCTTTCTACCCAGGAGACTTGATATGGATACATCTCAGCTGAGAATAATTCCCACACTTGAGATAGAACAAGCTATCTCCTCGAGCTGATAGTTCATTCAAGGTCCTAAAGAAAATCAGCCACAACGCTTACTAAATCGAGTTGCCTGATGATTATGGAGTTTCTTCTACCTTTAATGTGTTTGATCTGATCTCTTACTAACTAACAGAAGAAGACCTTACAAGCACCCCAGATTTGAGGACAAATCTTTCTAACCTCCAAGCAAATAATAAGAATCAACCCCTTAGACTAATCATACGCAACCGAGCTAGAGGACTTCAAGGGCTCACTTGGAAAATACTAACTATGGCCTCACTTAGAGAATGCTAACTATAAGCCATAGTTAAGACGGGGATTCCTATCTCGAGCTGATCTCTTATCGACCTGACTATCAGATCTTTACATGCATTAGATCTGCCCCTGTTCAGCAGTAATGCTTTATCCTAAGAGACAGACTAAGAGTGGTTAAGGTGAGCTCCCAATCCAACCGTAAGCAACTAGCCTCAAATTAAGTTGACTTCTCTTCAAAAGAACTAATTGATCCCCTACCTGGTGAATTGGTTCACATTAGGTCGACCCTTGATCACAAGCATTACTCTATTTTTGCCTACCTTATACCATATTTTTCCCATCTAGATGCTAACCGACACGTATCTTCTGACACGACATTCCAGAATGATTCTTTCATTTTCACATTGAATATTCTTTGTCTCTTTTACCCTTTTTAGTATGTCTTATGTAATATAGTTGTAGAATACCCTTTTGTTTTTTCATATATGTAAAGTAACCACAGTGGACGAGTATATAAACCCCTACTTTTTTGTATGTGGAATTATCTCTTCGATAGAATTTTTCATTTAAGCAACCTTAGTATTCTTGTTATTGTTCAACTCTTATTTATTATCTTTAGTAAGGAGAAGTAGCAAGTGACCTAACAATTCGAATAGGTATGTCACATCCAGCGGATTATAGGTCGAGTAAGATTGAGTGGTATGTCATATTCATTCAGTAGCTGCTCGAACTTTGGTAACTTTTTATGTTGTTTTTCTTTTTGTTTGGTTTGTTGTGGTATCTCTCCGTATGTTCAATCCCTGGAGACGCATTAAATAGAGATTCCTTAATTTAGATTGTTTGCAAAATAAAACACAATTAATGGGGTACTGAAATAAACTCTGGCATTACTACTCTAATGCTTAAGTTAGTACTATATATCAAGGGGTAAAACCTTAGGCGAAGAAGAGAGAGAAGGAACAAAAGAGTCCTTTGCTAAGGGTGCTCCATCTCTTATTTATAGGAGATAAAGCTAGAGTTTACCTGAAGTTGGCTTATTAACATTGGGGTTGATCGATTTGGGCCTAAAGACCCATGTATTAAAAATAACCATCACTAACGTGTATTTTTTCATTTATTTTGTATAGTAGCTTTATTAGTTCCTGCTATTAGTAGTTTACTATTACTATTTGTCTAGTTAGTCCTCTATTAGCTACTTAACGATCATTGATAATAGAAGTTAGTTACGCTATTAGACTAGTATAAATACTTATAGATATTTTCAAAAAGAGTTGAATCAATACTTTGTAAGACATAATACAATATGCTTCTCTTTTGGTGGAACAATGAAATTCAACTATGGCTTTTTAGGCACAAATTTCTTCACCTAAGATTAAATTAATTACTTTCATATGGTATTAGAGTAGGTATTGATCTAGATTTATTCTTTACTTTCATAATTGGTGTTAAGATGAAAAATCAATCACAATTTGTTTGCAAACAATAATGAAGATACTTTAATGCTTTTTTTTTTTAATTTCTTTTTGGCTTCAATTATCTTAGAATAGTTGTCAAAAATATAATCTTCGATAAATCTAATTACTTGCCTTAGAGTAGATCTATTAGGATGGACTTAGGAGTAAAACTAAAACTAGAGTTTATAAATTGGTCTATTGTCAAGCCTACTAAAAATTCTAGTGATTTTGTGAAATGGATGAAGTGTGACTGTGTGCTAAGCTATTAGATTCTCAATTCCATGACCAATGAGTTGGCTTAAAATTTTCTATATGCATAATCTGCATTTAATTTGTAAAAAGATGTTGATGAGCAGCACGACCAATTGAATGAACCATTAATCTTCCAAATACAACATGAGGTTAGCAATATTAGGCAAGGTAATAATTTTATTTTAGCTTATTACAATCAACAAAAAAAGTGTTGGGATGAGTTACAATCATTTAATTTTATTCCAAGTTATTCATGTTGATGTCTTTAGTACTGTACTTGCAATTTCACAAATAGACTAATGGATTTTATGGAACAAGACAAACTTATGCAATTCTTAATGGGTTTAGGAGATTGTTATGAAAGCGTGAGAAATCGTGGACCCCTATCCCTTCGTAAGCTATGCTATTTAGCTCGTTTAACAAGTAGAAAAACAAAAATAAGTTGTTGCTTCAATGTTAGGAGAAAGTAAGATAACGGCCTTCTATTTGAGTAATAATAGAAATTTGGGGAATGTAGGTGACAAAGGAAAAGGAAAGACTAGTGGAAATAAGGTGTATTATAGGTACTATAAAACTAAAGAAAACACCATTGATAATTGCTTTCAAGTAATCAAATATCCCAATTGGTATAAGGGAAAGAAAATTGTTAAGAATCGGGTGACAACTTTACATGTTGTTGCAAAATAAATTAGATTTTAATGTGGCCATCTCTCTTAATCACTTCAGTGAAGAATCAAGATGCACTCCAAAAGCAACCAAACTTGCCAATTCAGACATGTTGCATCCTATTTGCCAAGAGCTATTCAAAATAATGACAGGCAAACCCAACAAAGAAGATGAAGCAATGGCTACACTTGCAAATATAGTTCATTTTGTAGGTGCTCTTAATCTTATCTTATGCTTTAATATTTTGAATAGAGATTGTTGTTGAATAGTTGATATAGGAGCTAGAGATCACATGACCCAATCTTCTTCATTGTTGTATGATAAACACATTCTTAATAAACCAATTCCCATAAAATTGCCTGATGGAAGTGTTACTCATGTTAACACTTCATGGTAAGTTACTGTTAGTCCAATCTTGAATTGCATAATGTGTTTCTTGTGCCAAATTACCCATAACCACTTATCAATGAATAAGCTCTTGTAAAACAAAAATCTTATAGCCACTTTTGATGCATTCAATTGTTACTTTTAGTACCGGAATTCTAACGACATTGTCCCAATAGCAAAAGCATTTCAAGGAATATATCTATTGAAGTCTAAAGTCATGAGTTTGCCTTATCACGTTGATAAGAATAACACTTTACTTTTTTGGATCTAAAGTTATTTTTTTAATAAATTGGTGTATTCTTTAAAAGAAAAAAAAATGAAAGAAAATAATATATTTTGATGATGAAAACCTAATAGGATCATATGAAAACAAGGTAGACCAATCGAGTCAACCTAATCAAATTGAAGTTACTATTAATAAATGTCAAAGAAGTAATTAAGACCAATTTTATAATTGAATCAAGATGAGCCGGATTGAACCGATCTGTTTAATTTGGGTCTGAGAATAGTGGTTCGTACATTATAGGAGTCTACTGGATCTGGTCCATAAGTTTCTTGGTCATGGCAATGGATCGATTGACTAGGCTCATCAAATGGCCAAAAGTTTATTCCAGCATCCACTCCTGCACTTCCACATCTCTCTCTCTCTAAACGCACGCTTCTCACTGTCAGTCTTAAGTGGACAATGGCGGATCCAGCACTCCAACACGAAAGCCAACCCTTGAAGCAGATCGCCATAGACTACACTCCAGAGGCTTGCACGCACTGCCCGGAGAGCAACTCCATCACTCTGGTCTACGATCATCGCGGCGGCGCAAGATGGCGCACTCCCACACGGTTCCAGTATGGCACATTCAGTGCCCTCATTAAGTGCCCAGAAGGAAACACAAGTGGTCTCAACTTCAACATGTATCTTTCTTCTCTTGAAGGAGACAAGTCACAGGATGAGATTGACTTCGAGTTTCTTGGAAAAGACAAGACCATCGTCCAAACCAATTATTATACCACAGGTAACCAAAATATAGATAGATAGGAGGAGTAGAAGTTACATCGTGCCGGACCACTCGTTCATGGGTGCTCTTTCTATTAGATTTTTTTCGTTATTTAGGATAATTTGACGTTCACAAGGGAAAAATGACACGCATGTTAATCCTGCTATTTGTTTTCCCGATCTATAGATGAAAAGTCCTGTTCCGCCCAGTTGTTTTCTGATGAATTGTCGGTGTCCCATCAGTCGCATACCTTCAAGAGTGAAAATGGAAAAATAAAGAAGAGGGTAGCATTGCAAAATTAACGAACACGGATGGTTCTAGATGTGCTATTGGATGATCAACTCGACCCGGACTGCCTCAAGATTGGCAAATTTCCTTGATCCCAGGACCGTAGTGTTGTTTGGGTTCAAAATGTTTGCCTCGTTTGGATCGGGAATTATTTATTGTAAACTTTTCATGGATTGTAAATATGGGGACTTTAGGAGCTTGCATTAGATCTGAAATATGAATGTTAAATATAAGTGTGTTCCACTCCCAGTTGTTCCAGCAAATGTTATGTTTTCAGGTTTTTTGGCATTCAGAAAACACTCAAAAGAACAAATAACATGAGATCCATGTATGTCATAGTTTTAGTTGCAGATAATGATAATCTTTGTGTCCTTGTAGTAGCGATGTATTATCATCTTCTTTATAACTCTCGGAAGTTTTGATGCAGGTACGGGGAACAGAGAGCAGATTCATGATTTGGGGTTTGACTGTTCTGATGGATTTCACGAGTATGTGATCAAGTGGGATAAAGATTTCATAGAGTGGTTGATTGATGGGAAGGTGGTGAGGAGGGAGGAGAGGAGGGTAGGAGAGCATTTCCCGGACAAGCCAATGTTTTTGTATGCTTCGATTTGGGATGCAAGTTACATTGATAATGCAAGGTGGACAGGACCATATGTTGGTTGTAATGCTCCTTATGTTTGCCTGTACAAGGACATTCATGTTCCACGGATGGCTGAACATGGGCATGTAGCATAATAATCCAGCATGTTACGCTTGTTTATTGATCTGGTTTGTCTTGAGATATTTTGTTGAACATGTGGAATTCTGCTATGTAGTAGAGATGATTAGATCATGTCACCACTCATCCGACTATAGGTGGCAGTGGTCGTTTGTGCCTGTTAGGAAGTACTTGCAGATGATGTGATGCTTCCTAGGAAGTTTGTCTTTCTAAGAAGTCCTTGTGTTGTATCTCTCTTCAAAGTTTATTTGGAACAAAACAATCCAACTTACTTTTTTTTTTTTTTTTTTCTGGGTTGCGTGATCATTTTATAGATGGGATCAACTTGGTCCCATGAAATGTTTGATTGCATATGCTTCTAATAATTTTGGCTGCATTTTGTTGAATGGCATTTCTATAGCAAAAACATTTTCCCATGGGTGCCAATTGGATCGTAAGGATTGAACTGTTAGACTTCAACACGGTTTGTTCTTAGATGTCCTACATTAATTTAGTTATTGAAGCTTATAAGCTGAACGTTTTCTTCACCTCGAGTATCGGAATATCGAGCTCTACAACAATAAAGAGTATCTTGGAAGCGAAGCAAGCAGTTTGATCTTCTTGCATTGAGGGATTCTGCCGGCCAATGGGAGTTTTATTGATCAAACAATACTCAAGCGTTTCATGCATTTATATCAAATATACCCTAAACCTTTCATGACGAAACTTCTGGGCACAGTAAACTTTTTTGGTGAAACTGCTCTTTATATTTTGGTTCTTCTCTGTCACTTCGTTTGTTGGTCGTAGTTTTGATGACAATGGTCATAAAATTTAATCAATGTCTAGGACTATTTTGAAAAGATTTCAAATTTACATTTTTAAAGAGATGGATAAATTGTTTGAACAAGAAAGGTTTGACGTTTGGATGGTCTAGAACTTTCTTAACAGTATTTAAATAAGTTGCATGGATTCTTTTCTATAGGTATGTTTAAGTGAAACAAAATTCTAAAGGTTTAACTTTGCATGTCTTCCATTTCGGATGCCCTTAAAGTATACAAGTTTCCATTTCGTCAAATATATATTCAGAATTTCTGCTTTGCTTTCATATATATGGACACCATTTAACGATGTTGGTATTTTCTATCCAAAATGTATCACGCGTATTACACGAGATCGAGACAGCCGTATCCCATTTAATCAATTCAAGGTTAACCTCTGGAAAAGTGAAAATTCACATGGGCATGCAGTCTAGACCGGTCCCTGCATCGAGTACTGTTAGTGACATTACCTAAATTTTGTTCGAAAGTTTAATTTATTACTATTTAAACTTTTAATGCACTAAATTAAAATATTTCGGACCATTCTGAGTATCCGTTTAGATTAGTTACTAATCGAATTGAGATATATGCCACTTTTATATACAGCATTTAATAATGTAATAATGATGATACTAAAAGTTTTAATTCAGTATAATAAATTAGACTTTAAAAGAACGTATGCTTCGGGCATCCTTAGTATATATGATTTGAGTACACCCCGGGGGGGATGGAGAAACACTAGTAGTTGGACAAAGGCCAAGCAAGCGTTTCTGAGTCGCACTTAAAGGAGCCCCACTCCATGCACCATTACACGAGGTTCCTCACAAGCCGCCAAATCATGGTTTAGAGTCCAGGAATGTGGTTCTTAATATGGTTCCACTTCGTCTAAGAATTTCTAGTGAGCCATGAACTCCCTTGTCTAAGGTGGAATTACTCACGCTGTTTTGAGTGTGGGGACTGAGGGCCCTGCGACGTTAAGATTGGCCTCCAATTTTTGTACCTTTTTAAGTATGATTCTCTTTACTTCAAGAGACGCTAGCACTAGATATTCTTAGACAAGAAAGAAGGTATAATCATCATCTAGTTGTTGTATGGTGCATTCTAGAACTGAATGGAAAAATCTTGTTTGAAATGAGAATTATAAGTCAAAGAGGAACTACATGAAATGTGAATTATGGCATTTGGAGCTTTATCAAAGGCAGATTTTATACAATTTGTCAAATAGTAGGTAAGCAACTTATTATTATCATTATTAGTATTTGTTAGTGTATCTCTTGGCGGAAATAAGTACCTCTACGTAGGGTAGTAAAAAAATTGGTAAATTTTATTTTTATATATGTATTTTTGCATAATATTACTTTGTATATGCATCTTTTTGTTTTTGACATTTTGTATATGAGTTTTACTACTATTTGTCACTAATAGTCAACGAACATATGTCGGTTTTTGATTCCATAATAATCAACTTAATAAAAAATTTATAAAACAAATTTAATTAAATAATATAATAATAGGTATAACAAAATAAAAAAAGCAAAATTAAGTTAAATCTTAATATTACGTTTGGTATATGGGAATAAATTTATAATGAAATCACAATTTCTAGTTTCATTTTCCCTCCCATATTTGGAAGTACTTTTAGAAAGTAGAATTATGATTTCCCAAAATCAACTATTCCAGCTTTTTGGATTCGATTATACCCTTTAAAAGGTGAAATCGTGATTTTATTCTTACCTCATTAATTAAAATTCATATTTATAAAACTAATAATTAAAGATATTTTAAACAAATATTACTACATATACATTCAAATCGATTCCATTTCATAGACATTTTCAAATATAGGAAATAGTTTATCATTCCAATTTTGATTTCATTCTATCCTAAATTATTGTTCCGTACCTAATGTGATATAACAGTACTCACTTGGCCACTCTAAGATTGACACCCAAAGGTGGTTTACAAATGCCATAAAACACTAATTGTTGGTCATACACCACCCTAAAATTAGAAGATAAAAACATAATTTTTTTTAAAAGTTATTTATTCATTTAACTATAAAGGATGGTATTCACCCTCATACGTAGGTCATATCACCTACCAATATGAGTGAGATCTCTCCATCACAAGAGTGGATCACAAACCACCAATATTTTTGGGCTTTTGCCTACCACTCCAAAGTCAGACATAATCATTCAAGTTCCATTATGATTTAGCTTGGTTTCTCTTTCTTTTTGCACTTATATTATTCCTATCGCATTATTTAATTAAATATACTTAATAATATTATTTTATTGAATTAGATATTATGGATTAAGAAGTTGATACGTGGACATTGACTAAAAAAATGACAAAGAAAAATGAAACATAGATATTTAAGCGTTAAAACTAAGAACACAAGATGCTAAGTAATAAAAAGTGAAAATACAAGTATTTAAAATAAAATTTACCCTAAAATTATGACCGTATAAATTGAAATTATATATGTTATCAATAAAGTTTAAAATAGAAACTTATTGAATTAAAAATATGACCATATAATAGAAAACTAACTATAATATTAAATACTATTACTACAAATAGAGGGTAGAATCGAACTTAATTCATCTTGATCAAAATAAAAAACTTTATAATTTATTTTTTTAGTTAAAACAAACAATATCAAAATTCTAAATAAACCCAATAATTTTACAATGGAATTTTTAGATGACTCCAAGCAATACCTTAAAACACCAAAGTTTACAATGGTTTCATTAAGGATGATTCCAATCTACATATGTTGTTGCATCAATTAATGGTTTCGTTCGTGTAAAAACAATGAAGAGCGATTACGTTTGCTAAATCCAAATTATATATGTTTTGACTTTTTAGTGGTTCAAACCGAAAAAACGAATGTTATTATACGTGGAACATATTCCGTGCATAATTGCTTTAACTTTACTATACCTCTCTCTTTTATTTACACTTGAACACAACATAGGTCTTGTTTATGAATTATGCATGGTGACGTTTATGTTTACTCCACACTTGCTAGTGGGCATACATTCCTCGTTTACACCACATGCTAACATCTCTATGAATGGAAGAAACAATATTCTTTATATGCATCACATGTTGTAAAATTATCCTTATTTTACAACACTTAAAACGTGTATCTTGAATATGTATTTGTAGATAAATATACACCATCTTCATTGTAGTTATATTTTTTTTTTCTATGTTTTAGATCCCTAATTCTTTATCTTTAATTCCCCCTTGTATAATTTATCTTATTATTCCTATTTAATGGTTCATAAAACTAAAATTTAAAATTGAGGTAATTGTAGTAAAAGAAGGTAAAATTTTCGTACTTTTTCTAAGCTTACTCCTTTTTTTTTCAATTTAGTGCTTATGTTTTTTCTTTTAATTTTATGTTCTCACTTTAACTACAATTGTAATGGAGGATAACCAATGGGAATCAAACAACTGAACCCTTGATCTGAGCTCACGCTTGAGGTCTTGAAGGATTAACAAAACGGATTTTATCTTTCTAGCTAACTCCAATCGAGGTTGAGCTGATCCTTACTGTTAAACAACTTCACCTGTTGAGTCGATTGTTTTACTTCTATCAACCATCGTGTGTCGACTTGATTCATATTCCCTTAACTGCTCGGCCAATCCTACCATCTACTTTGCTTTGCTTATGTTGACCACTACCTTAATAAAACTTATGCCAAGAACCCCTAAGTGCTTCTAAGCCAATGTCTCTTCAAAAGAACCTGCAAATCTACTTGGCAACTTCCTATTTGACCGTACAACTTTCTATGTTTCTACCAGAAGCGTCTGAATGACTTAACGCTATGTATCTAGCACTATGTGAAAGGATCTATTGCACCAATTACCAATTTCTTTAATTTTTCATTTGTAACCTTCATATTCCTTGTACATTACCTCTTTTAGACAGTATCATTTTTGTTTTTTCCATTTTAAATAGGATACCCTAACTTTTTTAGTATAAATACCCTTATAAATGTATTCGCAATATATCACTGATATCGAATATACTTAATTGTCTCTTTTTGTGAGCTTTCACTTCACTCTTATCCTAACCCTTAAGTAAGACTAGGTGGGGAGTACTCTCACCAAGCTAGCTCGTGTGTCATATCAAGTTCATTTTATCAGTTCTCGGTAGTTCCTTAGTGAGTAATATCTGTGGAGTTGATCGTAGTCTGCTTGTGCATTCCCTGTTTCATGCACTTTTTCCATCCTCATTTTCAAGCTTTTTGTAAGCTTAGGCTCACCTCAATATGGTCGACATTGTTTGCTCTTAGCGTGGCCTATCACCTTCGTACTAGAGCGGAGGTTTGTAGTGGCTAAGTTGATATTCAACTATGATTATTATTGTGTAGTGTATAGTATCGGTTGTAGTAAAGTATGCAGAGGTTGTGCTAAAGTTAACTATGAGCGTTTGAGTTAGTAGAAGGTCTAATGGTTTGTTATTTTATGTACCCTGTTGTATTGTGTTTTGAGATGTGAAAACAGAGCAAGTAGTAATTGTACGTTTATCGTGAAGCAATAAATTGGGTGTTTAGAAACCATAAGTTTGTGTTGTTCTATGAGAAACTTTAGTGTTGTTTGATCGTGTAAATACGAGGTTGAGTAAAGGATGACTAATTCAAGTGTAGATGCTGGTATTGGAGATAATAGTAGTGGCATTGTCTACAATGGTTGACAACCCTAAAATACTCTTAGAAGAACTCATGAGCTATTTGATAAAATGGTTAACTTGATAGCCAACCTAACCAAAGTTGTTGATGTATTAGCCTTTTAGCATGTTGATGTTGTTCAGAACACTCCCTAAGCTTCTTAACTTATGAGAGGATAGATCCTAGTTTGACAAAATCGAGGTAAAAGAGTGGGAGAACTTGTGTGGAGAAGGATTAATTTAGGTAAAGTAGACGAAGAGGACAGAGAAGAAGAGTATGTTGAAATAGAAGAATGAGCTTAAGTACACCAAGCTACTGATCTTGTGAAGCTTTAAATCCCGAGCTTCAATGGTTGACTAGGAAGAGAAAGTAAAACAAGTCTTTGACCATTACCGGTATGAGGATTGAGAGAAAATGAGAGCTACTACTATATAGTTCTCAAGATATGCTACGATGTAATGGAGAAACTTCTAGGCCATGAGACGAAGAGAAGGATATGAAGAGGTTAGCACCTGGATTGAGATGAAAAGAATCCTTAGAAATAGATTTGTGCTAGATACTTACTTGTAAGATACTTTTGATCAACTTTAAGAGCTGAGACAAGATAGTCGAACTATTGATGAGTATGTTTGAGAATTCTAAATACTTATGATTTGATGTGAAGTAGATGAACCTTTAGCACTTACAGTTTCCAAATTCCTTATTGGATTGAGATATGATATTTAAGACGTAGTGGAATTACAATATTTTTCCACACTAGATGAGGCCGTCAAAATTTCCAAATGAGTAGAGAGACAAAGGAGGTATAGACCAAATCGACCTCTAATGAGCTAATTTGGCTAATCTCATTGACTTGTTCAAAGCGGTAGCCGAGCTCCCAAAAGCTCTAACCTTAGTAGAAGAGTTGAGGCAATAACTAAGTTGAAAGGTTGCCTTACCGATTAGGAATTGCCAAAGAGAACTTATGAGAAGGGATAAAGATGTGGGATAAAGATGAGCCAAATCAAGTGCTTTAAGTGTTAAGGATTTGGGCACATGGCTACCTAATGTCTAAATAGGAGAATTATGATCATTAAGGGTGATGCCTTGAAGATTGAAGTAAATAGCATGAATGAGGAACTTGAGGATGAAAGAGAATTAGAGGAAAAGGTTGAAGTTAAGTACTAGCTAGTTGAGGAAGATTTGTTTGCTAAGAATTTAGATAAGTTGACCCTAGTTGTTAGTTAAGTAATGAGCCTTGACCCATTTGTTGAAGAGAAGCAACGTGAAAACTTGTTTCACATCACCTATAAGGTGAATGAAGAGGTATGTGCACTTATAGTAGATAATAGGAGTTGTACTAATGTAGCGTTTGCTATGCTTGTTAAGAAGCTCAAGTTGCTAACCATCTCACATATGAGACCGTATAAACTACATTGGCTAAATGAGACAGGAGCCTTGTACGTCACTCAATAAGTATTGCTATTAATCTCCATCGAGAATTAATCTGATGAAATTCTCTATGATGTACTACCTATATATGCATCACATGTATTGCTAGGTCGACCATGGTTGTTTGACCAAAGGGTCATTCATGATGATTTCAAGAACTTATATGTGTTTGAGGAAGATGAGAGGAAAGCTACCCTATACCCTATGGCCTTGAGTTAAGCAAGCTGTAAGTTAAGTTAGCCTAAGGATCCAAGAAGGCAATGATTCTAAACTGATCAAAGCTCTAAGAAGCTATTAAGTCTGATGTGCTAACCTTCCTATTGGTTAGGTAATTGTTAGAATTGAAAGATCAAGCTAAGTTACCTGAAGAGATTCGAGAGCTATTGGATGAATATGTAGACCTATTTCCTAAGTGATTTCCCGAAGGAATACCCCCTTCTCGAAGCATTAAACACTACATTGACTTGACACCTGGTGCTACTTTACCAAACAAACCAACTTATTAGATGAGCCTCGAGTAAGCTTTCTAACTCTAAAGGAAAGTGAACAAGTTGCTAGAAAAAGGATATGTAAGAGAAAGTCTCAACCCTTACATTGTGCCCACATTACTTGTGTCGAAGAAGAATGGTACTTAGCAAATGTATGTAGATAATAAAGCCGTTAAAAAGATCACAATTAAGTACATGTATTCTATTCCGAGGCTAGATGATATGTTAGACAATCCGAGTGGCACTAAAGCATTCAGTAAGATTAACTTAAAGTTAGGTAACCACTAGATTCATATGAGGTAAGGTGATAAGTGGAAGACTGTTTTCAAAACTTGAAGTAATCTATATGAGTAGATGGTAATACCATTTGGACTATTAAATACTCCAAGCACTTTTATGAGATTAATGAATTATGTCTTGAGAAATTTGGGAAGTTCGTAGTAGTATACTTTAACAATATCCTTATATATAGTGTCGACTTGGCGAGTCATATTAGCCATCTCCAAGCTATTTTTGATGTCCTCCGAGTAGAGAAATTGTTTGGAAATTTGAAGAAGTGTTGTTTTTACTAGGAAAAAGTGATCTTCCTAAGGCAAGTAGTTAGTAGGGAAGGATTGAAGGCCAATGAAGAGAAAATTCGAGCCATTAATGAGTAGCCGACCCTATCTTCCTATGCAAAGGTTAGGAGTTTCCATAGATTGGTTTCCTTTTACCACTGTTTTATTTAAGGCTTTAATGTAATAGTTACATCTTGTATCGAGCTAACAAAGAAGAATGTGGAGTTCAGATAAGATGATAAAGAGGAGAGAAGCTTTGTCAAGGTGAAAAAAATTTAACCTTTGCTCTAGTCTTAGCTCTACCAGATTTTGAGAAGTTGTTCAAGCTTAAATGCGACACATTCGATGTCGGCATTGGAGTTATGTTGATGCAAGTAGGTTGACCTATTGCTTATCGTAGTGAAGAGTTAAAGTAGGAAAACTAAACTACTCTATGTATGACAACGAACTCTTAGCATTGGTTTGAGTTCTTTCTTTATGTTTAGTAACACTATCTTTTGCCAAAGGAATTTTTCATATACATTGACCATAAGTCCTTGAGATATTTAAGGAGCTAATCAAAATTATTGAAGAGACAGGCCCGATGAATTGAATTTCTGGAGGGATTTAATTTCATCATTAAATATAAGCAAGGTAAGAGTAATGTTGTTGTCGATGCTCTATCAAGAAGACATGTTCTTCTTACTAAGTTACAAACGAGACTCTTGAGATTTATGAGCATTAAAGAGCAATATCCTCAAGACCCCCATTTTAGTCCTATATTTGGATGATACATTGGGAGAAGAACAATAGATGACTATCATATGGAGGATGGATACTTGTTTTAAGGTGGCAAATTATGTATGCTAACCTATTCCGTAAGAAAGTTGTTAGTAAGAAAAGCTCATGATGGAGGACTCTTTAGACATTTCGGAGAGAAGAGAATGTATGAATTATTGAATGAGAGATTTTTTTGGTCTAAGATGAGGTGAGATGTATGTCGAATTGTTGAGGCTTACGCTACGTATAAAAGGGCCAATTGCTAAACCAAGTAAGGAAAAGCAATGCTTTTACCTCTCTTGACTAAGCTTTGCATAGATTTCATTCTCGGGTTGCTACAAACTACCCGAGGCAAGGATGCGATAATGGTCATCATAGATAGATTCAACAAAATGGCACACTTTATGCCTTACTAAAAAACTAACGATACTTTGACTATTGCTTTTCTCTTTTTGCAGGAAATTGTTTGTTTACATAGCATACCAAGAAGTATGCTGACCTTAACCCTTACTAACCTGGAGGAGAATAAATTGACGAATAGTCGGATTTGATCTTAAATCCAAATAACTCGAGGGGATGATGGGAATCAGTCAACTGGACCCATAATTCGAGCCTATGTTAGAGGTCTTGAAGGACTAACAAAGCTAATTCTATCTTTCTAACCAACTCCAATTGAGGCTGAGCTAATCTTTACTGCCAAACAACTTCACTTACCGAGCTGAGCTGTTTCCATTTTTTTAACCATCGTATGCTAAATTGATTCATATTCCCCTGATTGCTTGACCAATCTTACCATTTACTCTACTCTGTCTGTTCCAAGCATTGGCTCATTAATACTTATGAACGCTTCCAAGCCAATGTCTTCTTGGAAGAACCCTTACGTCTGCTCGGCAACTTCCCCCTTGACTATACAACTTTGTATGTTTTTGCTAGAAGTGCCTTGATAACTAAATGCTACGTATCCAACATCACGTGAAAGGATCTACTACACCAATTACAAATTTCTTTGATTTTTTATTTGTACCCTTATTTTTGGAATGAATTCTTCAACAATCTTAGCTATTTAGGTTTGTTAAATATACAGGAATTTCTTGTATATTTCCTCTTTTAGACAGTGCCTTTTGTCTTTTCCATTTTAAGTAAGATGCTCTAACTTTTCTGGTATAAATAACCTTATAAATGTAACCGTAACATATTGCTGATATCAAATATTTTTCATTGTCTCTTTCTATAAGTATTCCTTTTACTCTTATCTTAACCCTTAAGTAAAGCTAGGTGGTAACTACCCTTACTGAGCTAGCTCATGTGTCAATATCGAGTTTGCTTTATGAGTCTTTAGTAGTTCCCTAATGCTTAATATCATTGGAGATAACTTTGGTTTGCTTGTTCATTCTCTGTTTCGTGAACTTCTTCCATCCTTATTTTCAAGCTTTTTGCAAGCTCCGAGCCTAATAAGGCCAACCTTGTTTGCTCTTAGCGTAGCCTATTAGTAACAGAGCTTCATCTTGACTCATTTTACAACATACAATATGTTTGATTGACTTCATAATGGAGGAATAAAATAACAATTTCCCTCCTATTAATTTTTTTTCTACATTTGGTTAGTAGACCAATTATTTCACGGAAACACCATTACTATGAAATAAGGAATTACATGCACTAATCACTTGTTGATGTCTCTCTTAAGTACATCACTAGATTCGACAAACCCTAAATTGACTTCTTCAAAGGATGAAGATGTCAATTTACTGCATCAAAGCAAGTGATATTTCGATAGGTGGAGATTGGGTACAAGTTCAATACAAGAGGAAAAGTCAAAAGAGGGATAAGAAGAAGTTTGAAATTTGTAAAGAAAATGTTGATAAAAGTAAGATAAGTGTCTTCTTGGGTTCTCTTGGGAAAGGGAATAGTCTTGGTAAAACACCTTTACGAGACATTAATGAAAGAAGAGGAGACGTGATGGATAAATACGACAAAAATCGTCATTACATTCCAATTGAAAAAGGATGAATTTATAAGTCAAAAGAGTGAAAGTAATTTATGAAAAATTAGAGAAAACCCTCTTTTTCTTTCTCAAACTATCCAAAAAACGAATATTTTTCTTTCTTTAAAGAAACTTATAAGAAAACGTAGTGCCATTGCTAGAAATAGAATTCTTAATAATAATACTATGAAGTGGATCCCCTTTACCAGACGAACATCATGACTCCATGATATAGCAAGTTTACACAATGTGGGCATCGAAGATGATATAGGTTAAGGTAGAGGGGATTCAAATAACTAAACACCCAGTGGAAAAGCCAACTCATCTAAGGGGAAGAATATTTTCAACAAGGCCAAAATGTGATACAATCAGCAGTAGATCAAGAAGTAATAGAGAGAATGCCCATGATAAGGGAGAATTTGATAGGGTTGGATGTGTTAAACTTACTAGAATGGACATACAAGACAATGATAGAGCTCATCTTGATGGGTCTAGTCAATTTGATTGACATACAAAGAATTCTATTCACATAACACTTCAAGGAAGACTAATGGAGGCAATTCCTTTCTACTTCGGAGGAAATGCAAATGTTAATGATGAGAACCACATTTCATCCACGTCAATGGAGGGTAAAGATTAAGGTTGTAAACGAGTCAAATCGAAACGATATAATGCTAAGCTCGAACTCAACTCAAATGAAAAAACTCAAAGCTCAAACTTAATTCAAATTTGATCAAGCTTTAATTTTGAAAGCTTGAAATTGACTCAAAATGATACTTGATAAGCTCGAGCTCAACTCAATTAGGCTCGATTTTCTCTGTAAAGATCAATTAGACTAAAAAATAAGTGAATTTTTTATCATGAATTCATGATCCATTTGAAGCTCAATTCGCTTAGATTATATCAACTGTTATAATTGAAATATAAAGCACAACATAAGCAATTTTATAATCACTCAGTTCTCTTAAGGTTCATCTTTAAAAAATGTCAAACTAAATATTAATACATAAGCACCACTAATTAATATACCCATAATCTATTAACCTTCAACATGGAGGAATCCATTATATAAGTATGAGAATAAATGACAAAGTCACCAATAGTATTAGAAGATGTCCTCTATGATAATATAATTTTTAACATGATTAGATATAATGCATTTTTTTTATCCCTCTTTCCAAGAACTCTTCGATTAAAATAGAAAATACTTCAAACTTTAGTGTCCACTTGAGTATCTAAATAAAAGATAAAATAAATCAGGTCATGTTAGAAAACAAATAATTAATAATTTTTATTAATATCACTTCAAACTCTAATTAATTAGAAAACATAAAATTATAACATACCACTTGTAAATTATTGAGGAATTCACGAAATGGGAAGGAGAATCTCTATCGCTTTTTTATCACTTTGCAAAGACAATAACATGAAAACTAATACATTAAAGGGTTTGGGATAAAAAGAAAAAAAGAAAAAGGGATTGCATCAACAAATAACTAGATTACTAAAAACATAAACAATTATAATTACCTTGTACTTCTTCTTTACTCTAAGAAGATCACGACACTAGTCGACACCACAAAGTAATACCTGAACTATTTCTAGAGACAATTAGGCATAATAAGTATTAATAACTCTACTACCAACACTAAATGTGGCTTTTGAAGCTACTATTGTGATGGGAATAACTAAGATATCACATGCCATGCAAGATAAAATACAATACTTTATATGGTTCACCTTCCAACATTCTAAAACATTAAATTCTTTTACATCTCCTTATAAAATACGACACACTTCTTGCAAGAAATTGTTTAGGTTAGACTTTTTTAGTAGCATTATCTCAACGCTCTTTACAAATTATGTAAATCCCCCCAAACAAATTGATTATCATCATATAGGGAAGGAATATGATTATTTGATTGAGTATCACCATAAGTTTTTTCAATAATAAACTCATACTCCTTTACATAATCCCCAAAAAGATCATATAAAGTTTCTCAAATTTTCCCATATTTTCCCGTACCTCTTGTTCGAGATAAATTTGTGGAAAGCAATACTCCACATCTTTCATTTTGCATCAAGGGTTTAACATACTAGCTATAGCTATTAATGAATTACACTCCCATCTAGTACTTATTAAACTTGCTTTTCATTTTCTTGATTATCACCTGAATAAACCCATCATCATCAAGTGCCAGCCTATCCTGTACTAACTTCACACACACGATAAAGCTCAAGTAAGAACATTTGTAGTAGCATTAAAAACATGTAATATCTTACAAACTTTCTGAAATTTCTCCCAATCATCTAATCTTGGATAAGACCAATAATGTGGGTCTCTTTTTACAAATTTAGGGAATACATTTTTGAATTTTAAGGCAATAGATAACATCTTATATATTGAGTTCCAACGTGTCTTAAATTGGAGAATCAATTTCCTTTCAAGTAATTGCAACTGTTGCACAATCTTAGGAAAAAACTTAAAGTTGAGCCTCAAATTAATTAATATAAGTAATATTCTCATGCACATTCTCAATTATTTCCTTGATTTTTGGAAAACTATCTTGAACCATAAGATTGAAGATGTAAGCACAACATCTAACATGGAACAATTTCCCTCCCTTACCCCACAAAGTAGTCTCCTACAGAGAGAGAATCTTTCAATGATTTAATTGCTACACCATTATTTAATGCATTGTCAACTAATACAGTTTGTACTTTGTTTTCAAATCCCTACTCTTTCGAGCATTTACAAATAGAATCAGCAATATCAATTCCAGATGAGCAGGGAGCATATGAACAACATTAAGCATACGTTTTTGTAACTTCTAATCGTCATCAACAAAATGACCAGCTAAGACTTTATATTCTATCTTTTAATTCTTTGACTTCCATAAGTTAGTTGTGAAACTTAAGCAATACATGAAATTTTTTCTTCTCTATTTCATAAACTTGAATACAATCATTTTTTAGAGTATTATGTGATATTTTCTCCCATTCAAGCATTCTTTACTTTTGTATCATATTAATACCCTCTTCTATTATAGAAAACGGATGCTCATGCATCAAATTCCAATAAGCAGTAGCTTCTCTCATTTTCTCCATATCAAATTTGCCATAATGGGGTCATTTGTTATGTCTCTTTACTAACACCAATCAACAAACAATCAAGCTTATTTTGTTGATTTAGAAAAAAATCTTTCTTTTCACTCATATAGCTAAATGACACTTCAAATGGGTAATGCTCTTACTTATAAGAATTTTGAGCTCTATCTTGCAATATAAGCATTGAGCGTTGTTTATGCCATCAAGAAGGGATACTTCTTTAAACTCCAACCATATTATTGAAGTTTTACATCTTTTCTTTCCATAAAACTAAGTTTCGTCACCACACTCCACTTTAGTTTCTACATGGGATTTAAGGCATTGGATTTAAGTTGTCTTCCTAGAAGCTAGCTTACCATCCACAATTATTTCATCAGTTGGCAGCTAACATTATTTAGGAATGGAAGTACCACCAACATTCATTATAGAAGGCATTATCGCAATCCTTCAAGAAAATAAATGAATAAATAATAATAAGTTCTAATAAAAACATTCATCATGATTTTGTTTAAAAAAAATTAAGTAAATTTATAATATTTTAGGATGTAAAATATTCCAAATCTCCCTTTCCCCTCTTAATCCAATGCTTTCCCCCTCGAAAACTTATCCTTGTGATTATTTTTTATTATAGATGAAATACTATAATACCATTACACTTGCATGATTCAATAGTTAGAAGGATCCGTATTGACTTGACAAAGGGGCAAAGAAAGATATAACATACCTAATGAAAAATATGCAAAGAACAGGATAGCAAACACATTCATATAAAGTAGAACTTCTACCTTAATGTCGACATGTTAAAATTCAAAGTGGCATATTTCTAATAGTAGTTGACTTCAATTATTTATCATTATTAAAGAAGTTTAGTCCATATTAAATGGGTGTTGTGGCAACATGCTCTTAAAGTGAAAGCACTTAGATCAACTCCAACAATATAGTTTCAATATGATATCTTATCAATTTAATGTGGAGGTTTGTCCAAGCTCCTCAATATGATGTGTTTTATATAGATAATGCAAGTTACACTTTTCTTGAAGAAAGTTATAAATAGGTAATGCTAGTAAGAATCATCAACAATTCCTAACATTTCTTGTTCAATATCATATATTATATGCCATCTCTAGCCATAACAAATTTTAATATGAGAATATAAATAAAAAATAAATAAATATCTCTTAAGGACATAATAGTCCCCATTATTTCTTCATGGGAAATCAAGTAATCAATATATAAAGATAATGACTTTAATGGACTCATCACCGACCTTATAAACCAAAATTGTTCTTAAAAGTGCATATTCTTGTAATTGAGATTGCTTTTCATAATTTCATTAAAGTTTTCCCACTTCAAACTTTGAAAAATCTCGTCTTAATAGCAAAAGTCACTTTTTGATTGCTTAAGTTATAATTCTTATCGTTACGAATCCTCACGATGTGAAATGGTCAAAGAAGCTTTGGAATTATTTCTTCTTTTAACGTTTTTCAAATTGACACCCCATAATGAATTGTAAAGATCAAGATGGCCTATGCAATTGAAATACAAATAAAACAAACACAACCCGGATGGCCTTTGATAAATATTGAATACTTAAAAAACAAACACATCCATTAACATAATTTTTCCTTCTTTCAATTATCGATGGCGAGGGTTGTTATTACCCTTTATTTTTCCTAGGAGTAATGTCATCGTTTGTACCGAAACTTTTTAAAAAATTTTAATTATACTCCTTAACTTTTATATTGGTTTAATATACACACAACTGAAGTTTCACTTATATTAATATATACCTCTGTTAACTTCCCTTAACATCGATAATCTAGTTGATAGCATAAGCCAATTACATGATGATACGTGGATTATTTAATTTTACATCTCTAAATAATATTTTCTCTTTCTTACTCACTTGTCCACATAAGAAAAGGAAAAAAATCCAATAATGCACATCAGCAAACTAAAAGTAAATAAATTATTTGAAATAAAAACAAAACAATGAAACCCTTGCTAATTAAAGAAACCCTAGCAGAGTGAAAATACCAATGCAATCCTTAATGTGAAATCAACCCTCTCAACGAAACCTTAGAGAAATTGTCTTATCGGAGTTTGTGCTTAACGAGAGAGATGATAGGACGAAGAAGCGATGATATAAGGTACATATCCCATCTTTTCATTGCTTACAATAGTTTGAAATTTGAGGTTGATATGTAGAAAGAAGATGATGGTTTTCTATGTTGGGAACTTAGGGTTTTCTTATTCAAATGCTTTTATTGTGATAGTGACTTAGGATATTGTAGCTCACTAGTGTTGGTTCAAAATAATGTTGTAATTTTGTATCCATATGTGGATGTGGTCCCAAATTCATGAAAAAGGCGCTACCTTTGGTATCCTATTTGTTTTTTCTATTCATTTAATTAGTCCCTACATGGAATAAATAACAAAAACCACTATTGTTGATGTTGGATAAAAATGCTGGTTTTGTGTGTTTTGGTTTTTTATTCAACTGTCTTATATCACATTTACATTTTATGGTTTATTTACTTTTTTGTTTTTTTTACAAACTTAAAGAATAGCTGTTATTATATGCATATAGCATCTAAGTTTCAAATTACTGTAACAAGTGTGGTATCGTTACTTTGTATTTTCTTAGGTGTTTTATATATATATATATATATATATTGCCTTAATTGTATGTTACGTAGTATATTAAAGTAAGATCTTATACTCTTAGAGCTTGTTTTCGAATGAACTTATGAATTATAGAATAGCTAATTTTTCAAGGATCCAAAGCTTGACCTACATAAATTGATTGGTTGAACTTAAGAATCAAATTATACTCATTACAACTTAAAAGTTGATCTAACTCTCATGGTTGTTTGAAAAGACAAAACAGATTTGAATATATAAACATTCGATATTCATGTTATATTGTTAAATCAAGTTAGATGTAGAAAAGTATTACATTCCACCTATCTGCTTCTCCATATCACTCTAGGTAAAGTTCCTATTCATATTCTATGCCCTTTGTTGTATACTTTTATAGGAAATGTAGTGGCTTGGTTCGAATCTTATTGTCTATTAGTCCTGTATGGTATATAATTGATATTTAACTAAACAAATATGGAGGTCAATTGAAAAAAGAAGAGATTTGGAAGTTTGAGATTAGCATGATAGAACTGGTTTATAATTTACTTGTTTTGCCTTAGATTCCTTATCTTTTTTTGCTTTTTATTTGCCATGAAGAAGTCAACAAGGCGAAATTACTACACTTAGTTATATTGAATATGGGATAGCAAGGCAAAACCCAAGAAAAAGGTAGAGAATACTAAAGTATATATGACCATGATGCCTAAATATTATTTTCATAAGAAAAATATCTATTTTTTATATGTAGAGTACATAAATAGGACATGTACAATAAAAGTCCACACCTAAGTCTATTGAAATTAAAGATAATTAGATAGGATTGTCATAACATAATAATGAAATAATAATGCAGGTAAAAGTAACATTTCTTTATCATAGATTATAATATCTATGTCATCCTAAACCTTCTATAAGGTTACTAATCCCGTATACACATTGATTACCCTTGCTATTGTTAATGATTTACTATTCGCTCACTTATTCCAAAGTTGGTCCTATTACAAGGTAAATCTAAACATTCATGTTGTGGGACCTTTAATGGTGAGGGAAACAACTTTGTCTATAAGGGAGAAACACAGATGCAGTAGACAATAGAGGTTGGATCGCTAGGAGAAGAACGCCTTTTGTCCTTTCTTGAAGAAACCGGCTATGTGATTCTTGAACCCGGGAAAGTCTTGGATAGATGGGTTGATGCGTTTAGATAATGTCGTAGCATATAGTACTATGGTTGGAATCTTAAAGGGTTCAGGGAGTGGTCATATATATGTTGAGCATAGTAAGGGGACAAACACTCATATTACTAGTAGTTGAGACTTGGATCCTGAAGATGACACAGTTAAGGAGGAAGTTATGGAAGTTGAGTGTTTATCAGACGATGACGATGAAGAGGTCTTAGTAGCTCGGCAAAAGAAGAAGCCATACATTACAGAGATGAGATGCGAAAAAGGTTAATGGAAGATGATAACCCTAAGGGAAGTCAGAATTCACATCTAAGTAGCGATTACCTATTTTCAAGTGAAGAAGGGAGTTTCATCTCTGAATCTAGTGAAGATTTTGATGTTGTCCAACCACATCGTAGAGTGAAGACCGGGGATTACTATGATCCTAAAACAAAAGCCCCGCACATATGTGTTGGAATGGTTTTTGAGAGTCTTGCCTAATTCAAACAGGCGATGAACGACTATGCGATCTACCATAAAAGTGATTTAAAGCTTGAATTAGCTAATAAAAAGAGAGTCCAATATAAGTGTGAGACCAAGAAATGCTCGTTTGCTATATATAGCAATGAAAACTTTTACCGCGAATCATAGTGTAAACTGTAGGCCCAAATTTGCATTGAAAAGAGTGACCTACCATGTTCTAGCAAAGCACTTTCTATCTCATTTGTGACTTACACTACACATGAAGCTAGATGAGATGAAAAAACTTGCTCATGAGGAGATGCAAGTACATGTGATATATAGTCAATGCAAACGCGCAAAAGAGAAAGGCATAAAAGAAATAAGTGGCAGGTATGAGTTTAAGATTAGTAAAGTGTGGGACTATATTTATGCGCTAAGGAAAGCATCTAAAGGATGTGAGAATACGGTTGATGTCATTGCTGAGAGGCCCACTATTGGTGGTCTACTATATTTTAAGAGGCTATTCATTTGCCTAGAAGGATGTAGGTTGGCATTTATTGAAGGGTATAGGCCTATTTTAGGACTTAAGGGTGTTTTTAAAAAGGTGAATTAAAGGGAGAGTCATTGTCTACAGTTACAAATGCAAATGATCAAATGTATCCTATTGCTTGAGCCTATGTAGAAGGTGAGAAAATGGAGACCTGGAAGTAGTTCTTAGATAGATTATCGTTTTTGGTTGGTGTCCTCTCATTTAGGTTCACCATCATTAGTGATATGCAAAAGGTATATATTAATTTATTTGCTTTGTTTACATGCACCAACATTTCTTTTGCATGTGCTAACAAGTTACAAATGTTATTTATATTGCAGGGTCTAATGGAAGTGATGCGGTAACATTACCCTTTGGTCAAGCATAGGTTCTATGCTTGCCATTTCTTTGTAAATTGGCGAAAGAAACACAAGGGTGCTGAATTACAAAGGTTATACTAGGCTACATGCAAAGCAACAACTACAGCAAAGTTTGATGAAACAATGGCTCATATGTCAGCTGTAAAATCAATAGTGCATGAGGACATGATGAGGATAAATCCAAGTCGATGGTCTAGGGCCGTCTTTCGACATGACTGTAAGTATGATGTAGTTGATAACATGTCTGAGGCATTCAACTCTACCATTTTAGAAGCTAAACATGTCTATAATTTCAATGGTGGAATATATAAGAAAACAGGTCATGGCAAGGATTGTACAAAAGAGGGAAGACTTGGAAAGTATGACACATAAGTTTCCTACTCGTGTGTATCAAAAGATAGAGAGGTCTAGAAATGCAAGTTCTAATTGCCATCTATTACCCAATGGCACAGTGTCCTTTGAAGTCCATAGTTAAGGGGATACATATGTTGTTGACTCGGAAGCGAATCATAGGGATTAAATTGAATACCATGTCAACATGCTTGTAACGTTATATTAAATATTGCTAGAGACGTAGATGGTTATGTTAGTGATTGGTACTCGATGGAAAGGTATAGGCACACATATAGCCATTCAATTAATCTAATACTTAGTTTTAAATTTTGGAAGAAGACCAAACAACTAGCAATGATTCCACCAATAATAAAGAAAGTCCCTAGATGAAAGAAGAAGAGCTAGGGAAAGGAGGAAGGTGAAACTAGTAAGGGGTACAGTAAGCTATGCCGTGTGATGACTTGTAAGCTTTATCGAAAGCATGGACATAATGTTTGGAGTTATCCTAATAAGAAGAAGAAAAAGATTGAGTTGTGTATTTTTCAACTGTGTATTACTGTTAAGCTATGTTTTTGAATAAACTTTGTATGTTCTATTCTATTTTGGAATGAACTAAGTTGTTGTTAGGAAACCTTCACTAATATTATCCAAATTAGGAAGTAAATTAATAGTGCAGACATATATTTATATTACCACATCATAATATAGTAGTGTTAGTGTACTTTTTGAAAAATAAAACTAAGTAATCCAAATTAGGAAGTAAATTATTTGTTTTATTCAAGCTTCAAAAGAATGTACACAATACATGTTCTTCTTCCCCATATTTATTTTTGACCTTTTCTTTTGGTTTTGTTTTGATATCTTCTATTTTTATACTTTTCTTTTATTATTGTTCCGATAGTTGAGAAGTAATATCTTATCATTCTTCCAATAATAGGGACAAAGTAAGGTTGGCGAAACTACTAAGGAGCAAGGTCAAATGAGTAAGGGTACTAGACTGCCAAGTAAGGTTGGTGTTCAAACCTACTATCATGTAACTAATCGAGATTGTGATAATGCATTTATAATATTTTCCTATTTGCCTTGGTAGCACGTACAGCTACATGTTGACCAAGAATCAACACTAGCTTCATGTAGCCAAAACCTTCATAATGTACAAAGGAATGTTACTCATTTTGTGGAACCTAAAACCAACGCTGGGTAGCATGTACCTTTGGTACATATTTTTCCTTTTACTTCTAAAGTAATGTGTATGTATGTATGTATACATATATATACAAAATTGGATTAACTGTTGATTTGATCACAATAAATATGGCATGTGTTTCTCCCTAAGGGGGGAGGATTAAGAAGGCTTGCTCTATTCATTTTCATGGATAGTGGAGAAGAGAGCAGATGGCTACACACTAAGTACAGTTGTAATCTAATATGGAAGAGGCACGAGTAACACAACAACCTTAGGAACCTAAGGCAAGGTCGAAATTGGTTCCTCATAATAGTAATGATTGGATCGTAATGGTAAACTTTTGCAACAAGAAGTAGATTAGGCCCCTACATATTGACCTGGAAGAGACAACTAATGAGGACAATGGGGCGAATGTCTCTACATAAGAGAGTCGAATTACTAGGATGTAAATATTTGCATGTACAAACATGCCTTTTTCTTTTTTGGGATGTGCATAGATAAGTGATGGTATAGTAGATATGTACATTGTTTCCTCCAAAGTTGTTTGTAAGGTTTTCTATTTTTTCGTTTGGCTAAGACCACTTGTCTATTGTGAATATTTGCTTGTACATATATGCCTTTTTTGTGCTACTTTTCATATCTGACCGGGGGTTTCTTTTTTTGTAAATGTTGACCAAGTAACTCTAGTAATGCTTCTACTTGGCATATCAATTGAAAATATTCGTACTTTGTAAACATATCAAGTTAAAAAGGAAGCATTGGCTTGTAGCAATTTTGAAGATGAAGCTTCTTTATTTACTATCACTCATATAGATCTTTGAATTGAATGCATGTTAGTTTTATGTTATAATATTTAATTCTCAAATAGCAGAACATTATTAGCAAATGTTGAATTGCCACCCTATATTATAGATATCTATGAACTACCATCTTTCAAGAATTTAATTGGATTGGTATTTTCTACTTTTTATTTTTATGGTATGAGTGTATTTGGAATATTAGCTACACATTAAATGGGCTCATCTTACCTTTCATTGGAAGGCATAAATCTTATTATAAGAGTATCCATGATTTTATGTCTTTTCTTTTGTCTTTTAAAATACAGGAATCTAAGTATGATGATGGATGTAGAGCTAGTATTTATAAAATTTTCCTATTTTTATTTGGCAAATTTAACTTTCTAATATATATACAAAAAACGTTTGTTTTAGTTGTTAAATTTCACGCCTGAATGACTGATCAACAGTGTAGCATAATTTGATATTAGCATTCTACATTTGACAAAATTCACAAATCTCAATGGATTTACACCACAATAATACAATTTCCCAATAAAACTAACTACCTTAAAACAATAAAATAAAACACCACTTGTGTAGACTACCCCAAAACAACTTCCCATCAAAATTAACTACCCTAATAATACTTTTGACAAAATGGAATTATCTTAGTACTAAGTATGCCAAAATAACTTCACAAGCATATAACACTAAGTGTTTGTACAAAATTACATATGTTTTTAACTACATATTATAATCTTTTAGTAATTTTTTCTTTTTTTTTTTCATTCTTTCCAATTGAGCTCCACTTGATTCTTCATTGTTAGATCGCATTACAAGAAGCTTCCTCAATATAGCATTCTCCTCCATCAATCGTGCTCTATCTTCCCATACTTCATCCAAGTCAATTGTAGATAACTCCTTTGTTACAAGCTCTTCCTTATGCATTGCACCTTGGCTACAACCAGCCTATGCAAAAAAATTACAACCTTCCACCTGCTATTCACAATGCAATATTGATAGCAATAAATCAATATCTTCATAGCTCATAGCATTGAAAAAACTTTAGTTCCTACCAATTATCGAAATAGCCTATTCCTAGATATTTAATTCGTGACCAACTGATACATACAAAAAGGACCTAGTATAGCAATAACAAAATGTAAATTTTTTCCTTTTTCACTTCTAACTTACAACAAAACCTTCCCACAACAACTTGTCCCCCAAACTCACTGTATTACATATTTCAAACAATTAAGACTACATATTTCAAATAAATTTCATTCATAACTATCCATTTTCTGAGTAATGAATATCAATTAATAAAAATGTCATAACTTTACAGATAAATGTAAATTTGCTAAAAATTTTCATCCATAAAATCAAATTAAACTAACAATCAATGACTCATAAAAATTTAAAAACTTCATAAATAAATATCAATTTTTTGAAATTTTTTCACTAAAAAATTTGAAACATTCATATACAATTATTTATTTATTTTTTTTGACAATTTTTTTTCTTACAATCAACTTACCTCATTGAACCTAGAGCATCCATAGAATCTCCTTCCCGCATTTGCTTCTATTCTTGCAGTTGAAATCCTAGCTTTCAAACCACACTTGCAAAAGACAACTCCACCACTATGATTATGGGAAGATCATGACGAACTTATGGAATTCATAGACGACATATTTTCCATTTCTCTCTTCTCAACAATAACATAATCAATAAGATTTCGACTTTCCTACACTTGACGAGATAGTTTAACAAGGTAAGAGCAATGATTTTAAGATTAATGGGTTTTCAAATTGATGATACTGGGTTAGCATTTCATAAGATTATGGTAACATCTTATAGAGTTAGGGTTTTGAACAAAGGACTAGAGATGGGATTTAAGTATTAAGGAGGATGATCAAACGATTCTAGGGTTTATGTTTTCAATAGGATGTTGACGTAGATGGCTAACACAGATATCTAACTAAAAAATAAAAAGTGATGTGGAGATGTAAGATGGAATAATCCACGTGTCATCATGTAATTGGCTAATGCTGTCTACTAGACTACCGGTGTTAGGGAAAGTTAACAGAAGTGTATAATAATAACAATGAAACTTCAATTAGGTGTATATTAAAACGATATAAAAGTTAAGGTGTATAATTGAAAAACTTTAAAAATTTTAGGTACAAATGGTGACATTGTCCCTTTTTCCTAATACCCTTGTTAAGAACAAACAAAAGTATCTATGTGAAAAAGTGAAAAACATCTACATAAATATATCCAAAGTTCAACTAATGGGAAGTGATTTATGCAAAACAGTCAATAAATAAAGAAAGAAATAAAAAATTCCAACAAAACTTATTAATGGTAGTGGTTGTAGATGCTTATAAAAAAGAAAAGAGTGTGACTTTTGAAATTTCGTATAGCAATGGGTAGGTGTTTTCTTGCTATTATGGCCATAGTAGAGAAATTAGGAATAGATAAGGATTTTTTAGTTGAATTGCTGTTAAAATATAATAAATGTGGATACATTGGATTAGGAAAAAAAATCAAGATCTTTAAATAGGCCTTAAAAATGAGAAATAATACTTGTCGTTGATATTTTTAAAATATATGTAAAGCTCAATTAAGCTCATGAGTTGATTGAATCACGTAGAGTAGCTCGAGGATTATAGTCAAGTCAAACTCAAGTGGCTTATGAGTAGTCTTGACTCGCTTATGGTCCCAGTGGAGATAAAGGAATTTGAGCAGGACATCACCCATGAAAGATGGTTCAGGTTTTTCACTAGTCTTCTTAACCTAGATTTTGTAGATACATTATCATCTAATATGAGATCAAGTCCCTTCAAAATTCTTGCGTAGATTGCAAGAGGTATGAGCAACGAAAGAAGACAGTAAGAGAGTTTTGGATGCAGTACGACCCCCAAATCTTAATTGTGACCAAAACACCATGGATAGGGAGGGGGTAAAAAGGCTGCAAGTGGCAGTAGGCACCAACAGGATCTCTTGTGTTAAGGTTGAAGGTTATAGTAGAGGGATTGCCATCCTTTAGAATAAGGAAGAAGTTGGGATCCAAGAGAGGTCAATGGTGTACCAACAAATCATTTTAGAAATACAGGTATGAAATTCTAACCACTACTGGTTTTTATCTTCTATTTATGCCTCTCTTAGTTTTGAGGAGAATTGTCTTTTATTGGGAGAGCTAAAAAATTGGGCTTCCAAAATTTGTGGACCTTGAGTCTTAATTGGTGATTTTAATGATATTCTATGTAAAGAAGAGAAGTGTGAAGGGTGAGATGTTTGTCAAAATAGAGCTAAGAAATACGAAAACTACATGGATGAATGTAGGATGTTATTTAAACTTTATTGGGCCCAAGTTTATGTGATAAAAAGAAATTAAAAAAACAAATTAGCTGAACTAATCCAAACAAGAACAGATAAGGCTTAGCCAAATGAAAGTTGGAGGAATATATATTCTGAAGCTACACTATTCCACTTATCTTCAAGTCAATCGAACCACTTACTTATTCTTTCAAACTCTCACCCAAGTACTAAGGGGAGAGGGCAAAAAACAATAGATCTTTTTGCTTCCAATCAATGTGGTTGGAGCATTTGGATTTTAAGGATTTTGTAGATAATATTTGGAAGGACAATGATTTTAGATATCCTGAAGATTTGGAGAATTTCATTCAAAGTGTGAAAAAAAGTGGAATAAGGAGGTGTTTAGCCTGATATATGAAAGAAAAAAAGAACATTGAAGAAGTTAGAACAAGATATGGAATGAGACATCACAAGCTTTGATTGATAGAGAAAAATTTCTTCGAAAAGAGTTGGCGTTAGTTTTTAATTATGAAGAGAATTTATAGGTGGCGAAGACCCATTCAAAGTGGATTTTAGAAGGTGAGAGAAACATTGGATTCTTCCATATGAGCACCTTGGTGAGGAGATCGAAATCATACAGTAGTGGCCTATTCGATTTAGCAGTGTATACATCTCATTTTTGTCCTGTCCAAGTCTACTCCTAATTTAGAAACTCAAATTCTTTGGGAAAAGCCAAAAATATGAAAAAATACAAAAAAAAAAGAGAAAACACGAAATATATAAAAAGGTTAAAGAGAATGAAAAATACCAAAAAATTGAAAAAAAATCAATAAACGGAAAAAAAATGAGAAATAAAAAATACATAAAAAGTGGAAAAATAAAAAATACCAAAAAAATGAAAAATAAGAAAAATCCAAAAGATTTTAAAAAATTAAGGAATACCCAAAAAAAAAAAAGAAAACCCATAAACCCCAAAAAAATTAAAAAATTGAAAAAATATAAAAGTGTGTTATGGTGGTCTATTTAGGTTGATTTGGGTTAGAAATAATTTTTTTGAGGTTAAAAGTTATTTCTAAAATCAAAATAGGAATATATGATTTGACCAAATGAGGAATCTTTGATAAAAATGAACATTTTTTAAAAATCAATTTTTTGTGCTTGTGTTTGGCCAAGACATTTTGAAATATGTTGGAAACATGTTAGAAATATATATTTTCAAGAGATCATAGCCTCAAATCATACCTCAATCAAACCTAAAATTAATATTTTATAGCCATTTGAAATTTTGAGTAAAAGTTGAATGTCAATAAAAACTGAGTTTCTAATTTGATCAAATTGGAGAAATTTTGAAAATGTTTTGAATATATGTTTATTAAACTCTATCTTTTCTTGAAGAGTGTGGTGTAATTTTTTAAAAATTGGAGAATTAATTAGATCTTATTTTAGGTTTAATAAAAAAGAGAAGTAAATAAATTGGAAAAGAACGAAAATAGGAATCAACAATCGACGAGGGGAAAAGGAAAAGAAAAAAGAGAAAAGGAAAAGAGGGAAAAAAATAGAGAAACAAGAGTGGCATGTGGCAACTTTGTAGGGTATGCCACATAGCACCCATAAGATGATGCTACCTGATTTCAATATTTAGCTGCTACATGGCACTGACGAGACCCCATGTGGTAACTCTATAGGGTATGCCACATAGTACCCATAAGATGATGCAACGTGATTCCAATATTTAGCTGCTACGTGGCACTTATGAGGCCCCATGTGCCAAGTGATACATGGAGTAGTGTGGTGCAATAGATGGGCGCAATGTGGTACCCCTTTGAGTGAGTCAAAGACCTAACTTCTTTCACCCCCATTCCCTTATGAAAGTTTCTAGAAACTTTTAGGAATGGAAGGTTTTATGCCATCTCATACCCGCATCTTTCCTACCTAATTTTGTATCACGAAAAATTCTAAAAAATGGAAAATTGAAAGATCGCATGAAATATACTTAGAGTCACTCAAAATCTACATCTTTTATGGAAGGAAATTTGCATTAAAAAAATGGAAAATTCAAGTAACACATACATGCACATATTTTATACTCGATTTTGATTTGGTTAAACTAAGACATATTCTTGTAAAATCTCACAAAGAAATCAATCGAAATATGCAAGAACATGTTCTAGAACGAGTGTGCATTTTTAATTTCCACAAATTATTGTAGAAGCGTGATCAAATTGAAGTAACTATGGAAATAACTAGGAATATACTCATTAATTCAAGATTTGGCTTTTCTAAAAAATGGAGGTTTCTTTGGCACCATTCCAGCTTCCATATTATAAATAGAAGTCCTTCTATGTATTCAAATACAAACAAAGCATTATCAAACTCCATTTTGCAAAAATTACACTCTTACTCTCTTTAGACTCAAAACCAAGAACACCACTCTCGCTCTTCGATTTCTCTCATTATAGAGTAAATCAGAGAGAAGTAAAAGTGGTGAGAGATTTCTTATTCTTTATAGATAAAAGGCCAGTAGTTGATTTCATTTAACAAAACTTAGATTCGGATTAATTTGAATTCGAATTAAGAATGGTGTTTTTAGGGTTCATTCATAACTAATTTGAAGTTTTTGTTAAAATTACAGGAAATAAGCTTGGGTTTTCTATAAATTAAGTTGAGGACTTCATAAAATGACATCTCAAAAGTTGAGAGCCACTTACCCCACATCAAGAATCGGCAGCTAGCCTGTTGAGTGCAGGAGGTAAATACTATTGCCTTTATGTGTTGTGTTGCTTACTAATTAAAAAAAAAAAACGAAAAATCTAAAAGAATAAAAATGTGTTTTAACCATGTGTTGACATGATTCTACTTGAATATTATGGTTTTTGCTTGATTTGATATGTGGTATGTTATAAATAAATTTGTGAATAGCATGATGGTTGATTAGTTAAATAAATAATGTGTTTTGAATGATTAGTATGCTCTTTTTGTTATTGGCATGTTGACTTGATAATTTTTATGAAATAAGTAGCACATCAAATGTTGATTTGACTTTAATAAATAATTTGGCATTTTAGTCTTAATTTTTTTTTTTTGGAAGAAAAATGAAATGAGTAATTTTTGAAAATTTGAATGGATACCATGTAGATAAATTAACATGTTTAGTTTAATGCTTAATGTTTATTTTGATTAGTTGTTACATGATAAAAATCTTTTTTATTTTTCATAATGTGTATTTTTTCCACATTTTTTAATATGGATATTTTCAAATAAAATGGGCTTTTACCTAAAGGTGATTTTTCTAACAATAAAATACTTTTCACAAATCATAATTTAATCTAGCCTTTTTTCCAAAATTAGAGATTTTTCTAAATGTCAGCAAGAAAATATTTTTTTTAATACAATTTAATGAAGTTAAAGTGACAAGAAGTTTTTAACAATAGAATTGACTCATATACTAAAACTTTCATAAATTAAGAACTGCGTGGGCTTGATCCTAAATCTTGGGTATGTAGGTACTCTGGGTAACCTAAATAAATAAAAAAAAACTTTTCTTTCCATTTTAATCTTTTCCTAAATTTAAAAATAAAATAAAAGAAAGCGCTTTTTATTTGAAAATCTCATTTTTAGAAAGAAGAAGGATCATTGACCCATTAGTTATTTCATGAGACTCTTCTACAGAAACCGCTTAAGTTTTAAATAAGTTAGCCTTTGAGTCCATTTGATCTTTGGTTTCTATTTTCCAAAATGTTTTTCAGAATACCTATAGAACAATAGCTAAAATTAGGGTTTATCCACCCATAGACTCTAATTTCACTTTTTCTTGATTTTTATAGGGTGACAATTTCTTTTCAAAATTATTTTCAATTAAAGCCTTTTTTTTAACTTGGCGAAGAGATTTATATTGGGCAAGCCGAGGTTGATATAAATTAGATTAAGAAAATAAAGAAACTAAATTTTTAACTTGACAAGTAAGGAATTGGGTATCGGAGCCTAAATATATACTGGAGCTAATGACTAAACATTTCATCTATCTTTTCTCCTCTAAAAAATTCTCATGTATCCTTTATCCACCAGAGTAAGATTCTATTAATAAGAAGATTTCAAATAATAAATCTCTAGATGTAGACGAATTGCATATAGAATTTTTCAAGAGTTGCCAGAATATTGTCGAGCATATGGTTTATCAAAGGATTGAAAAAATCTTTCAATCAGGAAGAATGTGATGAGTTCCAAATTGGTTATATTTTAATTGATGATTTTTTATGATTTTCCTTAACATTCGAGTTTATTTTTAAATAATAATACTTAATTGAATAAAATTTTGTTTCATAGGTTTTGAAATGATCTAAGCAAAAAAAGGAGAAGATAAAAACAAATTTCACTTAAATCGGAGCTAAAATAAGCAAGTTATGAAGGTTTGAAGATTGATACAGTAAAATGACACAATTATGTTGTTTTTAGGCAAATTTGGAGCTTATTTTCAACTGTTATAGCCTAGGACATGACCAAAAGACATGGTTTATGTCTCCAATCATATCTTTTCTAGCCAACTTTTTTTTTTTCTATATAAAGCCTTGTTAGGGTTTGTTTGAAAGAGAACTTTTTCACACAAATTTTGGAGAGTTTTTCAAGCAAAAGATACTCGAGAAAGCAAGGTGCAAAGAAGATTTCATGATTCATTTTTTTATTTTTCTCTATACTTTGTATTTAGATTCTTATTTTAGAATGCATAGTGAGTAAATATTTGATATCTAGGTCTTGTGAAACCTAGATTTATTCATGTAACATGATTAGCATTTACACCCAAGGAAACATACTAGTTTAGCAACCTAATTTAACTGTAGTACCACCTGTTCATTAACATAGAAATTTAAAGTTTAAATCTTCATATAGCTATTTTATCAGAAAAAATGCTAGCAATAAAAATTATATATATGACTGTTGTTCTAGCTTAAAAAAATTGCCATTTTTAGGGAGGGATTTTGAAAGAAAAAAGAAAAAAAGGGAACTATAAAATTGTTTTACTAAGCCTATGTCATAAGACAAATATAATGATAAGTTAGTAGATAAAATGGTATTAATAATAATAATAATACTATATTAATATTAATTTAAAATGGTATTTAGATTAATTTATTCCATAGTCTTTTCTCAATTCAACTATGTTTACTTCATGATTTAGGTTATTATTTCCATAGATAATAATCTAAAGTTTGATATCTTATAAGAGAATCGAGAGATTTTTTATAAGATTAGATCTAGACATAATTAATAAAGATCATTGCAAGATTAAAGATAATTTACAAGATTTTTCCAGAATTTTGAATTAAAGCGTAGAGAATTCCTTGTTCAATAATGCAATCTTAGATCATACTATTAAAAAGAGATTGTAATAGGTTATTTTAAGGTTAAGGTTAATTGTCTTAAGAAAGTAATTAACTTTAATAAAGAAATCTCCTAGTCAAGAAAGATTAAAGAAAAAAATTAGATTATCTTTTCAAAAACCACATGTTAAATCTAAGGGAAACAAAATCTAGGTATAACATTGAATCTTGAATTAATTTCTAGTTGAATTGCCTTCTTTTTAATTCTTGAATTACATTTTAGTTAATCTTCAAATTAGTTTTAGTAGTAATTTAGATTTACTTCTTTACGTTTCTTGAAATTTATTTGTCAGTTAAATAATAGAGTCCTAGTGAGTACTAATAATCAAAATCTCTGAGGGATTGAATTTTAAACTTATATTCACTATATTATAAACTAATAAGTATTCTTGTCTACACTAGAATGCTAGAAGAGTTGAATAAGACACTAGTAGTTCTTACTCCAATGCTTATGGGAGCAAATAAAGTGAAAGATTTTTTACCTATCAGTCTATGTACAACAATGTATAAATTTGTAAGTAAGTTACTTGTAAATAAATTCAGGGGACTACTTAATGATCTCATCAACCTAAAGCAAGTTAGTTTTATTTCACTATGGGTAGCAAAAGATCATTATAATTTTCCAAGAAATTTTACATTCTCTTAATCGGAAGAAAGGAATGGATTGTTGGATATTAATGCAATTGGACTTAGAAAAGGCATATGATAGAGTAAAGTGAGATTTTGTCAAATGTGCTCCATAAACTCTAAATTTTCCACTTAAGTGGATCAAATGATCTTTTCATGCCTAGCAATGACATCATACTAAGTCCTGTTCAATCGGGCGATGCTAGAATAATTCCAATCAAGTAGAAGATTACGACAAGAAGACCTTCTCTCACTATACCTCTTTATTTTAGTCATGGACATGTTTAGTCAAAAGACTAATGGTTTGGTTAAGGAAAATAAGCAAAAGCCTTTAGCTCTAAGGGGAATGAATTTGAAGCTATCCCATTTATTCTTTGCTAATGACATCTTATTAATGGGTGAAGAGTTAGAGAAGAATGCAAAATGTATGTTGGAAGTGATCAAGAATTGTGGGACAGTATCAGGGTAGAAAATTAATTTTCAGAAATCCTGCTTGATATTTTCAAGGAAGTCTAGCAAAGAGCTAAAAGGAAGAATATGATGAACTTTTGGTACCAAACTGAATGTTGCCATGGGGAAGTACTTAGGTATTCCAATCAAGAAGGAGGGGATATTTCACGACATTATTTGAATTTTGTCCTTGAAAAAACCTAAAGAAAACTAGCAAGTTGGAAGGCAAAGTGGATAGAAAGTTGTTGACATCTTCAATCTTGGAAAGTATCTTTAATTACCACTTATAACTAGCTATCCCCTTTCCAAAGGGATTTATAAGAAAAATTAAAAGTGTATAAGGGCTTTCCATGGTGCAAACTGTAAACAAGAACAGATAAGATTGGTTGTTGAATGGATCCAAGTTAGCAAAAAGCTCTAAAGGAAGTGATGGTGAATGTGGGAAAAGACAAATGCAAATGAAGAGCAAGTAAAACTCATGAACAACTCCAATAGATATGACGCATTAATGGAACTTTTGAAGACTTACGGCACAACTTGAAATGACGCACGAGATGGTCCAATGAGGTTACTTGTCACTTAGCCTTACTTAAGGGTTAGGATAAGAGTGATACCGAGAGTAAATAGGCAATGTTTACACAGGAAAAGAAAATATTTAAGTGTATTAATGATAATCAATTTGTTGCCTACAGCTATAAGTACAAGGAATATTTATACCCGAGAATTTAGGGCAATATGTCTAAAAGGTAAAAGACAAAAAGGGTATTTTTAAAGAATGTAATGTACAAGATACAAAAAGGTAAAATTAAATATTGAAGGAAAACAATCATTGGTGTAATAGATTGTACACATGATTCTGTATACCTGGCAATGCTGTATTGATGATGTTATTAGAAGATACGGGCAAAAATATGGTCAGCTTGCTTATCCAAGCAGGGGTGGCTTAGTTAATCTGAAGTTTCTCTATCTCGATTTTCGACAAGGGAGATATCGAGTCATTGGTTAGTTTGGGGGCAAGTGAGTACTCTATAACTTAGGGTACTATAGAGAGATGGGCAATCCTTTAGCTTAGTGTAAAGAATGGCTTGGCAAAGAAGTACTCGGCTTTGGCATCGGCAGGAATCAGCTAGAGTAAAAGAATTCGCCTTACTAGGCCTTCCAATTCTCAGGCTCGGTTATGGGTCAAAGGCCTAGTAGCTTAATTCTTATCATTCTATGTGGGTTTGCTCAAGGATGCAGGAAGCAACATTAGAGCAGTGATGTAGCCAAAAATTCGAAGTAGACTTAGCCCGTTTGATGTAAAGAAAAGGAATCGAGTAAGTTTTGCGAAACTAGCTTGGGGTAGGAATCGAAGGAAGGTATTATGGATGGAGTTGATATTGAAGAAATACCAAATAGAGGAAGGCCAAAAGAGGCGGGTTAAAGGATCGAAATTTTATTAAGAACTACGTAAAGTAAAGAATTGGGTGGAAAAAATTGTGAAGATTTGAGTGAAGAATAGGACCATGACAAGATTTTCGAAAGACAAATGGACAGAAGGGGGAAGCGTAGAAGAATAGTTATATAAGCTTTTAAATAAATATGATGAACGAATTATACTGTTAGACAAGTATGGGCAGGGCTTGGTCAATGGGATGAATCAATTATTAGATATCTTATTGATATAGATATAAGTAATAAGCTAGGCCTCGTTGTGTTGGATTTGAGCCTAGAGATAAGAGATGTGGAATACTGTAAGCCCCACAACTAGCCATTCGAGGTTTCGATCGATTGAAAGACCCGATCGAACCTAAATTATAAAGTAAAGTTAAAAATATTAGTAAAAATGACCCCATAAACTTGAATTTAAGAAAATAAGTAATAAAATAGAAGACTACAAAATTTTTAAATTTTAAATATAATACTTGTTAATCATCAAAAAGGCGAAAAATGTAATTTAATAACTAATAAATTACTAGAGATAATAACTAATAAATTACTAGAGATAGATTATATGTATACGAAAAATCATAGAATGACCTAAATAATAATTAGGAATGTTTACATGTACCCCATATGTATTTATGTGTAAATAAAAATAAGCGAAATTACTTAAATTAGCAAAAAACTTAGTAAATAATTAAAGAAAATTATTAAATTAATTAAGAAAAATCAGAAAAAAATTAGAAGGGTGTGGATTAATGCAAATATGGTTGTGGCAGGTCAAAATCTAAAAAAGAAAAATTAACCAATTAGAATTAAGCAACACAAAAGCCAAAAATCAAGGAAATTGGGCAATGTCATGTCTAATTAATGCATATTAATTACCACAAAGCCCTATAAATAGCAAGAAAAATTTAAAAGCTCATTTGAACAGTTAGAAATCAGAAAAAATTAGAGAGAGGCAAAAATTAAGAGAAAAACCAAAAAAAGAAAAGGAAAACTATGCAGTTAAGGCCACAAAGGAGAACTCAGATCCGACGGGCAGTTGGGAGTGAATGGTCACTACCACCACATGCTGGTGGCAGCATCCAGGTGGGCCAACACACCCATGGCCACCGACGATGGATGGAGCCACCCAAATCGGTGAGTTTGATTTTCAGCCCGATTTTGTGTAATTTTGTAAAAATAGTAAATATTATTAGAAAATTATGAAACTTGTTATTCTGAGGTTTTATTGTATGTACATTTAGGAAAAAAATAGTGATTTAGTTTAACTACGTCTGAAAATATAGGGTTCTTAACAAATTGAGCAAAACCAAGCATGATTAGAATGGGAAATAAATAGGCTTAAGAGTGTAGTTTGGAGCTCAATTTTTTTCTGTAGAATGCTTATGTGATATAGAACAGTGTTATAAAGCCATTTTTATAAAATTAACTTTCAAAATTTTTAAGTTAATTTTTAGCCCTAAAATGATGTAGAAACTGAACTCGAACCTAATCTCAAACTGAGAATAATTGTAAAAGACTTAAGACCTAGATAATTAGGCATATTGAACCCTAAACAAAACATAACAATAAGCGTTATAGGATAAAATGAACTTATAATAGTTATATGAAAAATTGAAATCACGTTTGTGTTATAGGGATGATCGGCGATGGCCTGAGTAAGTCGGACCTTGAGTGAGTAAGTGAGGAGTCGAGGTAAGTTGGGATTAATACAATGCTGTATTTTAGAGGCTTAAGATTATGCTTGGTTGTGCTTGTTAGATAGTTGGATGTGTGCAAGTGCTTAATTATGAGTGATGCTATGATTCTGTCTGTTGTCCTAGCTTGTATTGTATGGTTTGTATGAAATGATTGATCACCCTAAACTGGACCTAATCAAATATACGACCTATAATCATAATCGGACCTACATGACAACCCATTAGGAGAATTTAGAACTCTCCGGCCAAATACCGACCCCTTCGAAAGGGATAGCGCAGGATTGCAATTGGTCCCTCCTTCATCCTTAGTTAAACTAAGTGACAGGAGAGGAGGTCGCGGGGAGGGTGAAGTCAATTGTTCGAAGGTAGTCGCGGGAGGAGCGAGGTCTCCATTGCACAAGCTTGGGTTTGGTCGTGAGCTGTTGTATTAATGGCAACTCCTCAACCCGGATTAAAGCGGGCGCAATTTCTCTAATCTCACGACGGGTTGGACAACGTCGTGCGATGGCATTTGCTTGAACATGTATTGCACTTAATAAGTTGGTTGATAACCTTGTTGTGTTTATGGTATAGTTTTAAGTCCTCCATCCTAACTTACTGAACTGTGATTGCTCACATCCCTATAGACGTCGTGCTGATGCTAGCTAAGAAGCGGCAAACAATTACTCTGAAGCTAGCAACTGGTGGATCTTAGGGAGTGAGGTAAAACATTGAAGAATCAACACATATTTTATTACTTTTCATTTCTGAATAATGTAATAACTAGGAAATATATTACGGAGAAGTATTGTAAACTTTAATTGCAATAATTGAATTATATTGTATATATATATATATTTCTTCACTTTCTTAGGTAAATGATTTATTTAAATTACAAAATGTTTACTTCAAAGTGGGTTAGTCGTGGACGCCTTGTGCAGATCAGGTCTAAGATAGCGGTTGTAAGGCCAACTTCTATCTTAGGATGGTTTACACGGCGGAGCTGTTACGACTCTACCGCTTCAGGGCGTGACAAATACTACCAGAAAGAAGTGAACAAAAAGATCTCAACAAAATCAGCATGTGAAGTCTTATGCAAAAATGAATCGAAGACTAACTAAAAGGAGAATTGGGAGTGGATTTGAAAGACCCCTACATATCTAAGAATACATATGTTGCTATGGAGATTATTACAGGTTGGTCTACCTATGCTTAACAAGTTATAGAACAAAAGAATGAACATAAGGACATATTATTAGTTATGTAGAATTGAAGAAGAAACTTTGTTCCACTTATTCTTTAATTGCGGCTAGGGTAAGGAGGGATGGCTTGAAATGGGGACAGATATAAGAAATGAGGTTATAGATGAAACTAAGATGATTATTTGGTTGAAAAGCGTAATAATGTGGAGGAAGAAGAATTAGAAGATGGCGTAACCCTGAAAGCAATCCTTTATTTCATTTACATTAAGAGGTATATGGAGGAAAAGAAATAGAAAGGTATTAAATCAAGACGAGTTGTAGGAAGGGCGAATAAGTAGAATAAGGGCTGAGATACACAAACGATGTGCTAACTATAGAGCTCAAAAATTGAAATGTAGTAAGATCAATAGTCCGAAGAAGTAGGAAAGATCATGTCCAGGGTAGATAAAATTAAATTGTGACAAGGAATTTGAAGACGTAAATTGCAGAAGAAGGTTGAATTTTGTTGCGAGAGATTAGAATGGATGGACCTTAAGAAGTAGATACAAGCATGTAAAGAAATCGTTAACGCTTGAAGCGGAATTGTAAGGTATTTTTAAAGCATTGTAATGGGAAAAGGAGAGAAGTTTTTAAAAAGTGATCATAGAAATGGACTCCCAAGAAGTAGTTGATTGGATGAAAAATAAATTTGTGGATGTTACTATTTGTCATACTATGTTACTACAATGTATTATTTCTGTATTTTTTTTTTATGATTTTCATATTTGCAAGGTAAATCGAGATTAAAACAAGATTGTTAGTGTATTAGTAAAGAAAGAGATTAAGAGCAAAGATTGTGAACTTTTGATATGTAAAAGACTAGGCTAAGCTCGGGGGGAGGGGGTGTAAATTGAGCTCTTAAAACAAATTGCAATTCTTTTGATATTTAAAATGACATGTGATAACAAGGATGATCAAGATAATAATAAGCTAACAATAAGTGAGGAAATTAAAGAGATAGAGACAGAGATAGAGATAGATAAGAGCAAGCTCGAATATAACATGAAGTTCGGACTACCCCTTAATTTCTATAGACCCATAAACGTCTCTAACCGAGGACCTTATACCACTTTATTAATCACTGAATATAATGCTCAAAGAGCTGCACAAGTCTACACAATTATTATTTTACACAACAATCTCTAGTGTAATGTTTTTCTTTCTCTTAAGATTATAAAATATATGAACACTTAAGCATTATACACTAAGGTTCTTTTGCTTGATTGCAAGTAAGGAGTATAAGAGTACAAGAGACAAATAGTAAGTAATAAAGCCAAAGAATGTAAGAGAATACCTTTTGATTGTAGTAGAATATCAGTTCTTAATTCTCCTTAGTCGAGTTATTAAGCATTTATACTAACTCATTGAATTCTTCCTGTTATCGTGCATTAAATACTCTAGCGGTTACTTGAAACAAGCTTATCAGCATGACGGTAATGTTTTCTTATAGTCATGACAGTAAGCAATATTACTGTTGACAAGAAAACTAGCAAGTGTACCAATAAACAAAATATCACTTGAAATCAACTTTAATACAAAATGACAACCACACTTTGCAATCCAACTTCAAGATCATTTGATCATCGTTCAAAAACTTGAATATCTTGTAAAGTCAATTAATATATTTAATCATTAAGCAAATTAATCAACCTTATTCAATTATTTCAATATAACCAAATAATAATTAGTTTAATCATCCAATTTATTTTATTCTTATCAAAATTAATTAGTGGACTTTTGGTTCAACATGATAGAATCGTTCCTAGTTTTTTTATAGAATAAGTTTGTTTAGATGGTTGTCCTATAACTAGTTACTCGATGTTATTAACAAAACTTCAAGCTTATGTTTGAGATGAAGGAAAGAATTAGAAGGGAAAGGAAAGTGGGAGGAAAATAAAATTTTCAATATACTTCCCTGTTTTGGAAAAGAAAGGGAAAGTGGCAAAAATAATTTAGAAGGGAAAGTTTTTAGTCAATAGTACCAATTTTTATTCCACTCTAAATTGGAGATAAAGAGAAGGGAAAGTTAAAAAGGTTATTTAAATTCCAATTGTGCCATTTTTTTATCCTATCTCTTATTACTTTTTATGGGTATATTGATAATTTCATTTTATACTTTATTTTATCTTTAGCAATGATTAACACTCTTCACTTTTTTTCCTCTTATTTTCCAAACACAATAAAAGGAATCAAATACTTTTATAATTATTTTTTATTTATTTCTTTCCACCCAAAATGATTCCTCTTACATTCCCTCCGGCATGCTAAACAAAGTGTAGGACTACTATATTTAGGCAATAAAGGATGATATAGTAGATTGTTTTATTGTCTAATAGTTTTTATTACTAAAAAAAATTATATTTTCTTCACAAAACTAAATGAATATCTGTGCATAATCTTTCCTAACACGTTTCTATTACATATATATCCATAAGATCATATCCCAATAGTTAAAATAGCATTTAGTTGTAACGACTAGACAAAACAAACATAACAAAACAAAACAAATATAAAGAGAATTAAACAATATAAGTATATTATATTATATTTGGTTTACATAGTATTGGAGTCAAAATTTTATTTTATCCTTTATTAGGTATATACAAGTACTTGACTCGTTATTATATTTTGATATTCATACACTCAACATTATTTAATATATTTTTTAATTATATGTTTATATTATTTGAAATACGATTTACATAGATTATTGAATTCATATAATTAAACAAATTATATATAATATTAATCAAAGTCGTAGATTTGTTAGCTATTAAAAAAATTAATTATTTATACTATAAAATAAATTCTTTTATAATATTCAATAAAAATAATATTAATTAATTCAATATTATAACATAAAAGGATATTTTTTATAATGCAAATTTTTTTTCATTTTTATTCAATAAATTTTAGTTTTATACTATAGTGTAAATGAAACAAAATCTAGATCTTTTATCCAGTTCATTAGCGTAATTTCTTATTTAGTCACTCAGCAAAATTACAAAACAAATAAGAGATAATTTTTTACTCAATTCAATACCAAAAAAATTATTCGCTATCTTTTTTCTTTAGGAGGATAGGTTAGGTACCAACTATCGAAGAGGCAGAGATGAAACCTGACATATTCCGATGGAAAATTAAGTAACGATATCATTAGGTTACATGAAATAATATAATAAAAATAATAATATATATCTAATTTATTACTTTGCAATACCATTTTTTATTCAACAAATAATATAATAATAGTTATTTTTTGTTAAATTAAAAGAGCTCGAAATAAAAGAAGAAGTTAAGTTCTATCCAACTTTTAGCTCTTTCTTCTCTCTTTGTTAAAGTGTGCAATTTGAGGGAAAAAAAAAAAGAAGAAAAAGAAAGATAGAAAATAACATACCATACCATAAAATGATTATGAATTATTTTACATTTCTGTCTTTATTTTTATGATACAGATTCGATCTTATATTTTATTATTAATTTGTATCATTTTAAATCTAAAACTAAACCGATCTCGTCTCCTCTTCCGTATCGGTATTGCCCCTGCCTCCCAGCTCTTGAACTTCCACTGCGCACAAGGGAGAGAGAGAGAGAGCACATGGAGAATAACTTGCCAAAACCCTTGCAATTACCAGAACTAATAGCATCCCTTGAACAAGCAACCGTAATGGCCAAACAACTTCCTATCACCACCGACCCATCTCTCCTCCACCAAATATACTCCTCCTTCCACACCGCCCACCATCGTCTCTCCTCCTTCCTCTCCTCCTCATCCACTTCCGTTGGCCCCGACAATTCTCTCTCCTCCGACACCAACAACAATATCAATGCCGCTGCTGCCGACACCATGCAATTCGACGTCGACGAGGATAACCAAGAGGCTGATTCAAAGCAGAATAACTATGACAATGATAGTATGATCGAGAGTGTTGAGGAAAGGATGAGGAATTGCTTTATTAAGAACAAGAGGTCGAAGCGGGCGCTTTCGCCATTGTCCGTGGCCGCGGCAGAGGAGGAAAGAAGGCTGAGAGCTGATGGGGATGGGAGGATGATTGGATTAGGGCGAGGGCGAGTGCTAGAGCTAGGGTTTGATCCGATTGAGACTAGGTTGAATGCTTTGGAGCTTGTTTATCAGTTTCATGGATGATGTACATGTACATTTTATTTTTATGGGGGAGATTTTGTGTAAATTCTTATTAACTTTCATCTTTGATCAAAGTTTTGTTTTTTAGTTACTTTTTAGAATAATAAAGAATTTTTTTTTTTGGAATTTTTCCCTCACATGTTGTAGCTTTCTGGAAAATAATTTTATGTTCTATAATAGAACGAAAATTTTGTGTATTATTTTTTTTATTATTTAAATATTGTGTGACACTAATTACATTTTGGGCCAATTTTAGTAAACACGTTCCTTTTTTTCCCCCCTCAAATAATATCATATATAATTTATTAACATAATTATCCACCGGTCTCTTTGTACGCAAACACTTTTACCTTACCGAAAGGAATGATGAGATTGAATTACAATTTAACAGGAGTTTAATAGTTATTATATTCTTTAGTTGACACTATAACATCCTCAACAGGCGGCGTTTTACGCCGTGTCGTCATATCTCCACTAGTGAACGGCTTTTCTGCATCTTCGAAGCTGCAAAGGATCGTCGTCAGGAAGGATCGCTTTTCAATCGTCTACAGTAGGCAGACGTCTAGTTGAGTGAGGTAGGGAGGCAGGGCGAATAGAAATTAAAAGCCCATAGATAAAGAACATATCTAAAATACAACTAAATAGCCTTTTGCATTAAACAGAAGGGAATGCAGTAGCTATTCCCTCCAAACGAATGAGCCATCAATCCAGCAGTACATGGAAGGAAAGAGAACCCTTTTGCCATAATATCTCTGTTATTTAGCTGATGATTTCATTTTGATGTGTCTCCTAATTAAATGAAAATTGGTTTGGATTGAACTAATATACAAGTTGTATTTGATATTTAGGAAACAAAAAGATACAGAATGTGTCCTGTTTTGTTCTGTTAATTTACAAAATTCAAAAATGTGCTACACAACTAAAATTGGATTACGTAATATATACCAAGTAAAAAGACGTAAAATTCATATATGGTGGTCGAAAATTGAAGCGTGAAGCTCAATCAGCTTCCTAACACTAACCCCATCTCCAATTCCATCTCCCCTAATGTTTACTGCACCTCTCCTGAGGATGGAGCAAGTGAACCATGAACTTGGCATGTACAGACCCCGTCATCATTTCATCGTCAAGTTCCTCGCTTCAAAGCTCCCGTCTGTGATTCAACAAAGTGGTCGAAGAGGCTTGTGCCGTGTTCTTGTTGTGGTGCATTTGCATTTCAAAGCACTTTTGGAATGGACTAAACTTTAACTATCAAGTTATGCAACTTCACAAAATCATCCATTGTAAGCTCCTCTGGCCTTGACTGCAAAAGAAGATTTAGGATGTTCATCCAAAATTACAACATACAATTACAATATAATGAGCAAGAGTAATCTGTCAAAGAAATCCTGAAGAAAAGATATCAAGTAATTGGATTACTTTCTAGGCCATTTATTTATTAAGCTCATTACAGGTATTCTTTAGCAGAGTCAAAATTTATCATTGTTTGTTAAGTTTCAAGTAATAACCCACTGTAGAATCAACCGCATAAAGATCTATATATAATTTAGGGATGTAATTGGGATAAGTTTGGGGCTGGCTACCCAAAGATCCAAACCCACCCGACCATAAAGAATGATAGGCTAATTTGCAATTGCCTATCTAAACCCTACAGGTTCCTTCTTTTCCCCCATTAATATGTGGCCATTATGAAAGATATTATACTTATTGGATCGGCTTTGTTGGACACCAGGTACTTATGCCAAAAACCAGCCCAAACACATGCGGGAATACATCATTAGGACAGGAACCATACAATGCCCCACCCACTTGCATCCCTAACATGCATATCTCATGAGTGATATTATGCAAAATACTCACACTAAGTGGAAGACCGGCATCATCAAGAGCTTTCTCAACCTCATCAGCAGAACATATGTGCTGCAATGATCTCCGCAGCATCTTTCTTTTACCATTGAATGCAGAATTAACCTGTATTCATTAACATGGCAGTACTTAGATTTCTGCAGTCCTGAAACATGATACCTGGCTAAAAAATCCTTATTCGGTGAAATACCACTTCTTCCATCTACTTCTTCAAGAATTTGAAAACAAAAACAGAAAGGTAGGAATGTAAGGATAAAGTGCTTCTATCGTAAAATCATAGATGCAATTTGCAAACTTCATAACAATTCAGATACTGTATATAGCTACTGGCTTACCAATGAGAAGAAGGTTTTAGTAGAGGAGACGGCAGGATAATCAGCATCTTGTTTAAGCTTAAATGTAACAACAGCTGCATCAACCTACATGGACAAATATAAAGATTATGCTCCCTATGGCCACTAATAGCCCAGTCCTTCTTACCCACATACTAGGGAAAGAAAAGTGCTTAGCAGAATGACCAGTCTCCTTGTGTAGCTCAAAACAACTCCGCATGTACTTAAAAAGCTACCAATCAAGTGTAACCATCACAGTTTTATTTAAATGAAAGGAGAAAATGGGCAGTCTGGTAAGAACAAAAATAATTGATGAAGGCTAAATTAGTCATATTGTCGAGACTAAGCAAATTTTGCTCTACATTCTCTTATTGTGTACCTCAATTTGCAATTCTGCTATTTCCTACGAAGTAGTTGGTCTGAGATTTGATTTGCAAACTCTTAATCATTCAACCCCAAATAAATATGGAAAAGTGGCCATTTTGTTTCTCAACATTGTTGTTCCTTCAAATCTCTGCACATTTCACTGTTCCACTGGAATTCCCTCTATTGCGTGCCATACTCTAGCTTAGTAGTTTCCACCGTCCATCTAGGGTTGAGCCCTATGAATTGACGGCAGACTTGAAAAGCCACTTGCATACGCTTTATGTAATTCCATGAAGAAGGAGTAGAGAAGAAGGTATCAACAACAAGTAGATTTATTGCGGGACGGCTCATAATGTTCATATCAATCTATGATGCGCCTCTATATCATTATTCCTCTGATTAGAAAAGAAATGCTAATAAGATGCGACAAATATACTGAACAAAATGGTATTTCCCTTTACTTTGAAGAGGACAGAAAGAAACATTATAACCTTTGTTATGGAATGAGTATTATACTATGGGAATGAATCTAATTTTAAACCAAGAAAGAAAGGGTAATTGGATGAGGGAGTACAAGTTGTGCATTGGTCACATCATTGGAGGTTGGTCCATCTATAGATTCAAGAAGAAAATGGTCATGACCACATATAATCAATCTAAAACCCAATTTTGACTGGTAATGTTGATCAAAAAAGTCGCAGACAGACATCCCAACTAGCATCAAGTACATATTTTTCACCACCAGAATGAATTTATGTAGATAAGGATGCTTGCATTTCATAACAAGGGTACCTCCAATTTAATGACATGCTCATAAGATATGTGCAACTAGTTATAAGGAAATGCTCACATTGGGCTGAGGAAAGAAGTCCGTCCTCTGCACAGTAAATTTGTATTCAGGCACTGAGGGGAAAATAAATGAATAAGGAAATAAAGAAATAAACAGACAAGTCAAAACAAATAAGTACATGGAACAATGAATTTAATGACTATGCTAAAGAACCATTTTCAGAATCATTTTTTGCATCCAACATAGCAGAAATACACATGTTCAAAAAGAAATTGCAAGGAAAAAACCTGAATAAAAATCCACAAAAACATTGACTGAACGGTACTCAGGTGTTCTTAACGATGGTGAAACCAGGCGCACAGCAGTTTCTTCCTGAAAAAAAGAAAAAAATGACATATAAATAGATAAATAACAGAATCCACTGATTTAAAATAGGACAAAAAGAGCGCCAAATGCAGCTCCAACACCCAATTCTTTTACTCTGTCTACCAAACTACAAGCATACTGGGTTCCCTTGTCCATTCACCAAATAACAATCAAACCTTTCACTCATACCCCACTTGATAGAAACAGGTGTTCAAGAATGCCGAAAATTCTGATTTTTATTGTGCTAGAAGAGAAAACACACTCACTTCCCAACTTGGAAATTAATAAGAGACTTGCATGAGTAAAATGCTCATCTTAAAACTTCCACTCAATTACAAGAATTTTTCTGGCTAAAAAGACTAATAGCTAGCTTAGGACTATTTATAGGAGCTAGCTCTAGCTAAGGACTTCTCTAGATTCTTCTAGAAGGTTACAATATCCACTTCAACTAACTATGCCAGCTGGCAGCTAACTACGTGACATGAGAAAAATATCTAAACCACGTAGAAAATACAGTGACAATATCTAAACCGTGTAAATAATAAACTGTACTGCCTAACATGTATCATATGCCAAACCATATTATGCTTTCCAGTGAGAAGCCAAATTTAATTACATTACTCAATCCATTGCTGTGAAAATTTTAATAAAAGGTCGACAACATTAAACAAGAAGAATTCTAATTTCTTTCTCTCTTTTCTTGTTAAATATACATATAAGAAAGAAAAATTACCTGTTAAAAGAATTTTAATTAGAAAATTACCAGATGCAATTATTCACACTATGTAGGGGTTGATTAATTGACATAGATATCGTAAGCAACTAAAACCAAAGAGTTTGTCCAAAAACCTGAACTAAGAGAACTACTTCAGAAAAGATGCCGCCCATTGGAAGAAGAAGCTTGACTACATCTTTAGTTATGTTAAATGGTATATTAGCAACAACCTGCAAGGGAAAACATAGAACCTTGCCATATGTTAAGCGATGTAGTTAAGGAGAATTTTGCAGACGAAGCAGAAGTAACAAGCTTCCTGAATGTATCAAAGGGAAGTGAGAATAGCTTGGAACTTGGCATGTGATCTAGAACATATAATATTGAGAGTTCCCACCTTAGCTCTTTTTGGGTTGACATCTGAATCTACACTTTCCAGTAATGCTGTCATGTGGGACCGTACATGACACTTGACAAAATCCTCTTGCAAGACCTGCAAGTAATCGTTGAAGATTTTGAGAAACCAGAATTTTGTCCAAAAAATGTGAGAAAGCTCCTGCAGGCTGAACATGTAAACAGTTGTGTGTAGAAAAAAAAAAAAAAGAATATGCCTATTGATAAACTCTAAATTGAATATATTTTATATAGTGATTTTTAATGATTTTCTCTTGAAATTTGAGTTTATTTTTAGATAATAATACTTAATTAAGTAAAATTTTGTTTTTTAGATTTTAAAACAATTTATGCAAGAAAATGAGGAGATAAAAACAAATTTCATTCAATACAGAGCAAAAATAAATAAGTTTTGAAGTTTTGAAAATCGACATAATTGAATGATATAACTGTATCGTTTTGAGGCGAATTTAGAGCTTATTTTCAACTATAACAACCAAATATGCAACCATATCCACGGTCGTGTTATTCCTAGTTTTGAAAAGAAGAAAGAAGAAAATGTGTACCATAGTGAAGTAAACAACTGGGGGACACGTTCGTATCTCCAGTTGTATCTTTTACAATCGACTTAATTTATTTTCACTTTTTATATAAGGCCTTATTAGGGTTTTATAGGAGAATTTTTAGCACGATTTTTTGAAGACTTTTCAAGTTAAGACAACTCAAGAGAGCAAGGCAAAAAGAAAACCCAAGATTCAACTTGATTCTTTCTTCCCTTGTCTCTCTATTTTTTTATTTTAGTTTGCTATTTCATGATATGTAAAGAGTAGATTTGTAGCATCCAAGTCATTGCATATGACAATTGATTTCATTTAGATCTAATAAAGATTTTTATTCTTTTTGAATTAACTACGTGTTCTTGTATATTTTAAGTTAATAATTCTGCAGATTATTAATTTGAATATGATATTATACAAGGAAATCGAGATATTTCTCATATAATTAGATTTAGTATAATTGATGAAAGTTTATGTAATGTTAAATATAAATTACAAAACTTTTATGAAATTATAATATTTTCTTTGATATTATATTTTTAAGAGAACTCGCTATACGATTAATACGGTCTTAAATTATGTTATGAAAAAGAGATTTTATTAGATAATCTAAAGATTAAGGTTAAAAAGCTTGAGAAAGTTAAAAACTTTATAAAAGAGTTCCCCCAGTAAAAAAGAACTTAAAGATTTAATTAAATTATTTTTAGAGTAAGTTACATATGAAAATGCAGAGAATAAAGATCTAGGTAAATCGTTAAGTCTTGAAGTTAATATTTAATAGTTTGTTTTCTTGTTTAATTATTGATTAATTATTAAATTAATTAGTTATTGCAGTTTTAGTTTAAGGAATTTAGTTCTCGAATTGAATTTATCCGTTAAATAATAGAGCTAAGATTAGTAATAATATCCAAAGTTTTTATAAGATCGATCCGGACTTACATCCGTTTGCCTTGTATCACCCATGCTACATTTGGTACAGCACAAGCCACACCAAATTGGTTAAGAAGAGAAAAAAAAATTTTTTTTTTTCCTCCCCTAGGGTAAAGATGAGATTTTATTTGAATTTTCATAAAAGAAATGGGCATATACAAAGAGAACAGGGAGCAGACTAGAGACCTACAAAATCGAGCTAAACATCACAAAACAAGATGCCTAGGTCAACAAAATGGACATAAGGAAAGGGGGGAAAAAGTGCTCCCTGAAGAAGAAAATGAAACAGCAAACAATATTGCACTCAAAGGAGCAGAAGCAACCAATCTAGGTAGTCTCAAATTATAGAGAAGATAGCGGAGCAGGTGCAGGGACATTAACTCAGATTCAAAGTGAGAATGCCAATCACCATCCGAATAATTTTCTAATTATGAGATAAAATAATCGACTTGAGTAATCCGAAAATGCAGTCCATTTCCTGCAGAGTTGCTTGCTTTAAAAATAACAAATCAAAATTGCTTATAGTTTACAGTTTCCCCACATGGCCACCACACTTGTTTCCGATTATTAAGCAGTCATTATACATTATGATCAGAATACTCATGATAACTCATAGAAACTTAAGGAGAACAAAATATGGTCCCTCTAAGACATTTTATAAATATCTAGAAGCAATACAAAATCATTCTTCTTATTGCTACTGCAAATGTTTTAATTAGAAGGCACAAGTCACCAACATCCAAATAATGAAGCAGCAACGTTCAATGCATCAAAGCTCACTAAGAATAGATCGATCACAGCTAATCCAGTCAAAAGAATTTGGTTGATATATAAATGATGTGAAAAGTGAAAAAATATACTTTACCTTCAATTTATCTATATCTGAAAACCTCTCTCTAACAAGTGATGCCATATGTGGATCCTGAATAAGAGTGTATAATAAGGTCCATTAAGCTGGAAAAATTGAATAGGAAGAAGAATTATCCATAACAGTTAAAAACAAAAAATGAGAAAAGAAAATACAGTTCATAATTCTGTAATCTTATTAGACATGCACAGAAGTTCTTCCAAAAAAAACCTATACCAAATTTTATTTGTTACTTAAAAGGTTAAACATTATTGCTAACTTGATGTATCTAAAAGAGTAGAATGAGAAAATAGACCATAAGAATATCGAATTATCTGTTTCTTTCACATGCAGGAAGCAGTTCATAATAACTCCAATCAAGGAGTAAACATGCCATAAGACATATTCACAATTTATAGGATTCCAAGAGGACATGGGCTTCTATGCAAGCATATGTACTAGTATCCAAAGAATGGAAAGCATCGCCAAATGCATAGACAAGCTCCCTAGTTTTGAATTGTGACCTCAAATGAGCGAGTCAGTTGAAGCAAATGCTGCTGAAATCAGTGACAGCCTACCTTTTCAACAGCAAGAATGGTAGCACCTGCATTTATAAGAATATTAGTGAGAGAACCCGTTCCTGGTCCAATTTCCAACACTACATCTCCTTCTTCAACTCCTGCCACACTTACAAGCTTCTCATTAATTTCATTACTGAGCATGTAATGCTGCAAATGACAAATAACCCAAAAGTTGTGATTAGAGGCCATGAATTATGCACAATTTGTGCTCAACATATTGCTGCAGCATGAGGACAACTTATATATGATAGTCTTCGTGGACAAAATATACAATCGGTCAAAACACATCAGTAACCCAATCACAAGTTAGTGCATATAGTAAGTTTAGTTAAAATACCAAAAATGAAAAAAAAAAAAATTGTTGTTCAAAAGCACCGAACCTCGGAGAAATTAAATATAAATGTTAGCAACATTGCGCAAGTGATTCCCAAAATCTAGCATTTTAATATTATGGAATGGAACCCAATTTTCTGTATGCCAAATTCAGCATTTCATTAGCTCAAAAAATGAATTTCCGATATACTTAAAACACGAAAATTGCCAACTGTACAATGCACAATGTTCTGTCTTTGAATCTTGGCCATCGCAATATACAATATTGAAAAAGTAATGAACTTTCATGAAATTGAGCCAAAGCCAACCCTGCCTACACTCAATCAATGAACTTGCACCAAAACTGAACCAAACCCAATTTTCAATTGCTGAATCACATGCTTTCTTTTTTTCTGGGGGTGGTTGGGTGGGGGATGGTTGGGTTTGGGGAGCGGGGTTGTGGTGGCCAAGAATCACATGCTTGCTTCAATAGCTCAAAACAATGAAGTTAAATAATACTTGAGTCGAACATCGCACCATGCGAAATTACAAAATTCAACTAATGTTCAGAAGTAAAAGAATTGAGACAAACCATCTTTCTCTACACTCAAAGCGATGAATAACAAATGAATTTGAACCAAACACAATTCCAAACATGCTGAATTATGTGCTTTAATAACTCAAAAAGACACTTTTATATACTTGAATTGAATACGCACCATGTCAAAACTACGTAGTACATAAAACATCCAAAAGCAATAAATTCCAACAAAACAGAGCCAAACCCAACATTCTATACACTCTAACAATGAATTTTTAATGGTAAATGAGAAAGAGCTTAAAGGGGTTTTACCTGACCAAGTGACTTTCTGGGAAAACGAGCTTTGGAATTGAGAGCTTTAAGAGTTGCATGATAATCATCTGGGCTTCTTCTTTTAATTACTCTTCCACTAGAATTAGCACAGACTATACTACAGTGACGCAGAGGTCCTCTACATGTGGTGGCCCTGCTAGTGTGCGCCGGGACTGAAGGACTTCGAGGGAAAGATTGGGAGAGAAGAAGCGTTGAAGCAGATTGGGCTGGACTCATTTTTCTTTTCACCCTTCCTTTTGACTCCTTCCCTCCAGGCCTCTTGAAGACATTACTTTTTTTATTTTTTTATTATTTTATAAAGTTTGCTAATGGCTTTTAGGCTTTTTTTTTTTTTTATCTTTTTAGTATCTTATTAGTGTTTACTTAATTTTATATTGAAGAAGCATAAAAAATAATAAAATAATTTTATATATACATTTTTTTAAAATTAAAAACCTAATAAATTCATATAAAATTAAATTTATTTACCATTTATTTATTCATATTTATCAATTAAAATAATTATTTTCGATACATAAAATATATTTTTTCAAATCTTATTTATTAAAAAGACGTAAATTTTCATTTCTCAATTTTAATACTTCAATTATCGCTTTTATTATGATTATGAAATAAAAATAAATAAAATAGTTTTCAAAATATCTTTTTTAAAATAAATACAGATCAGATATAAAATAAATACAGATAAGATATATACAAGATATAGACAAAAAAAAAGAAAAGAAAAGAAAACAATCTAAATATAGTCTAAAAAGTTCCATAATAGGAAGCAAAATTGTCCTAACAAATGTGAGAAAGATTGATCTCAATGATGGAAAATAAATGCATCATATTTAAGTAAGGTTTGAAACTTTTTTTTAATGGTTGAAATAAAAACTAAATGTTATTAAAATAGTGAAGAAAGATTGATAAATATGATAGAGAAGGGAATACAGTTGTGAGTAGATCTAAGCACAATATGGGTTTAAACCATTAGAACTAGAGTTGAATTTGTCATGACAGGTTGGACTCATCTTTGGCTGTCTAACCTGGCGTTATCAACCTAATGGGTCCTAACCTACCAATATTAAAAAAATGAAAAATGAAAAAAGTAAAAAAAAAAAATGGAATGAAAAAAGAGAAATAAAATAAAAAATTAGATTAAAACTAAAAAAATCAAATAACATTGTGCATTTAAACTAATTAAACATGAATAAGAATGATATTATTTTCTATTTATAGCATTTAATGTGTTACTATTAACAACACAATAATAATATACGTTTTAAAAATATGTCCAAGTTGAATATAAACTTTTATCAAAAGAAAATCACATTTCTTAGAAACGTAGGACTAATTTTTGTTTTTTTCAAATTTTTTGTAACCTTTATATATTTTGTTGTACATTATTAATCTTACAAATGAAGTTGGTTGTTTATAATTGTATATAAATAATTACACATTCTTACCAGCTACATCTTGAAATGGGTTAAAGACAATGTAGCTCTTAGGCTCAATTCAATTTGAAAATTTTAATTTTTTTTTAGTTTAAAGTTTTTAATTTAAAAAGAAATAAGTTGTCACAATTTACAAGTCCAAAAATCGGCTTGTAAACTGATAATCTTAGGTCGATTTCAATTCCTCATTTTTTGAACCCAAGAACTAGTGATTCTGGGTTAGTTTAGACCCATGCTAAGGTTTAATTACAAGGCATATGTGAATGTGGCATGCAACTTCTAATACACATTACCTTAATGACATAGAGAAAACTTAAGACAAAAGAAGGAGTAAGCAAGCTTAAAGTGCTTGAATATGCTAATGATAGGTAAAAGAACTATAAAGTAGCAAAGGAGGCAATGTATTTGTCCTTATTGCTACGCTCCAAATCAGTGGAGTCATAATAGTCTCGTTGTATAAACTAACCTATGATAATAACTGATCTCATAGTTACTATCGTAAATATAATTTATACAAGATGTTTACAATTCATTGCTTTAAAGTAAACAATTCATTCATAATTACTAATAAAATTTATATATATAACTAGAAATTTTAAGTCATAACTACATAAAGATACCTATATTGTCTTACGATCCCATGAAATATTTACTTAACATAGTAGTTTGACAAGTAAAATATTATAAAACCATTACATAAACCTAAAAGTTAATAATAAAATCCTAAAAGACTTGATTGTTCAACCAATTTGAACCTTACTTCCCTAAGGTACTTAAGAAAAAACACTGACTTTAAGATAGTTATAATGTAGCATCTCAATTAAAGTTTACGAGAAAATTTATAAGGATATGAGTAATCAACAACTTTGTAAGTCGGGATGGATACTTAAAAATGCATAACAAATACAAATAGAGTTTTCAAATAATTAATTAGATCCAATGCAATATGTAGATGTTATTACGCAACGTAGTTTAGTTCATTGTAAAATCAGAGTAATTTCACCCACCTTAATCCGAGTTAAGAAATTTCAATGTTTATACAATAACTCACAACTAAATTAAAGTTTATGTAATAGAAAACACTGCTCCCCCATGATTATCCTTCAAACCATTGCCATCATCCTTACCGCGACCTTCTCTTCTGTTATTTAGTTTGGTTAAGGATGAAAAAAAGACCATTATGTTATCTGAAAATTACTCACAACTAAACCTCAGAGTACTTTAATATAGTACCTCTAAAATACAACAGTATATTAAATCCAACTTACCCGAAATCCTTGGTGGGCTCACTTAACTTACTGTAAGTCAACTTGTCTCCACATGTCTTGTAATATAAATACTCTTTTAATATTTATATCCTTATGATATATAGGATTTAAATTATGATTTGACTCAATTTTTCAAATATATATTACTTAGTATCGATTTATTCTAAAGCTAGTTTCTAAATTGGTTTTCAAATTCGATTCTGATTTAGGTTTTAATTCAGTTTCTAATTACAAGTGTTATACATGAACTTTAAGAAGTCATTTCAAACCATAATATAAAATTAATCACATTATACTCAAGATATTGTATTTAGCCCTTAACCAATATTCTAGTCTATAAGATACATCTTAATCCTAATACTAATTTAATTACCGAATTTGCTCATGATATAAGAAAAAACTATATTTTTCTTATAATTACCTAAATTTAAGTTTTATAATATATTACTATTATTATTATATTATCAATTTTAACCTAATATTTTTCATTTATTACATTTCCAATTTCACATTTTATTAGTTTACACATGTACACCACATAATACACATAATAATTATATCTAACATTCCAAAATACTACAAATACAATACTACATTAGAAACTAACATCCTAAAACACCTAATTACATGTTAAATTAGTATTTATACATTTAATTACTAATATAAGCCCAAAATTACTCTTTTATATATCATTTAAGGCCTAAAATTTATCTAAAAATTTTGAAAATTAATTTATAAAAGATCTCTTCATAACACTATTTTAAATACTCTAAATAGCCTATACTAAATAAAAATTTTGAGTTTAAAATTACACTATTAAAATTATTTATTTTTAAATTGAAAATAAACCCATATTTCGGGATTTCTTAAGCATTATATATTTCTGAATCTAAGTTCATCAAACTAATATTTCTCCCTAAATCTACATATATAAAAATCTCAGAATACCAAATTTCATAATTTTCTAAATATATTTAATAATTTTACTATTAAATTAAACGAAATCAGGTTAGAAATCGAACTCATATATCCTATCAATTTTCGACTGCCAGTGGTAGCTCTAGGTATGTCAGTAGAGTATGGTGGTGGCAGATTATGGTGGTGGCGACCATCCTTCCCTAAGTGATTGTTGGTCATTAGTTTACTTTATTAGTCCTAATTGCACACAATTTTTGTTATTTTTTCTAAAATTATCCAATCCTATTTATTTAGTCTCTCTCCAATTTTTTAGCTTCCTAATTAAAAAAAAAAGAGGAATGAAGATGATGTTTTGAATTTATAATGAAGTCTACGATTGCTCTTTAATTTTCAAATTGCCAATTATCCCTTATCCTCTTCCAATTTACTTTCTGTTTTGGCAAATTTAATTAGCTAATTTTTTCTACTTAATCCCAGCATGCCATGACCAAGATTCAGATGATTCCACACTTTTTCCTATCTTTCATTATTTTTCTTTGATTTTTTATAATTTTCTTTAATTATTTGATATTATTTTAGCATATTTTAAGTAATTTTGGGTATTTTTATCTATACATATATATATATATAATACAAGTGAATACTCTTAAATATTATTTATATTATTTTATGATTTTTAGTATAAATATAGTTTATCTCTATTAATTTATTAGTTATTGAAACTCGTTTTATATATTTTCGATAAATAACGGGCAATATGCTTATAATTCAATATTATAATATTTATTTATTTTATTATTTATTTTCCTAAATTCAAATTTACTACTAATATTCTTAACTTTGTCATATAATTTAGCCTCGATCAGTCAACTTACCTGATGTTCTAAACTTTACGACTTCAAACTTCTAATTATAAGGTTTACATTTATGAGCTCTATATAATCTTTTATAACAATATTTTGATAGCATGGCTATGTTTCTTTTATAAATTGTGAATATGTTCAATTGGGGGGGGGGGAGGGGGGAGGGGCATGGTTATTGATTATTTATAAAATTAATAATTAACATCCTGCAAATCACATTGACAATTGATGGAGTGTCTTTTTTAATGCATTAGTTTCCCTAGAAAAGGATGAGAGCCAACAAGCCAATCAAATTATCCCTATTATAAGCCTACCATGTCAAACTTCTTACTCCCTCAACTCATCCCAAATAAATAGATTTGACTCCCTGAATCCCATAATTAGGTAGAAAGTCTAAAATCCACTTTTAGCCTTCTACAAATGTTATTAAATTGATATAAAGAATGAAAATTTTACACCTAAGGATAATTATATTGTATATGTAGCATATTACATTAACAAAATGATGTAGATAGATTTTACTTTTGACTTGATTTTGATTAAGCTGTGAATCACAATGACTAATGAATATCCTTTTTTTTTATGTGTTTAATGAGAAATGGATATTTTTAGGGTTCTTGATTAATTATATAACAAGGAAAAAAAAAGTATATGGACTAATTGAAAATAGAAATAACACACTATTCTAATACCAAACCGAAGGTTATTGAATCAACAATTGATAGTGAACAAGTGTCAAAACAAGTGGGTTTTTAAATAGTGACGAGTATGACTTATGCAATTCTAAATAACATAGTTCTCCCCAATCAATAATAATCAATTAATTAGAACCCCTCTTCTTTGCTTACAATGAAATGGTCTCTAATTTCTCATTTAACTAAAGAATCACCCATCCTTTTAGTATGGATTGGTTTCATTATCTTCCAATTTAAAAAAAATCATACGTTTAGGACATCTTTGAAATTGGATTATCTCATTGCAAAACTATCAAAGCCTTTGGTGGCTCATGTTCTTGTAGAGGTTAATGCTTTTAAGTTACATAAAAGAACATATTTGGTAAGGAAATGAAAGGTAGGGCCTGATCAACTGGTCTTGTTCGAAAATTTACTAAAATATTTTGCTTAATTTGTTTCAAATGGGTCGTTATGTTGATGGATGCTATAGAAAATTTCTAGCTAAACAAGAGGGATGCATCTACTTGAAAAGACTCACAACAAAAAGAAAAAAGCTCAGTGAATCCCAAAGTAGTTGAATTAAAATATGTTAATACCAATAAAGTACTACTGCTTTTGTTGACATTCCTACTTATGAAAATGTTGAGATCACTATAATTGAAGTTGGTCCATCTTGAGTTAAAATTATAAAATCTGACTTTAAGAAGGATATAAAACCAGTTGATGTAATAGAATAAGAGTTTGAGGTTGAAGATATTGCTTGTGGTTCTCCTCTTCACGTGCGCTTTCTCCCAACATCTAAAAGTGTCTATATTACTTAATATAAAAGTTTTATTGGTTTGTGGGTACTTCAAAAGCTGTTGGACATTTTGCATACCATCCCTATATCACAGGCTAGAAGAGGGTAACAATAGGATAAGTGAATGATTTTAATAGCATTTTATCCGACTAACAGGCATGAAGCTAAATTTGGCTATACTGAAGAAAAATAGAAAAACATAAACTTGAAACCCACAATCCGAAATACTACACCAAGTTTGCGAGTTTGGGGCCAATTTTGTGGACCTTATAGGTTTTTTTTGCCTTACAATTGGTTTTGTAATAACATGTAAGGGCAACTTTGGCACCTTTTTATGCTCCTACCATAAGAGGTTTGTAAGAAGACATCAAAATCCACCTTAAAAGCACTGTTGGTTGATCAAAATTATATACTTTTAAGAACACTAATAGCTACTCAAAAAAGTAAAAAATGAATACAATTACATTGTGGGGGATCGCCTGATCATCCTAAAAAGCCTATACAGTGTGTGTATAAAGATGCCAATAGATGCTTTAAGAAGTTAGCAAACTGACATGTCATTATCATCCACAGTAAAAAGGTATACATTAGACAGTAAAGCCTACCCATAAATATGGACACACAAACAACTAACTTTTAAGAATAATGGAATTCATCTTTAAAGTTTACCAAGATGTAATAGCTTTATAGGGCATCATTAGCCACCCTAACCCATGTAATACAACAATATTATATATCATATATCGGAAATTGAAAGTCACCCTTAAAATAATAAAAAAGAGTAATGGACACGTAATAGGAAGATTTTCAAACAGGGATAGGTCTAGCGAGAAGGGCCCTGGCCTTCCCAAGCTTAAGAACAGTGAATTTCGAAAATTTTTAGAAAAGAAAAAATATATATTAAATATGTATTATAAAGAGAAAAACATAGCATATAATCAAGTATAACTCAATAATTCATAAGCATGAGGTTTTAAGTTCAAATCTAATATTTGTTATTTTCCTTTTTCTGTATGGATTTATTGCTTAAATGACATTTGTCATTTTTCATTTATTAAGCTCTTTTTTTTTTATAATATCCAATAACATTAATTTCATTAATTACAAGTCGTATTTATCCCCATAAATTACTCCTTTTTATTAGTAATACACTACAAGTAATATATGTTGTCTATATTACAAATATTATGGTTGTATCACATAACCTATTGATTAATAGTACCATTTACATGGCATGGTTAAGTAATTTCCTTTTTTTTTTTTACATCTACTGTTACGAAAATGAATTTGGATTATTAGATAACTAATTACTTAATAACTTATATTCAAAATAATATTCTTCTTTTTTTTTTGTTAACATTGTTAATGAAATAATTATACAAAGTTATCATGAAAAAAATATATAATATTTATATCTGTATCAATTTGCTCGATTTTGCTTACTTTTTTCAAATATTTTTTTAAAACTATTTCTATTAGAAACAAAACTTACACAAGTTTTATATATTAATATAATTTTTTTATAAATTAATAGATAGATTTTATTTAATATATACTAGTAGATGCACATTTGCTTCGTGTATGCAAAAATAAAATAAAACCATATTTTATAATTTATGACATGCCAAATTATTGTAAATAGTAATATTTGATTTCCTTTTTTTTTTTTATCTTAATGTAAGCTTCTAAGAAAGAGAAGAAGATGAGGGAGATTTTTTTTTTTAAATTACTTACTTAACATTTGCTATTGCTATTTTAAAAGATGACTTTAAAGCAAGTTTTGTGGATTGAAAAAATAATTGGCAAGATATATGTGGGTGGAATAGCAATTGAAATTGATGTTGTGGGAATATGAAATATTGAATAATAGTAGTTAAAATTAAAATATAAAACAATAAAGACACTAAATTTTAATAGATGTTGGTAGTTATTAAAATTTTTTATTTTAATAATATAGATGCAAAATAAAATGTTTATTCTTTCAACTTATTATGAAGTGTACCGATCACCTTAATTGTATGGCAGGTTATATCATCAAACCATCCTTTTACAAAGATGTAATATAATTATAATAATAAGCATATATTTTTTATTAATAATTTTAATATAGACTTAATTAAAGTATGTTTAGCTCCTCCCAATTCAATGATTCTAGGTTCGTCTCACGTGTAATAATAATTCATTGACATAACTAATAAATACTTCTATCCACGTAAATGATAAGCTAGTGCCTACATAGGGCATCATAATTTAATGAAAACAGATAATGCAATTGAACATGATGAAATAGCTAATAACATTTTCTATAACAATACCCACAGCCACAGGTTTGATATATCAAAAGTACAAAAATATAACCTTAGTTATTAACTCATCTCCAACAATTTCAATCTACAAATAAAAATAATTGTATATCAGATCAAAGAATGTCATCAAGTGCTTTAAAAACACACTTTTAGCATCAACAATAGATGAATAAATGTTTAGAATAAGATAAATCACAAAATATATTTAAGTCACAACATGCTGTAAATACATTTCTCTTATTCATTGTATAACTATCTAGTAAAACTCACAAATAAAACATGAATATTTTTTGATAATACATACGAATTTTTACAAATAGTCTCACATAAAATGATCTCAATATATCATCCTCTCTTTCTGATCAACATTCGATGCTCTAAAGAAGGACATAAACATGTACTTCACAGCAATGAAGGCTTAACATCTCTTTCCCATACTACATTGATGAAACCACTCTACGAACTATCCTTTTTGCAATTTTCTCTAATGTTTAACCATTTTTTTTCGAAACAACAAAAGCAATATTTTTCTTGATGCTGCTATTTATCTCATAACATTAACACCTCATGAAGCAATAATGTTTAAATTTCAGTTATTGGAGAGCTAAAAGAAATAAATCCTGAAAAGAAAAAAAAAAAAAAAAAAAGGAAAGAAAGTAACTCATGTAGAGAATAGAATCATGTACTTGAGATTTGAGATCAATAGGTCAAATATCAAAACCAAGCACGTACATTATGATTTCAAGATGAGATTTTTATCAAAGCTCCTTCCATTGGCCCCAACTGATTACAAGAAAATCGAGACAAAAGCCGAATGTTCACCCTTCAAAAATCCACCCAAATGCCAGTAGCATCAAGTAATTATTGCTTGTTTTAATTCAACAACACAAATATTATCACTTGGAGAAATTTTATTAGCACATGTAATTCTGTACGATATTTCAGTAATAATGGTCATCTACTCCATCAATTTTGCTAATAAAATAACGGATTACATTAACTTTATCTGACTTTACAATTAACAATTGGAATTTAAATTTTTCGATTTGGTACCTGAATCTTGTCAAATTTTTCGATTAAGTATTTAAACTTTGCCTAATTTTTGAATTAACTGTCTAAATTTTACCTATTTTTGTAGTTATCGACTTAATTTAGATATTGTAAATAACTTTAAAAAGTTCGTAACATTCTAGGTACTTAATTTTAAAAAAAACTTTAAATATAAGATATGACATTCATTCTAAAATTAAAAAAAGTGATCGTACGAAATTAGTGAATATCTATTGATTAACCGATACAAGTAGCGGAGGTGCGTTGATATCACGAAATATATAGAGTCCCAGGCTTTTCCCAAATGTCGCATACCGTGGCATGGCTTTTGTCTTTTTCATTTAAACTAAAGATTTTTTCTCCTTTTTAACCTAATTTTGATGCTGTCATATGTTCACATACTAGTTATGTCTTATATCTCTAATTTTTCCAAATAGTCGACTTTGAAGAAGATTGTTCCGCTCATGAAATCTAACCGATAAATTAGACAAAGTTAACATGCTTTAACATGGAGTACCACCGATTCAGGAACAATCACAACTGCAACCAGTGTTATACAAGGGTAATTACGACTTAACCATACGTAAAGGCATTGCAAGCACTAATACATCACCAAAAATGGAGAGAAAATTACAATCTTGTACCAAGAGGATCAGTGCAGGAGTATTTTTTTAACTGTAAAGAGCTCAAAAATGATACTTGAAACAATATCCTCATATAAGGATTACTTACGAAAACAAGATTATAATTGACACATTCGAGAAAGCAAATAAAACGAGAGATACTCACTTTCCAGGTTAGAGCAGATGGCAAAAAACTGAAGTATACCACTATTTATATTATGCTGGATTCACATTATGAATAGATGTTTTAAGCATGAGAGAACGAAGAAAGTTCACATATCAGAGAAAATAAATCACCTGGGTAGACGAGGATCCTGTTTGTAAAAACTACATAACAGTAGACTAGCAAAAGCACTGAAATCTTCACATCGGATTGCTCGAGTAATTTGGCAACTCACGGTATTGAAATTCCTCTTTACATTCGTATTAATTCTTGCTTTTATCATGTAAATAGATCGGCATTTAATATAGTTCTTCAATCACTTAGAAAATAAATTTTTCTAAATTCCTCTTTTAGAGTAACGCTCTCTAATATTCTCTCAATGAGAGAGTGGTCCCACTCGTGATTGTGGTAGTCTTCATTTTATTATTTTGCATTGCATCATGCTTCTTTCATGAAATTTGCTCGTTCTAATCAATCAAAAACACTTTTCCATAATACATCTTAGTTGAATCATTACATATTACTTCTCATATTACACCTTAGATTATCTTGATTCATTAGCATATCCTGTCTATATCTAAATCATACTAGTGATACAAGCATTATCTTGAGATATCATACTAGTGATACAAGCATTATCTTGATATGTATCTCATCTGGGTACTCTATTATCTTCATCGTTCTTTTGTCCTTGGTTGATTGTCTTTTGTCATACTCTTGTTTTTATTTTGTTTCGTTGTATCTACCATTTCTTGTTTTTATTCTATTTCCTTTCATCTACCATTTTATGTTGAGTATTCTTGCTTGTTTGCTTTCTTGTGTCTTCTAAGGCTATTTTGGCATAGCATTTTCATCTAGGTATGTCTATTTCCTTCCTCTTTCTTTTGTATCTCATTGGCTTTTGTTTGTCTCTTTGTATAGATAATGTTACAGTCTACTACTTGTTCAAGTGGTGGTCTTCCTCATTCCAATTTGATTGATAATTCTTCTGGGGATGGAGTAGATCTAGAAGACAACGTAGAATTGATTAGTAAAAATGAATATCTAAGATTGGAAGAGTTGTGAACATTCCTCAGAAGGCTTGGAAGGAGTTTAGTGGAGTGAAATGTTATGTTATGACCTCCAATTTGTTTTTGTTTGCTTTTGAAGATTTTTTTATTGCATAAGCTATTGTGTTGAATGGCCCTTAGGCAGTTATGGGGCATTGTTTAACCATGGATGAATGGAGAGTAGGTTTATGAGTGGAGGATGTGCAGTTGAATCATGTAGTCTTTTGGATTGAAATCCATGGATTGCAAATAGATCATCTATCGATTATTAATGTGAATAAACTTGGAGATTTAGCTTGTATGGTGGTTGGTGTAGGCCCTATTAAATTACCTAAAGGTGTAAGGAGGAGTTTTCTTAGAGTGAGGGTTAGAGTTGATGTGATGCAACCCTTGAAATCAAGAGCATAGGTGAATAGAAAAGATGGTATGAAGTATTAGTAAACTTTCGATATGAGAGATTGTCAAACTTTTGTTTTGAGTATGGTTTATTGGGTTATGTAAGTTAGTTATGTTTTTAGTAAAAGAATGGGTGAACAGATTAGTGTAATGATGAGAGCTTTACTGTTCAGGGATGTTGTGTGGAAGGAAGAGGTAAATGTAAATGGGGATGGGGGAGAAAGAAGGTAAGGAGAATTCAAATCCCAGTTATGATAGTGAAAAGACTATTGTGAGCAGTAGGAAAGTACCCAAAGTGTTAGGATGTAATGATTATTGTCTAACTATGATTTCTTAGGATCCCGAATCTAAAGCTATAGAATTTGTCTCACCTTCCATTTCTTCTTTAGAGTTGTTACTAGCAAGTACTATACCGGAGTCTTCTCTTAGCTTTACCCGCTACAACAATAGTTTGAATTGTGTCGATCCTTCATCACATGATATTTTGCTTGTACCAAATGCCTCTAACCATTTGAATACCAATCCGCTTCCACCCCTTCCCAGTGTATCTGAAGCATATCTTCCTAGACCTTTATCTCCTCCCAAATTCGATACTAACTATAACACCTTACAGCCCTTATCATTTGTTAATTCGCTTTTACTTGGGTCATTTGATAACTTGCAACTTGTTCCAAAACTGGATGATGTTGCTAAGGCAATATTAGATGAGGCTTTGAGTATAGTATGGGAGAGTTGCGATGACATAGATCATTTGGCGTTACAAAATATGCCTTCATCTGATTTGTCCATTGTGCTTAGGAAGCAAGTGGAAGCTGCTAGTGGTTTAGCTTCAAATTTTAGTCATTTGCCCTTGAAACGAGAAAATACTTATATTATAGAGAATATGAATAAAAGAGTGAGAGTTATTGCTGAGACAATTAAAGTGTGTGAGGAGGTGTTAGGAAAATTTTAGAGAAGCCAAAAAAGGAAAAAAGCAGTTTAGAAAGAAAAAAGAGAGTATTAAAAAAATAGTAAAAGGTAGAAGAAGTGTGTATATTGAAAAACCCCTTCATCTTGTTGATGTTCCAACAATGGCTTTTGATTTTAGTGGCGATGGTGGCTAGCCTTCAATAGCCATACAAGGGTCATGATGTTTCTTTCTTGGAATTGTCAAGGACTTAGGTCTCCTTTGACAATTCATCATCTTAACGACTTGGTTTTCAAGCATAATTCTTGCATTATATTTTTAATGAAAACTAAAACTTAAAAAATAAGTTAGAACGAGTAAGGAATCGTATGTGTTCTCTGAGATGTTTTTATATGGAACCAAGGGGTTTAAGTAAGGGCCTTTCATTGTGGTGGTCAACAGGTGTTTTGGTGGAGATTGTTGAAAGTTGTAGATGGTATATTCATTTAATTGTTAAAAGAAGTAATAACTTGCTGGTGGGGTCATTTACTTGGTGCCATGTTCCTTGTGATTTTTGGGAAAAGAGGAGAGCGTAGAGGGAGTTTATTGAAATTTCTAAATTCGTGAATGGCCTTTAGCATTGTGTTAAGGATTTTAATGAAATTATGAATGTCTCAGAGAAATGTGAAGGTAGAAAGAAGGACCGTAGACAAATGGAAGCTTTTGTGGATACGGTTGAGGATGCCGGTCTTTAAGATCTAGGTTTCATTAGGCAGCAATTCACTTAGGCTAATACAATGGTTGGTGGTGGATTAATTATAAAATGTTTGGATAAGGGGTTTTATTCACCTTAGTGGATGAGCTCATATCCTCAAACTTAAGTGATACATGAATTGGTTTTGGGTGTGGATCACACTGCTTTGGTGATCAATTTTGAATTTGTGGAGCTTAAAGGGAAGAAAAGTTTCAAGTTTAAAAACTTATGGAGAGAGTCTAAGGAGTGTGAGGGTGTTATTGCTTTAGTGTGGGAATGTAATTCGAAGTTGAGTAATTTGGCAGATTTTGCTATTTTGTTACAAGTGTGTAGTATTAAATTGACAACATAGAGCGGGCATAATTTCCCTAAAAATAAATTGTTGATAGAAAATTGCAAAAAAAGGTTAACAACTATTCAAGAATAGGGGAATCTGTCTTTGGTAGAGGAAGATAAAGCCATTCAGAATCAATGAGATGAATTATGGGGTAAAGAAGAAGTTTATTAGTATCAACGGTCGAGGGTGAAATAGTTAATATATGGGGACAAAAATATAGCATTTTTCCATCACTCAACTATTAGTAGAAGACAAAGAAATAAGACATACCAATTTATTTTAGAGGATAGACATATTATAAACTCTAAGAAAGGTGTTAAGAAGGATTTTTTTTTATAATTACTCTAGTTTGTTTAAAGCTAGAGGACGACATGACTAGGGGGATGTGATCAGTTGGGTTGATAATGTGGTAATTGATGAGATTAATATTGTTTTGTGTGCACCAATTGAAGTAGAAGAAGTGAAGAATGTTGTTTTCTAATTAAGGGCTCTTAAGGCACTAAGACCTAATGGGTCTTCTGGTGTTTTTTGTCAATCATATCGGAATGTGGTTAGACCGTCTCTGACTACGACAGTTCGGCAGTTTAACATTTCTTTGTTTCAGGTCAGTTTCTTAGCTCAATTAATTATATCGATCTCATCCTTATTCCTAAAATTCCTCGTCATACTGTTATTTCTCATTTTAGGCCAATAAGCTTATGTAATAATCTTTATAAAATTGTGTCTAAAATCCTGGTTAATGGGTTGAAACCTTTTCTTAATGAGTTCATTACCGAGAATCAAAGTGCTTTTGTGTTAAGACGTATGATTCAAGATAACATTATGATTGCTCATTAAATGTTTTGTTTTCGTGAAAAATAAGAAAATAGGCAAAGACAAGTATGTTCTATCAAAATAGATATGAGTAAGGCCTAAAATTGAGTCAAATGGAATTTCCTAGAAGTAGTGATGGTCAAAAAAGGCTTTCATCGTAAGTGGATAGGTTATATCATGGAATGTGTGTTTAGTATGAGTTTTAATATTATGGTTAATGGTAGGGAAGTAGGTCATGTGGTGCATAGTAGGGGTATTTGTTGTAAACCGTGGCCAAGAATAGATAAGGCCAATCACTAAATAGTTCCAAGCTTGTAGAAAGCTTAAAAAGGGCTAATGGAGAAAGGTACGAAAGGGTAAAAAATGAAGAATAAAACAAGTAAGCAAAACCCATGAATAGCTTTAAAGGATATGACGTACCAATGGAACTTCTAAGAACGCACGACATAATTCGATATGACACGCAAATTGATCCAGTGTAGTTACTCGCTACTTAACCTTGCTTAAGGGAAAGGATAAGAGCAATGCCGAGAGCAAACAACAGTGTTTACGCAAAAAAGAACGTACTCAAATGTATTGAAGGTAATCTACCTGTTTAGCTATGAGTACAAAGGTATTTATACTTGTAAGTTAGGGTAACTTGCCCAAAAGGGAAAAGACCATAAGGGTATTTCCTAAAGAAGCAATGTACATGATATAAAAGGGTAAAAATGAATATATAAGTGAAACAATCATTGGTGCTATAGATTCTACATATGATATTGTACACATGGCGATGCTGCATTGGTGAGGTTATTAAGAAATATGGACAAAAAGTATAGATAGATGGGCTTGTCTGAGTAGGGATAGCTTAGTTAGTCGGATTCTCTATCTCTCGGCTTCTCAGCAAAAATGATGCTGAATGATAGGTAGGCTTAGCAACAAAGCATAATCATCAACTCAGCATAGCAGACAATAATGGGCGGTCATACGACATGGCATTAAAGGTGACTTAGCAAGGAAGTACTTGGCCTTGGCAGGGGTTGGTTGCAAAACAAGAATTCGTCGTGCCAGCCCCTCTAGTCCTCGAGCTCGACTACAGATCAAGGGTCCCGTAGCTTGAATCCCATCATTCCCTCCGTGTTGTTTTAGATTTGAGATTAAATTCGAATGGTATCCGCCCAATTCTTCGTTAGGGTGATATAAAGTGAGTTCGACAATGTTGAAGGTGTCAAAAACCCTATAATCCTCAAGCAGTTCCAACTTGTAGGCATTGTCACTGATTCTTTAGAGGATTCTGAAAGGTCTTCCGTTCTTATAGATAATTTGTTCTTCCTTTTGTTCAGGAACCATTTCTTGCTGAGGTATAACCATCCTAGGTCTCCCAATTGAAATTGTTTGGCCGACCTACCCTTGGTCTTTTCTTGTATTCTTCTGGCAACTTGGTCAATGTGCCGAGTGACCTTATCATAAATGTGCTAAAGAGATTATGCTTCGATCGAGGAGTCAGGGGCCTCTTGTATGAATGCTAATATAGGGACATGGTCGAAGAGCAATTCGAGATTGAATCCATAAACCACCTCGAAGGAAGTCTGCTTAGTGGTATCATGTATGGTTTAGTTATAAGCTAACTCGACCACTGGTAGGCAGACGTCCTAATCAGCTAAGTTTTTGCCTACTACAACTCAAAGTAGTAACCCCAAAATTTGATTAACCACCTCTGTTTAGCCACCAGTTTGAGGGTGACATAAGGTACTGATGAGTAATTTGGTCCGCAACGAACGCCACAAGGTCTTCTAAAAATGACTTAAGAACTTTAAGTCTCTGTTGAAGACTACATTCCTCAACACGTCATGTATCTGTATAATCTCCTATAAGAAAAGAGAAGCAATAGTTGAAGCGTCATTAATTTTGATACAAGGCACAAAGTGTGCTATCTTACTGAACTGATCTATGATGACAACTACAGAATTTTTACCTTGAGCAAGTTACGGTAGTCCAAGAACAAAATCCATACTCAATTCAATCCATGGCCTCATTAGAATAGGTAGAGGCATTGCTTTCCCTTGTTCAGCTCAACACTTAGCTTTTTTGCACGTAGCATAACTTTTGACAACTCGGTACACATTTCTTTGCATTCTCGGCCAAATGAATCGACCATTCAATAGCTCACAGGTCTTCCTCTCTCCAAAGTGTCCGGAAAGTCCTCCACTATGAGCTTCCCTAATTAATAATTCCTATAGGGAACAAGTTGGTACAAACAATTTCCCCCCTTGGAACAGATAGCCATCCTCCACATAATACTAGTCCACTGTCCTCCCATCTATACATCGCAAAATTATTGGTTCAAAGCGAATCCTCAGAATACTATTCTTTGACACTCGCAAAACTAAACAAACCGGTCTATAGTTTTGATAAGAGCACATGCTTCCTCAAAAGAGTATCTACAACTACGTTACCCTTTCCTTACTTGTACTTTATCAAAAAATTAAACCCCTTAAGGAATTTAACTCATCTCGCCTCCCGCTTCGAAAACTTGGTCTGACTTCAAAGATACTTTAGCGATTCATGGCTAGTATATATGACAAATTCTTTCAATAGTAAGTAATGTTGCCGCACTTGCATTGCTCGAATCGGTGCTAAGAGTTCCTTGTCATACACGGAATAGTTTAGTTGTGGTACTCGAAGCTTCTCAATGTGAAAGACAATTGGTTGGCTTTCCTACATTAGGACAACGCCTATTCTAACACTCGATGCATCACATTCCAGCTCAAAAATTTTGTCAAAGTCAGGTAATACTAATACCGAAGCAGAGGTCAATCTTTCTTTTACGTTAGCAAAACTCATCTCCTTCCTTTCTCCCCATCGGAAGTCGGTGTTCTTCCTTGTTATCTTGGTAAGTGGCGCGGTGATGGTGCTAAAATTCTTGATAAACCTTCTGTAAAACAAAGCCAGTCTGTGGAAACTTCTTACGTTAGCACAATTAGTAAGAGTCAGCTACTCGATAACTACTTTAATCTTCTCATCATCAACTTGTAAGCCTCCTTCACTAATTATATATCCCAAGAATACCACTTCCTCTTACCAAAAACAACATTTCTTCAAGTTTCCAAATAATCTCTCGGCATAAAAGATATCCAAGATTGCTTTGAGATGTTCACAGTGACTCAGCATGTTGGCACTATAGACTAAGATGTCATTAAAGTACACCGTGATACACTTTTTGATGAGATGTCTTAGCATATGGTTTATAAGTCTCATAAAAGTACTTGAGGTATTTGACAAGTCGAAGGGCATGACCATTTATTCGTAAAGTCCAGTCAAGTCTTGAACGCAATCTTACACTTGTCGCCTGACCTCATGCGGATTTGATGGTAATTAAACTTAAGATCAAACTTAAGATCAATCTTGCTGAAAATCTTGGCTCCACTCAGTTCATCTAACATGTCTTCTAGCTTCGGGATCGGATACCTTTATTTGATTGTGATTTTGTTCACTTCTCGACTGTCAACACACATCCGCTAAGTTTCATCCTTCTTCGGCACTAAAAGTACAGACACAACATAAGGGCTGAGACTCCTTCTCACATAACCTCTCTTTATCAACTCATTAACTTAACGTTAAAGTTAAGAATCGTACTCGGGATTCATCCGATAAGTTGGCTTATTCGACAGTGCAGTGTCGGGGATTAAGTCAATGCAGTGCTTTATGCCCCGAGTTGGGGGCAACCCCTTAAGTTAACTGTTTTAAGAACAGGTTAGCATAGTAATCTGGCAACTTCTTGATTTCTTATGGAAGCTCACCTTACTCCTTCATTTCCCAATAGTCGCCTGACCAATTGTGAATCCTAAAGTTAAGCCAATTGACCTTAAAATTGAACTTAGAACACAAAATTTAGGGCAATCAGTTAAAGGATCTGATCAAACCCAAATTATAAATTATATAGAGAAATATTAGTAAGAATGATTTTGTAAACTTGATTTTAAGAAAATAAGTAATAAAATAAAAGATTATAAAATTCTCAAATTTTAAGTATAATAATTGTTAATCATTGAAAAGGCGAAAAGTGTAATCTAATAACTAATAAATTATTAGAGATAGATTATATGTATACTAAAAATCATAGAAGGATCTAAATAATAATTAAGAATGTTCACATATACCCCACATATATTTACGTGTGGATAAAAATAAGCGAAATAACTTAAATTGGCCAAAAACTTAGTAAATAATTAAATAAAATTATTAATTAATTGGGAAAAAAAAGAGGGATAGGGAATAATGAATATTTAGTCGTGGCAAGTCAAGAGCTGAAGAAGAAAAATTATCCAATTACAATTAAGCAACATAAAAGCCGAAAATTAAGAGATTTGGACAATGTCTTATTTCATTTAATGCATATTAATTACCAGAAACTTCTATAAATAGGGAGAAAATTTACAGAGCTCATTGGACAGTTAAGAATCAAAGAAAAATAAAGAGCATCGAAAATTCAAGAGAAAAACCAGAAAAAAAAAGGAAAACTGTGCAGATAGGGCTAGTGAGCGAAACCCACACACCACCACCACCCCACTCCAGACCCATCGCTTGGATCGGCCGATACACCTGGATCGGTGTTAGAAGGCCAAAAGTCATTGGACCAGGAAAGTCTCTGATCTGCTCCGATTTTGTATAATTTCTTAAAATTAGTTATTTTGCCTAGAAAATTATGAAACTTGTTATTTTGAGGTTTTCTTATATGTAGATTTAGGAAAAAATAGTGATTTAGTTTAATCACGTCAAAAAATATAGGGTTTTTAACAAATTAAGCAAAATCGAGCATAATTAGAACTAGAAATAAATAGACTTAGAAGTATAGTTTGGAGCTCAATTTTTTTGTTTTTTTTTTTTTGTAGAATGCTTAAGGGATATAGAATAGTGCTATGAAGCCATTTTTTTAAAATTAATTTTTGAAATTTTTAAGTTAATTTTTAGCCCTAAAATGATGGGGAAAAATTGGGTAATTTTGGGTTTATTAGGTGATTAAGACACTAATTATTGATTTAGATAGTAATTAGATATTTAGAGATGTTAATCTCTGATGTGGAAACCCAATCTTAGTCTTTGGAGTGTTAAGTGTTAGTAATGAAGGAATTATGTGCTAATTATAGAAAATTAGAAATATTATAAAAAAATTAGGGTTAAGTAAATAATATGATAATAGAAATTAGAATATAATAGATCTGAAATAAAATTTAATTTTACGTAATTGTATAAAAAATTGTAAGATTTTCTCACATTAGAAATAAATCCAGTATCTCAATTAGGATTAGCGTGTACCGAATAATTTAGAATACTAAATTAAGATCCAATAGGATATTAGAATACTCGAGCTTAATGTAATTGATTTCACATTAGGATTCGAGCATATTTAAGATTCTAGAATCAAAACTAGAATCTAATTTAGGAACCGAATCCCAAAATAAAGTAAAATGAATCATTAGTAAATAATAGGTATACATGGAAAAATAAGCTAAATTATAACTTAAAATGTGAATCATTAAAGTATAAGAACTAAAAAAAACTATTTGTATTATAATATATCCAAAGACAAATCGGCTTATAATCGAGTGATCAGGCAACTGAGAAACTCCAAGTAAGTTGGATTATTACTTACTATATTAGAGTGCTATTTTATGGTACTCGGAGACGTAGGATTGTATATGGTTGTGATTGTAAGTAGTCTACGCATGTGTTTAATGTTTCTGAATGCATACTGAAATTTGTAATGTGATTGATTGAATTAGTGTGAAATTGTTTAAACACCCTAAATGAAATTTAATATTATTCGACTCTAATAACCAAAAATGTCATGCATTGTAACCCGTTAGGAGAACATAAGATTCTTCAACCAAATATCGATCCCTTCGAAAGGGATTGCGCATAATTGCAAAATGGTCTCTTCTTCATCCTTAGTTGAACTAAGTGACAGGAAAGGAGGTCGCAGTGAAGGTGAAGTCAATGGTTCGAAGATAATCACGGGAGGAGTGAGGTCTTCATTGCACAAGCCTGGGCTTAGTTGTGAGCTGCTGCATAACATGTGAGCTGCTGCATATCATGGAAACTCCTCAACCCAGATTAGAGTAGATGAAATTTCTCTAATTTCACAACGAACCGGACTACGTTGTGCGATGACACTCGATTACTGTATTGTATGAAAATAATTATTTGATAATCTTGTTTGTATTTGTATACATTCATGAGTCTCTAATTCAACTTACTAAGTTGTAGTTGTTTATACCCCTATAGATCCTTTTACAGGTCCTGATTTTTGAATACTTCAAGTATTATGCCGCCTTATAATTATTTAGAGGTTAGTTCTTCTGAAGCTAAGGGTGTGAGGATCAATTTACTTAGTAGTGATGTATAGCGAGAATGTCCTTTGTAGTTTGAAGATGAAAGACTGATAATTATTATGTAAATTAGTGAACTGTTATGTATATGTAGAATTTCCTAGAAAGTTTTGTGGACTTTACATATAATTATATATGTTTATTCAAAATTTGTGAAATTTACCATAATTATAGTTAAACATTTAATCAGACTGTTTACTTCAAAGTGAGGTCGTCGACACCTTATGTAGATCATGTCTATGACAGGTACTGTGAGGCCAGTTACTATCATAGAATAGTTTACACAGCAAGACTATTGCAACTCTACGACTTCAGGGCGTAACACTAACAATAGGGTCGGCTTGTCAACATTGATGGCCTTTTGAAGCTCAGCTCTACTCATCACTAGAGCTTTTTTCAATCCGCAAGCGGGTTTCGTTTGTAGCTTGTGAACTTCTTTCGGCGACATTGGATTCAGCATAATCTTCTAGTCATCCTTTTCAATCATATACGTGTTCATGTAGCCGTCATGTATAACTCTCCTACCAAACAACCATAGCCTACCCAACAACATGTGGGAAGCATACATTGGCAGCACGTCACAAAAGATCTTGCTAAAGCAATTCCCTATAGTGATCGACAGTAATATTTACCGAGTGATATGTAATGCTCCTTTTTCACTCAACTAGTGCAACTTATATGACCTAAGATGTGCAACAGTCGGTAGCTTCAGTTTTGAAATAAGATTGACTAATAACACATTGGTGCAACTTCCGCTATTCACAATGAGAGCACACATCTGATCATTCACCTTATAGGTGGTATGAAATGAATTCTCTCTTTACTCCTCCTCTCGTAAGGGTTCTACACTCATAGTACGCTAGACAACCATGAGTAACTGATCTAAGTCCTTGGGAAACACTTCTTCCTTAATCAATTCTTTTTTGACATTTTCTTTCTCGACAGGAACCTCCTCCTCTTCTAATTCCTCATTCGTACTTTCCACTTCTAACTTCAGGATATCTCCTTTAATGACCATCATCCTACAGTTCAAGCACTAAGTAGCCATATGTCTGAACTCTTGACACTTGAAGCACTTGATCTGGCTCATCTTTCTGCTAGACACTTACCCCTTCTCATACGTTTGGGTTAGTACTTCATCATTAGGTTGACCCTTCTACTCGGCTCTGACATCAACTCTTCTGCTTAGCTCAATACTAGATTAAGCTTAGTGACTTGCCTGTCTTGGTTGGATAGTTAGCATTCTTATCGTTACTCCGCTCCTTCTTTGCCTCTCCACTCACTGGGCAATCTTAATAGCTTTATCCATTGTATCAAGTTGTTGGAGCTCCACAATGTCTTGGATGTCTCCTCTTGATCCAGTAATAAATATTGAGACTGTTTGGGCTGGTGGTTCCTTCACTTCGCATCGTATCATAAGAATTTGAAGTTCTTAAACATACTCATCAACAGTTCAACCTCCTTGTCTCAACTCCCGAAGCCAAGTGAAAGTATTTTAAAGATATGTTTCGAGTGTGAATCTATTTCTGAGTCCTCTTTTCATTTCGGGCTAGGTGTTAATTTTTCGATACCCCTCTCTTCTTCTCATGGCCTAAAAATTCTTTTACTACACAGTGGTATATCCAGAGAATTTAACAGCAGTAGTCCTCACTTTCTCATAGCCCTTGTATTGATAGTAATCAAACATGCGCTTTACCTTCTTTTCCCAATCTAGATACTCATCGGCATTCCTAAATCCATTGAAATTTGAAATCTGAAATTTGAAGCTATATATGGTTAGATGCTCTAGGGACTTGTACATGTTCCTCTTCAAAATACTCTTCTTCCTCCTCATTAAGCTCTCTCAAGTCTATCCTTTACCTTACTTGTCCGCCAACTCTTCCATCTCGAATTGGTTTAGCCTAGTTCTGACCTCTAACAGGTTAAGCAGCTTATAGAGTGTTTTGCACGGCCTCAGTGAGTTAGCAAGACAATGTATAAACAACTCAAGTTAGATCTACCAAGAGGTTAACTACCTCATCAAGTCTCTCATCAGTGCTTGTAGGAGTTCCTTCAGATTGTCACCTATGTTAGACAACTCCATAGTCATCACCAGTACTAACATTTATACTTGAGTCAGTCATTTTTCCTCATAGATTTAAAATTCAAACAAACACTTTAGAAAGTAAATAAGTAATAACACAGTAGTCAAATGAACATAGTAGCTTGCTTTGTTTCTCACATGCAAAACAGAGTGTTGAAAGTAATATACCTGTTACGGCTACAAGTATAAGGGTATTTATAATCGTAAGTTGGGCAACTTACCCAAAAGGGAAAAGACGGTAAGGACATTTCCTAAAGAAGTAATGTACATTATACAAAAGAGTAAAAATGAATATACAAGAAAAACAATCATTAGTCCAATAGATTCTACATACGATACTGTATACATGGCAATGCTACATTGGCAAAGTTATTAGAAGATACAAACAAAAAGTATGGACAATTGAGCTTATTCGAGCAGAGATAGCTTAGTTAGTTTGGATTCTCTATCTCTCAGCTTCTCGGCAAGGATGATGCCAAGTGATAGGTCGACTCAGCAATAGAGTATAATCATCAACTCAATATACCACGGAATAATGGGCAATTATATGACACAGCATTAAAGGTAACTTAACAAAGAAATACTCGACCTCGGTAAAGGTTAGTTGGACAACAAGGATTCGTCGTGCCAACCCCTTTAGTTCTTGAGCTTGGCTATGAGTCGATGATCTCATAACTTGATTCCCATCATTTTTCGTCAAGGGGACCCTTTATGCCCCCACTTATTCTTACTTGTAGTAGATGTATTGTTGAAAGGATTGATTAAAGTAGTTAATTGTGGGCTTATTGAGGGTATTCACATTAAGAGAGATTGTCCCATGCTAACTTATTTACTATTTACAGACGACTCTCTCTCTCTCTCTTTTTCGTTAAAGTAGAGGAATGAAGTATTATAAGATTGAAAATGCTAATTGATAAGTATTGCTATGCTTTAGGACTGCTAATCAATTTTAATAAATCAAAGATTTTCTTCAGCAACAATACTCCTAAGGAGGTGAAGGTAAGACTAAGCAACCTTTTGGCCATTCTTATTTCGTCATGTCTAAGTAGGTACTTTGGCTTCCTTACCTTGTATGGTCAATCCAAGAAGGAAGCTCTTTGTTTTGTTAAAGATAAGATTACCTCTAAGTTGCAAAAGTAGAAATAGAATCTATTAACTAAGGTTGGGAGGGAAATTTTAATCAAGGTTGTAGCTTGTGCAATTTCGACATATTCTATAGGTATTTTTAAATCTCCTATCACTTGGTGTAGACATGTTAACACACTTCTAACTAACTTTTGGTAAGGACAATGAAAGGGAGCAAAAAAATAGAGTGTATTGGCTTAGTTAGGATAAGCTTACTAAAGCTAAAGAGGTTAGAGGAATGGGGTCCAAAGAATTACATTTTTTCAACTTAAGCTTGTTGGCTAAGTTAGCATGGAGAATTCACCAAAATCCGTAAGCTCTTTGGGTTCGAGTGTTAAAAGGAATATATTTTCTAGACTGTGATTTTAGGGATGCTAGGAGTAACAGTAGGAAATCTTAAGTTTAGAGTAGTATTTTAGAAGGGCTAAGAGTGATGGTTGATTGGGCATTTTAGAGTGTGAAGTCTGGATTACAGATTAGGGTAGGTTTAGATAAATGGATTCCTAACCTAATTAAGGGTAAACCACATCAAGGAATGAACATTGATAGAGAGTTGAAGGTATCCTCATTAATTAATAGGGATAATAGGTGTTAGAATTTACAAAGCATACAACATCTGTTATTAGAGGAGGAAGTAAAAGCAATTAAGAGTATACCTTTGATTAATGTGGATGAAGTGGATAAACTTATTTGGCCACAAACTAAGAGTGGTGATTTCTCAATGAAGATTGCTTACCATAGCTTGGTATCTACAAAGAAGAATGAAATTTATCAAAAAGCATTTACTTCTCAGATTATTTCTAAAGATCTTTAGAAGGTGGTATGGAGCATGCAGACGTTACCTAAAATCGCTCACTTCTTTTGGTGTGCCCTTTCAAACACTCTTCCATTGATGTTGAACATTTTTCAACGAAAGGTTGTTTCTTCACTTTCTTGTCCTTTTTGTTCTACTCTAGAATCTGTCGAACGCCTTCTTCTCTGTTATGATTGGACTGTATATGTATGGAGGGGGTCTATAGGTTACCATGTGAACCAACAAATGATCTCTACTATGGCAAAATGGTGGGGTGATTAGGTTTTGAAACAAGGTCGTTTGAAGGAGGAAAGGAAAGAGTTTGGGAAGCAGGTCATGGAGATAGCATGGTTTATCATATGTCACTTGTGAGGTTGGTGAGTTTGCAAGCACTAGAAATATGGTCTCCTCTTTCTTCCCAACATGCATTACCTTTAAAAGAATGATTATTTCACATCATGATTTATTATTCCTACAGTTTCTACAAGAAGGAATAGATCAATATCTACTGTATCATTAATATTGATTATATAACTCAATTGAGCTACTTATTATTTAAGAAGCCATGTATATGCAAATCCAAATGTCTCCACATTTAGATTCAACTTTACTTCTACGTGGTTAGAACATAAGTTCAAAGATTGATACAATTCCATAATTAAAAAAAGAAAAAGAAAAAGACGACCTATAAGATTAAATCTAAGGCTAGAAATGCACGTTGTTGTATTATGTCTCCTTTTTGTGTCTAAAATAAATTTGTGTCCGAAAAACCTAAATTCGTAATATTACCTATTTATTAATCACGTATGAAAAACTAAACACATAACATAATGTATCTCGTGTTTGCGTTGGACTTGTATAAATTAGGATAGAGAATTCATGCTATTATATTGTAACTCATTTATCTTAGATTTAACACTAATTATTGATTAAAAAGTTATAATTAAATTTATAAAATATTTATAGTTAAAAAAGAAAAAACATGATGATCGTACTTATATTTTATAAAGAAAAACAATATAGTATATTCGTACTTAATAAAAAATTATAATCCAACTTTTGTTTCTTGGGTGGTGGTGAATAGAAAAATTTTTAATAAAGTAAAATTTTATCAAAAATAAAAAAATTTGAAAATTTAAGTTATATAACATCACTAAATTAAGTGAAACCATTGATTAAATAGATATTAATATTATTATCAATGTTGATTTTTAAATCAATCACACTGTTTGTTAGATTTTCAAGGTAAATAGTCAATATATATATATATATATGAATTTGTAATATTTTATTCATTTAAACTATAAAGCAATATAAAGAGTATGTAATTTTATTAAATTTAAGTTACATAACATCATTAAATTAAATAGAACCATGCTTAAATAGATATTAATATTACTAACATTGTTAATTTTGAATTTTGTCACATTATTTGTAGAATTTTCAAGAAAACCGTCAAAGAATCTATATATAAATTCATAATTTTTTATCAATTTAAACTATAATGCCGTAAGAAAAATATATAAGTAAAAATATCCCGTACTTTTAATTGAAATCTTTGATTTAAAAAGAAACAATTTATATAATAAAATGCATATATAGAATAATATGTAGTGTATCTTATGCTCAGTCTCAAAATTTAACCTGAACCTAATCACAAATTTAACTGTGTTTAAACAAATTTAACTCATTATGTCTTTTGTTAAATTTTTTTATAAACTAATTTGTTTAAATCGTATCATATCTTATCTAAATTCATCACGTTCAAATCCATCACATTCAAATACCAAATTGCCAGCCATAACTAAATGTCACGGAGCATTTCAATCTTTCCTACCTTTTTGGTTACAAGTATACAAGATAGACACTAAGAGAACTTAAGCCCACACCACAAACTCATTAAAAGAAGCACATATATAACCTTTTAGCTTAGAAGTTCTTCTAACACCCATAAGATTAGAAAACCAAGCATTATTAGATCGAAACATAAGAAGCACTCATCTTATTCTACCCGTTTCAAGGTGCGAGGGTTAATTAGGAGTTGTGTTGTCTCCTATTCTATGGTGATTTGTTAAGCACCAATCACAAGCTATTAAATATGGTTTTTGTTTAATATTGGCTTATTTTTGCTACTTCATTCAACATGACATGGGTGATTGAATGTGGAAGCTTTAGACAAAAGGGGTTCTCCTCCATCCAATATAAAGAGTCTAAAGCTTTTAAAAGAAAAAGGGGATAAAAAAAAAAAAAAAGGAACAAGAGGAAGATGAAAGGAATAAAAGATTGAATGGGAGTGCATTGTGAATATGTGATTACAGATTACTCAACATAGCCAATGACATTGTTAAACGTGGACTAAAAGAAAACATCATGTAAACCCACGCTAAAGAGGAGCAAATATAAAACATAGATAGTATTTAATTGCATAATTTTTGTGACGCTAAACTAAGTAAAAAGCTTTATTGCATATTTGGTTCATAATTTTATCTAGTAACTAGATAAAAAATTACACTAATAGACGAAATAAAATCTAAATTTTGTTTTATTTATACCATAATATAAAAATAAAATTCATTAAACAAAAACAAAAAAAATTTGCATTCTTAAAAATACTCTTCTAAATTCATCATTTTTTACTTCTCTCCTACTCCTAATATTCTCATGTCTTACTCCAAATTAATATTATTTTTTATTAAATATTATAAAAAATTATTTATTTTATAATATAAATAATTAATTTTTTAATAGCTAACAAATCTATAGTTTTTATTTAATATTATATATAATTTGTTTAATTATATAAATTTAATAATCTATTTAAATCATACTTCAAATAATATAAAAATATAATTAAAATATATCTTCAACAATATTGAGTATAAATTTCAAAATACAATAACAAATAACAAATCCAATACTTGTATATACCAAATAAAATATTACACAAAATTTTATATTTAATACCGTATAAACTAAATACGATACAATAAACTTATATTATTTAATCATCTTTATACTTATTTAATTCCTTTTATTTAATTCAATCTTTACAACCAAACACTATCATAAATTTCACCATAATAACACAACTAAATCATTTGATTTTTATAGGTGACCATAAGAATATCAAGGAACCCAGAAATTTCTCTTCCATTTTTCAAGGATGATTCTACAATCATGTTCCAAGTATAATGAAAAAGAAGACGGGATATTTTTCTCTTCTTTTAGAAAAGGTCTTGAGCCTAACTGGTGTAACGAGGAGTTGAACACCATGTTTCATGTGTACCGCAAAAGAATTAAAAGTTAAATACCTACATACGACACATATATTATATCACACAACACATAAATGATGATACAAAGGAACAATGTACAGAACAGAAATTTTCAATCCTTCACAAAAGCAGAACCATGGAAGTTCCACATCTCTAGCAACAGTAGAACCATCTAGGTTAAACTGATCATAGGGATAGATTATTGCTACATCAGAGGGAAAATTCAGACTGCCCAACTTCATCAAGCAAGTCCGAGAGAAAAAAAAAAAAAAAAAAAAACTAATTTATGAATCTCCATCCTCGTGCACTCGTCCAATGCATTTTTCTGGAAAAGCACTAACCTGAAGGGGGAACCGATAAGGTATAAATAGACACTCCAAGCAGTCTTCTGTAGTTGAAGCATTATACTCTTTAGTGAGTTGCACCAGATGGCCAATTGTACGGGGCCAACCGAGTGACCATAAGTTCACAAACAGATTGCAGTTATTCAGAATTACTTACACTTTAACATTCTTTATCAGCAAACCTTCCTAAATTCACAGAAAATAGTTCATTAAGAAAACCATAGAAGAACTCCCTCCCACTAGGTAGCACTGTTGCATATCTTGCTTTAAGCACCAATCATGCAATCTCTAACTTTGAGATACCGCATCCAGCACATCATCAACCTCTCTTGTTTTAGATTTAATAGCACGGAGGTCCTGTTGCTCCTGTCCTGGAGCTGATGTTGATTACATTGATTCTTCTTGACAGGGCTCACCAAATAATTGGTGCATTAATCTCAATAAACTTCTACCTGTCATCCCTGCTAGAAAGTAAAATTCCAAATAACAAGAGCAGTGAAATGATGATCTCTCAAACATAGGATTAGCTAAACGTATTCATACCAAATTAAAGGAAACCTGATAGAAATTTACCATGATTCAATTGAGCACGGCTCTGACATTAAGGTTTGCATGTTGCTTGCTGCAAATATGGAGAGGAACAAATATCTTGTCCAAAAATTGCTGATGATCCATCGCTATCCATAATACCTACATCGTTGTAGCTTCTTTTCATGATCTCTGGCATTGCACCTAGTTCCAGCTTTGAGGAGGGACGACAGTTCTGCATAATACTACCTCCAGTTAGGGTCCCCGTAGTCAATACATGGCTAAGATAGCTGATTAAAATAAATATAACAATAATCTCAATTATGACCAGGCTTATATTTGTCAGAAATTATAATTGAACATGCTTTGTGAGAGAATCTTCAGCAGTGTCAGGGAGTGTTATCTGATACAAATATGCATTTGAGAATTTTTTGCCTTTTTGGTATTTAATGCATTGAGAACTTTTCACTAATATATCAACCAAGAAATTCAAGAACATTCATTTAGAGCAATACCTTATCATCATTCTGGAGCAAGGCCTCTTATTTCAAGAATGAAAACATTCATTTTTCTAATTTCAAGAATAAAACAAATCAGACAGTTCATCAACCTCCTCCATCTCAGATCCAAAAGAATTTGAGTCCTCTTGTTCTTGGGGTGGTGATAATGGTGATCGCACTGAATCTTTTTCCTAGGAGATATCAAATGAAAGGCGCTTAAATCTGAAGATATCACCACTTCTCATCCCTGTTATAAAGTGAGAGTCAACAAGACCAAAACGGTCAAGTAAGCTTTGGAGTAAATGATCTGGCAGGCAATTCCATTTATTGTAGTAAGCAAAGACTTGATAGGAATTAAATTCAATTGGACAAAATTTTCATGTACAGATTGTGTTAAAGCTTTTCATAAAACTGAATAATGATGAATTCCTATGGTCAGCTATAGTACCAGACGTGTTGGAGGTTATCCTCTTCGGCATTATACCAAGAAGATGCTTCCAGGTGCATTGATAATTCTGTAAAGGAAGTGCTTCCATTAAGGTGGAATCAATACATGGCCGAAATGGATGTATCTACTAAATTAACTATATAATGCCACTTTTCCAGGAGAACCATTCTGTTCTCAAACAGCATTCTTTAAGATTCGACATGCTAAACTGCACCTAGTGACCTATGAACAAAAACCAAAGAAATTACACTACTAAAAAACAAACCTGCAAGTAACTGGAAATACTTCTTTGAGTGAGTCCAGGCACACTCATAAGCCGAAGGATTTCCTTGGGATGAGCTTCTGAAGCATAAAAGAACGAAAAAAATGACTTATTTGTAGGGCAAAGACGGCTAAGAAGTAATTTCTAAAATTTACAAAATACAGATAAATATGCACATGCAATCATTTTCGCACTCGATCATGTGCATACACCATTCATAATGATGATGCTGCATAAGAAACAAAGTCACAAAACTCCTACTTTAAAGTCCTATATCGTGGATGGCTTGCAAGAAGCTACAATGCAGCTCATCTGTCCAAACTAGCTTAAGCCTTTTCAGCAATCCCGAATCCCCATCATCTTCCTCTTCATTGCCATCTGTCTCATCAACCTCCCATTTCCTTGATACATTTTGACTATGCTTCCCACCGCATGTGATAGAAACTTGAGTCTCCATGTCCTTGTCATTATCAATTAAAAATGCATCACTCAAACTGTCCCAATGGGTAATTGACATTTCCCTTACTCTTCTTTTAGTGAAGGCAAACTGCCAACGATTTTTCGCGTCATGCATGCTTATTGGTTTCACAAGGTAGAATTCAGCCCCTTTCAGAGGAGTATCAGGCATGGCATTAACATCATTGTTGCCAGATATTACTACATCCATGTAAACAAAATGATCAAACAGCTCCTTTTGAGTAGTCAATCAAAGGAGATAGTTAAGTAAAGAGTAGAAAGCAAGATCTAGATAAGACAATACTCACTAAAAACAGCAAAGTGAGAGAATTTTCTCAATTTCATCAGGAAGTCATATTCGCTCATGTCTGGTAAATAAATGTCAATTAGAACAAGGTGAAGGTCCTCGCCTTTCTCCTGAATGATGGATAATGCCTCAATAGCTCCTCTGGCAATCAAAACTAGATGAACATGCAGTGCAATGGGGGAAAAGAATAAATTAATGAAAGTAAGAGAACAAAGGAGTGATCTAAATTGACAGGTGGCTGCTCATATTGTCGAGATAAATGTAAGAGCACCCATAAAAATTATCTAAAAGGAAGCATGTGCCAGTCGGAAAATGCAAATAAGATGCCAAGGTTTTAATATCAAATATTCCATAGCATATGGATTATTGAGGTATTAAAGTTCTTTTTCCTTTTTTGGTGAGCAAAATATTATAGTTTTACTCTCTACCAGGGAGGAAAGATAATCCGCTCTTATCTTTTAGAGTCAATAATACACACATAACAAAGAACACACGCCATTATTCTGACTTTTGCCCAGAAAATAAACACACACCATTGCAAAGATGATGACTTAGAGACATAAAATTTTGGTAGTTCTTGAAGACATAATTTGAATGCATAAAAATGTTAGCATTGCCCTAATAGACATAAAAATAGCAGAAGAAGGTAAAGCAAGAGGAAGATCTTTGCAAAATCTAGCAACCTCGCCTTTGTATCCAAACAGGCAGAGCATGCTTGATGCAATTATAAGTGATGTAGAATCAAAATCCACAACCAACACGGTGACTCCTGCAGTGTATCTGCTCAACTCAACTGAAGGAGCCTCTTTGTTATTCATGTAAAAGAGATTGCAAGACATGGATGGAATAATAAAAATGATGTTTAGACACTATCTCAGAAAGAGAAAGAATATACAAAGCAAAGGGGGTAAGACTTTCGACCACTTCCCTGCTCAGAATTTGTAGCAGATCACTCAATGCGTGTTTCCTTTTTGTTTTTCCTTTTCAAACTTGGTAAATGATGGAGGTTACGAGGCAAAGAAGGTAAAACTTTACAGCCACTTCCTGCTCAAAGTTTACAGCAAAGATTCGTACGTTTTGTTCCTTTTTCTCCATTTGGTAGATAACATTTGGCAGCGTGACAAAATTCAGAGATGAGTTCATTGATAATAAATTACTTCGAAACACCCTTCGAAGAAGCATTTTATTTCAAAATAATTAAAGAAAAGAAAAAGGAGAGGAAGAAGAATCGAATCAATTTTCAGTAACCAAAGCATGACATATTTGGAAGATGATTGTGATTCATAGAAATGGTTTTTACCTTGGCTTTATTCTCTCATAGTCCACAGTCTATCATTTATGGCTTCGTTTCATTCATTTTTTTTTCAATGTCTACTTGAATCTTATATAGCTATTATAAAATTAAATGCTTAATAAATTCCAATAAAGTTGAATTTATCTACCACTTATTTTATTTATATTTACAAAAATACTAATTAAAATAATTATTTCCAATACATAAAATATATTTTTTTAAATATTTTCTCTTAAAAATATATGAATTTTCATTTCTCAATTTCAACATTTTAATTGCCATCTTTATCATAATTATGAAATAAAATAGATAATATATAGATAAGACAGTTTTTTAAACACTATATTTCAAATAAATACAAATCAAATACAAATAAAATATAAACAAAAATAAAAAAACAATATAAACAGGGCCTATGTCATCAGTAGATGAGTAGAAATTGTGGCACAATAGGGAAATGCAGCTTTCGAGAAAACTCCCTACTAACAATCCCCGTGAACTTTAAGAGGCATGGGACAAAGAATCTGTTGATGCTATTCTCCATTTAATCCTTGTCTAGTGAAGTATATGCTCCTTGCTATCTTTTTTCCCATTTCACATCAAAGAAAATGGTTTAATTAGAAATATGAAGCTAAACTTGCTTCCATGTTCCCTTAGGCACAATACGCAAAAGTCAACTGATGACAGCAATGGCTCATCTTCATTTTTATTTGTCCTAATAACCATTATGTAGGTCTTCTATATATGGAAGCGGTAACTCAGTTGCATTTCATGAAGATCCTATAAAAATAACTAGTTATTTTGAGTAAGACTGCCTTCAACTTCTCATGGTTTTCTTTTGCCAAACCATCCTTCTGGAGGATTACTTAAAATGGTCATTTAATCAGTTCAGTTAATTTGGTGTAGCAACATTTAGCATGACAACGACAAGGCCATGTGTTTTGCTCTCCTCAAGGGACTGTTTTGTAGCTTGTGAAACCAATACCTATGAATAATGTGAAAAGTCTCCTATAGTTTACTTACGCTGATAAAAGATATTGAAAAATGATAATTACCTATCAAAACAGATTGAATTTAATCATCACCTGATTCATAGAAAATGTTGAACTTGGAGTTCCTCGCAGGGAGATATGTACAGTAGCAACTGTTTTCTTTGCACAGAAACAAGATCGCCATCATCTAGAATTTAAGTGGCAGTATAGTTGACCAAAGTTGACAACTTCGTCAACTTCTTGAAGTGTCATGGATTTCCCTTCTGCTACATTGCACCAAAAAACAGCATTATCATAATAGTGGACAAAGTTGCACTCTATCTTGCATTCTTACCAAATACCACGCTTTTGCCATATTTTTCAGCACTCATCCTGCAGCAGTGATAAACAGACACCTATCACAGCCCATCAGATATTAAGTTCCTGATTATCTGCCCCAACTGGAACCTTGTATGCAATTCACAATGGCAAAGGCCATTGTGATGCGTTTAGAAAGTAGCAATTGAATTGTTGATAGCCAAATCAAAGAATTGCTGAGCGCTTTCTTGATGTCCTCATAGACACGTTGTTTGTACAGATAAATTTCATTTCCCCTTTTACTTCATTAGAAGAGTTCAGAAAGTTTATAATCTGTATGAATTTGTCCTTGTTATCTAGTTGCACTTTGTCCAGGTACCTTGTGCACATTGTTTACTCTCATCAAGCTTCTAACTTTCTCAACTTCATCCCATCTCCCAGATTCAGCATACAAGTTCGATAAGAGTACGTAATTACCAGAATTCCTAGGTTCAAGCTTGATGAGCTCTTCGATTGCTAGTTCTGCAAGTTCCACATCACCATGAGTTCGGCAAGCACTGAGCACCGAACCCCATAATGCAGCACTAGGTTTAATTTTAATATTTTTCACCAGGTCAAAAGCCTCTTTCACACATCCTTTGCGGCCCAAAAGATCGACCATACATCCATAATGCTCAAGTTTTGGCTCCATCTGGTAATTAGCAACCATAGAAGCAAACACTTCTCTTGCTTTATCAACCAAACCTGCATGGCTACAACACGTAAGAACACCAACAAATGTAGCATCATTAGGAGTGATCTCTTCTTTCATCATCTCCTCAAACAGTTCAACTCCAAGGAGATCATTTCCATTATATGCCATGCCAGTGATCATCGCATTCCAAGAAACCACATTTCTAGATTGCATGCTCTCAAACTTCTGCCGGGAAGCTTCCATATCACCACATTTGCAATAAAAACAAACCATTGCGTTTTCTACCGAGACAAAATCCTTGTCAAGCCTATGCGCCTCTGCATAAGAGCAAATCCATTGCCCAACATCAATAGCCCCCAACCGAGAACAGACAGGCAACATACTAACAACAGTGGCTTCATCCAACTCAAACCCTTGCTGCAACATTTCACTGAAAAATTCCAAAGCATCACTATCCCTTCCGCACTGTCCTAAACAGGAGATCACCGTATTCCAGGAGACAACATTCTTATCTTTCATCTGCACAAAAAGATCCAAACCTGCATCAACATTACCAGCTCTACAAAACCCACGAACCATCAAGTTCCAAACAATGAAATCTCTCTTGGAAATTTCATCAAATACCTTCTTCGCTTCCTCCATCCTTTCAATTCCAGCATAAAACTCCACCAACCCAATACCTATCGCATCAAAACAGTCAAACCCATTAACAATAATCTCCCCATGAATGCATTCACCAGCCCAAACATCCTCGAGAATCGAACAACACTTAAGCAAAGGAGCAAAAGTGTACTCATCGGCCCAAATGCCACGTTTACGTAAACCATTGTAAAGAAGGAGGGATCTCTCGTAAGGGCCGGAAAGAGAATAGCCTTTAATGATGGAATTGAACAGGAGAATGTTGGGGTAATGGGTCTGGCTGAAAATGCGATGAGCGTAAGACATTTTGTTGAATGAAGCGCAAACGGAGACGAAGTGAGAGAGGACTTGGTTGGACTGGTGGAGACCGTGACGGAGGAAGTAGGCGTGTATTTGAGTGAGTTGGGTTCGGGTTTTGGAGCCGTGGAGAAGTCGGAGGATGGTTCGCTCTGCCTCCCGACACCTGCTGCTGATTCGAACCATTGTCGGTCACTAAGACTGTCCCGCCTACAAGTACAATACCCCTTTTCTTTTCTTTCTATTTTTTTTTTTTTTATAGTTTTATACTTTTGAATAGACTGCTAAATATTGTATAGTATAGCGGGAGACTGGAGTTTTATAGAAAAAGGAAAAAAAAAAAACAAAGAAGTAATACATTTTCCCAAAAGATTATGAATATGTAATGCTTGTTATTACGATGTTTGCTTATTTGTTCATCTAATTGTTATAAAATGATCGATTTAATTAATTCGTTTAAAGTTACCGTTCGTGTTTACTTGTTACTAAGATTATATTGATTTTAATTTAATTTATTTTGAGTTTTTTATATTTTAAGAAAGGATGGTTCGTAATTAAAAAAAAAAATTTGTCTAAATGAAATTAAATAAAATAAAAACAAATAATGTAAAATATAGTGTGATTGTGGAAAGCTAACTTGAATAGTCATGAATATCTCGATTATTAGATTAATTGATAGATTAATGAATGCAATCTGATCGATTCTGTTTGAATTTACCTTTTAAATCAGTTTACTCTTAATTAAATCTTACCTCAATTGACCATAGAAACCTGCTATTGAACATGGCGTGGATCGTTACGCTTGTCTTGTACCCCTATCTTGCCCCTAGTTTCCTATCATTAACATGAGGTTGGAAAAGATCTCTTGGACATTAGAATTTATCCGCAGCTTCTTCAAGTATAAAGATTTTCCTAGGCATATGAACACGCATATTTTTTCTGTTGATGAGAATCAAACTCCCAGACATGATTCCAGAAGGTCGGGAAGAATAAAGACTTAGCCAGGTTGAAAGAAGTTAGAAATCGATGGCAAAATCATGGTAAGAATCGAGTTCTGAATCATTAAAAAACCAAAAAAAAAAAAAAGTCGGGTAACTTATTCAATAAAACTCCTATTAAATCTCATTCTGATCTTCAATCTGGTTCTAGCAAACATTCTGATTATGGAAGAAGAGTTGCCAATGCTTCTGCCAGCAAGCAAAGCTTTCCTAAGACACCTCAGGCTCAGGTCATATGTCGTAGAAGCTTCTAACAACAATGCTTTTGAAGATACTTCAAAATGGACGTTGCTTCGGATCTTTTGGATAAGGAAAGAGATCATACAGAACCTAAAAAATATGTCATGCAGTTATTTAGATTTAGATAGTTGTTTCTTTCTTTTTTTTTTTAATGATTATGGTAAATCTTTTCTAGATTTTTTTTTTTTCCATGAGAGTTACTTTTTTTATATATATATATATATATATAATATCAGAGAGACATCAATTGTCATTAAATGAACATAGTTCTTATTATTGTTTCTTAGTTTTGTGTAAAACCTTTCGTTAATGAATTAAAAGTATTTTTCTTTGATCTTATCAATCAAAGTACCTTCCTGATTATAGCAATCTCTAATTAAATACTACTATATACCATATCGGTTATTTTAATTAAACCCCTTTTGATTTCCTTAAGAGTAAGTCATATGGGTTGTAGAATTTTAAAACCCTTCCAATTTAACTATTAATTTGAGTTTTTATATACTTTATTTTCAATTTATCATAAATAATTAAAAATCTCATAGAAATATCTCTTTTCCACATTATGTATTAGAAAACCTCCAAAAAAAAAATCATATTTTAGTGATTGTTACTCTTTGAATAGTCATATTTTAATCAATATTTGATGTCAAAGGTGATAAATTTCTACAATTGTTAATTAGTTGGACCTTTCATGTCCTATATCCGATCTAGGAGTTTAAGCACACCACCTCTTTTCTTCGTAACAAATTCAAATCTTTTATATCATACCTTTTCCAAGCTCATAGCAGGCAACCATAAATTCTGACCACTCTTCTATATAATGTGAGTATTTCTATATCTATCATAATAGTTTATCCATCATATTGCTAAGGTCTCATTAACAATAGGGATGGTAATTTGGAACTTGACCTATGAAATCCAAATAGGATACAATAGGATATGTACAGGCTTGTATTGATAAGAATCAACATAAATAATATTCAGGTTACACTTGACACAAAACATTTAAATCCGTATCCAGGTTTATGTTTAGCACCCAAACTCGAGGTTGCAGGTTCAACTTAGATACGAATCGTTTCAAACCCATTTATTTTTCATTTTTGTGCGCCGGTTTCTAATCTAGACTTTAGTTTTCAACTTTTCTTTCCTTTACAGCTAGTGCTGCACAAACACATGTCACAATGAGCTCTTTCTACTTCTCATATTACACGCATATCTCTTTTCTAAAATTACAAATCTCAAATTCTCAATTGAATGTACGAGTATGACGGTTTGCTTTTTATTTAGATAATCTAGTGAAAATATTTTTCATTGCATGCTAAGCTCTAACACAAAAAATTAACTGGTTATGAGTTAACAATATTCTATATCAATTTTATTTTTCTTTAAGATGACATATTTTCTTGCCTATATTACGGTAGTTTTATGAAATTATATATTTAAAGATAAAGAGATTGAGTTTCAGTTCATGACTCGTGAGTTCTAAAAATTTTAAAAGAGAAAGATTAACATATGTGTACAAGGATGGAATTTTGGTTTAAAGAGTAAGAGCTAAACATCATTATTTATGATTCATCTCAGTTTTATCTTATTAGTCAAGATAATTTCTGATCCATCAATAGAAGTTTATATTTTATTCAATATATGTTTCTTTAGGCCCATAAAATTTTAATTTCTTTGTACTTATGATAATCTTTGAGGATGATTATTATATGATCATGCCCTAGATCTTCCTGAGGTGCTATATTTGTGTGCGAGAACCAACTTTAGCAAATAATTTTAAGTTATGCAGTAGATTTCGATTTTACTTACACATTACTTTATCTATTGAGCGATGTTTTAGCGCTTTTCTCATTGTAGTTAAGTTTTTTTTTTATTTATTTTAATATATTTTTACTTTCAAGTTGCTTCACCAATTACAACTTACTTCCTGAAGTTGGATTAATATGAGGAATGCAGCTAATGGTTGTTTAGATTCACTAATTTTTAACAAATTTTAGCTCATTAAAATTTTATATAGGTGCAGGACCTTATGTCATTTACATTTGTTGATATTACTTTTATGATTGTTCTTTTCATTTTCTCTTATAAGTATTTTATAAATACATTAGTTTCTAATGGATAGACCGATTCAATCTTAACACAAGACAGTTAATTAAATGGGTCAAGATATAGAATGAGGTTTTCATGCATAATAAATAACAATAAATGAGTCATGTTATGAATTGAGATTTGTCAAATACAAATTTGTTTAAATATAGATAATATGATAATACGAATAATCAACGTTACTTAATAATACCTGAGTAGGATTCACAATAACTACAGTATAAACTACCCTATTAGTATGATGGTCAATTCACAATAGAACACACACTTGTTTATAATTATGCATGGCTCCTTAATTATTGAGACTGGTTTTCAAATGCAGTGTAACTTATAAGCCATCATCTTAGTAAAGGCTATAGAAAAAATATTAGCATAAGTGCCTCCATTTATAATCTATTTACATGTTTTTCCTCAAACTAAACAACAAGTATTGAAGGTATTCTCTTTCTGTCTCGGATCTTCTTTAATAAGGGTACATGGCTTTTCATGTGCTATCAATGTGAAATTATTTACTACAAGAATCAGTTTTGTTTCACAACAACTTCTCTAGATTTAACGAGTTCCTCAACTACTAAGATCTTCTCTACAACATCATCCCTTTTACATTCAATATCAACCTTTGTCTCCACTTTTATAATTTTGCAATCAACTTTTAAAGGCTCAACTTTAACCACACTTACTATCTCCTTGGGTTTCTCTATTGGTTTTGAATTAAATGGTTAAAAATTCTTCAATAGGTTCTTAATCCAAACATTTGATGATAGCTTCAAAGGTCATATTTACCTCACTATAGCTCCCTCTAGATTTATCAAGTCGCCTTTCAGGATCAATCACATTCATCCTTGACATCTCTTCAAAATTAATAAATTAGCAACAACAACTACTCCAGTAAAATTAAGACACCTACAAATAACAACTAACTTCTTACAAACCTCAAACAGATTAACTAAATAACAAAGCAATTCAACCACAGCATGAACTCTCAAAAACTCAAAATATCAAAATTTAAACAAACCACATAACACCACCAAAAATCTCCACACTACAAACCATTAATTTTCACCAATTCTAATAGGAAAACAAGAGAAATTTGTATTTACCACAAATGGCACAACCCTTTAAATTCCAATACTAGACAAACATATATGTGGATGTGCTCAGAAATCAATTAATTTGTGATTTCGGATTTTTGGGTCATATGCAAAGAAAAATCACTGTATTGTACCCTTGATCTTGCTCTCAGATTCATATCGATGTCTTCGACCACAAGTTGAGGGATTGAAAATGCGAGACCTCCAGCTTGTTTAAGATGTGGTTAAAGGCACCGTACAAGAGAAAATACGATCCAAACGAGGGAAGTGACGGGGCTAAACCCCCTAGACTAACTTAGTGAGAAAAAGAATTTATGTATGAGATGTTTAAATATTTACCGTTTTAGAAATCTACACTCTAAAGTTTGTACTTCCCCAATTCCTGATTGAGTTGTTCGAACAAAGTGTCTTCGGTCATTGGTTACGTTTTTAAGGATATATCAAAACATGGCTACTATTTACGATTGGATAGTTATTTCATATGGGCAATAAGATGTTATTTTAGTCCTAACCCTAAAGTTTGTAGCAATAAGACAATAACTTTTGGTTCCTAGACGTCTTCTTTTATTCTCTAGTTTTAAGGCTTATTATAAATGTCGTGTGCATTTTTACGTACTTCTACTCTGCTTATATAGAAACAACTTCATCTGACGTGAACCAGAGTGATCTGCCCTGGGGATGGTATTATAAAAAGGTTATGCGGTAGGATTATATTCTGGTACCAGTATTTGTATTGTTTATGATCAAGGTATCTGTATTTTGCAGCCAAAAAAAAAAAAAGAAACCAAAGTCCCTTAACTACCTTGATTCAAAAGGAAAGGAAGCAAATCAAATACTAAAATCATTCTCATTACGAACACCGATCAAACAAATATTCAAATGAACTCATGGAAAATTATACTTAGCAATCCATTAACAAGTGGATCTACACCGGAGGAATTAGCGAGCACCTGCCATAAAAGAAGAACAAAATAATGGAACCTATGATCTATTCTATAAAAAAAAGACCTTTTCTTAATTTTTTTTTGGGACCTGAAAGATACCTGCTAATGTGTACACTAAAAAACTTCTCTGTTAGTATTCAAATACGATCACGCTACCTTATTCACATGGCACACACGATTTTTTTTTTTTTTAATTTTTAATTCAAGCTAAATCGATACTTTTCAATATTTAGACACCATAAACAAGGAGAAAAGTGAAGATATTTGAATTCTATTTATCTTTCCTAAAATATGAAACGTTCGTGTTCTTTCGAGTTTATTAAGCTGGGTTTGAGTTTCCAAAAAAAATTAGGTTGACTTGCTTCCAAATATTAATATTCTTTTGATTAAAAAACTTTTTGGATAAATTAAATCAAAATTAACTTAATCAAGTCGAGTGCTAACTAATTGACTGCCATTTTGACTCAAGTTCAGCTATAAATTCTAAACTCAATCAAGTCCAAGTTTCAGAATTTTAAAAACTCGACTTGGAGCTATGTTGTATCGTATCTAAAACTAGTTGCAGTTGCACAATAGATATTTTAAATTACTATAAATCAAAGCTTCGGTATTGAATTACGCGGCATTTAAACCACAATTAGTTTACGTTACAGATGGTGTAGGGTTCATATATATATACATGCATCAAAGATGGCTACTAGAGTGAAGCGTGGACGCAATATCTGGGGCCACAGGAAGTGAAAAATGTTGCATACCGTTGGCTGAGGCATGTCAAAGAAGGTAGTCGCAAGCAATAGCTGCGACTTTAAACGATTAGCCACGTTTGGCGCCAGCAAGAGGAACAACTACCTTCGGAGAATGGTGGCTACGGAGCACAACTGCAGCAGTTTTCAGAGAGTGCGTGAGTAACGGTGCAGAAGCTTTGGGTAAATATGGCAGCAAGCGGCCATCCAGCCGCAGTGGCTTCCAGGAGAACAGTGACATCATTGGTATGTCAAGTGGAGCAACTAGATGTAAGCAGGAGTCAATCAATGAAAAAAACCACATGTCAAATTATCATCCGCTCATGCCCACCACCAGACTAATCACTCCTAATACTCTCCAACTAAAACCGTGAGAGGGCTAAGATAACAGCGTCCATCAATTAGTCCTAGGAAAACATAAAGATGATCCGATGTCACCCTTTTCTGTCAAAGTTGGTGCTAATAGAAGTATGAGCCCAGAAGTAGGCAGTAGGTTTCTAAGATCTGGATTGGCAACAGGTAACACAAAGCCAGATTGGACTACATGTTTACTGCAAATAAAACATATGAAATGAACACTGTAGAAATAGAGTAGCTCAAATGAGGGCCAAACAAGATCTAGAAAGGAAAATCCCGGTCCATAATTGAGACAGAACGTTTCATTACTCCAAGTTTCCTTCCGAGCCCCCAAAACTCTTCCTATCAAGAGATGATAACATGTATTCTTCAAAAATGCCATTGAGCTAGAAAATCCATATGGTGAGAAAAGGCATGTCTTAACTCAGGACAATCACTGTACCATCTAGCAGTTTGATGATGCCTTTGGATTTCTATATATGTGGAGGATGGCATTATAGGTCTAGTATGTTGTTGACTATTGGTTTAAGAATGAGATCCAATTCATAATTACATAGAAACTTGAAGACCCCTATACAGTTGTTACATGCATTTTACGGTATACATAAAGCTGAATCATTTCTCATCTCTCTCTCTCTCTCTCTCTCTCTCTTTCTTTCATTTTTCTTTTCTTCCTTCTGTCTTTTTTTTCCCCCTTTAGTGGGTAGGTTAGAAGCTAAGCAAATTGGATGGTAGTGATACAGGATCAAGTTCCCAACATTCTTCTACAAGCTTCAGGTCTTCACTCCCACAGAGCTTCTTAGCAGGTATCTGATGTGAACAAATTTGCACTTCATCATTTTTAAGATATCTAACTGCATGATGTCCAATCTCTCGTCTCTTGAATATAGTCTTGAACCCATCAACTTTCTCAAGATATCCGAAGCTCAAAACATGCATATCACTGTAACTGGTTAAAAAAACAACGAGGTCGTACAAGTCTTTATCTCTATTTGAATAATTACTCCCATCACCTTCTTTATAAACAGCCCATACTGAACCTTTCTTTGGATAAATCCGATAAACCTCTCTAGCTGCCCTTTCGCAATCAACTAAATGTGAAAATATATTTACAGACTTCACTAGAGTCTCAGTAGATACCTTAAATATACCAGATCCTACATGAAGACCTGTTTTCTCATGGTATGCACTATCCTGATATTCTAACCAACTAAGTCTTAGTACAAAAGGGTTTGTAGAGATAACATCATTTATCAGACCATAGAGCTTCGGGAATCCATCTATTTCATCATAGATAGCCCATACCTGCCCCTTCTTAAAGCTCCTTTCTGTTCTTTCCTTACGAAAATCGCAGAAGTCTGTATGATAATGTACAACCATCTTATCCCTCATGGACTCGATCTTCTTTCTTTTGGACCCTTGCTTCTCAACTTCTAAATGTTTATCCTTTCCCAACTCGCTTTGTGTCTTACTCTCTAAACAAATAATCCTCCTTTTCGAAAACCTTCTCATCTCAACATCCATCTGCATGTTCTGATTCAACTCACCTAGCCTTTCAACCTCATATCCATTGTTCCTTCCAGAATCATTCTTTCTCTCATTGTGCTTCCCCTTCTCTTTCCTTTTGTTCTCCACAGCTATCTCATTCTCTTTACCTTTTTCTTCTACCTTCTTCTTCTCTTTACTGTTCTTCTCTGCATCTTTATGCCTCTCCTTTTCCTTCTCTTTCAATTTCACCTTCTCCACATATGCCTTTCTCTTTACCGCTGACTGCATTTCAGCCAATGTCATCCTATCATCCCCAACATTCACCCTCTTCTTATACAAAATCTCCATTAATTCCCGAACTTTGTTCATTTTACCCCTCAACCTACCACCACTCCACTCACCACCAATTGAGCTTGCCTTTTCACCCACACTCCCATCACTACCAACTACCTTCTCCTTCAACTTCACATTTTCAAACCTTTCCTTACTACCCATTTCTTCTCCCACCTCCACACGCTCAGTCCCACTTTTCGTTCCCCTTAATCCCCCATTCTTAACCTTAACCCTATCTCCATCCCCACTCATCTCCTCATCATCACCACCACCATCACTTTGATCACCATCCTCCTCCTCCTCGATCTCCACAGCCCTAAAACTCTTCCTACAACTAGGGCAAACCAAATTATGCCCCACAAACTTCTTCTCGAACTTATGCACCAACCGACACCGGGAACACACGGTCGAAAACCTCTCCTCCTCTACATCACCACCCACCACACTTTCCTCCTGCAACCTAATCCTCAATTTCAAATCATACTCTTTCCTCCTAACCCTATCACTCAAAACCCTAAACCCTTCACTAACAACCTTGAATGCCTCCTCAGAGCCTAAATTAGGGTTCTTATCGGGATGCAATGTTAAAGCAAGCTTTTTGTACTGTTTCTTAATCGCGTTTATGTGGGAGAAAGGTTGTACCTGGAGGATGGAGTAGAAATTCGGAAATGTCCATTGAGAAGAAGAAGAAGCAGCTTGTTGGAGGATTGTGAAGGATGTTAACATCTCGTTGACGCCGTTGAATGATGGAGAGAGCGAATATGCTTTTGTGATGTAATTCAAGGCGGAATTCAGGTCGGAGGAAGCGAATTTCTGCTCTGCTAGGGTTTTGAGTCTCAGGGCTTCTTCTTCATTGTCGAGTTCTGGTTTTTCCGAGTTCATTTTTCAAGGGGGTGGGGCTGTGGGGTGATTGTGCTGGAGGGGAGGGAGAGAGAGAGAGAGAGAGAAGGGTTTAAGAAAGGGCTTCTTCAGAATCTATAGTTGCGAGTAACATGTACACTATGGTGGAAATGAATGGTACCAAAACAAACTAATGGGAGAGGAAATGTTTGAAAATCTTAATTTGCAAACAAGTGGAAGGGAAAAGAAAAAAAAAAAAAAACATAAATACCGTTCCTAGAAATATTTTTTCAGAAATACAGATTCAACCCTATCCAATTTTTGGCTCAACACAAAATTATTTTTAAATTAATTAGTATAACTTAAATCAAATTCCATCCGACCATCTATTACTAAGACGTTTGGTTTTCTCCTCTTTATCTATCTCATAGATAAGCACTTTGAATCAATACAAAACCTTTTGTTATATATCTATAAGAATCGATATTGTGATATCGATTACTATTGTAAATTTAGCTCAATAAAAAATCACTAATTATAACCTAAATTCACTTCTCAAGATGTGCTTTTAAACTTGAAAATATTTTATAATCATAAAGGCATGGAAGCATTATGAAAGTTGTAATTCCACTTTCAAATAACTATACAATGTTTGAAAACTAAGGAAAAAAATACATACTCAAATATGAAATAGGTAAAGCTAATGACGTTGGCGCCATCATCGTTAGCTTTACAAACATCTTGAAGATTTGCATTGGCTTGGGGTTAAACCATCTAATCCGCATCCGATTGGGTGATCTATGCCTAATCTTGACTTTAAGCACCCAGAAATGATGTATACATAGGAATCAGAATAAGGTGCATCTGTATGACTCCCTCACTTATATCATTATGAGGATCTTTAATTGGCTTTCTTAATGGTGCAAAGAGAAGACAACCCTAATTACCAGAGGTTTCTCCCATGACGGAGCTATGGCACATATGACCACTAGAGTTATTGTATACTCAGCAAATTTAACCTTCTAGACATGGTGTCCAACTCGAGTATTGTAGATATTTTCTTAAGTCGATAAAACTATATAAAATGAAAACCGACTAAAATTTAAAATGAACATAACAGACACTATTATACGATTTGAAAACACTAATCATGCACAAAAACTCTAACCCCTACATACACGTACTTTTAAAAATGTAAACCTAAACTTAATAGAAACCATAAATATCAAATCGTAAAAAAAAAAAAAAAATTTAACTCTGTAAAATTATCTTAGTGCTTGAAAAGCCATAAATTAATAAAATTATCATTAATTTTGCGAAATCATATGAAACCGATAATAAATGAATTAAGAATGATTTCAAGTAATAATAAATAACAAAACTAAACTAGTTAAAAGAATAAATTAATAAATTTATAAAATTTATTTTACTTGTATACATAAGTAGCCTCACAATATATATATATATATATTACTGAGCAACTTCCTTCTCTTTTCTTAATCCATCGTATATATATGTATATATATATATATATATGTTACATAATAAAGCGATAATCCTAAATAATTAAGCTAATTGAACCTTAAACTCTTAAGTGTAAGTTAATTACTTTCGAAGGAAAAGAGAGGCCATACATTGTCATTTGTCTATGGCTAAATTATCTTACATATCTACTATTTACCCCTTAATGCTTACATCATCTAGTCTTGTAAAAAAGTTGGCATTTGTACATACTAAAAAACAACTAATTGAAGTTTCTTAAACACACTTCTCCTCCCATTAAAAAATCTACCTCTCTCTCTCTCTCTCTTTCATTTTCACTTCCTTTTCTTTTACTTTAAACACAAATCAAAAGAAAAAACCCAACCCTACAAAATCCCACATTGCCGCCACCTTTGTGCTTCACAACTCACGGCATAAAAGCTTGATTTTGTTGCCTCCTTTTGTCAATTTCAAAAGCTACTTTTAGGAACTTTAAAATATCTTCAAAACCCTCTTTCAAATATCAAGAATCTAGTTTCCAAAGAAACTCGCAAGAAGAAGGAGGAAAAATAAGGAACATAAGAGCATACTTAGTTGCACAACCACCATTTTTACATTTTTAAGACGAGTAAGTTGTTTTCTTATTAAAGTGACTTAATATGCCATGTTAGAAAACCATGTTTCATGAAGATACTAGCATGATCATAAAATAATAAAATAGCTAGATCACCTTAAAAAGTAAGCTTGTGAACCCCTTAACATGAAAGTTGAAATATGAGCATACTAAATTGGTGTTATGTAAAAATATATGTTTAATACTTAAAATGGAAGATTTTAAGTTTAAAAAATCATGAAATGTATACATGAACGAAGAAACATCATGCTAGACATGGAGTGTATGTGAGTCATTTAGATATTATTTCCATATTTCTTAAGTTAAGGATGCTCAAACCTAGCCTTAGATAAAGGAAAAATCTATTACATGAAACTTTTATGAAGAAACCAACTTTGTAAGATATAAACTATAGCATGGAAGTTATGATAAGTATGAAATCTATTATTTTCATCTAAAGTATAAGCTAAATAATCACCATATAGAAGAGAAGTTAAGTCAAAGTTGGAATATAAATAGCATTGGTTTATAATCTAATCCCCAAACTTAAAGAAACGATAAAACAAATTGAGAAACCAAGTGAATATCCCTTGGATTCATCACAACCATATCCGAAACATAAGTAAAAGTTACTTAAAAATATGATAAAACCAAGTGAACAAAGTGAAAAGATCAACCAAAACAAATATAGCAAGTATACAAAGCCTAAAACTCAAAACTGAGCCTAAAACTCTCAAAACGAGCCTAAGCCTTCATTAAAATTCTGACTAGTACTTTAAAATATTAAGAAATGTTATTTTAAAGCCCACAAGAAGTCCACCTAAGACTCCATAAGCCCAACAAAGTCACCAACTTTAGTTTGAATGAAAAATAAGCCTATCTGACAACTTAAACCCACATAAAAGCTTAAGGAGTTGTTGTTAGTATCAAGAGTGTAAACCAAAGTTGGAAATTTGACCTTAAGAAGTATTTTAAGTTTAGAATAAAGTCCTAAGCCAAAGCTCAAGCTCAAACAATTTCCCAAGTTATCAAAAAGCCTATTAACCAAATAAAACCCAAAAACACTCCAAATCATGAGGATCGTTACTGTTATGACCTATAAGTAGTTTTGTATGCCACATCATGAAAGTATAACCTTACCACATTAAAATAAACTCGAAAACGATGAAGATTGACTATAAGGTCATAAAAATCAGATTTAAAACGAGAAAGTTATACGCAATTAAACTTTAAGGAGAAACAGGGAAAAATATGAAACCAAGTCAAAAGTATAGCTTAAAGGGTTTTAACTTAGTTTTCTAAGTTTTATTTCAAATCCTTATAGTATCGTATTTGCGATGTCTAGGGGACCTGGCTTTTAGAGACAACTTACCTCCGAATTGCTTTGATTGACCCGCATGACTGAGTGAGTAAATTCTTGATAACTCCTTACTTGATTTTGCTTGTAGAATAGATGCACCTAAATTTACATATGGAAATTGGATGCTTGTAAGATGTAGGAAATGCATGTGTATGAATTTGTGATTAAATGCTATGGCTTGTTAATCATGTAATAATGAAATTGTTTGTAATAACTCATATATGCGATTGTATGGAATAAAATTGTCTGATCACCATGAAAAATTGGATTAATCGGTTATATGATTAAGAAATTCAATGAATCATGCATTCCCCATAATTGCATTCGGATAACATCGACCGCCACTTCATGAAAAAGATGGGAAGATATTCACAGGAAGAGAGCCTCTTATAAGATTGGGCACTAGCTATGTCATCATTTTTATTGAGTTGCTGTCCTAAGCTGACAGGCTTACTAAGCACCAGGAGATACTAATCATCGGTGAGGGGCTGTATCTTGAGGCTTTTGCTTAGGGCGTGTGTTTGTGGACTGCAGGGGCTATCACACCGCTAGACTTGAGATTTTGAAAATATGATTTGTTATTCGGAAAGAATGTATATTATATACAATCTACGTTATATATATATATATATATATATATATATATATATATATGGTTTTGGTTTTACTTAAGCACAATAGTGCAAATGAATTAAAACCCAAGGTCTAGAACACTGATTTTAGTTTGGATCGGTTAATTATCTCCAACCTCGATTACAGGGGGCGTAATTCTAAGTTACATGTAGTTCCTAGGCTACTGCATGTATTGTTTGGCATACTGATTGATCATGCATTCATATATTTGTACATTAAATAAACTTTTGTCATGCGGTTTTAATGAGAGGATTTATCTCACTAAGTATAAGCTTACACCACAATAATTCTTTTCCTTACAGGTTGATCGATAGTTAGGACAAAGATAAGAACTGAATGCAAAGTGCTACCATTAAATAAGTAAGATGAAAAGTTTATATAGTTAATTTAGAATGCACCGGGAAATAATTAATATATCAATTAAGTTTAATATTTTTAGTAAGTTTAGAATTTTCTAAAATTATCTATCTTATTTCACTATTTTAGTAGGGAATACCTATTTTTTGTGGTTCTGAAGAATTGTGGAATAATGGATATTCATAATTATTTATATTATATAATGAGTCAATGAACTAAAATCGAAGACCCTAGCAATTAACTATTTAGAGTCTTACAATCTCTGATTTGCAAGGTGATTTTCTTATCATAGATGCATACGTGATATAGAAATTCTAAGTAATACTACTAGGCTCCTCCCAAGGTCCTTACAATTATTCTTGATGAATGGTATGCGAAACTTAAACACTGGTAGTTCAAGAGATGCTGGTGGCAAGTAGTATAAGGGAAACGCATCATCTCAAATCTACATGTTAGCCTATCTACATCCTTGGCCTCCCCTTTGACGACTATTACATTCCCAAAAGCCCTTTTCCTATTGTGGCTCGTTCAGTAGGAAGTCATCTTCATCTACATCCAAACCAATTGCATATAGGTAGCTTAGTTAAACCCCAATAATCCCCTAAATAAGGTCATCAACTGTATGTTGCGTAGATATAATGTCTTAATACGACATTGTGGCAACTTATGTATGAAATCCACCTGCAAGCTGAGTATAAAAGTTTGATTAGCATATAATTATAAAAACAAATAGGTAATTGGAATAGCTACTGCACATATCATATACATCTAGGAGGCTATTAACCTGCCAATGTATTGCGAATAACTTACTGGTACTGGGGTATGATGCCCTAAAATAGCAGAGTCATAATAGTTCCACCGTGCGAACCATTTTAAGATAGAAGCTAACTTCACTACCACTATCTTAAACTTGATTTACATAATAACTAACCTACTTTAAAGTAAATAATTCATAAATAAATATATTATTTACTTATGAAATTATGAATAATAAATATCTACACTAAAATAATTCAAGTGTATTATAAGATTTAGTGGCCTGATCATAATTTACTTGAGAAATACATAAATTATTATTAAAAGCTTCAAAGAAAAAATCTAAACTTGAGAGTGTATATAATCTTCAGTTTTATATCCTTACTCCCTAAAATCCAACAATTGCTAGCTTTAAGGTAATTATATGATCGCTTCTTAATTAGCACTTACAACAATATCTATAGAGATATGAACAACCAATTGCTCAATAAGTCGGGGCAAAGACTTAAAACTATAAATCAAACACAAGTAAGGTTATTAACCAAATTGGTTAAATACAATATATAATCAAACCCCTTTGCATGATGTTGTCCAATCCATCGTCAGATTAGAGAAATTATACTCGCTCTAATTCCGACTGAGGAGTTTTCATTTCATGTAATAGCTTACAATCAAACTCAAGCTTGTGCAATAGAGACATCGTAACCCTGGTGACTACCTTCAAAACATTGACTTTACTCTTATCGTGACTTTCTCGCTTGTTACTTAATTTGATTAAGGATGAAGAAGGGACCCATTATAATATCCAGTGCTATCCCTTTCGAAGAGGTCGATATTTGGCTAGAAAACCCTAATGTTTCCTCTAATGGGTTACTATGCAGGTCCAATTTAGAATTACAAATCATATATTTAATTATATCAAATTTAAGGTATCTCGATCATTTCAAACAAATCACACAAATACAAGCCGCAGTAGTAAACTAGAATTATATTATCAAACTTAAAAATAAGTACATATAGGCATATACACAATTAACTATCTAGTAAATACAACTAAGGATAATTTTAGGCCTTCGAGTACTATCAACAGTACTCCAAAATACAATAAAGTATCAATCTCAACTTACTTGGACTTTCAACTTGCTCATACAAGTTGTGACTCGCACAGACCATCATCGATAATCCCTATAATATAAATGTTGTTTTAGTACTCATATAACTATTTTATATAGGTTTATTCTATGATTCTTTATGTTATCTTCATTTTAAGGTTTTATTATACCTAATTATTTAGGTTTTTAAATCATTTACAATTATTATTAATTTAGGCTAAGTTCTAATCCAGTTTCCAAATCCGTTTCCGATTTAGGTTCTAATTCAGTTTTGACTGTAGGTGTTATATATATATATATATATATATATATATATCTTAAGAATATGTTCCGAATTAGTACTCAAGTATTCTAAACATCACTTTTAACCCCTAACTAGTATTTTAACTCGTACAGTATACTATAGACATCTAATTTTTGCCCCTTTGTAGTTCTAATTTTTATTTTTATAAAAAGGGTCCTAATTCAAAAAGATAAAAAATAATAAAAATTAACAAATAATGAAAATACCAAAAAAAAAAGGAAAAAATTATAAAAATTTCGTAGATTTTTAGAAAGTAATTTATATTAGGAATAATTAGTTTTAGTGTTAGTTTTAGTTTTAATTTAGTTAAAAATTTTATTTTAGAAAATTGGATAGTTTAAATATAATTTAATTGAACTAAATATCAAGATATAGGCCACCGGCCTAATGAATAAATATTGGAGTATTTGATATGAAGTTTGTTTGAGGTTTTGGGTTCGAGATATAGGTCAATGGCTACTCTGTACTACCTGTTAAACTTTCTTTCCACAAATTTATTAAGTACTTTACCAATGTTTATTGGCTCTACTAACTCGATCCTCCATTTGAAGAAATAGTTGTTATAGTTGTAGAAAGTTTTTTTCAATAGTACTAAAACGGGCAAGTTCCTAGCATCTTGCAAAGTATTATTGTAACTCTCAAAAATGGTGGTCATCTCATGTCTAAACTAAGCTTCGTCGTTGTACGCCAGTGTCTACATCTTAGGATGCAATCCTCTAAAATAAACTCTAGTATGGGGGCTCATTGTCTTGGCCTCATCAAAGTAGGCGCGAAACTTTTAAGGTTGCAACTGGTAAGCGGCCTTCTTTATTAGCTCTTTCCAATCTTTATTCTTAGCCCGAGCATTAAAGTTACTAGCAACATGTCAAATATTCCACTGCTATAGCCAACTGCTTAGCTACACTGTAATCTCTCCTACCACTGTAGACCGGATCCCAACATGATGGTCCAAAATCAAACATATGTCGGTACAATCTCTCATAACTTGTATGAGCACATACTTAGGAATCAAACAATGTGATTCTAACGTCAACTCCGATCGCAATCAGTAGTTTATGTTTGTACTTCCCATTAATGAATGTTCCATCGATAGTAATGACAAGCCTACAATGGATGAAGGCCTCAATATATAGTCCGAATGCGTAGAAGACTCTGTCTAAGAACACACGTGCGACAATATCACTGTCCCACCATTTCCACTCTACCATAGTATCTAGATTAGCCTCTTGAGTGGCATTTAGTAAATGTGGAAACATAGCATATGATTCCTCCTACCTTTCCTAAACCTGTTGGATCGCTTTACACTTTGCTTCCTTAATTCTCTTTATATATACAATATAACAGTATTATTTGTAAATAGTCGCTTGCAAGTGTTTTACCGTAACGCCCAATAACTCTTGTACATCCTTTATTAGAAAGTAAGATAATCTAATTTCGGGTAGTCTTGGCTTATAGTAGGATTAAGGTACGTATGTAGACCCACAAACCTGGTTATCACAAAGCATCCAGTGTGTTGATTCTTATAAGCTCTAAGTCTCCACTTACATCTCTTTTCCCAATCAACGTATCTGATAAATTAGAATGTAGGTTCGAACTCTTTCATGACAAAGTCATGGTGGTTCATAACATGATGCATCTTCACAACTGTCTATAGATGTTTTTTATTTTCGAACAATATGCCCACCTTCAGTTCATTGCTAAAGCTCCACTTACCAACATTTATACTCTCCTCAAACAACACCAATCCATCCCCAACACTTATTGTGTAGAAAGGTACGAGTTCTGACATCCTGACTACATCCACATATATAGTCAACCCATGCCTCCAATCGTTTCGTTTACATGATCCTTGTGTTTCTTCTACTTCTCGTAACTAGCATTCAGTCGGACCAACGTCAGCATTACAATCTATATCATCGAAATCTTCATTAGTGTCCTCCTAAACCAGTTCATTCTCCATATCGGTATCTCTATTAGACTCGCTGGTGACAATACAATAGGTCATAAGACATGCGATTGTTGCTCGGTACATGACTCGGTAGGACCTGTCGGGATTCAAGCACTCAAGTTTCAACTTTCACTCCAATGTCGCCATTATGTCTTCCAACATCTTATTCAACTCTTGGGGGGGGGGGACATCAATAGTGTGTTTACTTCATGAATTTCAATATACAACTCTACTGAATCGTTAACTCTACCGTGTTCTACTAAGGAAGTCATTAGTTGTTAGACATCATAATCATTACTAATAGGGATAGTATAGAACATGTCGTTAGTCTCACTTACAAGGGGGAATCTATAAATCAACTTAACCTGATGGGTCATTATGTCTACTCAAAGCCAATTATATATCAATACAACTAACTGGTCATACAAAGCTTCAAATGGAACTCCAATTACTATTCTCGGACACTTATCGTACCATACCTTATCCTTTCCTTCTACAGTATTTCCACCAACATAACAAACCAACCTTATATTATCCATTTTACACTTATTTGCCATATTAACTTCATAAACTTTAGCATCTGAAAATAAAAATACTACCTTATACTAATGGATACACTTTACTAAATTTCATGAACACATTACTTAATTTGATTTCACTATCATAATTCCTTAACAGCATTGAATTCATTACTTACTCCAATTGAAAAAAAAAAAAACTAATACCACTTCATCTACATCCTTCAACGATTATTATTTATACACATATACATAAAATACAAAAAAGAAGATAAATTTACGCAAAGAAAAACTATATACACATACATATAAAATATACTAACAAATATAACTTTACAAAAAAGAATATATACACGTATCTATAAAATATACTAAAGAACACAAATTTATACAAAAAAAAAAATATTAAGCTTATTGACAATGGAGTATCAAAAAATATTCAATGTACGTATATCTTAAAGAAAAGACGAACGGTTTTTCCAGTCTAAAAAATGCCAATAGACAACAATGTATCATAATGTGTCAAGCAAAAACACTAATTCTTCAAATAACATGTGCTTAAAACGGATTAAAATGAGAAAAAATGCTACATTTTCAATATAGATGTTTAGAGAGGGAAAGTGATGAGATCATGTAGATTGTCTTCCCGTTTCGAGAAATCTTCCCACTACTAGGATTTACATTGCACTATTGCTTTGAATCTGCAATTGATTTGCATAAAAAAAAAAGGATTGAAATGACAAATTCAATTGAGTAAGTGTCAGCATAGTTTAGAGAGAGGAAACGAGAAAATAGAAAAAGGAAGTACAGAATGATGAGGGCGTAGGTTAGGGAAGAAGATATGCCCATGAAAATAGAGGTGATTTCAACTTAAATTGAAATCACATCTCTAAGAGGAGATTTTGTTTACCGTATTCCTGGAAATGACATTTTTGTAATTCTTTTCCTTTTCCTAATGAATTGCTAGCTCTTAAGCCATTTAAGAGAAAGAAAGGAAATAATTAGAATTATGGAAGTTGCAAAATATCCTTAAAAAGGAAAAGATTAGAAAAAGATGGTAAATAAATTAGGTTATATTTAATTCTCTTTCTTTTATTTCCTTTATATTGTTCAAATAAAAGAAATAAAAACGTTTTGGTAATTTTCTTTTTATTTCTACCCTTGATATCTAAATAAGAGGAAAGATAATGTTTTCTTTTATTTATTTTCCTTATCTTTTCTTCCCATAAGGTTGGTTCCATTTCCATTATACATGGTCACCAAATACAATGGTAAGGTTTGGGCCAGTTTGTTAAACCCTGTATATATGGATTCCACAAATGAAAAGCCAAAGCCTAAAACATTAAAGACATGGGAAATTGAAAATATTTTTTGTTTAACATAGGAATAGGATCCAACCTAGTAAAACCAACGTTATCCCTTTTTAGTTCATCGTCGTATGTAAAATACAAAAAAAGTGTTTACATTATCCTTTTTTTTTCTATATTTTATCCATATTCATTCTATATTTGAATATGACGTTCTAAAAACTATCTTATTTGTATCTCAACTATTTTCGTTTTGTAAGTGTGATGAAGGCCGTAAATAAAGTGTAAGAATTAGAAATTGAAAATTCATATGCTTTTGAAACAATAAATAAATATATATTATGCATCAAAAACAATATTTGAATTGCTATTTATGTAAAATGAATAAAATAAATGATAGATAAATTTAAATTTATAGAAATTTATTATATATTTAATTTTTAAAATATAGGTATATATATATATAACTATTTCTATCTTTTTGATAATTTATTCTTACTAAACGTACGACTCAAAAGATCCTTATTCAATGTTTTCATTTAGTTCAAAATATCCCCAGAGTATAGTTTAAAAATATCTTCAAAGCGATAAGATCTAAAATTTAGGATTATTAATAATATTTCTATGTATATGCATCAATGTAGATTTTGATAAGCTTTTATGCCTAAAAATTGAGAGATGTAGATAGCCTATCATATGGATCAGAACAACTATACAATCTCAAATCATAAATAAGTAACAATTCTTTAATGTCTCTGTTATAATCTATCTCTTTTTAAGTATAAATCTACTAATCCACTTCTTTAATCAAATAATAATAAGAATGGCCAAAAACAACTACACCTTAAGTGCTCTAACATTAGTCCTAAACCTAGAGTTAAAGTTAAAATCTATCTATATACTCTTTTCTTAATAATACTGAATATACACACACACACCCTATACCTTCAAAGAGGTGAGCTAGTACCTAACACATAGTTACACAAATACATGTGCATAAATAAGCAATGCATAATACATATACATAACTTATTCTAATATAGTAATCATTAGCCATTATTTATAAATTTAATTGTTCAAATAGTATGCCCTTAGGCGCCCTGAGCTTAGAGTAGCTCATGAATTCGATAGAACATATGGCCAAAATAATAGCCTTAATCATATTATCATCATGGCAATATTATGTGGCCATCAGCATATTAATCCCAATACAAGGACCATACAAATGTCTCATTCTACCTATATGACTTGCTTATGGTTTAGATCCAAAACACTAATTTGGCATGTGACTTCACCTAGGTTAACAACCTATTAACATGTAAGCTTTAAAATTAAGCCAAATGACCATAAAATTAAACTTAGAACACAAAGTTTAGGGCGATCGGTTAAAGGATCCAATCAAATTTAAATTATAAACTATGAATAGAAATATTAGTAAAAATAACCCCGTAAAGTTAAATTTAAGAAAATAAGTAATAAAATAGGAAACTATAAAATTTTCAATTTTTAAGTATAATAATCGTTAATTATCGAAAAGACGAAAAGTGTAATCTAATAATTATAAATTACTAGAGATAGATTATATGTATATTAAAAAATATAGAATGACCTAAATAATAATTAAGAATGTTCACATGTACCCCATGTGTATTTACGTGTAGATAAAAATACGCAAAATTTCTTAAAGTAACTAAAAACTTATTAAATAATTAAAGAAAATTATTAATTAATTAAGGAAAAATCAGAAAACTCAAGAATGAGGTGGATGTGGTCGTGGTAAGTCAGGATGTAAAAAAAAAAAAAATTTCCCAATCAAAATCAAGTAACACAAAAGCTGAAAACTAAAGAATTTGGGCAATGTCTTGTCTAATTTGTCACACATTAATTACCACAAAACTCTATAAATAAGGAAAAAATTTACAGAGCTCCTTTAGATAGTTAGAAATCAGAGAAAAATAAAGAGCATTGAAATTTAAGAGAAAAACTAGAGTTAAAAAAAAAAAGAAAGGAAAACTGTGCAGTTAAGGCTAGTGAGCCAAATCCACGCGCTACCACCACCTAGGATCGAGCTACCACCACCACCCCACTCCAGACCCACCGCCTGGACCAGCCAACACACCTGGACTGGTGTTGGAAGGCCAAAAGTCATTGGATTGGGTGAGTCTCTCATCTGCTCCAATTTTGTATAATTTTGTCAACTTACTTATTTTGCCTAGAAAATTATGAAATTTATTATTCTAAGGTTTTATTGTATGTAGATTTAGGAAAAAATAGTGATTAAGTGTAATCACGTCTAAAAATATAAGGTTCCTAAGAAAGTAAGCAAAACCAAGCATGATTAGGATTAGAAATAAATAGGTTTAGGAGTGTAGTTTGGAGCTCAAATTTTTTCTGTAAAATGCTTAAGTGATATAAAATAATGCTATGAAGCCATTTTTCTAAATTTAATTTTCAAAATTTTTTGGTAAAGTTTTAGCCTTAAAATGATAGAAAAATTGGGTAATTTTAGGTTAATTTTAGGTTAATTAGGTGATTAAGGCATTAACTACTGATTTAGATAGTAATTAGAGGGTTAGGGATGTTAATCTCTGATGTGGAAATCTAATCCTAGCCTTTGGACTGGTAAGCGTAATTAATGAAGGAATTATGTGGTATTTGTAAAAAATTAGGAATATGTAGAATTGAAAAATTAATAAATATGAAAAATTAGGTTTAATTAGATAATATAATAATAAAAATCAGAATATAATAAATCTGAAACAAAATTTAATTTTAGGTAATTGTATAAAAAATGTAAGATTTTCTCACATGGGGAATAAATCTAGTATCTCAATTAGGATTAGCGTGTATTGAACAGTTTAGATTACTAAATTAAGACCCAATAGGATATTAGAATACTCAAGCTTATTGTGATTAATTTCATATTAGGATTCGAGCATATTTAAGATTCCAGAATCAAAACTAGAATCTAATTTAGGAACTGAACCCCGAAATAGGATAGAATGAATCATTAGAAAATAATAGGTATATATGGAAAAATAAGCTAAATTATAACTTAAAATATAAATCATTAAAGAATAAGTGCTAAAAAGACCTATTTGTATTATAAGATACCCAAAGACAAATTGGCTTACAATTAAGTGATCGAGCGACTGAGAAATTTTAAGTAAGTTAGGTTATTACTTATTATATTAGAGTGTTATTTTATGGTACTTGGAGACTTAGGATTGTATATGGTTGTGATTATAAGTAGTTTACGCATGTGTTTGATGTATCTGAATGCGTACTGAAATTTGTAATGTGATTGATTGAATTAGTGTGAAATTGTTTGAACACCCTAAATGAAATTGTTTGAACACCCTAAATGAAATTTAATCTTATTCAACTCTAATGATAAAAAATGTCATGCATTGCAACCCGTTAGGAGATCACTAGGATTCTCCAACTAAATACCAACTCCTTCGAAAGGGATAGCACATGATTGCATAATGGTCCTTTCTTCATCCTTAGTCGAATTAAGTGACAGGAGAGGAGGTCGTGGCGAAAATGAAGTCAATGGTTCAAAGGTAGTCGCAGGAGGAGCAGTGTCTCCATTACACAAGCTTGGGTTTGGTTGTGAGCTGCTGCATAACATAAAAACTCCTCATTAGAGTGGGTGAAATTTCTTAGATTTCGCAATGAACCGGACTACGTTGTGTGATGACACTTGATTGTTGTATTGCATAAAAATAATTGCTTAATAATCTTGTTTGTGTTTGTATACTCTCATGAGTCTCCAATTCAACTTACTGAGCTATAGTTGCCCATACCCTTATAGATCCTTTTGCAGGTCTTGATTTTTTATTACTTTAAGTAGTATGCCGCTATACAATTATCCAGAGGTTAGTTCTTTTGAAGCTAAGGGTGTGAAGTTCAATTTGCTTAGCAATAGATATATAGCTAGTGTGTCCTTTGTAGTTTAAGATTGAGAGACTGATAGTTGTTATGTAAAATTAGTGAACCGTTATGTTTATATAGAGTTTCCTGGGAAATTCTGTGGACTTTATATATAATTTTGTATGTTTATTAAAAATTTATGATAATTACTATATTTGTTGTTAAACACTTAATGAGACTGTTTACTTCAAAACGAGAAGTCGTCAACGCCTTGTGTAGATCATATCTATGGTAAGTACTGAGAGGCCGGTTACTATCATAGAATGGTTTATACGGCAGGACTGTTACGACTCTGTGACTTTGGAATGTAACAGTAGTAAGCATCTATCTAACCATATATTTCTTAATACAAGGCTGCACGACACCCAAACAAATTGTACCAATCACTAAGTGGATTGTTGTAAATCACTAGCTTCGACGATGTTTTATTGAACCTTTCCTAACCATAAGCAATTCAAAATTAATTAGGCTCCACTTTTCTTTAGACTGATTATTTCTATCCTAACAAGCATATTTAACAAACAATAACTACATATCTATATATTAAATTTCCAAAACTACTAAATCACAAATAACACCATATTCTGATGCAAAGTATAACATATATGCCATGACTCATTCTTAATGATTCTAAATTTGTAGTCTTTGATTAACATCTACTAAGGTAATTTACTTGATAAGTAAATAGGAAAAGTACATTTTTAATGTTTACCTATTTTTCTATTTGAGTTATCAACCTCTTTCTTTTCCTTTATTTAAGTGAACAATGTTTTTAAAATTTTACAAAAATAGGGCTTCATTAAATTTATTAAGTTTTCATCTATTCATGACATTATTAACTTCAAAATAGTCCATAATAAGTAATTTAAACAAATTATAATGTTAATTATATTTATATAATATAATTAAAAATATAGTTAAATAAAATTAATGATATAATATAAATAAAAATATTAAAAAGTACGTAAAAATAATTGAACAAAGGAAAAGCGATTGGAGAAAAATTGTGTATATCTTTGACTATCTTGGTAAACTAGTTTAATGCCAATTGGAAGCCAATATATATCTAAGATGGATAAAAAGTTGTATTTAATGAGAAAATGCTATTTTTATAAGGTTTTTAAAAAATTAAAGACTTAGATAGAGGGGGAAAAAAAATCTATGACTTAAATAGAAAAGTACATGAATATGGAAAACTAAATATATATTTTGCCCTAAGTAAAATTATTATATCCAAAATATATAACTCAATAACTCAAACTTGAGCTTAAAAAATTATTAATAATTATTTGTCTAATACTAATTGACTATTGAAGAATAACCAACTTAATTATTTTCATATATTAACTTTTCATACTAACTAATTGTTGAACCATGTTGCCTAAATGTCATCATTGTTTTAAGAAAAATTATATCAACATAAATTGTACAAAAAAAAAAAACCTAAATACCATGGTCATATCACACAATGAAGATGCGATTTATCAAAATTACAAAGAAATCACACTTGGTAGTTGTGATTTTAGTTATTTACTATACAATAATATCATATTTAGGAAATGCAATTTGTGTGTAATACTTGTGTTGCATTTTTGAAATGCAATATTGATATAATACCATTGTCGCATTTATGAAGTGTAACATATTTACAATTTTAGTATCATATTTTCAAGATGCGATATTGGATTGGTATTTACGTAGTCCTTTTTTTTGTTAATATTGTTGGTATTTATGTAATATTTATTTATTTGATTGGTAAATGTGAAAATTCCTTTTATTGAACCAATAGGTTTATGTTTGATTTTTATGAGAACAAAATTAAAGTTTAAATCAAATAAGTTGAGTTAATTGAAAATTGACTATCCTACGAAATCCTTAAATTAATTAACTCATCATTGTGTTTGTAATCCATATATTAAGTGAATGTATTTATAATGCATGATGTTGTGTGTATAAGAGTGTGTGTCCTAAGAATATGTGAAGAGAGGAAGTTATGCTATTTTTTAAAGAGTTAACTTGATAATAAATGGGAAGATTGGCTTGATGGTAGAAGGATTTTTTAAGTTACATGGGAAATGACTTACTAACATGCTGGTGGAAAGGTAAATGGGCCTATTGATGGATAGGTGAATTAACATTCTAATGTATGAGTTAAAAATTCACAATTCTTTTCTCCAAGCTGTCCTAATGGTACTCTAAGCCAATTCTTATGCCGGTGTTATGTTTATCCTACCAACCTCTTGATATTAAGATGAGTCAGCTTAATGGTAGTTGTACTCAAACTGGTCGTTGGAGAACTCAATGCACTTAAATAAGAAGAATTTATCAAGAGAGTATAAATACTCCACCTCGCCCATCAAGGAAAATACTAACTCTTAACCGCAATATTTTCTTCTATTCTTGCTGAAACATTATCTTTGTCTCTTATAATTAAATTTGTATTATACTCAAACATTATCTTTGTCACTAAGAGAAAAGCAATACACTTGTAAGATTTAAAGTGTATTGTGATAGTGTTTAGTGAGTTGAGTTATCGAGAACTTATGTAGCTTTTAGAGCTTCAATTAAGTGATAAGTAAAAGTAGTGTGAAGTATTCAATTGAAGACGACAATATGTTTGTAAAGACTAAGAGAAGGTATGAACTCTATATTGAAATCTATTTTTGATATTGTCTATTCCTATTTCTTTTAATTTCTACATTTATTATTTTTATTAAGTTATATTGATCTTCTATTTAGTTGTTTACATTGATTAAAATCGAAAAGCAATTAAAATTTATCAACCTATTTGTTATGAAACTAAATAACAAACTAGACTTAATATAACTGACTATTTTATCATGAATTTCTCTCTCATTTTTTCTAACAAAAACTTGGTTGTTTGACTCACTAGCATCTATTTGACCGATGATTGACTGACTGGATATTAGAGCCTATTGCACCAAAAAATCATTTGCCGATTGATTGGTAGTCAATTTTTTTTTTTAAATTCCCAACAACAACTTTCCCATCACAAACATAATTCTAAACAAATCAAATTGCTCATCTTTTTATAATAACCTTTCTATATTAACTTAAACTCATAAATTAAATCATGATTCACTTATTCCTTTTTATGAATAAAACTCTCTAATCCCATAAGACACAATTTATTGTCTTCTTTCTTTGTAAGTTTTGCATCTTTTATTATTTTTATAAGATTTAAACAAAGTTTTTTTTTTTTATCAAAATGTGTCATTATATGTATTTTAAGATTTACAATTACATCCTTTTGTAAAGTTTTAAAAATCATTCTGATCAATTTCAAACTTTTTAATTAACATTACTTGATTTTCAACTAAAAAGAGGTGTTATAAGAAATGACAGTAATACATGCAAAAATCAAATGCAACTTAGAATAACAAATGTAAGACATATGGTTAAATTGACTTAAGGACTATGTATAGTCCATGTAGGAGAAAGTTTCATAGTTGTAACAAACACCAACTTAAATAGTTACAAACCAATAATTCAACTAAAAATAATAAAAGTTCATGTGTTAGTATATATGTGAACTTAATATTATCAAGAATCAAGATGGTATCTATATTAGAATCAAGTACATCATTTATATATCATGTTGTAATGTCTCGCCTTCTAGGAGTTTACTTAAAATATTTTCTCAACTTTTGGTAGTAAAAAACGGTTCGTTACTACTATTCTTGAGTTAAGGATAAGGAAGAATTTGTACTTCATTTGTCATTCGACTTCACAAAATATTTATTCCCAAATCTATTCTCATTCGATATAGCAAACAACAAAGGAAATCTTTATAATAGTAGGCCAAGCTCAAAGTATTACAATTATATAATCTTATGTATGATTTCATACAAAACCTAAGTAAAACATTTACAACCTCTAAGTTGTAAACCACATATATCATATTGATACTTCTTGTAAAGCTACTTTTTAAAATTTCAAACAAATCCTAAAACTACTTGATCCTTTTCAAAAGAAATTGCTTTATCAAGCACTTCTAATCTTTTATGCTTATGTAATTTGATGTTCTCTTTAGATTTCTTCCTTAATTTAAGGATAAGCCACCTTATCCCCTTCACTTATTATAAGCCGACTGGGAGTGGACAAATAGACAACAATACAAGTAATATTACAATACAATCACTAAACAAGTTATCATTTCCATCATAAAACTCATCAATCTAACCTAAGTAATGTAGTTGCAGCAAACATGTGCCATGTTGATGCATATGATATGTATCGATATCAATATCCTAGCCTAGCTTAGCACTCAACCGATTAATCAACTTCAATTGAGCATCTAGACACAAACCAAAGTCTAAGAACTTAGCAATGCAATAAAAGTTATCAAAACCTAGCCTATGCAATTTTATATGCTCAAAACCTCAACTTTTATAAATCAAGTTGCTTACTTGATAAACCTAGTTTTTAGAAGTCAAATAATTTGCTTCTCTTTAAAAACTCAACTTTCATAAAAACTCAGCCTAGCAAAATCTTAGCTTTAGAAAACTTCACATTTAGGTCCCTTTTGTGCTATGCTATGAATACATCAGTCACTTACCCAATAATTACCAAGCAATACAATTAAACTTAATTATTTACTTTTTAGTCGAGCCTTTACTCTATTTCATTTTTTATCTCTAAGTCTTTAGTATTGAGTTTACTTAAGTGAACACCATAAGAAGCAGGGTTAGTACCTAATTTCTTTGTTAAGTTAATATAGGACCAAGTACAATAGGATCAACCAACAACCCAGTAACAACATATGTTGCATTCATGAAACATAATTCAACCAATAATACATATACTCAAAAGATCAGGAATCATCCTAACAACATGTCACATTCACACACAATACCAGTCAACTAACTACAGTTAGATAAGTTAAGAGTAGATAAAATCTACTCCAGCATACAAGAAATCCACTTACGCAAGCCACTTAGTAAATTTCCCAACTCTTACTTGATCTTGAGGCTCTTCCTTACCCTTATCTCCTAAACAAAATATGTATGATATTCAAGTCAATTGTATATGCAGTATATGCAAGATTATTAACTTATTTACATGTGGGGTTTAGGTCTTGGTATAGTTCTTTATAATGCAATTTAAGTTTACAATACTTTTTTATTTAGTTTCTAATTTATTTTTTGTACTTAAAGTTCTTCTAACGTACTTTCTAACATAGTTTCTAACAACTTAACCACTAAATGAATATTGTTATATTCCATATTTTTACTATATCACTTGATTCTAAGATAAGAGATTTCAATATAATACTTATTTAATGTTCAATTGCTATAGTATTATTAATATATCACCTAAGTTAATTATATGGCTAAATGCATATAAAGAACACAAAGAATTATTTTAAAAATACATATTCGTATCTAGATATCAACTAACCCTCTACATCAATTTCTAACCTATGTTTTATGCATCAAACTATTTCATATTTTCATTAACCTAACATTCTAACCTGTACATGATACTTCTTAAATTATTAAATCACCTAACTTTAGCACCTACTCTCCTATTTTTACACTCTACCAAAATAGTCCAGTATTCCAAAACCCAATTATAACTAAAATACAATACATGTAAATCAAATTATGTTGCACACTAATTCCATGTTAAGGCAAAATTACCTAAAATCCAACTTTAGAGTTTTTAAAAAATCTTTACATAACATTAAAGTAAACCTTTTTAGGAACTTGTGTACAAAAATTAGAGTAGAAATTACATTGGTTACTATTTTTTAAATTTAGTACAAAATTTGTTTTTAAATACCATTTCCTACGAAACCTATATTTTAACTTTGAATATAAAAAATCCAGTTTGATATTTGGATTCTACATACAAAAATACTCAAGATTATTAAGTTTTATAATTTTTAGATAACATTTGCTATTTTTAGGATTTTAGCGAAAGATTTAGAAAAATTAGATACTTATCGTCTTTAGCTTTTCCAATCATTGTTTCGCCATAGGTAGTTGTCAACAACTCTAGGCAGGTTAGTACCCTTTAGGGGGTGGCTCCGTTGTTTTTTTTTTTTTTTTTTTTTTTTGTCAAATCGCCAATTGGTATGCAAACTCCATATCCTCAATTCTCATTCCAATTGTCCCAATTTGATTCTAAATTCCTCTACAAATTATCTCAAGCTCTTGTAAACTTTGTTAAAACCTAGATTTGCCTAAAAGGGCAAATTGAACATGGTATTGTGTTTATAAGGAAGTGGGGTCGGTGGATGCTTATTTTTTATTAAGGGGTGACGAGTGTTATACTTCATATCCTCTTAAATTTTAAGTAATTTTAGGTGTCTAAAACTAAATTAATATTAGTTATTACCATCTCATCAGTTTGCTGCTAAGCTATACACACAACTTCTCAATGAAGTTATTTTTTGTTTATTAATTTCCCTATCATAATAACATATTATATATGTACATTATAAGTATTAATTACAAGTACACATATCATATACTAGCTATAACGAAGTATATTTAGCATGTATCCATATCTCCTAGACATTATTTAGTATCTTCATCATTTTTTAAATTTACTTTCTTGTCCAAATAATTTATTTTTAAGGACTAATTAAATGTTAGATGTCAAATCGTATGCTTCCGATAAAGTTATACTATATTGATAAAATTATGCTTTTATTAAATTAAATATTTTATATACTTTATTTCACTAAACGAACCCTTTTAGGGCTCTTCTTTTAATTTTTGTGATCTTATATTAAAAATTTATTTGATTATGAGAATATTTTCCAGAATCCTAAATTTATTGATTCCGAGCAACAACGATCACATTATATGATAATACTCGTAACTCGTGTTATTTATGACTAGTTTATTTTCTCACTTCCCAACTTTTATTTTCTAAGTTCTATATTTATGATGAATGTGTTATCATTCCAAGTTCTCGATAGTTGGTCAACGACTAGAGTCTCACATGTATCTAGTGAAAATAAAAAAGAATATCACTAAAAAGTAAACTATTTGAGATTACATATCTTGCATGTGTCTCGTTCTTACTTCTTTGGAGTTGTCTTAAGACTTGAATCTAAAAATCAAATCTTACAATTGAAACAAATCATAAGGTTAGCAATTTAATCACTTCAAACCTAATAAATACAACCAAAATCACAAGAATATGTCAAACCTTAATTCTTACAGAATCCCTAACAAACAAAGAGAAACTAAAGAGTTACTTTTGTTTGAATAGTGAGAAAAGAGAAAGTTAGGCAGTTGTGTTGTTTCTACTAAATTGATATGAAAGAAACATTAATAATACATCTAGATTATTTATTCATTGTAATTGATCAAAGATATACTTGTTTTTTCTAACACTTGGGCATTTATTTAAAATAAACCAAGTTTCAATTCAATATTTGGGATGGGTTAGAATTTAGATATTGGGTTAAGCCACATATTAAAATTCTTGCCAAGGAACCCCCTTGATGAGGCATTACAAAGTTTATAGACTAACATGGGAGTAGCTTTTCCTAATACACTATGATAATATATAAATCCATACCAACATATCCTACGACCTAGATAGAATTTTGAAAAAGAATACCTTATTAACCTTTTTTTTCCTATTCAATTACAAATACACTCTTTAATATTTGCTTTTATGTTACTGAGTCCCTTCATTCTATGAAATTGAGCATTTATACTTCTAGATCTTTTAAAAGATGCATTTTGACTCCTAATATGATCATTTTTTCCTTGATTTTAAGTATTTTCTGTTATTTTATTCAATGATAAAACAATAAAATAGAGTCTAAAAACAAATTTTTAAAGATTAGAGGGTTTAAACATTTAACTTTAAAGATGAGAAAATTAAGGGCATATTAAAGAAATCATAAGTTGTTTTTACTGGACATTGAAATCTATTGATTCAATGATGCTTGTTGAGTTTCAGTGTAGACGAGCTAAACATGACCAGAATAAAATTACTATTCGTATTATATATGTTGAGTCTATGTTCCGTTTCAACTTAATCAAGCCTAGTGCCATATATCATGGATTTTTCGTGTAATTGAGGTGTGTGAAGTCGAAAATGGCCACCCTATTCACTATTTGTTTCAATTTTCTCATTACCTTTATTTATTTATTTATTTATTTATTGAGAAATGATAAAGAGGCAGAGAAATAGTAAGAAAAGTTATAAAAGCAAAAGTGCTATGTGGACTATGTTTCTATCCCGCGGGTACTGTTTTCTGCAGTAAGAAACATTGACATGAATATATTATATTGATTTGGCTCGATTTTCAGAGTAATTTTTCCTTCTCTTTATCATTTTGCTTTTTGGATTTAAATTCTTGATACAAGAATAAACCTAAAGAAAGTGATGTGAGGGGGGATTGCGAAATTAGCGTTTGCGGAAGGAGACATGACAACTAATTGTAGTTTGAAAGATAGAGATGAACTATGCCAGATCTTTCGTTAAACACTAGCTGGCCTGGGTTTACGAAATCAGGGTGGACTAAAAATAAGGCCAAGTGGTCCATCTTCTATTTGTCCATATTCTAAAAAAATCTCATAATATATAGTGTGCTTGTAGCCTTTAGGGAGTGGACTATGTGTCATATCTTTTACGCATGGCGACTCTTATTTTACAACATAAATTGTAGTCACTGTATATACATGAAAAGTGACAAAAAAAATTAAGAAGAAAAATACAAAAACATCGTTTTCCCAATAACTTGCATTCGAGCTTATTTCACTACATTCAGGGAATACTACTACATATTACTAAAAAAATTAAACCAATTTACACTACTTAGTATTGGAGCCTTAATGGTGGATGGTTGCTACTAGAGCTTCCAAGAAGATAGAAGAAATCATACTAGCGTTAATGGAGAAACACGACCAGAAGCATGAGGAATGGACCAAAGCATAGAATTACCGTATCAATAAACTTATGCAACCGTTCAATGAGATTCTCCAAAAACAACATGAATCTTTCAATAGCTCCATACTCGGCTTGCAAAAACAAATTCAGGACATTGTTAAGCAACTAAGTGCTGGCAAGTCTATGCTCATGTTAGGTGGTGGCGAATCTAACAGTACATGAAGTACACCACAACTTAATTTGTTTCTACAAGAGGAATTGATGTACCAAGCTCCTACACGTGCTACTAAGCTAGACTTCCCTAAGTTTACGGGTGAGAAGTTAAAGTCATGGTTGATTAAATTTGAAAATTTCTTTACTATTGATGCAACACTTGAACACTATAGAGTGCAATTAGCTACTATGCATTTCAAAGATAAAGCACTATAGTGGTATCATGCTTTTGCACAAGGACACACAACTCCTGCCCCAATCACTTGGGAAGAATCAATTGTTGAGATGCAGACTCGTTTTGGAATTAAACCTATAGACATCTTATTTTTGCCATCGTTAAAATTCTTTTCTTATTGGGCTAGGTTTAAAAATAATAAAAATAGAAAATAAAATAAATGGTAATAATAAAAATGTTAATTTGAGTCAAGTCGAGTCATATTATTTAGGATTGGATCAAACAATGGTTGAAGATGTACATTTAATTTAATAAATTTCAAGTCTTTAAATGGTTAGGCTTCGTTAAAAATATTTTTTGCCTAGTCCAATATAAGGTGAGTTTTTATTTAATTCATATTAGGTTAAATAAATTTAAGATTTATCAAATAGGTTAGTATGTATTAAGGTGATTGAATCAGGCCCAAGATAGAAAGCCCAAATAAATATGGGGTTTCTAGAAACTTGATCGTGAATTAGATTAAATCTTCAATGAATTTAATAAATTCATAATGAGTATTATCGTATCTTATTGGATTTGTTAAGATCGAATCTTCACAACAAAAAGATCTAAAAGATTCAACTTTATGATCTATAAATAATGGACATTAGACTAAAGAAATACACATTTTCACAAATAAACAAAAAAACACACAATTTTCTACAATGACCAAATTATCTATACAAATTCAATACCACTCAATTCAATTACACATAGACCCCCACTCACATCATAGTCTCTTATACACTGTACATAATTTCCCTAGCACTACTTACATTACTCCAACCATCACAAATTCCCAACATTAAACATAGTCTACTTTATGCCATACAATCAGCCCTCATGCACACATTCACTAAGTTATGTACTATACTGTCTACGACTTGCACTCGTCTATGATCAACAGTACACATTTACCAAGTTATACACTCCATGTTGACAAACACAATACACTTTACATGATCAGCCCTCATATATACTTACCATTGAAACCAATACACACACAGTTCACGCACATGTAAACCCTTTGAGTTAGAAATATAAATCTTAAACTAAGCTCGAGTATTTTAAACGATACCACAAGTTGATAAGGCTAGGTAAAATAAATTTTTTTATTAAAATGAGAACTGAATATAGTATTGGTAATAAAAATCCGAAAAAATTGATTGAAGCTTAAATCACATACAAAAACTCTAAAGATGTATGCGTAAATACTTGACACTAAACTCGAACTTAATTAAAACTCTAAAACTATAACTTTAAGCTTATAAAATAAATAAATAAAACTTAATAGTGTTATAACGATAGTCGATCGCAATTATCGACTAGATCATGTAATTGCCTATAAACCCCAACGAAAACGTTAAAATAACTCATAAATATTATAAATCTAACAAGCACCAATTAAATTAATAAATTTTCATAAAATCCCAAAATTAGTTTATAAATATTAATTTTATAATTTTTATGTTTGAAAAATTTACATATATTTATTTTTATTTTCCTTTTTCTTTCTTTTTATTTTCTTTTTCTTCTTCCTAATTTTTTTTCTTTGTTCCACATGATTTCCAAGTTGTAGTTATAGCTGCCCATGTGTTTATTTTCTTTATACAAGTGTCATTAAATTAAAGGACAAAGGACAATTTAGATAAAGTGAATGTCTTATCTTAATTAATGCTTGATCTATTTGGATTTGCTTCTTTGTTTTTCATTCTTATTTGCTTCATTCCTATTGCTTTTGGAACATGCTTAGAAAATCTTAAAAGCAATAAACCAAAAAGAAAAAAAAAAAAAGAAAACCAAGCAAAACATACACATATAGAGCAAATACTAAGAAGAAGAAGAAGAAGAAGAAGAAGAAAATAAAGTGGTTTCAATCAATGATTTTACTAAAGAATTTAGGTAAGTTATTTAATTATTTTTGCATATATATATAATCTATAACATGTACATGTATATTGGGTATTTTTTTTATTTATTATGTATGTATGCGTGAACATATATGTATATTGTACATAGTATATAGTAGGTACATGTATGTATATATAATATATATACTATGTATTTCCTTATGTATCAGTACATGTGATTAAGTGTACATATATGTATATGTACATAGTATATTTTTTAGGATATAATATGTATGTGTAAATAGGTATATACATGTGTATATGTACTTAGTATTTATTTTTATTATATGATGTATAAAAATAAGTATATGTATATGATATATATATTTATTATGTATTTCGGTATTTATATACATATGTAAGTATTTAGTCTTTTCTTCATGTAAGTATATATATGTGTGTGTGTGTGTGTGTGTGTGTGTGTGTGTGTGTGTGTGTGTGTGTGTGTAGGCGTAACTATGTATATGTATACATATACATAGTATTTTATATTATATGATATATATATGTATACGTGTATAATAGTAGGTATATGTATGTATATTTGTACTTAGCATTTTCATTTTATAAAATTTTTTGTATATTTTTGTACATGTAGTGCTGGATGTGATATGTATGTATAATATTATTAATTGTATTTAATATTTTTGTATATATATATATATATGTAATACAACCATATACGTGTATATGTATATAAAGTACAAATACGTGTATATTATACTTGTACATAATTTATAATTAATATTAATATAATTTATTACTTCAAATATAGTATACGTATAAATATACATATATGAATAATATCGCATACGTAAAAATATGAGTATATTCAAATAGTATATATATAATATACTATAATATCAATTCAATAAATAAAGTAATTTAATATATATCTATATATATATAAGTGTACTGTAATTTAGGAAAAAGTAGAACAAATAAGTAAATTAGAAAATTTAAGAAAATATAGTAATAAGTATTAATATATAATTATTATTGTATCGTAAAATATAAGAAATAGGAAAATAATAGAAAATATGGAAAATGCACAAGTGTGACGTGTGGTACTCCCATATGCTACTACATCATCACTTATATATAAATTAAGTAATTTTCGTAATTAATAATAATAATTAATTAATTAGAAAAATAATAAAGTAGAAAATTTGAATTAATAATTCTTAAACCTAAAAAATAAGTTAAAATGAGTAATTGTAATAAAATAGACCTAAAATAAAAAAATTACAAAAATATTTGATACAAATAATTATTAAATCATAATTATACTAAGAAAAGCTTAAATTGATATTTTATAACTTTTTAAGTCAAAATAATGAAGTTTATAATATTTTTATATTACAGTCAAAACTACGGTTTATAACGTTCAAAACGGATCTCGCTATGAGAAAATATACTCGAAAACGATAGAAATAGACTATAAGTTCATAAAAATCCAAATTAAAACGAAAAAGTTATATGCAATTCGGTAAAAAGCTCGAATCGACAATTTCACGTAAATGAATAACTAATTTAAGTAAACAATACAAATTATAATACTAGTTTAGTTTTTAATTCCCAAACTTACTACTTCTTGTATTCCCTATTTTCAAGTGATCTCGACTTTGACACCAACTTATCATCTGACTACTACGACCTTTGACTTGAGTATGGCTGAGTGAGTATTTCTATTGATTCCATACTTGCTTGTATGTATAGTTAGTGAATATAATTCAAGTCGGATAAAGTTAAGCCCCTTTTACTTGGTGATCAGCAAAGTCACAGACAGATCAATTCCTATCAAATTTTACCATGCAACAAACAGTATATTATTATACTTTAAAGTAAATTCACTATCAACAAACACTATCATATACAAGGGTTGATTATTTATTATTATAGTATTCTGTACGATGTACATGTGCGATATAACATTACCTTAATTCGCAAAAACATTCGGTGTTGGAGGTATCAACCACTTGGCTAAAGGTCGAGTCTAGAGGTATTCATTTAGGGGAGAGTGAGGACTATATGAACCTATTCACAATCATATGTGGAACTCGATTTTGACTAAAATTGATATATTATTACATTTTGTATACAAAACACGGAGTTTCGTTATTATAAAAGTTCTAATATGATACCTGGATCTAATCGGTGTCAATATATTTCCAACCCTGACTTTGGAGGACATTAAATATAAGTCGCATGCAATATCTAGTTACTTGCATGTATCTCCAACGCCTACATATCCTACATTGTCTAAACACAACACATATCACGCCACTGCACTAACCAAGCATAAAACACATATACACTCACCAATCACCACACTTCAAACATACCATGCCATCACTCATGTATATGTCTATATCTCCATAGCACTTCACGATTACAGCAACATATACGTCTACGACCAATAACGTCCACCAGCACACTCGTCCACATCTAGGTATGGTTATGTCCACGATCATGATACGAACAAAATGGTCCAATCCAAATTCATGTAATCTAATCTGATCACATACATAACTCGATCTGCTTAGGAAATTAAATAAATTATTTTAGTTATTTATTTTGTTTTTTTAATAACTTTATTTTACTAACTTGTTTTTAGTATAGGTTGTTTAATAGTTTTAACATAAACTATAAATTTGGAATTTCTTAGACAAATGTTTTTAGACAAAATTCATGTTTTCCAGTTAAATTGTATTTTTTTAGAAAAGTCGCATATTTTTTCTCTGAGATACATATCTTGAGGGAAGATATGTATCTAGATTGCGTACCTTAGTAAATCTTACATTTAGGATTTAGAAAATTAATTTTTGTCACGTAGTTTTTTTTAAATAAAATCTTAACTAAAGTTTTTCTTTTAAAAGATTTAGTTAGTTAGGGCTTTTTTAAAAAAGGTAGATTCGTGAAGTTATATCTTTTTAAGATTTTTTTTAAATAATAAATTGATAACTAATGTAAATCTGACTTAATTTCTTTAAAAAAAACAACTAACTAAATATTTTTTTTTTTAAAAAAAAAAACTACGTTGGTTTGATATCGATTAGTGAGTACGTAGACACCTACGAGGCAACCATAAAAAAAATAATTTTATCCTTTTTTAGAAAATTCGTAATAAAAATTATTAAAAATTAATCTTAATTACATTTTTGCATATTTGTACATATTTTAACATTTTTAGAAATATTATAAAAAAATAAAATCCCATTAGTTTTTTTTTTTATCATTATATAGTGATTTAATCTTAATAGGTTAGCCCCTGTACTTATATTTTCTGGTTTAATTTTCTAAAACATAATTTTTTAGAATACTTGCAGACTAGTGGCTAAATTAGGATTTTTTTCACTCGAATACCCTAATTTCATTTTTACCAGTTTAACTTGTTGGAAACTCCAATCTTTTAAAATTATTTTTTAAAGAAAAATATATTATGCTTCCTTAACTTAAAGTTGAGTAATTTATATAAAGCGGATTGGACTTAATATAGATTGAATTAAAGAAAACCGAAATAGGGCTTGATAGAATTGATGACTTTACTAGGAACGCTAATATGCTAGGCATGTAAAAAAATAATAATAATTAATGAGCTTTCATTTTTTATTTCTTTTTATGTATATATTATAATATAGTTATACTAACTGGATTTTAGTGATGTAAGCCTCTATGAAAAGCTTAGCCTAATAGGTCTCTTACTGGGGAATTTACGAGAAACTTTTATTTTATTTTATTTTATTTTTATCATTTGTGTGTTTAGATGCAGTTGGACCTAGACCATCTAAGGAACTTAGGATGACCTGTTATTGTGTAACTCTCAAGTCGTTAGGATTTTTACCCTCGCTTGGTGGTGATAGGTAAGCCTACTCATACTTTGATATAGCTCACTACATTTTTCTCTGGAAATGCTTAAAGCTACAGAGCTAGAGACCTATAGATCTAACCCTCCTATATCATTTTTTTTTTTTGAAAAAAAAGGGTTAATTATTGTTAACTTATAAGAAAATTTAATAATTCACAATTGATTAGGCTTTTTTTTTTCAAAAAAAAAGAAGGGAAATTAAATGAATTAATACCCTTATATATAATTATCCATCAACTTCATTTTTTTTTATTTCAATCCACTTATGTATAAGTGTATTCCTTAACCGAGTTCATAACGATTTCATTCCTCTAATTTAATATTTATTGACTTTTATTGCATGGTATGTGTTTATAGTATATTGCATTAATTTTATAGCATACTTTATTGTATATATATTATTATCTTTGATTTTTTTTCTATGTATTATATGATTGCACATATATTATCTTATAATATAGGTATTATGTATTGCTTTTTTTTTCATTTTATAAATAAAAAGTGGCACAACAAAATTTAAAATCAAGCCTACTAAATTGCATTAAATTTTTTTGTGAATAAGCAAATGAATATTAGTGCAATGCTTTAAAAAAAATATATCATAAGTAAAGAGTTGCAATTTTATGATTTTCCTATGTGACATATTAGTCGTACAATTTTTTTCGTGTATTTTCTTTTCATGTAAAAAAAAAAAATTCCCTGTAAACTATTAAAATCTCCACTCTTTGTGTATGTCTATACTTAACAAACCCCTAGCGCATTTATACTTGAATTAATATAATCATGGCGTTATAATAAACTTGCAATTTGAAAATTTTTACAATAATAAATTATTGCACTATTATTTAGTTGCTAGCCCAGTATGTACATGTGCGCCCGTTTAATGTATGTTAATTATTTGTTCATTTTTGTTATTCTATTGTTTGGTGTTGCTTATTTCTATTGAAAATTTTTGTACAATAACATACTTTCATGTAAATTTAAAAAATGAATAAATAATCATTCGACTAGTAAATGTTTTATAAATATCGTCCCCAAAGTGTCTCCTAATTATCTTTTTGTAATATTAGGCACCCATTTTGTAAAATTATCATCCTCTAATTACCGATTATTCCCTTTGAAGCTTTGTTATCATTATCATGTCGTTTTCATCATTTGGTGTTTTCTCTTCTTCGTGTAATATAAACAATTTAGTCATGTATAGCATAAGTCATCTTTAGCTTTCATTAATAAGAAAGGTTTTCAAGTCCTTTTACAGCTTTGTTGTCCTCATTATTTAGTCTTAGTAATTGATTTCTTTTATTCTTTGGACGGTGTTAACAATCTAATCATCTATAGCATAGCTTCTCTTCAGTTTCCATTAATAAGAAGGTTTTTTAGAAGTTTTTCATAAAAAGAAAAAGTACTTTTACATGTAAATAAGTTATTATTATTGGTTGTTGACTTTGTAAAATAATAATTTATTCCCATCAACTTTGTAACTTTTTCATTGTAACATAGTTTTGTAAAACAAGTTTTCAATTTTTTTTAGAATAAATTTTTCAAAAGAAAAATTTGCTAACGAGGAAAGGTTTTACGGACCTTAAGTTATTACTTTTGAGTGATTAAGCCCATTATTGAAATCCATAGCCATTCATTTATTTTTAAGCTAAGAAAATTAACAATGATGACTCCAACCCAAGCCCAATCTTTGTAATTACTCATTCTGAGCCAAAAGCACTGTGTAACCTATAAGTTAAACTCAATACTAAGGGGAAAAAGGGGAAATCACATTATAAATTGATAATTAAAAATGGTGGAGACAGATCCCATCCCCAAGAAATGCCCAAGCCAAACATAATCCTTAAAGGAAAGCCCATTACCAGACCTTTTCTGAAACCCTAAACACGAACAACAAACCTCTTCACCTATTTCAACCTACTCCATGCCAAAAAAAAAAGAAGAAGAAAAAAGAAACATATGGCCTACTCATCTATACTGATTCTCTGTAACCTTAGAAGTTCCTAAACACTCACTCTACGAAAACTAGCCCAACTGCTCCAACACTAAAACCGAATACAAAGTTTGTCTCCACTATGAATGAGCTTGGGTAAAGGGCCAATAAAAGGACCTATTTAATTGAGTTTAAAAGTGCAATTTTTTTAAAGTAGAAGGGCATGTAACCTGTTGGGACATCATGGAATATCCAATCTTATCAAATGAGACTAGGGAAAATAAGGTAAACAAATAAAATGCTTTAAAGTCTTTCTAACGGGAAAGTATTCCATTATTTGAAGAGTTTAGAATAATAAGAGGCGATCTCTAATCCTAAACACTAACCTTAAAACACTCTGAGAGTTGAGAGATATGAAAGTTAGGATAAGACTCATTCCTTAAAGGAAGTCTATCTTGCATGTGATGCATGAATTGAAAGGATGATAGATATTCATTTTACTCCCTAAACATTTTATCCTTTGTTGCCCCCTTTGAGCCATTGAGGGAAGTTTTTCAAAAAATAAACCTTATCAAGAATCATCCCACATTGGGGCAATTAGAGGCCCATTGGTTTTAGAGAAAAGGGATAGGCTAACTTATGTTTACTTTAATCATGTCAATTCATGAGCAATAATTATCGCAAATATCTCGTTTCTTTAGAATGAAGAAGAGCTTCAAACTATGTGCACCTCACTCGAGGCCATACTTTCATTCAAATGCCTCAAGCCCATGGACTCTTCCCAAACACTTTAAAGCCATGTATGCTTCACTAGGCTTATACACTTTGAACTTATGTTTTTAGGGTTTTGAATCTCCTCAAATGGAAACTCACACACATGAAGGGAAATTACCTTGGAAAAAATTTAAAAAAAAGGGAGAAAGAAAAGAGAAAAGAAAAAAGGAAAAAGAAAAAAGAAAGAAAGAAAAATAAAGGAGAATAAAACAAAAGTAAGGTAATCGCATCTTAAAGGGCAGCTAAAAAGGGCTCAAGACATGAATATCTTGGGAAAGTTATGTTTATGAATTGCAAGATAAAAGGCTTGAGTTTTCCTAATATCCTTAGAAGCATAAACTCAAGCAAGAGATTCCGAGCCTAAAGGAATGAAAATTTAATTTTATGGTCTTACCCAGTATATCACCCTTAATGAAACTCTTTTGACTAAAGAATTTGATTTTTCTTAAGCAATCATTATTCATGAAACTAAGGTAAGCCTATTTTAGCATTTCCTTTTAAGGTTCTTGACTTGTAGACCCGGGTTAAGATATTAATTTTTTTCAAAAATTGGCCAACACATCAACATTTTCCCTCTGTTTAAGCCAATAACCAAAAGCTTGTGTTATAACCATGAGGAAAAAGACCTATTGGATCAATCGAAGTGTATTACGTACAAGACTGACCATAATTTTTGCAATCCTAGTCGAAAGTGAAAATAACCCATTTGAGAGTGTGATAAAGTCTTCTTTGACTAAACACTTCAGATAATTAGGATACTTTTTCTAATATGAAACTTATGGGTGTAAAAGTTAAGCATACCGTAAGGACCAAGAAAGCACTTCGCTTCAAAATTGAATGAGAATTCCCTATAACAAAAAGAACAAGGTGGTCAACTGAAGTTTTTTCTCTATTCACTCATAATAGCGGACAAGCAATCAAGGATGAAGATTGAACGGCTAATAAGCTAAAAGAATGAGCATACCGCTTATTTGTAACATTCGAAGTTAGTATAATTTCCTTACTTGTTAGTGAGGAAAAGATGAACCATTTTTTTAATAAAGCACATGTTTCCTTTAAGTTTCAAAAAACAAGAGATTTGAGAATTTGCAGTAAGAACTTTAGTCATCCTTGAGTTAGAAAGTTCTGTAATCTCTTATAACTCAGGAGTCTTAGTTATCCTTTTGAAACTTTGGTCATCTTAAGTAGAACCTTAGTTATCCTTATCTTAAAAACTTTGGTTATCTTATATCTAGGAATCTTAATCATCCTTAGATTAGGAACTTTGATTATCCTATGGTGCGAGGAAAATTTAAGAGCTTTGGCAATCCTATGAAAAGATTATTCATGAGCCTTTGTCATCATACTAAAGAGCTTAGGCTATCCTAAGAATTTTGTAAACTTTAGTTATCTTGTGTTTAGAGAGTTTCGGCCTGTATTAAAGAATATCAGTTATCCTAAGAATAAAAAAAAAAAATTAGCTATACCTTCAAACCCTTTTGTTAAGTTTTCTTCTTTGAAAGATTTATCCTTTTGAAAAGCCAATTTTTCTTTTAAAAATATCAATTTTTAGGTGTAATACCTAATCTTATCCTTTTACCCCATCTTTTTAAGACAAGCTCCTTATTCCTTTGCCTCGTCCTTTCAAAACGAGCCTCTTTAATCTTTTGTCCTATCTTTTCAAAATGGGCCTCTTTAATCTTTTGCCCTATCATTTCAAGACAGGCTCTTTTATCTCTTGTCTTATTTTTTCAAGATAGCCCCCTCTAATCTCTTGCTCTATTCCTTCAAGATAGGTCTCTTAATATTTTACCTTATCCTTTCAAGATGGGCCTTCTATTCTTTTGCTTATCCTATCAAGATAGGCCTCTTAATATTTTATGCTACCCTTTTAAGATAAGCCTTCCATTCCTTTGCCTTATCTTTTTAAGATAGGCTTCCTAATCTTTTAAGATAAGCTCTCTTATTCCTTTGCCCCATCTTTTTAAGATGGGCTTCTTATTTCTTTGCCTGTCCTTTCAAGACGGGCTTCCTATTCCTTCGCTTCGTCCTTTCGAGATAGGCAGTTTAGTCTTTGCATCAACCTTGGAAGTTGGTATCCTTATTCAACATGAGACATAGCTTAGCTAATCGTTTAAGTTATTAATTCTCATCTTGTCAATTAAAGGTAGGATTCGGCAAAAATGGGTATCTTTTTTTATCTTTGTAACGAAGTTTTAATTAAACTTTACTATAAAGAGGAGTAGCTATAGACACCTCATTTTTACCATCTCTAAAATTCTTTTCTTATTGGGCCAGGTTTAAAAAAATAAATAATAGTAAAAATTAAAAATTAAAAAAATAGAAAAAAATAAAATAAAATAAATGATAAAATTAAATAAATGATAATAATAAAAGTGTCGAGTTTAGTCATTTATGGTCAGATCGGACAATGGTTAAAGATGTACATTCAATTTAACAAATTCCAAGTCTTTAAATGGTTTGGCTTCATTAATATTTTTTGTTCAATCTAATATAAGGCGGGTTTTTTATTTAATTTATATTGGGCTAAATAGACATATGATTTATAAAATGTGTTAGTGTGTATTAAGATGGATTGAATCAGGTCCAAGATAGAAAGCTCAAATAAATATGAGGTTTCTAAAAACTTGATCGTTGATTAGATTAAAACTTGAATGAATTTAATAAATTCACAAAGGGTATTAACATATTTTATTGGATTATCTTCGCAACAAAAAGATACAAGTTTATGATTTATCAATAGTGGACATTGGATTATAAAATACGTTTTCACAAATACATAAAAAAAAAAAAACACAATTTCCTACAACAACCAAATTGTCTATACAAATTCAATTCCACTCAATTCAATCACGCACAGACTTCCACTTACATCATAGTCTCCTATACATTGTACACAATTTCCCCAACACTACTCACATCACTCTAGCCATCATACATTCCTAATGTCAAACACAGTCCACTTCACACCATACGATTAGCCCTCATGCACACATTTACCAATTTACGCACTACATTGTCTACGACCTACACTCTTCCACAATCAGCAACACACATTCACTAAGTCATACATTCTACTTTAACTAACATAACATATGTCATACGATCAACCCTCACATACTCATTGTCTAAACTAATATACACATTACTCACTCACGCATACACTTCACCAATCACATACTGCACCGTTTACTGATCACATGCGCATTACATTCCAACACTAGTACACACACTTACCGATCATTGCACTTCAACGCTTAAATGCCTTGTACTAATCACTACACTCCAACGCCTATACGTCCTATACTATCTAGACACAACACATATGTACGCCATTGCATTGACCAGGCACAACACACATGCACAATCACCGATCACCGCACTTTAGATACATCGTACTGTCGCTTAGGCACACGTCCATGTCTCCACAACACTTCACGATCACAACAGTACAAATGTCTATGACCAACAATGCTAACTAGCACATGCGTCCACATCCATGCATGGCCACGTCCACTATCATGACACGAACAGAACGGTCTAGTATGAGTTCATGTAGTCTAGTCCGATCACGTATACGACCTAATCCGCTTGGGAAATTAGGTAAATTATTTTATTTATTTATTTATTTTTTTAATAATGTTATTTTACTAACTTTTTTTTTAGTACAGGTTATTTAATAATTTTAACATAAACTATAAATTTGGAACTTCTTGGATAAATTTTTTTAGATAAATTTCATGTTTTTAGAAAAGTTATATATCTTTTCTCTAAGATTGATATCTTTGAAGAAGATATGTATCTATATTACGTATCTTTGTAAATCTTGCATTTAGGATTTAGAAAATTAATTTTTGACATGTAGTTTTTTTTTTAAATAAAATATTAACTGGAGTTTTCTTTTAAAAAATTTAGTTAGTTAGGGTTTTTTTAAAAAAGGTAGATTCATGAAGTTAGATCTTTTTAGTTTTTTTAATAATAAATTAATAACTAATGTAAATTTGACTCGATTTCTTTAAAAAAAAATCAACTCACTGAATCTTTTCTAAAAATAAAAGAACTATATTGATTTGATCTCAACTAGCGGGTATGTAGGTTCTTTCGGATTAACCATAAAAAAAATATTTTTTTCCTTTCTTAGAAAATTCGTAATAAAAATTATTAAAAATTCATCTTAATTACATTTTTGCATATTTGTACATATTTTAGCATTTTTAGAAAAATTACAAAAAAATAAAAGTCCATTAGTTTTTTTTTTTTTTATCTTTACATTGTGACTTAATTTTAATAAATTAGCCTCCAAGATTAGATTTTTTGGTTTAATTTTCTAAAAAATTAAATATTTACAAACTACTGGCTAAATTAGGGTTATCTCACCCGAAAACCCTAATTTTATTTTTATCAAGTTAACTGGTGGCAATTCCAATTTTTTAAAGAAAAATGTTTTTTTCCCCTTAATTTAATGTTGAATAATTTATATTAAATTAAGAAAAACTAAAATAAGGCTTGATAGAACCTTATGAAGACTTAATGTCAAACTTTAAAGAATTGTTTCAAACAAGAACTTTGTAAGAGGATATAGATGAGTTTGAGCTACTTCTACTCTAGTTCATCTTCCTAAACACCACCTGGTTAACTATTTTTTGAATGAATTACAAACTAAAATCTAATACCTAGTGAGGATGTTTTAACCCCAAACCCCATGTTAAGCAATTATACTTGCAAAAATTCAAGAAACAACACTCTTAGCTATTAGAAGCAGCTTAAAATACCTTAAACCCACTACTCCTACAACCGTAAACACTTAGCCACAACCCATACTTCCATCTACCAAACCCACCTGAAACATTCACTACAACCAATTAATGCCAAACACCTCCACCTTCCATAATAAACCTAACATAACTCGTACTGCACCTAGCCAAAACACCAATTATAGACCCATTTGAAAAATGACAGCAACAAAACTTGAAGAAAAATGTAAGAAAAAGCAATACTTTTGGTGTGACGACCCCTTTGGGTTAGGTTACAGGCATAAGAATCAAGGCTTACGAATGATGATTGCTAAAAATGATGACGAAGAAGAGGGGATTAATGTTGTCAAATGAACAAAGGATACAAGGGAAGTGGATAAGATTGAGGTAATTGAAGATGAGTTATCTAAACTAACTTTGTGTTTAATGGATGATAGTGTGGAGAAGGGTACCATAATGCTGTTGGCGTTTTACAAGAAGATGAAGTTGAGGGTTTTAGTAGATAGTAGGAGTTCCTTCAATTTTCAAGATGCGAAAGTGGCTAAGGTTTTAAGATGTGAAATTGAAAACATGATGAACTGCTGACCAACGATCCCATTGCTTGTGTACTGCTTTGAGGACTCCAATCCCTCATCCAAAGAATTCTTTCTCGATAACCTACCGATGATGAGAAAGTTTATGCCAAAGGAATGTGGTTGAACTCCTTAAGCTCTTCAAATTGTCTTATGTTGATATGTACACTTGGTAGTTATGATGCCAACCATTTCCTTGTCGAGGACTCCGTGCCAAGTAATTCGACCAACCGTTATTGAGAAGCTCCTACTGAGCGACGAGAAACCCAATTAAACGGCCGAATAGTTTTTTCTTGACATGCCACCATCTCTCTCGTCCTGACCTCTTTATTGCCGTAACATTTTGACCCTTCTCATCTGCTGTGTTAAGAGAATATTTGTATGAAACCAATGTTGCAATGCTACCTATCCACCTTATCTGACATTGTAATACTTTTCCATTTTTGGTCCTTTTTCCTTTTTATCTTTTTTCGTATGTACTAGGAATCCCCCTTTTATATATACTTTCTTGTAATTTCTTTATTTATAATGCTACCTTAGGGACTTACTATATATAATCCTTTTCTCTTGTAAGCAGTAGATATAACTTACATTTTAATATTGAATATTCTGTTCTTGTGAGACAACTCTCTCAAAGTCCATTTTTCATACACTCTCATTTGATCTTACTGAGTAGCTCAGGATTAGTGGCGAGTGGATCTTGACATTAACTTGTGCATCATATCAAGTGAGGTGTTAAGTTGTATTGTGTTTGTTGGTGAGTTACATCCTTCAAGTAACTTCACATTGGCTACTCTTATTCATTTGTGGACCATTCCCCTCTAATTTTCTTCGATATTTTGGAAGCCCCTTTTTAGTCAGGTTTGTTACGGTAAATCATAGTGATAACTAAGCTCCTAAACACACCAAAACACCCCTAGTACAAAAGTGACACTAGTTAACGAGTTTGATCTAGTAACTAGTTAGCAAATTGGAGTCGTACATACAAAGTTACAAGTTCACTATTGAGGTACATATGCTTCTACTACAAGGCTATGATGTAGTTCTAGGTATATCGTAGTAAGCAAGTTTAGGGGATATTACCAAAAATTTCTAGCGAATGATAATGGAATTTTAATTGAATGATCATCCATACCAGCTACTGGGAAACCATGATGAGGTAGAAAGTATTGATTATCATGCTATGTCCAAGTTGCTACAGAAAAAACATTTCAAATCTGAGGTGCAGTATTGGCTTATACAAGTAAATGGACAAAAAGAAGATACAAAATAAGAATTGATCACTCACCTACAGCTGCTAGATCTTATTGAGGAATTTTCGAATTTGCTTGAAGAGCTACATGAGTTGGTGCTACCTATAAGCTAAGACCATAAAATACACCTATAAGAGAACGCTAAACCAATTAATTTATGACCTTATAGGCATTTCATAGCACAAAAGATGCTTGAAGAGACGATACAGGAGATGCTACAACAAGGAATAATTTAGCTTAGTAATAAGCCATATTCATCTCCTATGGTATTAGTTAAGAAAAAAGACAACATATGGCACATGTGTTTAGATTACCGTGAGTTGAATAAGCTCACGGTTAAGGATAAATACCCTATACCTTTGGTTGAAGATCTTTTTGATGAATTACAAAGGGTATACTATTTTTCTAAGTTAGATTTACGGTCCGACTACCATCAAATCTAAATGGACCCAAAGGATATTTACAAAACTATTTTCCAGACTCATAAAGGGCACTATGAATTTATGGTGATGCCCTTTCGGCTCACCAATGTCCCCTTTAACTTTTCAAGGACTCATGAATGACCTTTTAAGAATTATTTAGGGAAGTTTATGCTAATATTCTTTAATGATATATTAATTTACAGTTGCAGCATTGAACAGCATGTACAATGCTTATGGATTATGTTTAAAGTGTTGAGAAGAGAAGTGTTTAGGGTAATCTACATTGGATATTTGGGGCATATCATAACCAAATCAGGGGTGACTACAGACCCTAAAAATGTTGTAGTTGTTGCTAATTGACTACAATTAAACTACTTAGAGGATTTTTGGGGTTGCCTAAGTATTACCAAAGATTTATTCAAGGTTACAGGCATTGACTAGGCCGCTAACCCAACTCCTTAAAAAGAACAATTTTCATTGGAATTGTGACGCGAAAGAGGCATTTGAAAGGGTTAAACAAGCGTTGATGCATGCGGCAGTACTTAAGCTACCTAACTATTCAAAGCCGTTTGTTATCAAAATTGATGCAATTGACGAAGGTGTAGGAGCCGTGTTAATGCAAGATCATCATTTGATAGCTTACTTGAGTAAAGTTCTCGGACCTAAACAGAAAGGATTGTCAATTTATGAAAAGGAATTGCTGGCCTTAGTTCAAGCAGTAGATAAATGGTGGCATTACTTATTTAGGAAACACTTTATCATCCATATAGATCACTAGAGCTAGAAAATTTTGCTAGAACAAAGGGTTTTGATACCACTACAGCATAAATGGTTAACAAAGTTTCTAAAACTAAACTATGAAATATAATATAAAAGTGGAGTGAGTAATGGGGGTGTTGACGACCTGTCTCAAGCATCACATATAACACTAACTTCACTTATTTCTATTGTTACCACCTCTCATGAGTTGTTGGAAGAGATACGAAATAGTTTAAGCTAACTTGATTATTACAAGATGTCAATTAATAGGCTCAAACAAGGTGAAGTTGATAAGAATTATTCTCGGGAACAAGATTTACTTAAAAGATAAGGTAACATTATTGAAGGATCGACACTTGACTTGTAAAAAAGGCTCATATCTTTATACCATGATGGCACATTGGGAGGGCATTCAACAACCTAGGCTATGTACAAGAGAATAAGCTCCATTTGTTATTAGAAGGATATAGAGCATGATGTTTGACAACATGTTCAAAGATGTGGAGTTTCTAAAAAATTTAAGTATGAAAATGTGGCAAGTCTAGGATTACTGTAGCCACTACCGATTCTCAAGGGGTATTGGACTAATGTAGGTTTAGATTTTATTGAGGGTTTTCCTAAGTCAAATGGGAGAGATGATATATTGGTCGTGGTGAACCGTTTGAGCAAATATGCACATTTCATGAGCTTATCCCACCTGTTTACTGTAGTGCAAGTGGCACAAGTGTACTTGGAACATGTCTTTAAGCTACATAGATTACCTAATATGGTAGTTAGTGATAGGGATCCCCTCTTTATTAGCCATTTTTGGGGAGAGTTTTTTAAGTTGGAGGGAGTAGAGTTGAGGTTTTCTACCGCTTATCACCCCCAAACCGATGGGCAAACGGAAGTAGTAGATAGGTGTTTACAAACCTATCTAAGGTGCGTTACAGGGGAAAATTCGAAGAAGTGGGATGAGTATTTGGCATTGGCTAAGTGGTGGTATAACGTCAATTACCACTTTAGAAGACTCACAACACCCTTTGAAATACTGTATGCCTACCCTCCTCCTTTAAATTTTCCTTATATACCTAGTGACTCTATGAATGATGCGGTGGACAAAGTATTGACTAACAGAAAGAAAATGATCAAATTGCTTCATTTTCACCTTACAAAAGCACAAGATAGGATTAAGAAACTTGTAAATAAGAAGAGGATTGAAAGGAACTTTTAGGTAGGAGATATGGTATGGGTTAAGTTACAACCCTGCCAACAAAAATAGCTTGAAGCCTAGAAGATTGCATAAATTATCATCACGCTACTATGGGCCATACGAAATTTTCAAAAAAATAGGGCAGGTAGTGTATAGATTGAAGTTATCTAAAGATTTAGCCATCCACCCTACATTCCATGTTTCATTACTTACATGGTTCGTTGTCGGACAAGAGATGCCCAGATTTGACATTCCTTTACTTAACAAAGAGCTTCCCTTGGAAGAAGAACAAATCTTGGCTTGTAAAATAGAGAAGGAGGGATTTGCGAACAAGAAACTTGTGTTAGTATGTTGGAAGGGTAAACCAGAAGGTGATGCGACTTGGGAAGAGTATAAAGACTTAGCCTTACGTTTTCATCACATGCCCTTATGGTCAAGGATTTCAAAAGTCATAGGTGATGATGTGAGGGGATTGCAAAATTAGGGTTTATGGAAGGAGACATGACAACCAGTTGCAATTTGAAAGATAGAGTTGAGTTTGATTCAACTTTGCTTGATCCTTAGTTAAAAACTAGCTATCTTAGGCTTACGAATTAGGCCAGATTAGAAATAAGGTTGAGTGGCCATCATCTATTTATCCATATTCTAGAAAAATCTCAAAATCTACTGTGTGACATATTTTTTGTACATGGGGAGTTTAATTTTACAATAGAAATTGTAATCACCATATATACACGAAAAGTGACACAAAAAAATTAAAAAGAAAAATATAAAAACATTGTTTTCCCGATAGCTTGCATTCAAGCTTATTTCTCCACATTAAGGGAATATTACTATTAATTAGTAAAAAAATTGAACCAATTACACCAGAAAGCATGGACGGTGAACCCATTTCCATGGTTATTAGCAAAATGACACGGAGGAATTTTTTTTTTTTTTATGAAAATAAGTAACTAGTAAGTCGTACGTGCCGGTGGGTAGCTTTTGAATGTTTTATTAGTGTTTTATGTTGAAATTTTGTTGGCGTAAAAAATGTGTAAGATCACTTACACTCAAAAAATAATAATTTATCTTATAATGGTATCAACTTTGTACAGAATCGTTCGTATTCGGGGGTTGGAATTGTTTAGTACCTACTTTTGCAAGAGTTAATGTAAAATCCATATTATCGGGAAAAAGCAAGGCTGATTTAAAAGATTATCACTACTAATCTACTGATAATGTAAGTTCGTAAACTGCTTTAAATATGATGAGTGTGTGTGTATATACATATATATATGTATATATTATTAATAATATAAATTCCTAAACTGTTTTATTTATTTATATATAAATATTTTATTATAGATGCTAAAAAATGATAAATAATTAAATAAATGATTCAGTTATGGGATTATTTAAAAAATTGCAGTTCTTTCTTTCTTTTAAGTTTTTCTTTTTTTTTTTAAATGATGGTTGTTGCTTATTGAGAAAAAGTATACGGTACCTCTATTAAGCTCACCCGGATGACTTTCGTATTCTTCCATTTTGCTTAATAATATAGATAAGAGAGTCCATTTCTAATCAAATGCTTGGGTTTTTTTTTCTCTTTTTCTCTACATTTCTAAACTTTGGTTTTCCCCATATACCCTTTTAATTTATGTGCAATTACAACAAAACTTGAACTTACACGCAACCCCAACTGTATTTTCACAACATTTCCATACGGACAGGAATGCCCACCTACCGCCACCTGTTTTTACCAAATACTTGATGATTCTAAAAACCAACCCACAATCCCATTATTATTATTATTATTATTATTATTATTATTATTATTATTATTATATGGTGGCATTATGTTCTCATCACTTAGCTATTGGTCAACTTCACAAGCCAAGTTACATAAATATATACACAAGGTAGAAGATATAATTGGTTACTGTCCCTTTCAAGGGCTTGGGGTTGCATGATTCCTTTTGAACGGGTCATTCTTCCATCGGTTATTATTTTGGTGGCTCTTAATCATGTTGCATGCACATGCATGATATTATCTATGTGTATGTATATTCATATCTATATGCATGTATGCATGTATTAATTATTAGTTTATGTGAATTGACTTTTCTTAGTAGTTAATCTCGTATCTTCTTTTGACTTTTGAAAACAACCTGCTCTAGAAGGCTTCAGTTTCCTTTAATTTTTCTTTACTCGCCCTCTATTTGCGCCCTCTCTAATGGACTTCGCACCAGTCTGGCAAGAGTAAAATATAATATAATAAAATAAAGGGCTTGTATCAAATAATGGTTACTTGATAAATAAGTTCAAGTTTCTCCAGATTGACTAAGTATGAAAATTCCTCATGAGCCGTCTTTCGAGAATCTTAAAAGTTAAGGTTTTAAATTAAGTTGAATCGTGTTAATTTTCCAATGGTTTTTAGCAATGACGTTCGTATGTCTAAATAGAAAGTTTTTTCTGGTTATGATTAGACAGACGTAACTTTTGATTTAAATTTTTTTTTAATTTTGTATGTTTTTGTGGCCTGATTTTTGGGTTCAAAAGCAAATTAATTGGACTTACCTAACTGATCTCATTTTAGATTTGAAAAAGGTTCTTTAAGGCCCTAACTGACCTCTTTATTTTTTTTAGTGATATTTTAGGTGTTTTAGGGATTTTTTTTTGGATATAAATAATTTCTTTTCATCTTTTCTTATTTCTTTATAAACAATTATTTAAGAATAATAGAGAATCGAATTTCTTTATTTACATTTACTGCATAGGGCAATAAGAGGAGAAAAGAAAAGATCGCCAAAAATATTCTCTATATACATATATTTTCTTTCATTGTATCTATTGGAATTTTTCTGTAATCATATTTGTCCAAACTCAAGTAGTTATTCAATATTTTTATTTTATAATTCAAATCATAATTATGGATACATGCTCTTAATGTATGTGCCTATTATATAAAAGATCAAAGTATTAAGCATAATGCTAGAAATAAAAACTATCATAAAAATTATGCAATTTTATTTTTATAACTCAATTCTTTACACTCCAAAACTTAGAAAATTATAATTTATCACGTATCTCTATGATCTACTAATATATCAGGTATTTAAATTCAACGTACTAACATTTCTTCATAAATGTCAATCATCGAACCTATAGAGTCTCTACAAAAACACATGGATGTTTATAACTTTCTTAATCCACCAACCATTTAGAAGGATTAACTTCCAACTTTATTTTCATTCAAAGAGAATAAGTTTAACATAATACAATAGCATTTGTCTCAATAAACTAAGGTAACAAAACTTAACATCTCATGACCGCCAAACTTGATAAACAGCACACTACTAATGATATTGACTAGAGAAGTCTCAAGTGACTTCTTGTGACTCAAGTAACAATATGAAAATAAAAACAAAGTTTGACAACTCTTTTCAATAATTCTCATAACCTTACTCAAATTACATAGATCCATTTCTATCATCGAAGTAATAATAAGAGAAGTTTGTAACACCACCATAATTGTAATTATACTCACTATAAAGGTCATCGTAGTCCCCACAACTTGTGCCTGTACCTAAAAACAATAATCTCTAAGGGAGTGAGCGAAAACCCAGTATAAGGTACAATCACATACGCATGGACACATAATAAATGCATAAGTACACACATAGTTGATTTAAATAACTATATGCAACAAGTATAATTTATTATCTTTTATTAGATCCATCAAGCAAAACAGTTCAGGCATTTCAAAACTTAAAGTAACTCATAACTCTAGCACATAATATATTATATATATATTATATGTGTGTGTATTGGTATTAGGTCTTCCCCGATGCCTTAGGAACCAAGAAACACCTAATCTACCTGAATCATTTCAAAATGAAACTTCAATCAGGACAACGTTGTACTAAGATCATAGGGGTGCCACCCTAAGATCTAATCCTCTTAATCTCTTAAGCCTAGTTAAGTACACGCAACACGAATTATTCAGGCTAAGTATTTATTGGGTTCATTAACAATGACTAGTCCTATACACCCAAGCAACATAAAAACTTCGTACCTAACTAAAGTGTTTGCTCATAATTTGAATTAAGCATCTCATAACTTGTTTATATAAGAATAATACACTCACTTAATTTCTACGTCCATCTAACACCATTTTTAACTCAAAAACTAAACACTCTCTTACTTACAACTTGTTACTTTGAGGTCCTAGGATTGCTAAGAGAATAAGTTGATATGTAAGATGTTTCAAGAGAAGATTCATGTTTGGAAAAGCTTAGGAAAAGGTTTAGGACAGGAAGACATGCTCGAAAAAACCCAAAGAAACATTGCTATGGGAAATAGAGGTTATGGTGTTCGAATACTACCTCAAGTGGTGTCTAAACGCTAAGGTTGAAAAGGAGCAATCTAACCCTAGTGTCCGGACATTAGGCTACAATTTAGAATTTTTTCATATTGTAGTAACGTTTTAACCCCTAAACTTCAACCCTCTTCCACCATTTTCGAAAATCACCACTCCCGATTCGATTATCTAACAACTATACATCTCTACAACAATTTAAACAACCCATAAACTTTCAATCACATCTAAAACATGGATCAAACCTTTGTAATCCACATTGACAAATTGTAAAAACGAGGGCAAATAGTCTAACAACAAATCTTACCTTTAGAGATCCGTTAATAGCGCTTCTATCATCGAAAACATGCTATAAGACATGTATAGGACCACCTTAGACTTGTTTTTCATAGTACCTTACAGAGCAAAATGAAATTCTTATTGGATTTTGATCGAAAACTTAAAAGAGAACATCATGAAAATCTTACCTTAAAGTCTTTTACCTTTAACTTAACCACACCACCAAAGATCCGGTGTAGAACTCCTAAATAACCTCTCCAAATTCATTTTGGGAGTTACCCAATGAGGAAAAATGAGTTCTTTAATGAGATTTACTGGAAAACTTAAAGAAGCAAGCTGTTTCATCACTTACCTTGACCTCTTTACCTTGATCTCGTTCAATTACACTATTTACCCTTCATTGTTTTAAGAACTAATGGGAAACCTTAGGCAAATTATGCAGTATACGAGTGAAATGCGAAAAGGATTTTCCAAACCCTAAATGGCCCTTTTTAAACCTGGGGTTGTAAAACTTTCTCCATACCTAAAGTGCCCTTACTTAAAACTTATAATACCACTTAGGCTTTTTTTACATAAAATACTTTATTTTATTTATTTTCTTTTTTATATACTTTATATTTTTCCCTTATTTCGGGTTTTATAAGAATTTAGTCCCCTTACTAAGTGGAGAAGGTAATATATAGGAAAATAATAATTGATAAAGTGAAAAATTTTATTAGTTAATGAATTAAATATAAATTATCTGTGTGATGATGCACTAAAATAAAAAAATAAAAAAAACTATTTGTGTGATATTTGATATACTTTTAATTATGAGGTCAATTGTAGAAATTTGCTAGTAGAAAGTTAATTTTTGAAAGGTAAGATAAAAAATGGATTTTATACACTTTAATATTATAGATTAGTCAGTTTTGCTAATGGTTGTCATGAGATAATTGTAAAGAAATATATAAGGCATGTGGTATTCGCACACAATTTGTAAATGTCAATAGAATTTAAATATATATAGTGTGTATGAAACACAAATAGTAATTATTTTTGAAAAAAGATTCATTGGGTATTATATACAATGTGGTATTCACACATGATGTATAAATATTTACAAAATTTTAATATACACAATACGTATAAAACATGGATAATAATTATTTTAGAAATTACTCATTCTACTATTATATGTATGAAATATATATATATATATAAGCTACGTATATATACATATAAAGTATAATATTCATTAAATCTTTTTTCTTCATTTTATATGTTTTGGGATTGTTTTTTATACAAGTAGAAAGAACTTGCCATATACATTCCTAAGGGAGTCTGCTTAGCTACTGGCAAGCTTGAAAAGGAAAAATAAATAAATAAATGAAACGGTGATGGTGGCAAAAGGACAAGCGGCCATGCAGCCGTTTCGTTTTAGATAATCCTTTAATTTTATGAGAGCTTCCTCATGATTACCTTTCGTTGGCGGAAGGTACACCCGAACCGGTATTAATTAACCGGAATGATTGAGACCCTTCAACCGCCTATGAGCCACGCGGCCCACTCCATTATCCCGTTTATTTATGCATGAATGAACCCGCCGAAGGGGGGAGGTAAAGAAATAACTCTAATAAGAAACTTATTGATATTGACCATTTTATGTTTCGTTCAAGCTCGAGCTGTTAGAATAGATTATAGGATTATTTTTAGGCGTGAACCTGTTTAATTCAGTGAGCTCATGAGCTTACTTAATCTCAACTGGATCTTTAAAATACATATCTAATATTATAAAATTCAAGTTAAACACACAAATTTAGTATATATTAAATTAAAAAGAATATAACTTTTTCAATATTTAAGTTTAAATAAGTTTAATTGAGTTAAGTTAAACTTATTAAGTAGAATTTCCAATCGAGTATGAATACTTATCGAATTTGAATTGAAGCCGATTTTTGAATCAAATTAAATACTATTCCTCAATGTGGTTCATCTATACTTATTATGTATTATGAGAAAATCTTAGTTTAGAAAGCTTCACAGTAATTTGATGTGGATATTTGCTAATAAAACTCTGTATTTCATAATTGTAGCTTTACAAACGCCTTAGGGGTAAATCCTTAATCATTTGAAAAGTTTCCTCTCAATGTTGTTTTATCATCCAAAAGCACCAAACTTATTAACATCTTGCACAATCAATTCTTTTCGGCGCAGGCCTCAATCCTACTTGAGGGAAAATATTGAATACGGACATGTTGAGATGGATCAAAACATTCCCACACCAATATATATGAAAAGGATAAAAAAAAAACCAGATCTTATTTTATAACTTCGTATAATTCCTTTATAGTTTGGTGACATAAATATTGATCTCCCTGCATGATATACTAAATACGAATCCCTCCCTCCTTCAAATTATATGTGTAATAAAGTTAGCAAAAAATAAAAAGGATTAGTATATCTAACAATTTTCCCAAGATGAGAGACAATTATATACCAAATTACATATAACATTCGGTATAATTGACAGAATGGTTATTAGGGTTAGATTTTTTAAAAGGTAATCTAATATGATGAGAGGATTCACACATACACATACTAAAATCTAGTACCCAAAGTACTAAAAAACCTCAATTGCAACAAGCTATACCGAGGTGCAACCGTCTTTCTTGGCAGAAGCACCAACTTATTAAACGGTGGTTTGCGAGAACTCAAAGAGCATCATAATGAAGTAACTAATGAGTTTATGAGCTTTTAACAACTATATCATCGATGCTTCTAACATTTGAAAGAGTTCCAACTCGAGAGAAATAATTTCGGTTGATAGTTTGGAAATTAAACTTGGAACGATTCAACATTCAATTTTCCAAAAGGAAACTATACTAAGCCCTGCTAAGCTTCCTTCCGAAAGTTTCCATCCGAATGGAAAATATACGAAATCCTCCTTGGCATGCGTGGGACCTCATCTTACGCTAGTTATATTAGAATATCACTTCTGTGATTAAGTAGAAAGAAAACCCTAGCATTGCACTCTCTTTAGTTGCAATGAGAGAGCAACTAAGGTGAAACTTCTCTCTCTCCTATTCTACGGTTTAGTTTATCAATACAAGCGCAATGAGTCGATTTTCCGTAGGATATAGGAGATCTATGGATAGAGTGAAATTCAGGGCTAAGAAAATTCTAGAAGAATCACCGCAATTCTTCAAATTGACAAGTGGTTTACCTCTTTTATTTATTTTTTGAAGAACAAAGCCCTAGTGGATGTGTTGCGACAAGGGTATCGAAGGATTAGTGTGAGTGGTCGTCTAGGTTGCAACAATCTTGTGTGATGGTTTGATTTCATTTAGACCAAGGTAAAGATCGAATTCCCTATATCGTATTTTGGGTTATTGAGAAATTATGGAATTAGGGTATGCATAGTGTATTGAATCTTATAGTAAGGAATTGGATTTAAGTTTAGATCTTTAAGATCTATGGGAAATCTATGATATAATTAGAATAGAGATTAAGTCATTTTATGTATTTAAATTACATGTGGAAATAAGGTCCAATTTTAAAAGTTAATAAAGGTAGAATCAAACTAATTTTGAAGTCTATGGATCCTTGATTCGGATGTTATAAGAATTGGAATATACGTAATTCCAAATGTTAATACCTTAATGGAGTTAATTTGTTTTGAAGTTCAAAGGATTTAAAAATTGGCTTTCAAATTCTTATCATTAGTATTTTATGAAATTAAAGAAGCATATTTCTTGATCACTAATTAATACCTTAATTTAGTATTCTTTTGGGTTTTTGAGACTTTATTTTTTCTTTCCTCTTCTTCTTTTTAAGTTCACAATTGTAGGTGCCTATCTGCCACTTAGATTAATTGACACCATAATTGTAGGTTGTGATTTTAATTCTTATTTAAGTATCAACATGTAATGTATGTTATCATAATTAATTTTAATCATTGGTTACAATTGCTCAAAGTTAAGATATGCAGATTTTGCTTCATGCTTGTTAGGCTTTAGTAATAGAATGAACTTAATAAAAGTGGAGCCATAAATTGGATACTTTTTATGTTTGGCTTGATGTTAGAAAGACCTCAAAAGGCTAGTAATTTGGATAAACCACCTCGTAATCAATAAGATAAGATTACTACAAATGTAGGTATCTAGTCACAATGATTATTGTGGGCAACGTGTGTCTTGCTCTACATGTGGTCTCAAAAGAGTAATGCCAAATGACATGTAAGGGATGACTATAATAGAAAGAGGCAATGAAGAAGAGTAGGCAATCTCAAAGGATTCAAACGCACGTAAACAAGTAGAGGAGCTTAATAGCTTGAAATCCCACTATTCTTAAGAAGCAATGTTGTGTTCTTTGCTTTAAATTCTTCCTTACCTAAATAAGGAAGAGCTTTAGGTGCTTATAAAGTATAGCTATCAATATTGATTGTTGGATCTCGCTAAAAGTTGGCCACCTAGATGAAACCCCCCTTAAAGAACTCTTGAATGGGCTCCTTTTGATTCTAAGTCCATGAAAGACCTTTCCTTAAATGCATGAACCTTTTTGAGAGAGGTTAATAAGGAATGAGCCGATCTAACAGTCCCTGCACTAAATTCATGACTTGATTCCTCAAGCCTTGTTACTTTGATTCGAGGAGGTAAACTTAAATTATAGGCTCAAAGCCTAATGTAAGTCCCAAAACTAGCAATCCGAGGTTTTAATCGATTGAAAGACCCAATCGAGCCTAAATTATAAAGTAAAGCTTGAAATATTAGTAAACTGATCTTGTAAGTTTGAATTTAAGAAAATAAGTAATAAAATAGGAGACTACAAAATTTTTAAATTTTAAGTATATACCTCGTTATTTATCGAAAATGCGGAAAATGCATTCCGATACTTGACAAATCGTTAGAGATAAATTATATGTATACTAAAACTTATAAAATAACCTAAATAATATTTAGGAATATTTATTTGTACTATATATGAATTTACATGTAGGTATAAATATGCGTAATTACTTAAAATACGCGAAATGTACTAAAATTATACTAAATAATTAAAAAAAATTCATAATTAATTAAGAAAAAAATCAAGAAAAATCAATAATGATCCAAATCAGGTCATGGCAGGTTAGAATCCATAAAATAAAAATTAACCAATTAAAATTAGACAACACAAAAGCCAAAAATCAAGGAAATTGGGCAAAGTCATGTCTATTTAATGCACAATAAATCTCCTAAAGCCCCATAAATAGCAGGAAAAATCACAGAGCTCATTTGGACAGTTTGGAAAGTAAGAAAAATAGAGAGAAGCGAAAATTGACAGAAAAATTTGAGTTAGAAAAAAAAATAAAAAAAACTGTGCAATTAGGGCCTTTAAAGGGAACCACCACCAGACGAGCAGCTGGAAGTGGACGGTCACCACCACCACATGGTGGTGACAGCACCCAAGCTTGCCAACAAAGCCACGGTGGCCGGAGCCACCCAGACTAGTGAGTCCGATTTCTAGCCCAATTCTTGTGTAATTTTGTATAAATAGTAAATAGTTTCAGAAAATTATGACACTTGTTATTATGAGGTTTTATTGTATGCAAATTTAGGGAAAAATAATGATTTAGTTTAATCAAGTCTGAAAGTATAGGTTCCTTAAGAAATCGTACAAAACCAAACATTATTAGAATGGAAAATAAATAGGCTTAGGAGTATAGTTTGGAGCTCAATTTTTTTCTGTAGGATGCTTATGTGATATAGAATAGTGCTATGAAGCCATTTTTTTAAAATTAATTTTTGAAATTTTTAAGTTAATTTTTAGCCCTAAAATGATGTAAAACTGACATGACATTATTTTAAGTTAAATATTGTTTTTAAAAAATAACCAATTGTTAATAAAAAAGAAAAAAAAGGAATAAGAAGAAAAACTACGAATAGATGGAGAAATATATGCATCTACTGTTACCATGTTGGGTAAACGGGACCTACCAAAAAACTAAGAGACGATGATAGTAGTAACAATTATGTATTTCTCCCAATATTTCCCCAATCTCTCTCTCTCCCTCTTGAGATAATTTTGGAATCCTTCAAAAATATATAGTAATGTTGTAAAGGAAAAAGTACACTATTAGTCCTCAAGGTTGATCACTTTTTTTATTAATGTAATCAATAATATTTTCTTTTTTTTTTATTCACACCTTCAATATTTTTCAACTTTTACAAATTAAGACTTTTGTTAACACCTTTAATTTTTTTCATCCATAAATAGTACGTAGCGATGCTTGACTCATCCTAATAGATGATACGATAAATAATATAATTAAATTTAGATTAAGTAAAATATTAAAAAATTAAAAGAAAATGAAAACCCTAAAAATTACTTTAACAAATGGAATTCACTTAACTCAAGGTGAAAAGATAGTTGACGAACACTTAACGGGCTTAGACCACTTGTGAGTAGCTAATCGCACCACTATAGGTTGATTAACCTATTAGCTTTTTGCTAGTAAATCTAGCCACCATTTGCTGTAGGGTAGATATATTCCTTTTTTTCTTAAAAAAAGAAAGGCTTTTCTCTTTTACATTTTTTCAATATTTTAAATATTTCTATTATGTTTGTTAACATACATTTAATTATATTATTTATTTATATTAATGGTGTGGATAAATTAGGCGTACTACGTGGCATTTGTAGATGGAAAGTTAACAATGTAATAAATATTCTAATTCGTATACTTTGTAAAATGTTGAAGACTTTATTAAGAAAAATAAAATGTTGAAGATTGAAAAAAGAAAAACGATTAAACATTGAGTAAAAGTGTATTTTTTTTTCATCTAATGAACAATTAAAAAATGAAAATTACGATTATAAAATTTATTTGGAGAAATTAAAGGAGATGCCATGGGGTTTAGAGAAATAAGATAAGAAGAAATTATTTTATGGAACATGTATCTATTATTTTTTGATAAATAACTACCATATAAAGAAATGTTACAACTTTTCAGACAATCTTATAAGCAGTATTGTCAGATCTAGATTAATCTACCCAGTTCAATTTAGTTCTATATGATCTCTTTATAAAACTTGTTTGAAATCACCAATTTGACCTTCATTGACAATGTAAGCCCCATAACCAATTACTCGGGATTTCGATCAGCTGAAAAATCTGATCAAGCCTAAATTATAAGTAAAATCAGAAATATTAGTAAAAATGATCCCGTAAGTTTGAATTTAAGAAAATAAATAATAAAATAAAATAATATAAAAATTTCAAATTTTAAGTATGTATCTCGTTATTTATCGAAAATGTATAAAATGCATTCCAATAATTAACGAATCTCTAGAGATAAATTATATGTATACTCAAAATCATAGAATAACCTAAATAATATTTAGGAATATTTATTTGTACTATATATGAATTTACATGTAAGTAGAAATACGCGTAATTACTTAAAATAGGCTAAACGTGCTAAAATAATACTAAATAATTAAATAAAATTTATAATTAATTAAGAAAAAATAAAGAAAAATCAGAAAAAATGAGGAATGATCCAGAATTGGGTCGTGGTAGTTGAGAAAAATAAGAAAAAAATTAGCTAATTAAATTAGAATGATACAAAAGTCAAATTGGAAGGAGATGAGGCAATTATCTAATCAAAGTAATGCACAATAATTTTCCTAAAACTCTATAAACACTCCAAATTTTTCAGAAGCTCATTTTGGATGTCAAGAAGTTTATAAAAATAGAAAGAGGTGAAATTGAGAGAAAATTAGGGTTTTACAAAAATTTGGCAAAAATCTATGTAGTTGGGGCTTGTAAGGAAAACTCAGACCCGACGAGCAGCTAGGAGTAAATGGCCACCACCACCACATTGTGGTGGCAACGCCCAGATGGGCTGACATACCCATGACCAGCGACGATGGCCGGAGCCACCCAAATTGGTGAGTTTAATTTCGAGCTAAATTTTGTGTAATTTTGTAAAAATAGTAAATATTCTTAGAAAATTATGAATTTTGTTATTGTAGAACATTTTATATTTATTTTTTAGGAAAAATATTATTTTGATAAAAATATGTTCCATGATATATAGTTCTTAAGAAATCATGCAAAACCGAGCATGTTTCAGTGTAGAAATAAATGACCTTAGAAGTGTAGTTTTGAGCCCAAAATTTTTGTGTAGAATACTTAGATAATATAGAATAAAGCTATGAAGTCCGTTTTCAAAAATTAATTTTATAAAATTTTAGATAATTTTTAGGCCTTAAAATGAGGCATAAAATGAGTAATTTAGGGTTAATTACGTAATTAAATAGTTAATTACCAATTTAGTGAATAATTATATGTTTTAAGATATTGAAATCTGATGAAGTATGATACTCGTAGCATTTAGGGCATTAGATGTAATTATTAGGTTAATTATATAGTAAATAAATAATGAGGAAAATAATAAATTTTAAGTTAATTTTGTAAATTAGAGTAATTAGGTATAAAATCTGATTTAGGATGAATTTAGATATTTTGAAATAATAATTGATGTTGAGAGATGGTAATTAGAATGATAAAAATATTAGATGTGTATTATATACATAAAAAGTAATAGTACATAATACACAATAATTAGAAATATAATAAATAGAAGATATTAGAATAAAAATTGATATTATAAAAATAAAATGGATATATAATAAATCTGATAAAAAACTTAAATTTATATAATTATATGAAAAAAGTAAAAATTTCTCACATCAAGAGTAAATTTGATACACTAATAAAGATTTAAGTGTATCGGATAGAATAAAATACCGACTAGAGGTAATGATAGTATTTAGAATATCTGGAAGTAATGTGATTAATTTCACATTATGAGTTGAAATGAATTTCTAAGGTTCTGGCATAAAATAGTACTTAGAAATCGAACTAAAACCTAATTTAGAAATCGATGCGGAAACTGAATTCGAACCTAATCCCAAACCTAAAATAATTGTAAAAGACTTGAGAACATAGATAACTGGATATATTAAACTCTAAATAAAACATAACAATAAGCGTTATAGGATAAAACCAACTTATAATAGTTATATAAAAAACTGAAACCACATTTGTATTATGGGGATAATGGGCGATAGCCTGAGCAAGTTAGATCTCGAGTGAGTGAGCGGGGAGTTCAAGTAAGTTGGGATTAATACGTTGCTGTATTTTGGAGGCTTGAGATTATACTTGATTGTGCTTGTTAAATAGTTAGTTATATTCATGTGGTTGATTATGAGTAATGCTATATTACATATATATATATTACATATATTACAACTAAAAACAGTCTACAAATTCTCTTACTAATCCTCTCTCATAAGGCAATTATATTATATAATTTAAAAGTTCTCAATTTCTAATTCTCAAGGATGAATGTAATTTTTATTATTTTATAAATAAATACAGATTATATTATAATATTTCTATTAATCCTGATTCGATCCAGATTTGACCTTAGTTAACTCTCTTAACCCTTAACCCTTTTCATGCCTAAGTCAATCTTTTGGTTTGAACTTGACAACATTGTTTATAAGCATGGACAGATCCAAAGGGTGGTCAAAAGGGGCCCAAACTACTCCCTTCAAAGACTAAAAAAAAAAAAATTAGTAGAATTTATCAAAAAAGAAAAAAAGTATTACATATATTTTTTAAATAATAAAATTGATTATAATAATAGACACGAATAAGCGGTTAAGTGTTTTATTTTACAAATGTAAGGTCATGGGTTCAATTCCCATTAGATCTATTTTATTTTTTCAAGTTACATTTATTATATATTCCTTAATAATGCGTTTCATTCTCTTTTACTTTCTTCATAATTAATAATAAAATTAAATTTTTCTCATAAAAGAATAATAATTAATTAAATAAATTCTCTTTGGTAGTTATTTATCTTTATATAACTATCCAAGAAATAATAATTATATAATTATTGCTACAAAATTTTTAATCATACTACACAAAATATTCATATATAATGGCAGTGATATTATTTGATATGCTACTAATTTCTTTTTAGAATTAATATTATCAAAATTAATTGCTATAAGTAATAATTGATTCTCTGATTATTTGCATTGAGAATGAAACTTTTTTCTCATAGAATTACCAATTAAACATTCTTGGAAAGTAATCATTTAAAAGTTATATAATACTAATCTTTATATTTTTATTGCATCATTCTTTTTATCCTATTATAAGTTTTTAAATATATCTTTGTGTTATATAATTTTGTGGATAGTAAAATTTACACAAGCTTATATATTCCATTCTCTAAATGATTGACAATTTAGTTTCAATCAATTTATATACTCCATGAAAAGGTCAAAAATTTATTTCCTTAATCTTTTTCAAAGTACATTGACACCTATAATTATTCATAACTAAGTTTAAAATTTTTTCATATTGAATGTTAGAAAATATCGCATGTACATTTGTTAATGAAATTGTTACATATGCACTAAAATAACAAGTAACTTTTTAAAATAGAATCATAATATTGTTTGAAATAAGGTAGATTTGATCCTAGCAATATGGTTCTGCATCCGTCCTTGTTTATAAGGGATTTATTTAATCATATACCAAATCCTTACACCGGCAACATGATCCAACATTTGCTAGTATGTATGTATATATATTGTACGTGTATTATATATGTATATATTTCTTTTGATTGCGAACTCATCCAAGAGTAAAATGCCCCTTGAATTGATTTATTTAATTTACCATTTACCAACAATAAAGTTTCCCTTCTCGTTATGATTACTTTCTTAAACGCTATTCACTTACTCCACTTCCAAAGCATACCCAAATTGACTTAATAGGAAAAAGGAAAATTTGGTGGTTGCCAGCCATTCATACTCATGTATAGCAAAGTGTGCACATGGAGCATTACATATCATGCAAAGATAAACATAAGCCGCGCCAACAAAATTTATCCTGCAAGTTGCAGCTACCTATATATATATATATATATATATATATATATATAATCACGTATGTATGTATATCCACAATTAAAATATAAAGATGTATATAAATCCCTTATGTGCTTAGTTGTCACTGGGTCAAGCCACAAGGAGATTTCCCTCTGTTGTTAGCAAGAATCCATAAAATTAAAAATTACAATAATTTCTTGTATCCTAGCATTCTCCTAACATCCTTGTATACATATGAATCACAGAACATGAACTACTTTTCAATATAATATCGACAACTACCCTTCATAAGTACCAATATTAATTAGAGGATTCTTTTTTTTTTAACGGCTTTATATGCTAGGTGTATCTGCCCCTTTTAAAATATTTATTTAGTATCACCTAAGATGATACATATGAAAAGTAAGACCTATAGTTTTGACGAAAATAACATTTAGAACACTGGTGTCGCAGTTTATAATGGGAAAGTCTCAATGAATATCTTTAATGCGCTGGTTAAAAATGTCAAGTAAGAAATTATTCATATGCTTGTGGCTTTGTGCACTTACTTTTTTCTGTTCAGTATGAGATCTTAAGAGTAAGAAATAAAAAACTTTTGTTGTTTTAAAGCCTTCAACAAGTACGTATTCATTAAAAAAGAAAAAAAAAAGTACGTATTCATTAATACCACCCTTTGTAGTATATAATAGGTCTTATTAATAGGTATATGGAGATATTTCTTAAGAGGCTAAAAGGATCTTTTAACTCTTCTTAACATTGATTACTTGCATTTTTATCATTTATCATTTCGCAAACCTGTATTTTGTTTTGACCACTTTAAGTACTTGTGTGTTTATTTCAATTTGTGACCGTTAATTAGAGGGCATATGTCAAGTTGGTGCGATATAATTAATTTAAGAAAATAATTGTATTAGATATTTAATAAAGTATTATGATAAAAATAACAAAAATTACAAAAATAACCGGAATGACATAAACTAGAAAAAACCAAAACAAAGGACTTAGCCAATCCCTTCACCAATTTAAGCTTGATTTATGAAAAAGTTAAAACTCGATCTCAAATTAAAGTTTTACTTAAACAAACTAAATTTAAACTCAAAATAAAATATACTTATTTTAATGAGTTGAATTCGAGCTTCTATTTAAACTCATAAACGGCTGGCTTATTTATATTTTCAATGAGCCGGCTTTTGTATATATTTGTAAGCTTTATATATTATGATATGATATAATAACATATATATAATTAATATATAACATATATTATAAATAAAATATTTAATATTTGGGCTCATAAGTTTGGGTTCATTTAGGATGGATAATATAAATGAGCTTGAAATTGTGTATGAGGTTTCGAGGTACACCAGTGCAAGGATTTCGATTGTTTAACAAGTTCAATGACACAATAAAACTTTACTTTTATTTTATGATATTTTCATGTAATTGGAATATACACATAAGCTATGGGCCTATGCTTAACTTATGATGTAAGTGCTTAATTTTAATAGTCTCGGATGTTCGTGCAATCTTGAATCATAACATATATAAGAAAAGTAGGGTATGTATAGTTTTGATTAATATAGCTTTTCCTATTATTGTAATTCATAATAGAAATATGTTATTCGGCATCATATAGGTCAAGTAAAAAAACTTTTCAACTTTCTTTGCACTTATTTTTTTCGATAGATATGATGCAAATCTTAAAAATAAATATGAAAGTTTCGCTTTGGATTTTTAACAAGCATCATTACTTAGCATCCATATCAAGATGCTTCAAAATATTTTTAAAATAACTTTTAAAAAATAATTATTTTTAATATTGATTACATGTTTTATAAAATAAAAACAAGAAAAAATTTTTAAAAAAAATTATTTAATATCATTATAAATACGGTAAAACTGTTATAATGTAACAATAAGAATTTTAATCTCTCAATAAGATAAACTTGATTTCATTCTCCTTATAAAATTATAGTGATAATAGTTAGAAAAAGAAATCTTCATAAATATGTCCAAGGCATCATTACTACAAATTCCAAAATATGCAGCCCATTTTAGTGAGCAATTTCTGTCTAGTTTAAATTTATAATCCCTGTTGATGATTGGTGTTGATATTTTAAATAAATAATCACAGGGGGCGATCTTGTATTGACAAACATAACTCCAACCTTGTCACCCAACCGCCCTTTATTTCTATTTCTCTCTCTACCTAAACTTTTCATAAAAAAAATTCCAGCTGTTCCGGTTCCGGGGTGCCTACAAACTACATATATCCTATGTAGACGTGTTCTTTGCACATATAAAAAGCTATGAAAGAAAAGAGCAAGGAGAGGAAGACTAGGAGATTAGTAAGACTAACAAAAGGAAAAACCGAAAAAACCAACGATTAGGATAAAAAAAAAAAAAAAAAAATGTATGCCCTAATCTTGCGTTGTTTCTCTCTTACAAGAGCGTCAAAAGAGGGCAAACCGTATTTTCTTTATTTTCATCGCCATCTTCTTCTTCTTGCTACCTTATTATTCCATCTCATATTCGTCATTGAAGCTGGGAAATTCAACGTCGACACCATCTCCTTCGATCAAGGCTACAAACCGCTCTTCGGCGATGGCAACGTCGTTCGCCAGGCTGATGGCCAGGGCGTCAATCTACTCCTTGATCGGTACACCGGTACGTATAATTATACGTAGTTTTTTTCCTTTCTTTTTTTTTTTAAAAAAAAGAAAAAAGAGATTAATTACTTAGGAACGTTTGACATGTTACATGCATATTTTATGTATATAGCTAATAATTTATTTGTGTTAATTTGGAAAAATGAAAATTACCGTTTAGGTGCTGGATTTATATCGTCCGATATGTATGATCATGGATTCTTCAGCGCCAAGATTAGATTACCGGCGGATTACTCCGCCGGCATAGTCATCGCCTTCTATGTAAGTTCAGACAACTTGTTTCCCCTTTTTTATGAGGAAAATTTTTTTTTTAATGGTTTTGGTTGAATAAATCTTTCATGACAGAAACTTTTCATGGGCACATCTTTTTTTTGCATTTTGATGAACGACATGGAATTTTTTCATACTATTTTGTTGCATATTTGCATGGAAATTTTGGGTTTTTCCAATCCCATGAATGATTGGCGTAAATTATTACGATTTCGAAATAAAGAAAAAATAGGTACTTTTATAAATAGACAGTATGTAGTTATGCCTAAGAGTTTCTCAATAAAATACTTGTACTTATTATGTTGTTTATTTTAAAAAAAAAAAAAATTGCAGACATCAAACGGCGATGTATTCGAGAAGACACACGACGAATTGGATATAGAATTCCTAGGAAACATTAGAGCAAGGAAATGGAGGTTCCAGACAAATTTGTATGGTAATGGAAGCACAAGCAGAGGAAGAGAAGAGAGATACACTTTATGGTTCGATCCCACCAGGGAATTTCACCGATACAGCATCCTCTGGACTGCTAATCGCATCATGTGAGTGCTGCCATTTCTTTCTCTCTTTTATAATTTCTAACCGATGTTGACCCGCAATACATACGACATTGTAATAAAATTTATATTTACGCTACTACACGATGCGAGCAAATAACCTTATTATATAAGGTTTTTTCTTACTCGATTAAATATAAAGATTCCAAATACAAATTTTCTAGAATCTAGTTTTGCAAGATAGAATATAAGTATGAGATATTCTTAACATATATGTATAGGTTCTAAGATATTTTATATTCATTTTATCTATCATAGTTCATTTATAGACTTCATATAAAAAAAAAAGAAATTATTAACTATTTATATATTTTATATGATTATGCACGTCGTATTCAAATATGGTTTTAGAATTAAGACTAGCCAGTGAACCTATTTGTTACGGCATCTTACACTGGAAGGAAAAAGCTTGGAATTGCGTGTGGGATGCTTCTTCACGGTAGGTGTTGATACTGGACACGCCCTATTGCTTTTATTGTATGGTTCCATCTTACGACAACAGTTAATAATCCTTTTTCTAATCACACGCTTTGTTTTCCAATCTATTAATATAACGCGGATTTTACTCAGTCCTCACACGCATTATTCTTCCAACATGAAAAGTATTATTCAAGACCCAAATTGACTAAAACCCTAATTTTATGAGTATTTTGTTGTCGAATCACTTGTAAAAAGCCTAAATATGACTTTTTAAAAATTCCAGAATATAAACATACAATTTCAAAGACAACGAATTAAACACGTGAGAAATAAATATAAAGAGATGTATTTATATTTTATCCAACATATATTTTATGTTTTACATAATTAGTTATACGTTTCATAAAAATATATATCTAATTGAAGAAGGATAAAATATTGTTTGTTTAATATCTTAATAAATAATATATCCCATTTGATAAGTGACTATAACCTAATTAAGATGAAAGCCAAAACTTTGGACCAATTACTAATGTCATCTCAACAACATAAATGCATTACGCTAGAAGCCACGTTCATCACATAGGTCTAACAACATGGTTTGGGAAAAAGCTAATTGATTAAAATAGCTCATTAGTCATAAGTTGTACTATTTCATTTGAAAATGAATCCTTTAAAATTATTTTTTCTTAAAGTTTTCCAAAGTTATCATAATATTTTTTCAAATATCAAGATAACAACAACCATTTAGAAAGTAAGTAACTTTAGAATATCTAAAATTCATTTCATCTACATTATTAGCTATTTATAGCTCGGCTATAATTGCGCCTAACTTTGCACATACACCTGTTTCCTGCTATCACCTTCCATGCTATGCCTTGAAACACACGAGAGGCACAAAAAGCTAAAACCCTATGGCCATTCGGCCATACTTATATCATAGCCAAAAATTTTGATTTTCCAAAGTCATTCCCTCTTCTATACATACATATTAAAATATTTAATAATTTGAAATAATTGCTTTATTATATATTATACTGTATATTAACATCATTATAATGGAATAATATAAATGTGGATCTTTCAAAATGGATAAGTTTCGATTTTATAATATTTATAATTGTAGATCGAGCAAATGTATCGCACTCTATGTATTGCAAAAAATATATATGCATCCGGTACACCAATTTATTTATTTATTTTAACCATCTTTTTAAGAATTTCATCGAAAAGAGAATTTCTAATATCTAATTTGTTCTTCCTCTCAACAGATTTTTTGTGGATGAAGTGCCCATAAGAGAGATAGTCCGCAATGAGGCAATGGGCGGTGACTTCCCAGCAAAGCCCATGTCATTATACGCCACCATATGGGACGGTTCTGATTGGGCTACCGGTGGTGGCAGGTACAAAGTCAACTATAAATACGCACCCTTTGTAGCCGAATTCAAAGACTTGGTTTTAGAAGGTTGCCCCGTGGACCCCATAGAACAAGTCTCATCCCAAGATTGCAGTGATGACTTAAACACCCTACTCTTCGTAAAGGGTGTCGCCACCATCTCACCCGCACAACGAGCCACCATGAAGCGGTTCAGGGAAAGATATATGTATTATTCCTATTGTTACGACACTTTAAGATACCCCGTGGCTCCGCCAGAGTGCGTGATCCTCCCGTCGGAGAAAGAGAGGTTTAAGGATACCGGTAGGCTTAAGTTTGGTGGTAGCCATAAACGCCGCCGACGGAGACAACACCAGTTTAGGGTGAGACGAATTTCCGATGAGGATGATGAAACTGGGAATTGAAATGTGACAGGGGCAATGCCATCTTTTCTTTTCTTTTTTCTTTTTTTCTTTTAATTTATATGTATAAATTGCAAATTTTTTTGTATCTGAGTGTGTGTATTGAATGTTTTGAATATTATTATAGGAGATGTACAGATTGAATAAAAATAATTAAGTTGGAGTTATCGAGTTTTCTTTTATTTTTATGCGTTTATTTTTATAAGCTTTATATTTGATTGGAAATGCAGTCAGAAATTCAACATGCTCCGTTACAATTGAAAATTATTGTGTTGGTATGATATCGATAACGAGCAAAAAGTGTTCCGTCTGCAAATACTTTTTCCAGCCATTCAATCATATAATGTCACCATAAAAGAAAAGGATAAAAAAAAAATGGAGATATAAATAAAAACATTGTTGAGAATAGAAAATTTTAATTTATATTATAAAGATCTTGATAAGTTATAAGTATTCGAGACTTTATAATAATTATAATCAGTAATTGTTACTTATTAGTTTTTTTTTTTTCTCCATACATACATACATATGCATTTAGGTCTACTTATCTATTTTTCATGTATATAGGTGTTAGGTTGGTAATAAAATTTTAAAAACCTACTATAGATGATGGTATATACGAATATGGAATAGAAAAATAATAAGATGTGGGGTTCTCTTGATTATTGTATAGATGTACCTATTCCGTATTTGCCAGCTAATAAGTTATTATAATACTTCAAATTAAATATGTGGGTGGAGTGGGAGGGGACATGCTATATTCTTTTGTCCATCGGACTAAGGAGAGACATTCTAGACATAAGAATATTGTAAATGGACCCAAGTTAATTAATTGGGTGTTCTCAAGTCAAATGAGGATTTGTACATTGTTTAATGTTAAATTATGGATCTCCTTATTATTATTGCATGGCGCCTTTTTTTTCTTTTTCCCATTGGCATGCTATTTTTATTTTTCCAACTATATTACATATTACGTAAAGGAGGGAAGATAGATCATATATTATCATTTCTTTTTTCATTTTTTTATGACAAAATGATTACCCGTATTATGATTAGTTGCCTTCAAACACATGAGTGAACCACCTTATTAGATCTATACACTAGGTAAAAGTAGCTCACATTATATAAATAGCTCAAAGGAGTTTTTATAGTGAGATTTAAATAAAAAGTCTTATGCAAATTATCATTATTATGTTTTAAATCATTAATCACTAGACTAACCTCTTTAAGATGATCATACATTATCATTTCTAGTGATCATATAAATGTCCTTCACAAAGGGGTCGGTTAATTATTAAGATCCTACCTAACTTTCACTTTTTCTTTTATGTATTTTTCTTAAATTATATAATCAATATTCAAAAACATGATATCTTTTATTTTAAGCCCTTAATAAATACTTTGAGGTTGTCCATTAACAAGACTTTGTATGCATGGATAGGTTTATATTAGTGATTCGGTCAGAATGCAACAAGAAACTTAACTTTATTTTATAAGTAATTATTATACGTCATGTTCAATCAATGATTATCACTTATTAACTATCATACTATGAAATGAAAGAGAAAGATGGAGTGTAGAACAAAACTTAGAGTTGCATCACCTTAAGTTTTAAAATATGCCCATGTCGTCTTTCATGGGCGGCTCATAATGATTAAAATCCTTCGTTGCTAGGCGTCCAAGCACATATAAAACCAAACCCAAGGGATGTATACGAAAGGACTAGCATAATAAAAATATAATTGCTTATTTTTTGGGTTTTTTTCCCAAGTACCACCATATTAAAAATATTGCCTTTTAGCCTTTCTGATTCATTGTTTTGATATGTAATCTTGACACTTATTTGAAACCGAGCGCTTGGATGTTAAAGATATCTAAATAAATAAAAGGACAAACATATTTTATGTATATATATACATATATTATTTATAAAATAGATAGAAATTAAATACAGATAAAATACATTTAATAAATTAACGGAATAAACAGACCTTGTTAACTTACTATTAGGTTAGTTTATCATAAGTAGACTGCTATAAGGTCCCTTATTTATTTATTTATTGTTTTTGGCCCACATGCTGTAAAGCCCTTTTTTATTTCATCTGTTTTTTTTTTTCCCTAATTAATTATTGAAAAAAGTTCATCTTCTCCGCCGAGATTGGGATTTCTTGAGTATAGTGAAGAGACTTGTCTATCTCTAAAGCTACATTCTTATTTCCATACCTATGCTGTGCGCTGTGTCAAAATTAGAAAAAGTATCATCATATTATTTATATAAAAAAAAAAGGAAAAATTAAGTTATAGTTAAATTTCTCAATGTTCAAAGTAGAAATGATACTCACACGTACTAAAGAGTAAAGCACGCCTTACATATTTGTGGATGAATCTATTTAGAGTAACCATAAATACACCACTTAAAGGATAGAGTATGTATAGCCAGATTCCTATGATTATCTCTTCTTACTTTTAAAGATATACATAAATAACTCCCGAACAATTTTTAAAATTCCAAAACCTATATTAAGAGTACAAAAAATGGTGATAGTTTTAAGACTCTAGTTTTAAATTAAGGCATATGTGTACATTTTCAAAGTTTGGGGGTATATTTGAAATTTTCAGATTATATCATCTGTTGCTTTCATCCTCCGGAACTGAATAATGTGCTTACCTAAAACTTTAAACAATAGCTCTATCAAGTCTTCAGACCGAAAAGATGTACTATCTATAATCATTGGTCTCAAAATATCATTATGGTATACTTTCACAATCATGTTAATTAATATCATTTAGACGAAAACCTTGATAAGTTAATAGTAAAAACACTACTTTTTTAATAAAATAAATCAGATTCGATATTTTATTCTTTTAATGATTATAATATAAATACTGATTGATTAAAAATAAAAAGAGAAAAAATTAATATCACTTGGCTAAGATAGCTAAGACCAATCTACATTGTATATGACGAAAGTTCTAATCTAAATTGGTTGGCTGGCCCCATATCAGATTCGTTTACATCTTTCATTAGAAAATTTAAACTACCATGTCCCTGTCATTTCATTGGCGTATTAATTGCAGTAATAACATTATTTTGAAGCTAACAGCTAATTATGATAATGATGGGACCAAAACCTTCCATTAGATTGGCAACTGACAAAGTCCATACCGTATTATTACATATATTTAACTTGGACAGCTTTTTAGATGATGACCTAGGGATAGCAGTCACGACCATATCAAGTATCACTTACATATTTACTTTGATTTCAATGGACCACCGATTAATTGAGCTTGAATTCAAGTTGTACTTTGATAACTAAGCTAAACTCGAATTTTAACTATTAAACATAACAATTTTACAAGTCTAATTATAAGTTCAAATCACATATATTAAGATATCAATTTTGAGTTTGCTTCAAACTTAAATATAGATTTAATTCAAAGAAATATATACTTTACTAAATATTAAGTCTATATGAGCTTGATAAGATCGAATTCAAGCTTTTTTAAGTAATATTTTAATTTAAGATGGATTTTTTATTTTTTTAGCTAATAATATGAGATCGAGTTCAAAGTCAAGAATCCAAGTTAAATTAATGAACAAGAAATGTGTTCGACTTATTTTGATTCATCCAACCCCTTAGCTATTAGTATCTACATTTTCATGTTATTTGTTTTGTACATATCCCTCTCGTCAGCTCTCTACTTTTTTTTTTCTTTTTTTTTTTTTTGTCTAAAAATTCGATGAGGTTACTACGCAGTGAGATTAGGCTTTGTCGTAAGGCCTGTTTGATTAATATTATCACGTTGTTTAGTCAATTTGAAGAAGAAATTAAAGAAAATAAAGAAAAAAATTAATGCTTTTATTATGAAATAAGAAGAATTGAAAATTTGGAGTTATACTGTTGTATAATCATATCCTATATCATTCTCAAATTCTATGGAAAAATTCTGGATTCATTCAAATCCAACGCTATAAAATTGACCAAACACGGCCATTAATGTAGAATAGGCCCTAGTGGGATTTAATGTACTCCTATTTTTCGATAAAAAATTGGTGAGATAATTTAGGAGTGGAAACAGAAAAGAAATATAATCTTGTGGCTCGAAATATTTTAAAATTTGATTCCTCAAATTTAAACATTATCACCATGTTTGGAATGATGGAATGGAAGGGAAAGAGGAGAAAAGTTCTCTCATTTGTTTGATGAATGAATTATAGGAAGGAGGGAAAGTTGGTGGAATTTTACCTTCGCCCTACCGAATTTTAATTACTCCAAATATAGAGGGAATAAGGAAGGAAGGACGGAAGGAAAAAATTATATAATTACATATTCGCCCTCCACTTTTACCTACTAATAACATAATGTATTATATTTTATGGGTAAAAGAATAATTTTACACCTTATCTTATTTTATATTTATTAATCATCAACATTCCAACCTTTATCCAAACATATTAGAAAGAATCAAATCCCCTATAATTGATTCATTTTATTTTCATTCCTTACACTTTTTTTCCCTCATTCCAAACACAGTGTATGATTCCAAGAAATGAAGAGTCCTAAAATTGTCAAGCATTTCTTTAATTCCTAGTATTACTATATTCTTCTAATTCTTCATAGAAAAACAATAATATTAGTGAAATACTTTAAAATAAAATAAAATTAAAACCAAGGGTATCTTCATCGTAAATCAAAGTTTGCCTCTCTTTTACCTTTAACACATAACCTTAAAAGGAACATCCTCAAAGCTCTCCTCTCTCTTCCTCGAGATATGGCTGCCTTATACTCTTCTACCCTTGTGAGCATGTCTTTTGTTAAAAGAATGCATGTTGCACAATCTCAAATAATGAAGTGTAATACTTTTTTAGTATAACTAATCTCTTTTACACTCATCAATTTATTTCAATGGATTCACTTGTTGTCAGGAAGGGGATTTGTCAACATCATAGAGAAAAGGGACATATAATCTCTAATAAGTAAAGATCTAGTGTCTATTATAGAAATAATCGTATTTTTTAGAGAAATTCTATATAAAAATACAATGAACTTAAAGTAGAAATCATACTTATGATACTCTATGGTTAAGTGAAGTCTCACATGAATCATGGAAAGGATTGGTACTAATTTATGAAATCATGATAGTGATTATCATGTTAATACAAGGTTGCAACTTTTGATTCAAGTAGTTTAAATAGACCTATTAGTATTTATTGACTTAATTGTTTACTACTTTTTGCTTAAGGTACAAGGTTGCAACTTTAAATAGATCTATTAGTGTTTGTTGGCTTAATTATCAAAACCAACCCTTACCAATAGGTTAACAATTTCAGTCTAGCTCTGGTTTAGAGAAGAGGTTGAACGAGGGAAGAAAGTGTCATTTACGTAGTGATTCCTAACATGCTTCTAAGATGACTTTATGATACAGGCGACGATTGTCAATGAATACATAATTGTTGGTATCACATGAACAAATGGGTCCAAAACGCAAGATGGCTCAAAAGAACGAATAGGAGTCGAAGGTTGAGCAGGGTTCTCATGTACCAACGTAAGATATAACGCATCAACACATTACACGAGCTCAAGCTATACTTATGACTTGATATGATGCATAAGTGTTACTAGAAGTCACTTGCCACTAATCCACGCTAAAATAGCTTAGATAAGAATAAGGAGATCAAGTAGAACACTTAGCTTTAAAGGAAAAAAATTCTATATTCAATATTCTTAATGATGATTTTGGCTGATACATATGCGAAGTATTTATATGCCTCAATTAGGATAAAAAGATTTCTCTAATTACAAAATTAGATACCTACTTAAAATGGAAAATGATTATAGAGAAACGATAAATTGGTAATAACAGAAAAATAATATCCTTCACTAAAATAATACCAAAGTCAGAGAAAGAAGATACATGTCAGCCTCTCAATCTGGTGGTCTAAATAAGTGCTAGTTACTAAGCAAAGCTGAGCTGGATGGGTTAGCTATAGGTAAATAGCTCGGCAGGTCGGGGATTTGGGGACCACATGCTTTGAAAGTAAGGACTTGGCAACTAGGGCTCAGCAGGGTGGCTAGGCAACAGGTCAACTTAAGCTTGGACACTTGTGAGCTGGGAAATAGGTTGGTTCAATGCTCAACTTTGATTGGGATTGTTAGTGACAATGGGATCTTCCTCCATTTGAGAGACAGCAAGCAAGTTGTGGTAGCTTAGAAAATATATTAGGTTGGCTCGAACGAACTAGTTTTCTTTTGAAGTGAGGTCCTTCTGGACAGTTCGGCGTACTAAAGAAACAAGTCTTTGAGCTCGAGATCTCATGTTTAGCCCTTGATTCCTATCATCCCCTTCGGGCTATTTGAGATTTGGGATAAAATCTTCGTTAAAATCAAGTAGCTCATCATTGGGGAAATATGGGTGAAGATCAACAATGTTGAAGGTATCAAAGATTCTATATTCTTCAGGCAGGTTTACCATTGGGGTTAATCTTTTCAATCACCTTTAAAGGTCCATCTGCTCTCTATGATAACATTTTCTTCCTTAGGTTGGGGAAACTTTCCTTTTTGAGGTAAATCTACACCAAGTTTCCAAGCTGGAACTCTTTGGCTTTTCTTCCTTAGCTTTTCTTTTCAAGCTTGGAAGCAACTCGATTCAAATGGTCCATTACCTTTAGGTGCATTGCTCAAATGGCTTTTGATCTTGTAACAGCTTGTTGATCCATAAGCTAGCTAGGCTAGGAAATCTAATCAAGTAGGAGTTCAAGATTATATCCATATGCGACCTTGATGGACGATTTCTCAATGACACTATGGGCATTCCTATTTTAGGCGAATGCAATGATTAGTAAGCATATGTCTTAATTAGTTAGGTTTCTTCCAACTGCAACTTGTAGTTAAGTTCCTAAGGTCTAGTTAACGACCTCAGTTTGTATGTCCGTTTGAGGGTAGCAAGATGTACTGAATAACAACTTAGTGCCTAGTTGCTTCTAAAGGGTCTTCCAGAAATGACTTAGGATCTTAAGATCTTAATTGGACGTGATGGATCTTGGCACTCCGTGCAGCTTGACCACTTCCTGCAAAAAGAGAAAAGAAATAGCCGAAGCATCATTAGTTTGATTACATAGTACAAAGTGTGCCATCTTACTGAAGTAGTCCATGACCACTATGATGGAGTCCTCTCCATCAGACATCCTTAGTAAAGCCAATTTAAAGTCCATACTTAGTCGAACCATGGTTTGATTGGGATAGGCAATGGCAAATAAGGTCCTTACTCAACTCGGCTCTTAGTTCTTCTATAGGTAGCACACTTTTCTAACATAAATTGCACATCTCTCATCATCCTAGGCTAAAATAATCTTAAGCGAAGCACTTCATGAGTTTAGGTCTTCCTAAAATGATCAAACAATCCTCATCCATGTGCCTCGTTTACTAGTAATTCTCTCATTCTCTCATGGAACAAGTCAAGATACATAATCTCCCCTTTCTGAACGAGTATCTGTCCTCCTTGTGATAATCATCAATAGCTCAGCCATCCTTGTATCAAGCATAAATTAGACCAAAGTGTGAATCTTCAGGATACAATACATTAATAATTGAAAATCCAAGAAGTCTTGTTTGGAGCTCAATTAAGACTGTGTGTCATTGCGATAGGGCATCAACTACCTACCAATCTTGTATTTAACAATATAAGAAAATCCCTCCATAAACTTGATCCATTTAGCTTGTCTCTTGGACAACTTTGGTTGTCTTTTCAGATATCTTAGTGATTCATGGTCGGTGTAAATCACTAATTCTCTAAGCAACAAGTAATGCTACCAGATAGCGAGAGCTCAAATTAAGGAGTATAACTCATTAGCATAACACTTATACCCAATCCAGATGCATCGCACTCTACTTTAAACACTTTATCAAAGCTTAAAAGAGCTAAGACAGCGGTAGTGGTCAACTTTCTCTTCAGCTCCTCAAAACTCTATTGCTCCTTCTCTCCATATCGGAATTCATTGTTCTTCTTTGATTGCTTAGTAAGTGGGGCCACAATAGCATTGAAATTCATTATGAAATGTAATGCTAAGCCATAAAAACTTTACACGTCGGCAAAACGAGTTAGGACAGGCCATTTAGTAATCACCTTCACCTTCTCTTCATCGACTCATATACCACCTCTACTCACTACAAATCCTAAGAAGATCACCTCAAGTAGGTAGAAGTCACATTTCTTCAAATAGACATATAGTTTTTCAACTCAGAGCTTATCAAAGACAGCTTAGAGATGCTTACAGTGTGTTTCCAAATCAGGGCTGTAAACAAGAATATTGTCAAAGTAAACAATGAAAAATTTTCCAATCAATTCTTGGAGCACGTGGTTCATTAACCGCATGAATGTATTCAACGCATTTAATAGTCCGAATGGCATAATTAGTTACTCATACAATCCATAGCAAGTCTTGAATGCGCTTTTTTACTCATCTCCTTCCTGTATTTTGATCTAATGGTAGCTAGAGTTGAGATCGATCTTAAAGAAGATCCTTGATTTATTCAACTTGTTAAGCATGTCATCAAGTCGAAGTATAGGGAACCTACATGGTTGATAGGTCGACTGTCCACATACATACACCATGTGCCATCTTCCTTTAGTATTAATAAAGCTAGTATAGCGCATGGGCTTAAAGATTCTCTCACATAGCCTCTTTTCATTAGCTCATTTACTTGCCTTTGGAGCTCAATAGCTTGTTTAGGGTTCAGCCTATATGTAGGCTTATTCAGTGATGCAGTTGTAAGCTGTAGATCTATCGCATGCTCGATCCCTTTGATTAAAGGCAAACCTTCTGGTGGTTCATTAAGGAACAGGTTGACAAACTCCTTTATTAAGTCTTTCACCTCAGTAGGTAGTTCAACAGTCACATCCATCATTTCAACCAACCACTTGACTAACAGAAAGGTCGGCTCTTCATTTTTTATCTCTCTTAATAATTCAGCATGTGTCATTATTAGGGTTTCCTTCTTCAGGGCTTGGCTAAGCTGAGTCTACATCATCTTAACTTATTTAATAGATATGGGATTCAATCTTGCCTTTCTTCTCTTATGCTTAAAAGAATAAGTATTCCTTTTTCCATCGTAAGATCAAACATCCATAGCCTTCCCAAAAAAACATATGAGGCACTTATAGGTAACACATCTAAAGAACTTTGTCATGGTATTTCCCTATGTAGATTGGCACTGCTGCTTGCTTAGTCACTTGCAAGGATCCTTTGTCGTTGAGCTAATGTAGATTGTAAAGCATAGGGTCGGGTGTCGTCAGCAACTTCAATTGCTAACCACAAAAGTAGATGCTACATTAGTACAACTACCACTATTAACAATAAGAGCACACAACGTTCCATTAACCTTACAACTAATGTGTAACAAGTTCTCATGTTATTCATCCTCAGGTACTGGGCTCACACTCATAACTTACCTTAGTACCATGGTTGTGGGCATGAAGTTATCCTCTTTATTGTAGATAATCTCATCCTCCTCGAACTAAGCAACTTGTCTGGATCTCTTCATTTCTTCAACCTCTTCTCTAGTGCTGTCGACTTCTATGGTCAACATTTCTCCCTTGATCACCATTATTCTTCTGTTCGTGCACTAAATTACCATGTATCTAAACTTTTGACACTTAAAGCACTTAACCTAACTCATCTTCCGACCAGAAGTCTACCATTTCTTAAACTTCCTTAGAACTCCTTTTTCTTCTACTTGGATAGTTGAAACAACTCAAACATCAATGGTCTTACTTGGTCTCAATGGCTTAAGTCTACTCGAAAGAGGTTTGCTAGGGTTATATCGACTAATAGGATATTAGAATCTACTCATTTGTTGTCGTTCTATCCTCTAAGCAGCTCGAATTGCCTCATCTAGGCATCTAATATATCTGGTTTCAAGAAACCTAGAAAAAGTTAGGTCTTCTGGCTCTATAACTCTACATGGGATCATCAACATTTGAAACTCCTTCATATAAGCATTGACACTTGATCCTCCTTGCCTCAACTCCTATAACCCTTTAAACACGTCAATCTCCTTTTCATCTCTTCCTAATCTCTAACTTCTCTTTCTCCTTCTCTTCATCATGTAGCCTGCAAATTCTTCCACTATAAGGAAACATATCCTGTGAATTATAAGATAACAAGTCTCGTTTTAGCATTCTCGAGAACTTCATGGCACTTAAGGTATTTCTCTATCTTATTAACAGTCTCAGTTTAGCATTCTCGAGAACTTCATGGCACTTAAGGTATTTCTCTATCTTATTAACCCAGTCTAAGTAATCCTCAGCATCACTACTACAAGAGAAGCTTAAGACTTGTAACCTTAGCCCCTCTACCCTAGGAGCTCATACATTTCTTTCTTTGAGTTCATAATACTCTTCTTCCTAATCACCTAGCTCCTCATCCTCTTCTTCTATTTCTTCCAACGCAAGCCTTCGTCGAGCAATTATGTCCACTCTTCTAGGTCGAGCTGGTAAAAATGACAAATTAGCTCAGCTAGGTCAGCCATTTCCTCTCTTAGATAGCTCATTCACTTAGCCTTGATTCTGGTCATTTTTAGCTCATTACCTATCTTCATTTATAATAATCACCAAGCTAGTCACCATGTCAATGAGCATATCTAGTCGCTCATCTATAGATTGGGGTTTATAATTTCCTTGTTGTTTAAGCCCATTTCTAGCACCACTCTCTTAGTTTCCGATAGTTCCTTGAACATTAGAGTCCAATATAGTCCAATACTCTCAATATACTAACTCCTCCAACTAAAACAATTGAACCACACAATAAAATTCTTCTTCGGATAGTTAGCTCAATATATTGCTTACTAACTACTACTAAAACAACACCAATAATGCTCAATACGGTCACAAACCAACAAAAACCTTACACCCTATTTTGTGAGTACCAAAAGAGGGGAAGAAAGAGTATTGACTTCCATAACCCATAATGTTACTTTCAATACTAACTATAGCCACTCACAACTTCTTCAACAGTTTTAAGTTTCAATTTGCTAATTACAAACTATGCACTATAACAAACACTCAAGAATACAAAGTACCAAAAACTTACTTGAATGTAGTCAAACTCTGATACCATGATGATACAGGTGACGGTCATAGATGAGCACACAATCGAGGGTATCACGAGAATCAAATGGGTTTAAACTACAAGATGGCTTAAAAGAAAGAATGGACTTTAAAGGTTGAGTAGGGGTTCTTATGCATCCATGTAAGATACAACACACCAATGCCTTACGCAAGCTTAAGTTACACTTAATATGACATACAAGTATTGCCAAAGGTTATTCGCCACTAGTCCATGCTTAAATGGCCTAAATAAGAATAAGGAGAGCAAGTAGGAGAACACTTAGCTCAAAAGGGAAAAGTTCTATATTAAATATGCTTGATGATGATTTTAGCTGATACATATGTGGGGGATTTATATACCCTAATTAGGATCAATTTTAAGATTCCTCTAATTACAAAATTAGATATCTACTTGAAATAGAAAATGATTATAGAGAAAGGATAACTTGGTAATAATAGAAAAAGAATATCCTTTGCAAGGACAGTATCGATGTTAGATAAAGTAGACATATGTTAGCCTAATGCATACTGTAACTAAGAACAAACAAGGCCAGTCGCAAGGATACAGCTAAGCTTGCCGAAAGCTTGAAAAATTGATGGGAAAACACTTGTAAGGGTGAAAAAACGAATGAAGAAGTAAGAAAAACCCACGAACAACTTTAAAGGATATAATGCACCAATAGAACTTCCAAGGACTTACAACATAGTTCGATATGACACACAGATGGTTCGATGAGGGTACTCGCTACTTAGCCTTACCTAAGGGTTAGCATAAGAGTAAAATGAGAGTAAATAAACAATGTTTTTGAGAGAAAATGATAGAGATGAAAGACCGATCACTCACTTCCAAGCCTGAAGGCTTTCTCATATGGTCTATCGAGCTATTTGAGGAGAGTTAAGCACCAATAAGCAATGTTTTCCCCAATTCAATCTACCAAGCTACTTCGCTTTCCACACCATCCATAAAGCTACCGAGGTGATTAGCCCACATATGTAGCCAACGCCTCCCCGTACCCCAATCCAAGCACTAAATAAAAAAAATAGCTATCTCCAAAGTGCTGAAGTCGAGCTGACAATTGTGAAGGGCCAACCAGTCGAGGCCAACCCGAATGTGAGTTACCCTTAATCCAACCCCTATCTAACCCCTGCCAAACTACCAACGCCAAACAAACCTGATCAAAGGACCACCCTTACTTGACTCATAATATTGTCAAAATCGCAAACTGAGCAAAACACGTGTATGCTATCCTTTCTAAGACCCAGACTATCCTTTCTGACCGAGGACATCCTTTTGCACGATTTCATTTCCCTATAAATTATTCTCATTTTGTTTAGCAAATAAGGATCTATTCTTTGTAATTTCTGTAATGGCCGCATAATCAATATACACTAAAGAACACACTGAACTTTTTACTCTCTCTTGAGCTAAGTGTCCTTTTTACTTACTCTTAAGCCACTCTTATCTAGCCCATTCGAGCGTGAACTAGTGGAGAGTAACCTCCGACCTTACTTGTGTGTCATATCAAGCGCAACCTAAGTTCGTATAAGGCATTGGTGTGTCATATCCATCATCGGTGTACGAGAATCTTACTCATCCCTTGACTATCATTTACTTTTCAAGCTATCTCACATCTTGGACTTACCCCATTTGTTTACCCGTGATATTAAGTCCATGTGTCCATCCACGAATTCATATAAAAAAAATCCAGTATATTAATGATAAATCTGATTTCTGCGACTACATTTACAAGGGGTATTTATATCAGAGAATTTAGGGCAACCTACTTAAAAAGGAAAAAAGACTAAAAGGATATTGTCCTAAAGAAATAATGTACAAATTATACAAAAGGTGAAAAAGAATATCCACGGAAAAAGTAATGATTATAGTAGCAGATTCTATGAGTGGTCCCAAACATGTGACAATAATACATTAGTAGCACTATTGGAGGATGCAGTCAAAAGAGTACAAGCTAATCGGGTGTCCGAACAGAGGTGCCGAGCAAGCATGGACTCATCCAAGCAAGTGTAATTGCAATTTAGTCCAGGGCAGCTCTCTCAGTAAGAGTAATGCTGAGTAAGTGTTTAGCTCAGACATAACCGAGCAGGCGCGCAAGGTTTAGCTACAGTTTGGGCATTCTTCAAGTCAGCATACAACTTCTACGAGGTGGGCAGTCAAATAGCTTAGCATATAAAGTTGATCGACGGCAAGGAGAAACTTAGCTTCAACAGAAGTCAACTAGAGCAGGAGGATTCACCTCGCTAGGTATTCTAGCCCTCAGGCTTGATTATAAGTTAAAGGCTAATAGTAGAATTCCTATCATTCCCTCCTAGTAACTGTTCAAGACACAAATCAACATATTCATTTAGCAACTCTCTTACCCAGAGGTAGTTCACCTTGCTCCATTAACTCTAAGAGTCGCCCGACCAACATGAAGGTCAGTGCGTCGGCTTGAATAGCTTCTTGAAGCTTGGCTCTACTCATCATCAGAGTCTTCTTCAATCCTCGAGAAAGTTTTTCCTATAGTCTGTTAACTTGATTTGACAGCATCGAGTTCAACATGATCTTCCTTCCATCCTTCTCGAACACGTAGGTGTTCCTATATCCATCATGTATAACTATTCTATCATAAAGCTACAATTGACCTAGTAATACATATGATGTGTACATAGGCAGCATGTCACAAAGGATCTCGTCGGAGTAATTTCAAATTGTGATCAGTGGTAATACTTACCAAGTGGCATATAGTGCTCCCTTCTCATTTAGCCAATGCAACTTATATAGCTTTGAATGTACAATGGTTAGCAACTTTAACTTCATGACCAAATCGGTTGATGTCACATTGATGCAACTATCACTATCCACAATTAGTGTACACAGGTGGTGATTTACCTTACAGGTAATATGAAACAAGTTCTCCCTTTGCTCTTCCTCGCATGAGGGTTCCATATTCATTATGCATTGAACAATTAGGATCAACTAATCCAAGTCCTCAATAGAGACATCTTCCTTAATCAGTTCATTCTTCTGAGAAGTTTCTTTCTTGGCAATACACTCTTCCTCTGGTTCCTCATCAGTACTTTCCACTTCCAGCATTAGAGCATCTCCCTTGATGACCATAGTCCTTCGGTTCAGATATTGGGCAACTATATGTCCAATCCCTTGGCACTTAAAGTACTTGATCTGGCTCATCTTCCTTCTAGATCCTTGCCCTTTCTCATAAGTTCAGGTTAGTACGTCACCTTCTGTTTAGCCCTTCTAGTCAATCCTAACATCTCCTCATCTAATCGAATCCGTATTCGACTAACTTCAGTAGCTTCCCTAAATAAGTTGGCTTAATTGAATAGGTTAGTTAGTCGATGGTCAGGTCGGCATTTGGCTCCTTCTTTGCCTTTCCACTCGTTGAGCAATTCACATGGCCTCATCCATTATGATAAATCATTGGAGTTCCATAATGTCTTAGATGTCACTCCTTAATCTAGTAAGGAACCTAAAGACTGTCTATGCTAGTGGTTCCTTAACTTCACAACGAATTATAAGCATTTATAATTTTTGGACATTTTTGTCAATAATTTAGTCTCCTTGTCTTAGCTTCTGAAACCGACTAAATGTGTCTTGCAGATAAGTATCCGATACAAATATGTTTTTGAGTATTCTCTTCATCTTAAGCTAAGTATTAATCTTTTTGTATCCTTCTCGCCTCCTCATAGCTTGAAAATTCTTCCACCACATGGTAGCATATCTAGAGAACTCAACAATTGCAGTTCTTACTTTCTTGTAATCCTCATATTATCATAGTCAAGAACACATTCCACCTTCTCCTCTTAATCCAAGTATTCATCCACACTTCCTGACCAATTGAAGCTCGGAATCTAAAGTTTCACATGGTCAAATGCTCGAGGTGCTCGAGCTCATTCTTCTTCTTCTCTATACTCTTCTTCCTCAATGTCATCTATTTTTCCCAAGTCAATTCTTCTTCTCATTTGTCCACCTACTCCTCTACCTCAAACTTGTCAAGCTGGGTTCTAATCTATAACAAGTCAAGCAGCTTGTAGAGTGCTATGTGTGGCTTCAGCAGGTTGATAAGCCAATGCATAAACTGCTTAGGTTAAATCTATTAAGAGGTTAGCCACATCATCAAGTCTCTCGTCAATACTTCTGAGGATGCCTTAGGATTATCAGCCATGGTAGACAACACTATTATTGCCGTCCCTAATACTTATATTGATACTTAGTTTAGTCATTTTCTTTAACAAATTGGACCCCAAATATTCAAGTCGTAGTTACAACTAATACTACCACTCTAAATCCAACAACACCTACTCACTTCAAACTAGAAGCTCAATATTCAACAGATACGATGGCTAAATCAATATAGAAAAATTGCTTTGTTTCATACACCAAAAACAGAATATAGATAGAACTTCGAAACAAACTCCTATAATCTAAATGAAACATCTACTCTAATATCAAGATGATGTGTACCATAACCAAGGACAAACAAAGTCGATCGCAGGAATGAGTCTAAGTTTGCTGAAAGCTTGAAAGGGTAATGGGGAAACACATGTAAGGATGAAAAAACAAATGAAGAAGTAAGCAAAACTCACAAATAGCTCTAAAGGATATGACGTACTAATGGAACTTCTAATGACTCATGGTACAGTTTGATATGATACATGAGATGGTCCGGTAAGGGTAATTGCTACCTAACCTTGCGTAATGGTTAAGAGAAGAGTAAAATGAGAGTAAACAAATAATGCTTATGAGAGAAAAAATATCCAGTATATTAATGATAAATTTGTGTCTGTGGCTCAATATACATGGGATATTTATACTCGAGAATTCAGGGCAACCTACCTAAAAAGAAAAGAAGACCCAAAGGTTGTTGTTCTAAAGAAGTAATATACAGAGTATACAAAGGGTGAAAAAGAATATTCATTGACAAAGCAATGATTATAGTAGCAGATTCTATGAGTGATCCCGGACACGTGGCAACAATACATTAGTGACACTGTTGGAGGATGCAGATAAAAGAGTATGAGTTGATCCAGTGTCCGAACAAGGGTATCGAGTAAGCATGGACTTATCCGAGCAGGAGTCATTGGAGGTTAATTTAGGGCAGCTCTCTTAGTCTCTCAGCAAATGTGATGCTGAGCAAGTGTTTGGCTCAAACATGACCAATCAAATGCATGGGGTTTGGCTGTAGTTTGAGCATTCTTCGAGTCAACACACAACTTCTGAGAGGTCAGCAGTCAAACAGCTCAGCATATAGAGTTAATAAACAGAAAGGAGAAACTTGGCTTTGGTAGAGGTTGACTAAAGCAGGAAGATTTGCCTCTCTAGGCCCTGTAGCCCTTGGGCTCAGATATAATTTAAAGGCCTAGTAATTGGATTTCTATCACAGCCTCTTAATCTGATGGTCTAAATAGGTACTAGTTGCTAAGGAGAGTTGAGTTGGTTGGGTTAGCTACAGGTCGGCAACTTGACAGGTCGAAGTTCTAGGGAGTACATGCTTTAAAAGTGGGGACTTGGTAGCTTAGGCTCGATAACAAGTCAACTTGAGCTTAGACACCTATAAGCTTAGAAATAAGTAGATAGGTTAGGGTAGCCCTAAAGATATATCAGGTTGTCTTAAAGGAACTGCTCTTCTTTTAAACGAAGGTCCTTTTGGACAGCTCAACGTACCAAAGAAGCAAGTCTTCGAGCTTGGGATCTCATGATTGGCCTTTGATTCCTATTACTTTAGGTAGTTAGTGACTTAAATCATACACTAAAAAGGGAGAAGAAATAGACCCAATTGAAAGGTTTTGCAATGAGGACATTGTATGTTTTGGTTAGGGTTGAGGTAGGGTAAGAGGGGGGGGAGGTAAGGTAAGGGAAAGAGATTGCGATACCTCATAATTAAGTAAAGTCCCATATGGATCATGGGAGAGATTGATACCGGCCTATAAGGCTATGGTGGTGAATTCCTTATCAAAATAAGGTTGTAACTTTGGGGTTAAATTATTGAAATGGGCTCATTAGTATTTGTTGGCTTGGTTGTTTACTACTTTTGGCTTAAAGCATTACAATACTATTAATGAAAAGTAATTGCTTAAATCAAGCAATTAGGGAAACAAAGTTCTTCTTCATTTCCTCTTGATTTTTCTAGTCATCGTTCTTCATATTTGTAATGACTATGGGTTATCACACCTTAGATTCTCCATGTGATTTCCTATATTGTTGGGGTAACACGTAACCTATACATAAGTTGTATAACAGAAGAAAAAGAACATAGGTGCAAAGGAATATTATCTAAAAACAAATCTATTCGATCATATGTAGGCCATTATTCCTCTAAGCTAAGCCTAGCTCTATTACTCCTTAATGCTTATGCTAAATTCATTTGATGTTAGAACTTCAACTCCACTTTCTAATTTACTTTTGGTCTTCTCTACCACTTTACTAATGCTAATATTTTCTACCTTAAAATCACCTTCAACCTTATATCATCTTTCCTACCTTTCAAAACACTTAACCACAAGGGTAAATTACGTAACTAAAATAGCAAATCTTTGTAAAATTCCCATGCCGCTTCACAATTGGGTTTGTTTCTATACTTAACCAAAAATATCATCTTTGCTATAGGTCCTTATTTCACTATCTTAAAATTGAGAATGGTTTTAAGTTCTAAAGCAAGTACATCTTCTACTAAAGGAAGTTCGAATGTAGTTTGATATTGACTAAGGAAGTGTCATTTCAACTATGATATGTAAAATGTGGGTCGAACAATCGATCTTTTAGGAAATTGCAATTTATAGGAAATTTCTTCAATTGCATCTAACATTTTATAAGGGACAAAATATTTAGGTGATAACTTGTGTAGTCGTCTATTTTTTCAAATTATGTTGCTAATACAATTGTACTGACCAACACAAAATCTGCAATGTCAAACACCATATCAGTTCTCTTCCTATCTACCAAGTGTTTCATCCTTCCTCGATCTTTCTTTGAGTGAAACTTCAACACCTTAGTTACATCTTCCTTGTCTCTTAACATCTTATCCACTGTCTCATTCCAAGAATCTTCAGGTTTTGAAGGAGTATTTTGGGGTAGATGAATACCCATAAATTATCTTTAATGGGGTGAATGTGCTCTAGAATGGTAATTGGAGTTATACCACCATTCAACCCATGCTAAATATTCATTCCATATCTTTAGATTTTCTCCAATCATACAATGCGAATATGTCTCTTAGCACCTATTGACTACCTCCATCTACCCATCATTTTGTGAGTGATAAGCTATAGAAAATCACAAATTGTAAACCCTACAAGCAGCCACTCAATATTCCAATCGGTTTAAGTTTAAATTATAAAATAAAGCTAGAAATATTAGTAAAAATGATCCTATAAGTTCGAATTTAAGAAAATAAGCAATAAAATAAAATATAAAATTTTCAGATTTTAAGTATATAACTTATTATTTATCGAAAATGCGTAAAATGCATTCCGATAATTAACGAATTGTTAGAGATAAATTATATGTATACTAAAAATCATAGAATGACCTAAATAATATTTAAGAATATTTATTTTCACTATATATGAATTTACATGTAGATAGAAATACGCATAATTACTTAAAATACACAAAATGTGCTAAAATAATACTAAATAATTAAAAAAAATTCATAATTAATTAAGGAAAATAAAGAAAAATCAGAAAAAATAAGGAATGATCTAGATTTAGGTCGTGGCAGTTAGGAAAAATAAGAAAAAAAAATTAGCTAATTAAATTAGAACAACATAAAAGGCAAATTGGAAGAAGATAAGGTAATTATCAAATCAATTTAATGCATAATAATTTCCCTAATGCTCTATAAATAGCAAGAAAATTTTAAAAGCTCATTTGGTCAGTTTGGAGAGTGATAAAAATAGAGAGAGGAAAAATTGAGAGAAAAAATAGAGTTTTAGAAAAAATCACAAAAAATCTGTGCAGTTGGGGCTTCTAAGGAGAACCCAAACTCGACGAACAGCTGAGAGTAGACGACCATCACCACCACACGTTAGTGGAAACGCCCAGGTGGGCCGATATACCCATGGCCACTGACGGTAGCCGCAGCCACCCAAACTTGTGAATTCAATTTCCAACCCAATTTTGTTTAATTTTGCAAAAATATTAAATATTCTTAGAAATTATGAAACTCGTTATTATAGAATATTTTTGTATATATTTTTTAGGGAAAATATTATTTTGACGAAAATATGTCACGTGATATATGGTCCTTAAAAAATTATGCAAAACCGAGCATGTTTCAGTTTAGAAATAAATGACCATAGAAGTGTAGTTTTAAGCACAAAATTTTTGTGTAGACTACTTAGACAATATATAATAGTGTTGTGAAGCTCGTTTTCAAAAATTAATTTTTGAAATTTTTAGATAATTTTTAGGCTTTAAAATGAGGCATAAAATGGGTAATTTAGGGTTAATTAAGTAATTAAATAGTTAATTACTGATTTAGTGAATAATTATATGTTTTAGGATATTGAAATATGATAAAGTATGATACTTGTAACATTTAGAGTGTTAGATGTAATTATTAAGCTGATTATGAAATAAATAAGTAATAGGGAAAAATAGTAAATTTTAAGTTAATTTTGTAAATTAGGGTAATTAGGTATAAAATCTGATTTATAATGAATTTAGATATTTTGACATGATAATTGATGTTGGGAAATGGTAATTAGAGTGATAAAAATATTAGATGTGTATTATGTACATGATAAGTAATAATACATAATATGCAATTATTGGAAATATAATAAATTAAAATATTAGAATAAAAATTGATATTATATAAGTAATAGAGATATATAATAAATCTGATAGAAATCTTGAATTTATGTAATTATATGAAAAATATAAAAATTTCTCACATTAGGAATAAATTCGGTATACTAATAAGGATTTAAGTGTATTGAGTAGAATAAAATACTGATTAAGGGTAATTATAGTATTTAGGATATCTAAAAGTAATGTGATTAATTTCACATTATGATTTGAAATGAGTTTCTAAGGTTCGAGTATAAAACAGTACTTAGAAATTGAACTAAAACCTAATTTAGAAATCGATGTGGAAACTGAACTCGAACCTAGCTCCAAATCTAGAATAATTGTAAAAGATTTGAGAACCTAGATAATTGGACATATTAAACCCTAGACAAAAGATAACAATAAGTGTTATAGGATAAAATGAACCTATAATAGTTATATGAAAAACTAAAACCACGTTTATGTTATAGAGATGATCGGTGATAGCCTGAGTGAGTCAGACCTCGAGTAGGTGAGTGAGGAGTCGAGGTAAGTTAGGATTAATACGTTGCTGTATTTTGGAGGCTTGAGATTATGCATGGTTGTACTTGTTAGATAGTTGGTTGTGTACATGTGCTTGATTATGAATGATGTTATGATTCTGTTTGTTGTTTTAGCTTGTATTGTATGATTTGTATAAAATAATTGATCACTCTAAACTAGACCTAATCAAATATACAACCTGTAAGCATAATCGGACCTGTATGGCAACCCATTAGGGGAACCCAGGATTCTTCCATCAAATACCGACCCCTTCAAAAGGGATAGCACTGGATAGTATAATGGTCCTTTCTTCATTCTTAGTCGAACTAAGTGACTGGAGAGGAGGTCATGACAAGGGTAAAGTCAATGGTTCAAAGATAGTCGTGGGAGGAGCGATGTCTCTATTGCATAAGCTTAGGTTTGGTCATGAGCTGTTACATTAACGGCAACTCCTTAACCCGGATTAGAACAGGCGCAATTTCTCTAATATCACGACGGACCGGTCAACATCGTACGATAGCATTTACTTGAACATACATTGCACCAAATGATTTGGTTGATAATTTTGTTTGTGTTTGTAATATGGTTTTAAGTCCCCCATCCTAACTTATTGAACTGTGGTTGCTCACATCCATATAGACGTCATGCAGGTACTGACTAAGAAGTGACTTATAACTACTCTGAAGCTAGCAACTGCCGTATCTTGAAGAGTGAGAAAAAACATTTGAAGAATAAACATATATTTTTAAAATCTAAGCTTTTATTATAGAATTTTTTTTTCTGAATGATGTAATAACTAGGAAATATATTACGGTGAAACATTATAAACGTTAATTGTAATAACTGAATTATAGTATATATATATTTTCTCACTTTCTTAAGTAAATGATTTATTTAAATTACAAACTGTTTACTTCAAAGTAAAGTAGTCATGGATGCTTTGTATAGATCAGGTCTAGGATAGTGGTTGTACAGCGAACTTCTATCTTATAATGGTTTACACAGCGGGGCTGTTACGACTCTGCCATTTCTAGGTGTAACACAATTCAACCCTATACGACTTGAAAAATTCACTTAAAAAATAACTAATAAAAATGGGGTCTTGATTACTAACAATAATGATGGGTAACCCACGCAATTTAAAAATGCAATTAAGATAACTTGAGGCCATATGAAGTACTATAAGAATGTGATAAAGTTATAGAATGACCCTACTTATTAAGATGGTCCATAATAACTATTATAACATCTTTACCATGTGATGTGGGAAGGCCTTTGGTAAAATCCGTGCTAATATTAGTCCATCAACCCTTTGGAATGGGTAGTGGTTATAAAAGATTGGGTATGGCAACATTTTCATACTTGTGTCTTTGATATGTTTCAAATTCCTTCACATATTGTCTAATGTTTTACTTCGATCTAACCCAATAAAATATAAAATGATATTAACTTTCTTCATAGACTATAGTCTAAACCAACCACTAATTTCCAACGTCTCTTAAGCATTTCCTGCTCCAATCTATAATTCTTAACATCCTCATCCACTTTAAATTTATCGATCAAGATTTGATGGTGAGCATGATTAAGTAAACCATTTTTAATCTCTTCCAGTAACATATAAGTAGTAGTAATAGTAGTAGTATAAGTAAATGTTTTCAACTTCCAGCAGCTCATAAGCAGCTACCTTATTACTTGAACTGCTCTTTTATGTATTTCATAATCTAATCCCAAGAATTTTGTCAACCATTTTTATTGATCGGGTAATGACTCTTTGCTCCAACAAAAATTTCAAAATTTGGTAATCCATCCTAATGATGAAGTGCTTTCTTAGCAAGTAATATCACCATCTTTCTACGGCATAAACCAATGCCAACATCTCTTTTTCATAATTAGATAACCCACTTTGCTTAGGCCCAAGCACCTTACTCAAGTAAACAACGGGGTATTGATTGTACATTATTATAGCTCCACCCCCTCGTCACATGCATTAGCTTCAATAATGAAGGGTTTAGAGTAATTGGGTAGTTTAAGCCCTAAGCTTAAACAAGAGCTCTAATAACTCTTTCAAATGGCATTTCAACTTCATGATTCTAAACAAAATTGTTTTCTTTAAAAGCTATTTTAGAGGATTTGTTAGGGGTATATAACGTTAAATGAACCTTCAGTAATAACCGGCTAATCTAAAACACCTTTGTAGTTGCTTCAGTTTTTGTGAAATGGCCAATTAGCTATTGTTGTGACCTTCATTGGGTTGGTTGTCCTAAATTTAGAGATAATATGTCCTAAATATTCAATATAAGTCACACTAAATATACACATCCTTTTAATTAAAAAGTCTCCTTCCTACATCTAGACCAACCATAAGTACATAATGTGTTATTTCATGGATCTGCTATACACAAGGATGTCATAAAAAAATTAGCACAAATTTCTTCAATTAATCCCTAAACACATCATTCATGGGACTTTGGAAGGTTGACAACGCATTTGTTAGGACAAATGACATGGATGTGAACTCATATTGGTCTTAATGTGTCTTAAAGGTGGTTTTGTAAACATCCTTAAGGTTCGGCCAAATTCAATGGTACCATATCTCAAATCCAATTTTCTAATGTAGCTTACCCTTATACAATTCATCGAAGAAATTTTTCACTAAAGGAATTATCCTTGATTAGTAGCTTATTGAGTTCACAATAGTCTATTATACTTGTCAAGTATTATCCTTTCTCTTGTTTAAGATGACCTATGAAGAGAAGGGACTATGGCTTGAATATATGTTTCCTTGTCTCAACATATTTCTTATCATCTCTTCTAAAACTTTTTTTTTTTTTTACCATTAAATGTTGATAGCATATAAATTTACGTGTGGTACATTCTTATTTAGGTGTATTTTATGATCATGATTTCTAGGGGCAATAGTGATTTTCATTCCTATAACAATGAATGTGTTTTAAGCTCAAAATTAAACTTAGCCCCTATGTTTAGGCGTACACCAACTAACACTGCAAAGTGAAAGCAATGTTACCTTTTTGTGCTAATTTGGAAATTGCACTACCTTAAATGTTTATTAGTTGTTTAGGCCCTCTAAATAGTATGTAATGTTCTAACTGTAGGCACCCCATTTTTGCATCCAAACCCTACCCCCTTTAATTTAATTTAATTTAATTTTTAGAATAGGGTAAATACAAAAAAGTATAAAATTTACAAAAATAAAATCAGAAAAGATTGAAATTTGAAGAAAAAAAGATTTCGATAATTTAAAATAGAATAAAAAATTTTAATAGTTTTAGTGCATTTTAGGTCTAAATAATAAAAATAACAATGAGAATTTTAAATCTAGACTTATATTTAAATCTGGCCCAAACTAATCTAGTTCATAATTGCGTATATAAATAAGGCACAGGTCAACAGTCTATTGATAATACACCTTTACTTTGACGAAGAAGATTGGGTTCAAATCTTATCAAGATAAAAAAATGGACCACATGTTTAACTGAGATACATAGCAAACTCCAATTGGGCAACACGACTGATGTGTTGCCATATCGGCATCCTTTTTTCCTTTTTTTTCTCCTCCTTTACTGTTTTTTCCTTTGTTTTCTCACATATAAACCAATCCATACACTCACTTTAATGCAATTTTCATATGTACACATGCAATTTCACGGTGTAATTTTATTCTATACCTAGCCTTTTTCCAATGAAGCCCAAGAACATGTATAGATTCATTCATTTGGGCATTCGATTCATTGTTGAAAAATTGGAAAAAAAAAAAGAAAAAAGGAAAATGAGGATTTGTCATTTAATCCGATGCTTCATTTTCCAATTCAAATGACTCCAACACAGTAGAAATGGAAAGGAATTTTACGTCTCTTTGACTCGAAAACATTAGCCCCAGCCTCTTTTCCGAAAGCCTCACCATAAAGCACCTACACATACAATCCACAACCCGAGCTCCCTCATGCAACGGTACAGCACACACTTCCCACCACTGTTGCTGACTGCTGTTACACACTATCTCCTCACGATAGCAAAGATACACAGTCACATGAATCAAACCAACAACAACAAATCGAATCCATATCCCCGACCTCTCTCTCTCTCGCCACTAAACAACAAGCCAATAGCGTAGCCGCAACGTCCTAACACACATACAAACCCCATTACGCACACAGGCTTAAACCCGTGACCAAACCAGTTTAACATTGGTCACCAACAACCCCAATATCAACGAACCCAATCATCTCTTTATTAAACCCAGCCATTGCCCAACAAGTTCCAACTGCAGACACGACTTTTGACCACCACAATCGTACGCCCAAACACACTTTCTCAGCCACTTAATTCTTCTGCGTACGATCACTCCCTGACGACTAGCCACCCACTTCAACCCACACCCTAGCCACTCATCACAGACCCCATGCCATAACGAGACCTAGTTGCGCCCTTCTCTTGTCATACTAGCCACACACGAACCAACACGAACCACCCTCATAACCCAACATCACCACTGCATCATACACGCAAAAAGCATACCCAACACTCAAGATCGACGACCCACTCTTGAACCTCTCTCTCTCACCACAACCCGAGCACCACCACCCACTGCACTTAACCTATTTCAATACACCGAACACCACGCGTCTCCATGCAAAATTGATAGCATGGCTGACTTCGACGTCCTCTAAAACCTTAAGCTACGCTCTTATCTCACCGCTAGCAGCTCCTATTGATGTTGACCACTAAACTCCACTAACCACCACGATATTTCGCCTATACCCCACATCACCAATAACATACACATAAAAACCACTTTCCCTGAATGTTTTGGCCTGTTGAACCACCTGCAACACGGTGGCCGTGATCTGGAACTCGTCCCCTCGCCCTGCATGTGCCAGACACGTGACCCGAGCCGAATCTGGGCACCAACCCGACCAGCTGACTCGGACCTGCTCCAAGCCCCTTGACCCGCATCCCTGCTCCATTGGTCCAACCCTTGTTTTAATTCGGCTGTATTGTTTTTTTATATATATTCATTTATTTATTTTGCTTGTATCCCTAACATGTAATTGTAAAAAAATAAATAAATAAACAAAAAAAAGAAAAGAAGAAAAAAAAAGGGAAAGAAAAAGCTTAGTTTTATTTTTATGTTTTAGTCAAAATAAAAGGAAAAAATAATAATAAACAACTTAAAAAATAGAAAATAAAAATAAATAAATAATAAAGTTATTTTATATCTTAGTAAAACCTTTTTCCAAAATAAAAATAAATCATCTCTTTTTTTTAAATTACAGCACTTTTAGAACTTTCCAAAATTATAATTCCCGATTTAAGACCCTTTAAAAAAATTTCCTTAAATAACTTAAACTGATAAAAAAATATAAACCCAATTGTTTTCTCAAATTAAAATAAAAAAACACGCCTAAAGTTTTATAAAAGAACTACACATTTAATTCTGAATAATAGATAAATAAGTACATTCGAGATGACATAAAAAATAAAAAAAAAATCATTTTTCCTCTTTTAGTTCAAATTACTCAATTTAGTAAAAATAAATTTATTTAACATCAATTTTTAAAAAGGTAATTTCAGAAAATTAAATCTAAATTTAGAAAGTTAGTATCTATAAGGATTTAAAAAACCTAATCCCTAGACTCAATCTTTGGTCTTTTAAAAACCCTTTCTAAAAAATTGGTTTTTTCCATACGTAAACCAATATCAAGGTTCATTTGGTTTTGACTTAAAACCATTTCTTAACCTCGATCAGATAGTAACTCTTAAATTTTTTTAAAAAAATAAAAAGTTTTAATATTCCTTAAACCTTAGTCAATGATCAATATTAAATAGGTAAGGTTTAATATTGATTGATTTAAGTAAAACTTGCAAAAAAAAAAAAAAAAAAGAGGGGAAAATCAAGCTTGACACCTTCACCATACTAAATTTTCATTTTGAGCTATTGAAAATTATAAGTAATTTCTCCTAAAATTACATCATAGCCTTGTAAGGGAAAAATATAGACTTCTATAATAAAAATTTTTGTTCTAGTAACTTTAATGCAAATATGCTAATCTTGTTGTTTGCTTCAAGAGAAAATCCATCAACTAGGGTCACCTTGACTAATACTATTGATTCAATCAAGCAGCCTAAACCTTTAGAAACAACATACATTTAAGAAAATACGAGAGCTTCTACTATCCATTAACACTCTCAATTTCCTCTTTTTATGATAACTCAACAGTTTTGCCACCAGCTTTATTTCTTTCCATATAACAAAGTGCTAGTTCAAATAGCTACTCTTCTAATGATACTTCGGCGACCACATTTACCATAGCATTATAAACTACCTCAATAACCTCCATATCATCATCTTCTATCAGCATCATCCTCAATCCCTTTTGCTTACACCTATGACTCAATCCAAAAGGCTTATCTCACCAAAACACTGCATTTTCCTTCATTTTTCTTCTAACTCATTAGCAATTAAGCAATAAATGGCTTTATTCAATTTATTTGGGTTGTTTAGTTTGTTGAAATTAGGCATAGTGTTGTTTAGTAAGTTGTTTAATGTTGAATTGGTGAACTTAATGTTAGTGAAGGGTTTAGTAGGTGAAGAATGATGCTAGTGGGAAGTATATATAGGTGATGTTAATGTAAGTTTAGTAGGTTTAAAGGTTGCCTTTAAGTGTAAAGATGGTTGCCTCTTGAATTTTAGCCAACAAAATTGCTTGGCAAAGGGTCTAGGGTTGAAACATTCATACAAAGTATCATATTTAATCTTTACGCTACTCAAAAACAACTAACAAGATGATGTTTGAGGAGATGAACCAATGTTGACAAATAATCAAACTCTTTCCAAGCCTAAATTTTGCTTTCATTTTTCTCTAACTTGGTTTAAATTAAATTCTATGCTTATTTAACTTAAACCCTTAATTAAAGTTAAGAAAAATCAATTTCTTTTTTGTTTTAGGAAAATTGGATTAGCCATATTGTGCAACCAGGAAAAAATGAGTAAATTAAAACTAATTAGGTGAATTGATCACAATTTAGTTACTAGTCTATGTTTTAAAAACGTTGTGAAAAATTAAAAAACAAAAACTAGATATTTAATTTTAAGATTTAACCTATTAAAACTCTGATGGTTACCACATTGAAATATTAGATAAGATTTTAATTTTTAAAATACCCCTTTCAAAATATAAAAACTTTTTTATTTTCTTTTTATTTTTATTAATAAAAAGAAAAGGGAAATTTTTTTAAATTTTTAAATCAACCCTAGAGGTGCTTATGTTCCCTTCATTAGATGTCAAACTCTATGGATTCACTTTTTTTTAAAACATTAGTGGTTTGGTACATTTTAATTTTAAAAACAACCAGGTTTACATCATTAAACAATTATTTTATTTGAAGGAAAACAATTCTAAGCAAAATGCTCTATTTTTTTTTTTATGCTTATATTGAAAAATTCCTATTTTTCTTAATTTTTGGAAAAAGGTAGATTATTTTTTTATTTTTGAAAAACATTTTTCTAAGTAAGAAAACACTTTTTTTTTTTTTATTTTTGGGAAAAGTATAATTTTTTTCTAAACTTGTGAAAATGTTTATTTTCCTAAGGAAGAAAAATACATTTACTCATTTTTCATTTTTTTTTTTTTAGAAGAAAAATTTTATTTTTGAAAACCCATTTTATTTGTTATTTTTGAAAACTCTCTTTTTTAAAATATTACAAAGATACCCCAAAAATTATTTTCTAAAAAATACATTTTTTATTTTATTTATGTGAGTGGCTCTACTCAACCTTGACCAATGATTATCCCACAATGTTTGGGGATTATATGATGTCCCTAACCTAAAATACATCTATATATTATTTATTTAATAACACAAAAAGAAATAAAATAAATAAAAAAATAAAAGCAAGGAAAGTCATGAACAAATCAAGGTGTAAGTTGGGATCAAGTTTGAGTCAAATCTCTAGATCCAAGTTCAATCATACATACATGACCAACACTTATACTAGCAAAGGAGAGAGCAAAGATGTCAAGAGAAATCAAACAGGAAGCTTAGGTAGCTGTTTGGCCAAGCTAGAGTGTGACCAAAGGGTTTTTGTGGGTCATAAGCTAGCTGTTTACTTGGTTTAAGTGAATGAAAGACCAATGACAATTGTTTGTAGTGATTAGTAGGTGGTGGATAGAGAAAGTGGTGGTAAAGGCTTAGTGGTGGTTGCTAAAAAATATTTTAGGGTAAGTTGCTAGGTTTTTAAGCTTACGAAAGCTTTAGGTAGCCTAACTTTAGTAAGAAAACTACTAGAAGGTGGGGTGTCTTAGAGAAAGAGAGAGAGAGAGTTAAGGTTGTGGCTAGAGAGAGCAAGTAAATGGCCAAGCTCGTAATATGCTTGTTAAGTGATTATGTATGCTGAAACGAAGAATGTAACATCCCTTTTATACTTGTTAAGCTTGATTGATTCAAGCTTTGTAAGTTTAAAAATGGCAAGATTTGACCGTAGGTAGCAAGACATAAATGCTTAAAATACTCCACATTCTAAGGGAAATAAATTCATAATTAGAGTTGAATTGAACACATGGAAGGATGGGCTTACCTTCTTGAAGCTTAGAAGCTTCTATTCTTGCTTGAATTGATTGGATTTACAAGTTTTCATACATGGATTTCTTGTTTTTTTTTTTTTTAGCTTGATTTGATATGTCAAATAAATGAATTTGGATAAGTTTTTTTGGCTTGATTCAAGAAGGCTACATGATCTTTGAGATTTCACATTGATTTGTTAGATCTTTGAGATTTCTCAGTGATTTATGAGATATCATAGAAAATTTGATAAGAAATGGCTCAAATTGGGTACCCTAATAAGGAAAGTGTAAGATTATCTAAGGAAGAGGGATAGAGGTTGAAGATGATGACATGGTTTTTACGTAGCACTATGTGTTCCAATAAGTGGCTACCACATGTAATATAGGTTTCAAAGTGTCATGTAGCCTACCACATGGCATCCACTAGCAACTACGTAACTAATACTTGGAGTTGAGGGTCTAATGGCTATTATGTGGACCAATCAAATGATGCCATGTGGCAACTACATGGCAATAACTCTACATGGCCCAATTAGGTCTGTTATGTAGCTTTTATAATTAAAAAGAAAAGGGAGTATGATGCACTAACCTTAGATTTGAACTTATGACCTTCAGTAAGCAAACAAAACACCTTAACCTTTGGGCTATTGTCCTGTTCCCCATCCTTTTATTAAATTGCACTTATGCTTTTAGGGTCAACTTAAATTGGTTTCAAATGAATGGGGTCAATTCAAGCCTATTTAGATTGGTTTCTAGGGAATCGAAAACACCCCTATTTCAATGGATAAATCAATCATGGGACATGGGAAAAATAATTTTCAAAATAAATTCAATTTGATCATTTTTCTAAATCTCGATTTTGTTTTTACCCAGTTAACTTATATCGATTTTTTCATAACCTTGATTAATTTAAATCCAATTACAACCTCATTTAAAGCTACACATAAGTTAAGTTGAGCACATTTTCATAATATAAAGATAATTAACTTGAACTTTAGTCAGAGTAAGGACTTTTCGAAAAATCCAACGTTCTTACATATAGCTCGAAACCTATCAAAACACATATGTATATTTCACTTTCAAAATTATCCTTTTGACCTCTTGATGAGAAATGAACCTTAAAAGCTAACCTAATGACCCTCATTTCTTTATTTTATGGTACTTTCTTAATCTTTTTTTAAAAAAAAATTCTATATTCTTCTTTTTTTTTTTTGCTTTTTTGCAAAATTTCCTCTTCTTTTGTATATATATTTTTAAAAATTTTTGCTTTCTCCTTAATTATTTAGGGATTCTAAAATTATAGAAAGATAAAAATCAAGTGTCTACAACTCTTCCATATACTTCTATATTGAGCCTTGTTGAAATAATTCTTTGATTTCAACCATTAGATCCTCATAATATATTATGCCAAATCAAGCCTACAATTTCAAGAAAATTCCTCCTATATTATAGGAGTTAGCAATGACCGATTTTAAGCAAATGAGCAGTATCATTGTAAGGCCTTGTCCTCAAAGTGTATTGTTGCAATTCTCACTCAAAAATTGTGAAGAAATTTTTGGTTTTAAGTACCCAATATGTCAAATTATCTCTATTGAACATTGGCAAATCAAGTTTTATTGATTTAGTGGGCACTTAGTATTGAAATTTCATCTTAAAAAATGGGTCATGTGGCGTAGTATAGTATTGCTAAGGGATTCATTACTTCCTCCTTCTGTTAATGACAACTTTGTTTTAAGATTGTTAGGTGGACTAACTATTACTTGTACTTACTTTCTCAAGTCTAGTATAACAGCATTGAAGGAATCCTCTTGCTTCTTAAACAATTTAATTGAAAGTTTCAACCAATTCATTATACTTCTCTTTTTATAAACTGACCCATTGTTCTTGCTTTTGCTCCTACTTATCTAACAAAGCTTGAAACAAATTTTTCATTCTCTTCGTTGCTTAAGTGTTGACCATCAACCAAGAGGCTCTAATACTAAATAGTGTTTTTTTTTAATTGATTTTATTTTTTGGAGAAATTCTATGTAAAAAATGCATTGATATTAAAGCAAAAAAGAGTACTCCAAATGTAGAGTAACTACTTAGATTTAAGCAATTGGAGAAATAATATTTTTCTTCATTTCTTCTTGATTTTTCTAGTTACTACTCTTCATATTTGCAATGACTATAGGTAGTTACGATTTAGATTCCCCATGTAATTTACTATATTTTTTAGGTGACACGTTACCCATACATGTGTTGTGTAATGGAAAAAGAGAAAAAGATTACAAGTGTAAAGGAATATTATGTAAGAATAAGGCTATTCAATCATATGTAGGCCAATTACTTATTAATGCATGCGATAAAGTCATTTAAAGTTAGAACTTCGAGTCCACTGTATAACTTAGTTTTAGACTCTTCTACCACCTTACTAAGCTCAACATCAGGATCTTACTATCCCATTGCAAAATTCATCCTTGGATTATAGGTTTCTAACTAGAGATGTTTTAAATAGGCAATCAATCAATCAATGTAAATCAAAACTGGGGAAAGAACTTACAATTAAGACCAAGAATCACTTTAAATCACTCCAAGATTATTCCCTTTTATCAATATTGTCCCCAATCAAGCCCTTGGGAGAGATTGTGAGATCTCTTTGCAGCTAAAACCCATATATATTAAGGAACCATAAAACAATTATAATTTGGCAAGTTAATAAATAATATAGAAACAAAGTTCCATTAATTTAATAACTTACTAGGGAACGTTATGCGTAGCAATAAGGATGCATCAAGAATCTTAGGTTAATTTATAGTTGGAAATTACAAAACCTATCAAGTTATGAGGTAGCACGAATGATCTATGGACTGAGTAAGTGTCCAGGCCACATTAAGAAGCATGTGGTTGACTTGGTTAAGAGTTGGTCTACTGTATAGTCAGCTACCTTAATACTAGGGCTGTAAACGAGTTTAGTTAAGACGATACAATATTGAGCTCGAAGAGTTTGATCAAGCTTAGAATATTAAGCTTAAGCTCAACTCAAAGTAGTACTCAACAAGCTTAAGTTGAATTCGATTAAACTCACTTAAACTCGATTTATTTAAAGAGAAATTTTTCTTTTAATTTTAATAATATTAGCATTTAAAATTGACATGTTTATACCTGACTCAAGCTTAATTAAGCTCACAAGCAAATCAAGCTAAAAATTATGAAGTTTGAGCTCAAATCAATTAATCACTTAAGCGACTCGATCTTAAGCTTAGCTTGATTTTTCTTAAGTCATAGTTGAGTATCGAGCAGCTACTATAGTACTTAATTAGGTTGAGTAACTCAGAAAGAGGTGAAAATGAATAAAAAATGGGAGTAATCAAGTATTAAGGATGAAAATAATAAGACGACTTAAGAACCCGACTCTCATCATACATATGATATTTATTGGCTTATGTGTTGTTTCTATGCTTGAATGCAATCCTAACTTGCTTCCAAGGGCTTGAGTGAGAACTAAGCATTTGAATTACTATTGCTTGATGTTTGTGCATGCCAGGATAGTTCTCATATATTACGTAAATTTGGTTTAATATCTTGTTGTGCTATATAAAGAGATAAAACTAGTAGAAATATCCCAATTTTTATATTTTTTTCATTTTAATATATGAACTTTAAATGTATTCATTTAAGTACCTCAAATTATTAAATAAGATAAATTAATATAAAATGGTACGATGATAGTATAAGTACATCATCTTTAATATTCTTTACATTTCATTGCTTAATTTTTTTTTTTAAATTGATAGTTCGTTTTTTTTTTTCAAGAAAGACAAAAAAAGTTGCTTCTTCATAGTAACTCTTGTAAAAATATTATAAAAATAAAATAATTATAATAAGCAATAATACATTAAAAAATTAAATAATAAGAGAATAGGCCTAGTTATTAAAATTTTATTCGCACATATAGTTTTTGCATACAATATCTAACTTTGTGAGCTTTTATGTTGCAAATCAATTCAATTTTTATGAGTTTTTATATTATAAATAAATTATGTCATTTATTATTATTATTATTATTATTATTATTATTATTATTATTATTATTATTATTATTATTATTATTATTATTATTATTATTATTATTATTATATTGAAAAGATAACAACAAAGAACAAAAATAATTACAATAATAATGATGATAAAAAAAAAATGAAAATAGATTAAATTGGGTTTGTGCAAAAGAAATCAATCTTATGTTAGTCCTTTGTAACTTCATGTTGATCAACCTAACTCCATATCTCAATCTTTACTTAGCCAACACAACTTAAACAATCTTGTGTCAATCCTTTAGTAACTCTAAGCTGATTAAAACAATCTCATGTTAACTCATAATCTACTTCGCACTAACAAATTAAAATCAATATCATGCCAACATGGAGATGAAAAGGTATTTGCACGGGATTGTTTCAATTGATGTGAAGCCATGCAAGGGTCAAAGATAGACATAAACTTAGTGGCATGAAGTCAGAAAGGATCAACACGAGATTGATTTTGTTAGTATGCACCCATTTCTAATCCATTTTATCTTATTATCATCGTTATCTTTTCAATGTTCTAATTGATAAATAATGACAGTAACGATAATAAAGTGCATTTTATATTTTGTTTAGTGATATAAAAACTCGTAAAAGTTGGATATCGTTTACAAAAGCTACAACAAATAAAATTTCAGTACTTTGTTCTATTCTTTTTTTTTTTTCAATTTGCTTTACTTACTCATTGTTATTTGTTGATTTTTTAATGGTTTTTTTAAAAGATAATAATAAAGAATACCTATTCGTTCACCTTAAAATATTGAAGTATCAAAGCGAAAAAAAATAATAAAATTTAAGTACTAAAAATATAAAAAAAAATGAAAAGTCATGTATTAATATCGTAATATATTATAATAACGATTATTGTAATAGATATATTAATTTATTTCATTTGAAAGTTGAGGAACTAAAATAAAATAAGTTCAAATCTTAAGTATTAAAATGAAAAAAAATATGAAAGCTTAGGTATTTATACTAACTTTGTACTACTATACGGATTGAAGAGAGAAAAAGGTCTTATGCATCACTTTTAAAAATTTGTCGGCCTCTAGGGATATATGGAGCCACATTTAGCCACATTTATCGCACTCGAAGGATCCGTAGATCCAAATTTATCGAACTCCAAGATAAATTAACCTTAATTAGATTCTAAATATCCATAAATCTGAATTTGTTGCACCCTAGGGATCTGCGATCATATTTATGAGGCAATATGGATCTATGGATCTATATTTGTTGCCTACACTATCTTTTCGAAACTTGATTCCTGAGATTCGATTATACTTGCAAAAGATGGCTCTAGGGATTTCCCTGACACTTTCAAAATTGGACTCCATGGAGCTTTTTACTCTTTCAAAAATTGACTTTAGGAATATGAGGATCCATATTTTAGGAAGAATTATTTTCAAAAAAAAAAAAAAAGGTTTTAAGGGGCATTACTGATGATCCACACAATCAAAACTAATTCTAGAGAGTATTATGGATCTATACTTTAAAAAATAAAAAATAAAAAATAAATAAAAAAAAAACTTTAGGGAGCAAATAGGTCCACTTTTTTTTTCTTTTTTCTTTTTTCTGAAAATGGTCTCTAAGGTCTAGTTACATTAGACCATAAAGTGACAATAAAATGATTGGATATGGTATTCATTTAAGAGTGATAAACTTAATTTGTTTGTTTGATTCTGGATGTTGCATATAGATAATATGTTCAGGATGTAGCATCTGTGGATTTTTGCACGTACTACTTCTGTATTAGGCTTCACTGCTTACCTATTCATTTGAATTTTAGGTGATCCCAATGTCATCTTTGGATAGAGATTGAGAGTGACGTTAGGACGATAAAAGGCTATAGAATTTGAGGAAGTTTTAGTTCAAATTTAGGCCAGCTAATAATTTTTAGTTTTTTTTTTTTCTATTTTAGAGATTATATTACAATAAGGATTTATGCATAAGAGGGACTTGGAGATTTATGTGTGAATGAATGACATTTATGGATTTAGAAGAAGTTATGATAGTGAGATTATTAAAATTCTATTTCAAATTTAAACCATTAAATTTAAAGTTTATTTAATGATTGAAATTTAAATAAATATAAATTAAGAATAAAATAGAGAATAGTATTGAACCTTTAAAAAATAAAAACAAAATCCTAGAAAAATCCACATATTCATGGAATAAAAGCAAAACTTAATTTCCCCTGTGAGGTTTGACGAAGTCTTGGAGCGAAACTTAATTTGAAAGTCGAAGGATTCACTTTATCAATTTTCAATTTACAAAAACAATTAAATAGATACAGATATTTGAAGAAGTGGGTTTAATTTTATTGTCTTTCTTTCTTCATTTCCTTCCTTCCCCCTTTTGGGCTGTGGTTATCAAACTTGCTTCTCTCTCTTTAAACAAATATATATATATATATATATATATCATTGTAATAATATACATATCACATTTGAATTATAAATAATCACCTATTTTATATTAATCTACTATGAAAATGATTAGTAATAAAAACAATACTAATCAAACATCATATTTTCTATAATATAACAATTACATAATGCAGTTGTATCAATAGTAAGTATCGTATGACGAGGCACTATTACTGGTGATGGAAATTCATGCTGATAGAGAAGAAGTGACTTTCCAAATATATATGAATGTTAAAAAGACGAAAATCCATATGCATGCGTAACATGATTTCCTTTTCTATTTTTATTTTTTTGAAAAAGTATACGTGTAAGGCATACTAGCCCTCTTTCACACATAAATGATTGGTACCGGATACTAGGATGATAATAATGTGCGGGCGCGATCTTTCCATTCTTAAATAATGACAATTATCATGCCGAATTCGGTCTACATATTGGGAATACGTGGGAGAAAGCTCGACTGCTCTTTAACTAATTTTGTTCAGGAACTTTCGGCTGGCTAGATAAAAAAAGCGGTGAACACTGAAACGAACCAGCCAACTTAAACAAATGCTACGTAAAACCGCGCGATTCACATATGAAGACACAACCATTGAATGAGTTCATGCGGAAGGAAGAAATAAGTGAAAAACAACAATAACATTCATAGAATGCAAAGATCAATGTTGAATCCAACTAGTTTTATGCCTCCTACCTTGGTGTGATCATAAAAGCTTATGAGCATTACCAGAGCTGAAATGATCCTCCAATTTGGTTAGTACCAGAAGGAGGTTTGATAGCCACCCAAAGGAGAGAGATCGATATTGCGATGAGACCCGACCAAACAAAGACAATGGTTGGTGTCCTCCCTCTTTTTCCCATGAGTCCTTTAGCAAAAGGATAAAGATGAGCAAGCACCCAAAAGCTGAAGAACACGCCACCTACCAACCGGCTCCACTGAGGAATAAGGCTGTAGATTGTTCTGCAAACTGCCACCGCGATGGCAATCAAGTTGGTGAATATAATTGTGATTGGTAACACCATCAGTGATGTCCATTTGAATATGTAAAGGTCTGCAAACTCGTCGTCCACATCATCGCCAGCTGATTTTGATGTCAAAGTGAATGAAATCTCAATCCCTGCGATCACTTTCAGTAAGCCTTGCAGGACCGCAGCCAGATGAGCACTAGTGCCACCAATCACCCAAAATTGCTCGTTCCTCCACCATTCTTCCAGCTCAATTCCGGACCACTTGATCTCAAGCATTGCAAGAATACACAAGGTTAAAGTTATAGCTAGGAGATAAGTCAAGAAAGTGACGTTAAGGGATTGCACGATGAACTGGCCAGAGAAAAGAGACAATGCTGGAAGGAAGCAATACACAACCAGGAAAATGGAAGTGAAAGGATAGAGCCCGACATTGAGGTAAGCAATCCTCTGCAAAAACTTCATCCTGGTGCTGGCAAGCAACGCGTTGTTTCTAGAGAAGAATATCTCTACGGAGCCAGTCGCCCACCGAAGAACCTGATGAAGTCGATCGGTAAGATTTATGGGAGCAGTTCCACGGAAAGCATCCCTCTTGGTTACACAATACACGGATCTCCACCCCCGGTTATGCATCCTATATCCTGTAACAACATCCTCGGTAACAGAACCATAAATCCAACCTATTCGTCGCCCCCACTCAGTCTTATCTTCATACCAGCATGAAATGACACTAATTGCCTCTGCAACAGTTGGTGCATCAAGAAGTTGCCGGGGAATAGTAAGAGCGCCAGACGGTCGCCCATTTTTCACGGATGGATGATCAGCAAGTGGCCGACCTTGAAATTCAGCTATAGGTATGGAATCAACAAAGAGAGTTGAGTTTCCAAATCTCTTGGGAAGAAGAGCAAGATTTGCCTCATTTTCAAAATTTGGCCTGCCAAATGACAGGTTATCATCAGGGGAAATTTCAGGGGCGGAAGCAACAGTAGCAGCTCTTTTGCGAAAAATGTTACTAAAGCAACCTCCTCTTTGTTCTTTAACTCGAGGAGGATCGAATCCATAAAGGGCAGTTCGGCGGAAGAGACATCCAGTTCCGACGTAAACTGGACCTTGTAAGCCATCAAGAGCACGCATGTTGACATCAAAGAAAACAGTGTTGTGATTGGCATAGCGATCAGACGGGTCAATACCCTCAAATCTCTGGGGAAACTGGACATAACAAATGCGATCTCCACCACGATCCATCATGAAGCACATGCCTTCCCTCAATGCTTGGGAATTGTAAACATAATGGTCACAGTCCAGGTTGAGGATGAAAGGGCCATTAGACATTACAGCAGAAGCTCGAACAAGAGCATTCATTGCTCCTGCTTTCTTGTTGTGATCATAGCCAGGTCGTTTTTCACGAGATACATAGACCAGCATGGGAAGGCGGATATCAACTTCACTGAAGTCAATAGAAGATGCATCTTGTGGCTTACCTCTCAATGGGACATCACTTGGAAGTTTCAGCATCACCTATATTAACAAATTAATCTCGGTTAGGAATGCTGGATATTCTGACAGGTGTCAGATGAATTGCTCAACCAGAAATTTACTAAAGCATAAGTATGCCAGAAATACCTGTATAATGCTGGCATGATCCCCCCTGGAGTGTTCTGGTGCTGGGCAGGCCCAAGTACCCGGCCAATGTGTTCCATCTGCCATCCAAGTAGCTTTTGGAATCTTTAGTTTCTCCACTTCAACATCATTCTCACTCTTTTTTTGCTTCATTGCCCTCATCTCCTCCCGAGCATTGTAAGCCTCCGAACGTCTTCGGATTGAATTGGCAAGGCCATTGATCCGGACCTTGAACTCATCATACTCACGCTTAACACGCCTGCGGTCTCTAACAAAATCAGGACGTACTTTGTCTTTGTAGGGATCTCTTTTCAGACTGAAATAGGACTCTGGATTCCTCGGCTCAATCCCTTGCTTTCGACAGAAAGGTACCCATGTGTTGGCAAAACTAGCAGCTTCTGCCATGGCCTCAAAGGTTAGGAGTGCACCCCCGTCATCAGATACATAACAAGCAAGCTTCTCCACGGGATAGTCTGCTGCCAGAATAGACAAGATTGTATTTGCTGTGACAAGTGGTGGTTCTTTTTCAGGATCAGCGGTAGAAACAAAGATGTCGATGCCTGGAAGATCAGATTTTCCAGTAGGGTTGCTTGGAGTGGACATCTCAAACTTCTGTTTCAGAATATCGAGGTCGGTAGTGCGATTAACAGGATAGAGTTTTGGAAGCTGATCTAGCAACCAAGAGAATCCAAACCAAATTTCACAGACCACAGACATGCCCCAGAGCCACATTGCGTCCTCATTAGGATGCTTGATTCTCCAAGCCAGAAGTAATGCAAGAGCAGCTACTCGAATTAAGATGAGAAGCCTGGGAAAATAAAAATACAATTGCAGGAAAGTTTAGCAAAACTGATTTTGACTGCTACTTAATGCTGAAAACCAAGACTTAATGTGAATAACCTACTAACTTTCCAACAATATAACTCAGTTGGCAAAGGAAGTAACAAATTTTTCCATCTAATATTCTAATCAAATGGCTAAAAACCCAACATAAATAAACTTGTTAGTATCTATAAAATCTTTCATATATTGAGTTTTAGAATAGAGTGCTGAGCAGTATGCCAATAGCGAAGTTACAATGTGTTGTTCTACACATAGCTTTCCATCTTTCATCTATTACCAAATTCCAATTTCATTAATGTAGTATTTACAGAACCATGTAGCATAATGCAGGAAACTCCAACATATGCAAGATTAGAAATACCTGTAAGGACTGAGAATTTTTGTAGATACGTTTACTTTTCGACTAAGAGGCCTCCATCTTTTGTCGAAAAGCAATCGACGGTTGAAATCCCCATTGGAATCATCTTCTGGCCACATTGCATTTCCATATCCATAACTGCACTTAGTTTCAAAAAGCCAATTTTTATGATCGAACTCTTCGGTTTCTGACCTCTTCATCACTGCGGATTTCATCAGGGATAGCCTTCTCTCTGTCCTTGATCCCTCTGAAGATAAACGTTGTTCAGAATCACTCGACTGTTCAGCACCACCAACGCCTTTATACGGCTCCTTACATCCGAAACAAAACGTATCACCATTTTTCACTGCTTCCCTATAACAATCCATACATATTTTGTAATCACAAACACAAGGGACTATGTCGATCCCTCTTTCATCAGTCATAATCTTTCCATCGCATCCAGGTAATGCACAGGATGATCCTTTTGCACCGACCATCTGAGGATGACTCGATATGGAGTCGGTCATCTTCTCCTTCAAATGAGCACGGGTGACACAATTGTATCCACCTATAAACATGGAGTTCGATGCATATAGGTCTTCAACTTTCTCAGCAGTTGAGGGATCGAAAGAGCTGTACATTGGAGTGTACTCGGGAGTAGGGGGTATTTGGACCGAGTAATTGACAAACTCCGGTGTACTCATCACACTGTCAATGTCATCTCTCGAATTGTGCACAAAGTGAATGGAGGGCATGTTTCTCGTCATTTGAAATTCAGATTCCATGTCTTAACTTCAGCAAGATGTGTACTCCAACAATCTGATATGAACATTAAAGAGCAGAACTTCAAAAACATAACTATTCCCATTACTCAACATTGCAGTGAATACAAGGTTAATATTTATTCCACAAATCAGACAACAAGTCGGGCGAGAAATTTGAATATACTTTCTCAATATGCTTTTTCCCAATGTAACCTAGGGCTTCATAGTCTCAAGGATAGATATGCAAGCAAACTTAAGACAATAAATTACAAAACCATGCGGTAATTGCACATCGCCGAGGCCCTTATGGCCCATATAGCATGAGCACTATGATCCGTCCTCGCATAGATGAAGTTGGCCAATTAACACGTAATTATTTAATTTCTCACACGGGTTGTAAACAGAGGTATGAGAGAAAAAAGTAAAGAATTGAAGGAATTTATACATTTTAAGTATGCCTATACACAAGGTCATCTAGAGCTTAATAATCTTCATAATAGGTGCACGGACGAAATTTTTAGACACTAAATTGACAAACTGTGGCCCACATACTTGCATGTTGTCAAGGTTCTTATGACCAATCTGGAGTAAGCACCATTGCCCAACTAATATGGAACTCCTACTAGTGTCAAATAAGCTCAATTTCTCCTCCTCGTCCTTAACATACAGAGATCACCAAAGGAAAAAAACACAGTTGCACCATAATTATTCCACATTCTTTAAGTTAGCACGTTGATCTTACTGTCTTATAAATCATCATTGAGAAACCAAAGCCAAGAGTATAATGCAAATAGTTCACAAACATACTAGTCTAAGTGAGCAGTTTCAACCCGACTGGCATCTCAAAACTGCATATTACAAATTTGGAAGAACGAATATCAATATACCCTCTTCCAAATGACAAGATAATGCTTAAAATAACAAAAGATTATCAACAAAGGAACCTTCTTTGACTTGATTATACTATAAAAAGACATGACTATACACAACGAAGTAAAAACATAACTGTACAATAAGCTAAGCTAAGAAAAGAAAAAGGCAGTATTGATTAAACTTAAGAACAAACTTGCATAAGACATAGTCTGACCTTAAATGGGTCGTTTAAGGTTGTTGCATGTGAAGCTTCTGAGAATGAGAAACTCTGAGTTAGACCATGTTGTTCGGAGACATGTAAAGTTGTTGTAGAAGAAGTTGTAGCGGAAATTGAGAAATTGTACCGTTATAAAGAAGAAGAGCAGATAGGAAAGTTAGAGCAAAAGATGATGATGAACGTTGGAGAAATTTGAATTCGAAATTTAAAAGGAGTAAAGAGGGAGAGAAAAAAAAAATAACAAAAGATAAAGAAAAGGGTCATTTTCATAGATATGAGATGGAGGAAAAAAAAATTAAAAAAAAAAAAAGGAGAGAGAAGATGTTTATGTTCATGTCATTATCGGGAAATTAGTATTTAATAGTGTCCTTTTTCCCAAGTATTTAGTAGTATTTATTCTTTCATTTATTTATTTGTGTTGATGAGATTTAAACAATGGGGGCGAGATAGATAGATTCAGCAAGACTGGACTAAATGACAAGTTAAAAATAGCTATTTGAGCATAATATATATATATATATATATATTATGTTGAAGAAGTTGACAAAATCATGAAATGGAAGAGGAAAAGTAAAAAAAAGTTGAAAGTTAACGTAACGGATACTAGGGTTTAATGAAGCTTTTAAAATTGGTAACTGTATGTATTATGCAGTAGTGCACATAAATATAGGCAAGTTAAACTGCTTTCTCTAGCAGCTTTCGGTATGGTTTGTCATACATAATAGGTAAAACTGACATTGATTCTTCAGGCTAGAAAATGAGTCACTCTAGATGGTGAAATAATTTCTTATTAACTTTTTCATTTTAGAGCAATTCGTGAAGGTGTTTTCTTTCTTTTCTCTCTCTCTCTCTTTTTTTTTTTTTTTTTCCCTTCTCCTTACCATTACAACAACTATAAATAAAAGAGGAATTGAAGTTAATCCATATCATTATAAAATCAATAATACCACTTAACGATAAAAGTCTTGATAAGTTACTCTCTTTCATAAAAAGTCTCAAAGATCAAGATAAAAAAAAAAGTATTATCTTATAAAAATATAAAAGCGATACATTTTTTATTTTACTGTTTAATCTTTTTGAAGGGAAAAAAAAAGGTTTTAGACGTTATGGTAACATTCATTTATAATATTTTAAGAACATCATGCATGAATGAATATTTTGATTTTAATTATGTCCTAATCAAAATCCTCAAAGACCAACTATAATGTCAATTGTGAATTCTAATGAAGCCATGCATTCTTTATACTTGATTCAATGAGATTTATAAAACTCATATACTAGATCTCATTTTGTTAATTTCAGTTATTACAGATTCTTGCCCTATAGAATTATAAGAGTAATTTTAACCTGGATGCTTAGTATGAAGATCTAAATGAATGGTTGTCACATAAATGTCTTTGGCGTAAAACCAAATTCCTTGATAATGGAACGATCCTTTTTAGAGGATTGGCTCTTTGATATTTATCTTTTTTCTTTTCTAGCATGGCTCCCCTTCTCTGTCTATTTTCCTCATGGTTGCTTAGTTTTGTACTGCGAGTCTTAAAAATAATATAAAAAACTTGAAACCCCTTTTTAAGAAATTCAAGAATAAAGTTGAGATGCCTTTAATCCTTAAAATCTTGATATGGTACTTTATGAACCCAATAAAGTTCTTAGGAATGAATATGTTCTAACAAATGCATTAACATCACATTTTATATATTCTTAGTAACCCAATCATATTACTATTCTTTTTCAATTTATTTTTTATGGTTCAATATATCTTACGCAAGTGATTGCCGATGTAAAAGAAGATACTCCATCAATCAGTTTCCTCATATCATGGTTTTCTCAACAAGGCATTTTTTTTTATCATAGAGTTTCCTTAATTCCTAAACTCTCGGTAATGTTTGACATGTGATTAAGTGCCCAATTCATGTGGGCAATTGGAATGTAACACCTAGAAAAATTCATGTTAATTATAAAATAAAATAACAAGGCTAATAAATTAAAGGTGGGATAGTATTGAAAACTCATGAAATAAGTTTAGGGCATAATGGGAATTACAATAGAATAAGATTTGCTAGGTTGACATAACTTTAAATGCTCATTTTTGCCATTGTCACTGATATAAACTAGTAACATAGAGAAAGAGCTATTCTCCAATTGACTCAGCAACCCTATGCAATTCCCTAAGATAAAACGTGCTATCCTTTTATTTTTATGAGATCTCAACAATTAGACAAGAGGCTAGTGTAATTGGGGTTATAGATTTGTGGCATGCTATCAATTTCTGTTGGAGAACAAAGGTTTTATTGAAGAAAAACAACTGAAATAGGACAAGGTAAGTATTGTAATCAAGGATATTTTGTTTCTTGTTGAATCTATTAAGATTATTTTTATAGGGTAATCACGGATGATTGTAAAAGTTGCAAGAGTCAAGAGTTTACAAGATTTCCTGAAAAGTCTAAGTAAGTATGAAAAGATTTGTGTTTATTTGATATTTAATTGTTGAAAAGATGGACAAAACAGATTTTATGATAATTTGAATTTTGTTCTTAATTTGGAATTTGGAGTTAGATAATTGTGGAGTGAAAAAAAAAATGGATTTTGCATTATAGGAGGAATATGGTCAAACAACACAATTGTGGTTTCTAACCGCAGACCCCTTGTAATTTGGATTTCCGTATTAATTGTGTTTATGAGAAGAAATTTGGAGGACGAGAGAATTATAGGCCAAGTCTACGGGTGTAATCCTGCTTGTGGTCATCATAAATAAAGTTTAGTAAGGAACATGACCGTAATACTAAGTGTGAACCTTAAGTGTATTTTTCTTTTGAAGTTTGCATTCTAACCTAGTCGTAATCAACATAATCGCCTGAGATTAGCTAGTTTAAGGACCTAAGACAGAATTTGTATAAACTATAAGCTTAGTACTCTTTGTTATTACATGTACTATTATCGTTGATAACTCTATTTAGTTTAAATCAACTTTTCTAAGTATATAATGCATGTTTGATGGGTATGATCGTTAAGATAGTCGAATCAAACTGGATTAATTGATATTGGATCTTAATTATTATTGTGTTTCTTGTACGCAGCTCGACTTAAGGCCTAGTGGTGGCAAAACACTAGGGGCTACTGCAATGATCTTTGGGTAGTAATATCCTTAGTAAAGTTGCCCATTGAAATGATCTAAGATAGATTAAAGATCTTTGGGGAAGAGATGGCAATTCCTACGTGTAGTGTTAAGCATTTTATTTTTATATATTTATTGTTATTATGTAGACCAAGTTATGAGTAGCCTTTGAGTGTTGTTTATAGGGTAAAAACTAAAAATAATAATTTATTATGTCTTTATTGTTGTCACATATTCTACATATGTATTGGTTTACTTATTCATGTTGTGTGCTTGCATATTGTATATTGAGTTCTAGCTCATTCATTATTTCTTCAAATGCAAGATCTATAGCTGAAATGATTTTTTGAGACTTTTATTACTACTACTAGGATAGGAAGAGTGACGACTACGTATGTTACTTGGAGATTATTATATGAGTTTGAATAAATAGAATTTTAGTCTTTTAGTTATTGATTGTTGTTCAGGAATTAATTTTTTTTTTCTTATTTAAATGCCATTCTAGTTCATTTTGGAGAATTGATTTTATGAGACTATTTTGAGATTTTAGAAAATTGTTAACGTTTGATGTATCGATATATAGTAGAGATACATAACAATCTATGGCGTCCTAAGTTTAGGACATTACAGATTTAATGGTATCAAAGCTTAAGTATATGATCTATTGAAAACTTAGGAAGATTATCTATTAGATAGTGAAATGGCAAAGGTAGTTAAAAAGTAGGTTAGTTTGACCTTACGAACAAACTTATGATATGTAATTATGGTTCTATGAAATTTTATTATTTATCTAGAGAGACATTTATTTAATCATTTTGGAGATAATTTATTTTGAAATTTTATTTAATACTTCAAAGAAATAGACATTTATAGAATTTGGTTTTGCTTAGCAATATGTGAATAATAGTAAATACTCAAAAAATAGTATATATAATTAAATTATGTATTTAGGGATAAGATTGAATTATCTTAGTTATTATGCCTTCCATTTTTATAAGATTTGATCACTCAATATATACTAAATAACTTATGAGATTACGAAACTAGATTATATGTCTATAACTATAAAAACTCTTTAATTAGCTAACAGTTTATAAATTGGAAAGTAATAAATATCAAAGTACTAAATGTCAAATAAGAACTAAAAGGTTTGGTAAATAATAAAATTATAAATACGCATTAGATTTGGTTAACTAACAATGGTTACCCTATATACAACAAAATAGGAAACTATCAATAGGGGTAATAAATAAGAATTAATGTATGAGTATAATAAAATATAATGCATAATAAATATATTTACAACCTTTATAAAATCTTACCTATTAGTAAAGTAATAACTCAAGAAATTGACAGCACCTATGAAGGAGAAAGAAATAAGTAATGGTTCTCCAAATTAACAACGAAAGGATTATAAAATAAAAAATTAAAATAATATTGGAAAAGTTAGAATCGAATAAATTTTGACCATAAATATAACAATGGTTGACTGTAACACCCAACATATGTATTAAATAGAAAGATAATAATAAAATGTTTTTCCAATCAACATAAAAATCTGTTTAGATTAATTTTTTCGTAAATGGCAACGCAATGGTAATATACCAATAACCATACATAAACATTACAACATTGATAATGCAATTAATATTAATCATAAAAATATCTCAAAGAGAAAAATAATTGTGTTACTATACCTTCCTAGTGAGGGAAAGCACGGTAATAAAATAATAAATATCCATGAACATTTTTATTAATGTCAATTATAATAATAACAATAACAATGACATTAATAATTATAATAACCATTATAACAATGATGATAACAATAAAAGGTTCTTTAACACAAAACTGTACTAATAAATTCTTCATAGAGAGTGATAATGAAAAAATTAAAAACCATTTAGGTAATTATAGAATTAGACAGTACGTATTAAAAATAAATGGAGGGGAAAACAAATTAAAGTATTAAATCAAAAGAGAAAAAAATAGTATAAAATAAGAAAAATAAATAAATAAGAAGTATCATGTATATACATAAATATATACTATATAAACCTTTAGTTACATTATACCTAAAAGGAAAGATATAAAAAGGAAACAGAGTATAAGTAAATTAAGATACATAGTTAAAAATAGAAGAAGAATTGTGTTGAAATAAAGATTTTATATTAATAAATACTAGCATGTATATATATGAGAAGTAATGGTGAATTTATATCTTTCCTACCTTGTAAATTTTATGTCTTATCATATTATGTCGTATTAGTCGAGTTTCTAATTATGCTATGTCATTTTCCATTCTTACTTATACTATATACATGTAGATTAATATATATCTAACTATCATAAAATTTGATAAAATACCCAACATGTAGTATATTATATATAATTGACAAATGATAGTAGTGCAGACCATAATAGTAACAATGAACTTAATATTTTATAAAACCATAATAGAAATATTGGTAATAATAACAATACGGGATTGGCAACTGCAATACAATAAGAAACATATATAAATCTGAGCATATCATCAACTCCATGGATGAGTAAAAAAGAATCAATTTAATAAACTTAGAATAATATCCTATAATTATCATTATGATATAAAGAAGAAGTCAATAATAAAAGGCTATTAATAATGAAACAAATAAGATAACTAATAAATAATAGTAATAATAATAACAATATTAATACAAGAGAAGGAAATAATGATAAAAATAAGAATTAAAAAAAGTGATGATAACGATAATAAGGTGAAAGGATAATAAAATGATAAGTACATAAATCCTCACAATGTAGGACAATAGTAACAATAGTCCTATCTATGATAAATTTAGTGGTATATTGAAAGCAAGAATAAAAAATTGAGATTATGAAGAGCAATAAAGTTGAAGCTTATTGAATATATAGGAGTGTTTGACTTGCTTTGGGAACTCCATTTCCTTCCTCAAAAAGAGATTTAATCGAGTCATTTAGCTTTGGTCTGGTCAAGGACAAAGAAGTTAGAGGAATAGAATTGTGGATAGAAATTGGATGAACACAAATTATAAACATTGTTTTTAGAGATATTGGTTTTATCTTGGTATTCTTTGGAAAGTATTTCATAAGCCTAAGTTCTTCAAGTCAAAGTAGATTAACAATCAATGTGATAAAAGAAAGAATATGATGGATAATAGTTGTAGAAAAGATGATTGAAACTTTATGGTTAAGATATAAATGTAATAAGAGTGTCATAACGGAAGGCAAAATAAAGAAGAAACCCTAAGTAATTGGAGTTTATGAATGCTAATAGGAGATTATGCTTAAATCATGCAATCATTTATATTGGTAGACTAATAGCAAACTTAAGAATGATCTTTTAACGAGATAAACAATCATATTAGAGATTCAAGTAACATGTAAACTTTTGAGGATAAAAGTTTTTTTAAGAGGGTATAATTTAACACTTAGAAAAAATTCATGTTAACTATAAAATAAAATAAGAAAGCTCATAAATAAAAGGTGAGACAGTATTGAAAATTCATGTATTAAGTTGACAATAATGGGAATTACAAAAGATTAGGGCTTGCCATGTTGACTTAGCTTTAAAAGCTCTTCTCTACCATTATCACCAATATAAATTGACAACATAGAAAAAGAGCTATTCTCCAATTGATTTAGCAATCCTATACAATTCTAAGCTTAATACTCCTTGTTATTACAAGTTCTTATTATTGATAACTTTGTTAAATTTAAATCAACTTATCCAAGTATACGACACATATTTGATGGGTGTAATTGTTAGAATAGTTGAATCAAAGCAAACTAATTGATATTGGATTTTAATTATTATTGTGTTGCTTATGCATGACTCAGCTTGGATGATCTTTGAGTAACAATGTCCTTAGTAGAGTTACCCATTAAAATGATTTAAGACAGATTAAAAATCTTGGAGCTAGAGATGGCAATTCCTAGGTGCCGTGTTAAGCATTTTATTTTTACATATTTATTGTTATTATGTGGACCGGGTCATAAGTAGCCTCAAGTATTGTTTGTAAGGTTAAAACTAAAGATAATAATTTATTGTGTGTTTATTATTGTCACATATTACACATATGTATTGCATCACTTATTCATGCGTCTATGCTTGTGTATTGCATATTGAGCTCCAGCTCACTCATTATTTCGTCATATGCAGGAACATGATTTTTGGAGACCGTCATTACTACCGATGGGATGGGAAGAGCAATGATTGTATATGTTACTTGGAGATAATTATACGAGTTTGAATAGATAGAATTTTAGTCTTTTAGTTTTTAATTGTTGTTCAAGAATTAATTATTTTTATTTAGATGTTATTTTAGTTTATTTTAGAGAATTAATTTTATGAGATTGTTTAGAGGCTTTATAGGAACTTTGGAGATTTTAGAAATTTTTTATGCCTAATTTGTCAGTAGATAATAAAGACATGTGACGATCTGTAGTATCTTGAGTTTAGGGCATTACATGGAATTTCATTCTCTCATTTATTCTTTATGATAACGTTTACTTTATTTTTTATTTTTGAATTGCAAGTCAGTAAGAATCCTTATTATTTGAATTTAAAGAATAGAGTAATAGGGATTCTTTAGTTAACTAAAGAACCATAATTTCTTATAAAATTTCACATTTTTCTTGTCCAAATTTAAGGATCACCATTATCATCATTGCCATCACCAACTACCATCGCCTCTATTAGCACTGTTATGGTTGCCACCACTGCTACCCACCATCAACTATTGCTACCGCCGCTACCAACATGCACTGTCACCATTACCTATCGCCACCACTACCATCAAACGCTACCATCCACCATTAACGCCGTCATTACCACCACTAATACTGTCGTTGCTACAGCTACCACTATTGTTACCATTGCTACCATTACTTTATTTTAGTGTTAGTTGAGAAAGAAAATTAATCGAGAGTAATTTAGTTATTAAAATTCTATTAAATGTTTATTCTTAAGTTACATATATATCCAACTAAATAATGTCCTATTACATTCTTTAAAAGTTTTCATTCAATTCTCCTCTCATTTCATTAAGTGAAACGGATAAGCCATTTTAGATATAATACGATAACATGAACACAAGCTCAACATGATTAGGTGGAGCCAAATTGATATGATACTTAATACGAAAGAAAATATTATCGCATAAATAAAATCATTATAATAAAAACTACTTATTTATAACCTATATTAAAATTTTATGTATTTTCAGTGTTAACATAAATTTAAAATTAGGTCCCATTTGTTTCAAGAAAAATGTTTTTTTTGAAAACGTTTTTCCTTATTTCCACTTGTTTGTTTTGATAAAAAATGTGCTTTAAATAGAAAATATTCTTCCATTAAAAGTAAAACTCTTCTTTTTTTTTTAGAAAATAACTTACTTTTTTTAAAACAGAATATCATTTTTCGATCTAATATTTACAAACATTTTAACTCTAAAAAAATGATTTTTTTTAATTCTTGTTGTAACTTACCTATAAATTATATTTTAAACATGTAAAAAATATACTAATAAAAAATAAACTTATTAAAATATTATTAAAATCAACTAAAGCAATTACAATAATGTATGTAAAAAAATAATTTATATTTACACTTTTTGTTTTTAAATAAAATATTTGATATATTATATTTACAGCAATACATAGATATTAACATATTTGGTATAGTTATAAGTTATACAGTATTACCTATTCAAACATCAAATAAGTTTTTCAATACATTTTTATAAAAATATCTAAATACATGAAAATACATTATTTTCGTGAAAATACCTTTTAAGAGAAATTATTTTACTATAATATATGATTTTCTTTAAAATAAATGAGGTCTTAGATATAAATTTGATCTATTAACATCAATTTTTAATTTTTTATCTTTGCGCTTTGCTTATTTTCCACTATCATTATACGTGTCAACGGGACGAAAGACAACGGGAGTCAAAATTGCATCATAATTTATGCACATATTAAACAAAAAAAATTTATCATGACTTGACAAGCAATCAATCGTACATGGCTGTTGATTAAAAATTAAATTTTATTTTTCTTTAAAAATTAAAAAGAGGCCCAACTAACATGATTAAGCCCACGGAAGGCCTAATAACTCTAAACGGAAAATAAGTTAAACACAAAAGAAATAAGAATCCTTTTCCACTTTGGTGCTGAAGAAGAGGAAAGGATTACCTCTACCACTCAACTCAAAAGCAGTCATGTTTTGTCATGTGATCATATTATGCATGTTCTGGAAACTTGCTAACCGCCAACCCCATCATATGCCCTAATAAATCGCCCATTTGTCCTAACAGATAAAAACACTCTCAATTGGTTTGCTTTCACCGCCATATATATTAAGATTTAAATTCATTTGCCTTTTTTATCTTGCATTCTCTTCCTGAGAAGAGAAGCGACAATCTTTCGTCGAGAAATGACCTCGTTTTCCTCGCTCCCTGCGATTTCCAAACCTCCTCCTCCTTTTCCACGAGCTGCTTTTCCAACTAGGTTCAACTCAGCTCCTGTTACTCGGTGAGTTAGTTAAGTCACCTTACTCGCTTTTATCTTTGATTCTTTTGTTTCATGAATTAGGAGAGAGAGAGAGAGTGGAACTCGATTACTTTATATTATGTTAATCGAATTTATATTTCTAATTAGAAAGGGAATTGATGCTTGTGGTGAAAATAGTGATGATTAGTAAGTAGAAATTGTTCAGTTGTTGATTTTGGAGTAGTGTGAATTTGCAAAACCTAATAAATCATTATGCGGCTTTGAGTTTATGTGATTATGAATGGTTTGCACGGGATCGTGCACTTATTTGCAATTCCTGTTTCATTGCATAATCTAGTACTGAACTTGATACGATTTTTTAGCTAAATGAAAGGAATACTTTTCAGCAATACTTTCAAATGATTCAGATTGATTCAATTAGGGGGATAGACTAGTTAGACTTTTAAGCTACCCAATTTCAACATCAATCTTGAACTTGAGCTACCCAAAGTAGTTTGTCGGATGGAGCCTGAGCTTGAAGATGTTTGGCTCAACAAGGTTGAGCTAGAATGAAACTTATGTCTGAGTCCAAGTTTGACTCTTGTTTAGGTATCAATATCCTTTTAGAAAGAAAAATATTTTCAAAAAATAAAACAATATTAGAGGAGCATACCAAGTTGAGCCTAATTTTATCAAGCATCACCTAAATTGAGTTCAATTTTGAGCTTAAGCTCAATATTTTGTCATTGTGATCCAACTAGCTTACATCCGAAAATTCAACATTTAGCAAGTTACAGCACCGAAACCAAAACAGCATGTATCTTTCAAGAAATGAGCTTGACTATTGATTTCCGTTCAAATACTAGTATAAATTTAGTTTTGCTGGAAATGTTTAGATTGGAGTTTGTTTCGGTCTAATAATTTGTAATGGTAATAAGGTATCATGGTAGTAATTGAGAATAAGTGCATCAACTCATAGTGCTCAATTGTGGGAGTAGGATAGCAGACTTAGTGGCGGGAAACAAAATAGAATCCATTAAAGACAAAGAAATGCCTTGCTTTTTTTGAACAATGAAAATAATTTTTCTCAATTTTCCAAACTTTCAATATGGAAATCTACCACCCTAATTTACATCCTACTACCATCAGTTTTATCCCCCTATAGTGCAATTAGTTATGGCAAGGCTTTAATTAACAGCATGATATGTTATAGATACTAAGTTGTGGCAAATGCCAGATAATTTCGTAAATCATGATACAAATGCTCCCTAACCTTATAGTTGAAATGTTCAACCAAACTTATTTTATTAACTGCAAGGGGAAGCTATTACTGGATTTGGTTTCTCAGGCTTTGGTATTCTTCTAGTCCATAACTGATAGCATTCAGTGCCTATGATGACCCATTTTTGCTCATTCAACTATTATTACATCATCAAATTCTGTCACCACATTTCGTAATCTTCCTTTAAACTAGAACTGGGGACTAACAACCTATTTACTTCGATGAATGGAATAAGGCTGTGATGTAATAGTTATTATTAAACAATGGAACGAAGTTGTAATAAGATTGTTATTGCTTATTTCCTTTTTCCTTTTTTTGACATGAGGGTATTTTGGAGGGGGAAAAAAATCAACTCTAGCATTGAATTGCTCTTCATAAGTTTGAGTAATGAATGATAATTCAATATTTTTTGAAATAGAGATTTTCTGTGGAATCACTATTACATGTTTAGAAATACATTCTATTAGTCTTATGTATGTTTCTTTGGTAATCATAATTTCCGCAGATTCAAAGTCAGATGCAGCTATGCAGAAGCCAGCGTGAGGGATGATCAATCCAAAACCATAGATGTTGTGGCTGATGTTAAGGCTGAACGGGTAACAACTCTGAGGCTTTTACTTGTTTGTGTTGTCACTATGATATGTTATCAGCTTATATACTGCTGTCAAATATATCCTGATATTGTTCTCTTGTTTGTTTTAGTAGGTTGTGGTATTAGGAGGCAGCGGCTTTGTCGGTTCTGCAATCTGCAAGGCTGCTGTGTCTCAGGGCATAGAAGTTTTAAGCCTCAGCAGGTGAATGGAACAACTTGTAGAGCTCTAATGTTCATGCATGTACATTGAAGTTCTTCTATAGCCTTGCTACCTTAATACACAATGTATATGTGGATCATTAATTTCACTTTCAACTAGAGTGTTTGAGAAATATCTGTCTATGTTTCTATTTCCCACTTGAATGAATTGTTAACCTTCTATCCTAGGTCGGGACGTCCTACTTCCCCTGGATCATGGGTGGACCAAGTTATGTGGATTCCAGGTATTCTTATTATCTATTTTATCTCCCCAATGTTTTTTTCCCAGATTTGGTAAAAATATTGCTCGCTAATGAAATTTATAGCATTTTTTACTTTCTTGACCATGACCAAATCCTCTCAGTCTTTTGCCTCAAAATGTTGAATATATTTTCGTACCTCTATGCTTTCTATAGTGTCAATGCATCTTTGATGCATTTTCCTTTGGCCTAGAATGAAGACTAACGGAATATTTTGCCTAACTATCACGACAAATGATTTATAGCACGATAAACATGGACAATTGGACTAATCCAGAGCAGCTTGACATATCTCACATGTACATGTTATTAGAGGGTCACTGTCACTTCTGTTCTTTAGATGGCATATTGTTGTACTGTTGGACAACTTTAGAGACTCCCCTTTTCAAAGTGGTGAGTCTCAGCAATATGATTGATGTTGCATTTTTATCTTTCAATACAGAACATTTGCATTGTTTGTATCACACACAAAAGCTGCTTCTTATGTCACAATATATATATATGATTATAACAAAGACAATGAATTTAAGTGAATAACAAAGTAAAGTCACAAACCATAGAGAACATAAATAGATCCATTTTCTTTCTTTCTTCTTTTGATAAACAAACCGATTTAATGATTAATGTGCCTTTTTATATTAATTCTGTAAGAGTTGAATCCTATTGAATCATTAGAATATCCAAATTCTTCAAATTCATTGGGTTGCGCAATGTTTAATGGTAGGTTTTACAAAATGTCTTCCCAGCAATTGATTCTTAAGAAGTTGTTATAAGAAAGATGTAAATAATAGAAGAGCTTGATCAGTTGCATGTTTGCAATTTTAGGATTCATATCCACCTCAATTAAAAATCCTAACACTGCAAACGTCCAATTGCTCTTCTATTATTTATGTTGATCTTTCGTTCAGGAACTTCTTAAGAATCAAATAACTTGTTCATTGTCATTATAATTTTTTGATTCTCAAATTTCCCAACACCTTTTGTCTAATTCACAAGTTATAGAAATGAAATGTCATAAAAGATGATCATAACTTCCTGCTTTGTTCTCCTTTCAATTCTTGCTCCCAAGCAAAAGTAAGCCTATATGTATAGTGGGGGATGTACTACTTTTATATAGGGCCTTTTTTTCTCCCCCCCAGCATTCCCTTGAAATTCTAAAGTTGATAATAAAGAATACCTGTGCAGCTAAGTAGTTGCTATCTGCTAGAAATTGAATTATTATGGCATTTTTAAGCAAAACATCAGTAGACATTTACAGGTAAAATTTTATTCAGGTGGTGATGTAATTGGTATACTGCATTGAACTTTTTAATGATGAGATTGATTGCTAAACCAGCTGGTCCAATATCTGAATTGGGAGCATGCTGATCTGCCTCTATTTAGAACCTACTCAGTCCATTACGTCATTCTGTCAGTGCTGACAGCTAATTTTACATACATACAGGAGATGTTTTCTATGCAAACTGGGATGAAGTGCTTGTCGGTGCAACTGCTGTTGTTTCAACGCTTGGAGGTTTTGGCAGTGAGGAGCAGATGAAGAGAATCAATGGTGAGGCTAATGTGGTTGCTGTGAATGCTGCAAAAGATTTTGGTGAGTACTTATGGTTCTTACAAAGCATAGTTAATAGGTATTTGTAATGGTTGCTTGTTACAGCTTTTGGCTGCATGTGGCAGAGAGCAGGTTTAGTAGTTACTCTTGTAATGACACAGATTTGTGGACAAAAGTCACAAAATATGTGAGAATTATTTCCGATGGGATTCAGTAAATTGCTTATTGACTTATAGGGGTTTATCAGAATGTTAAAATTTATGCTTGTGGAAACACGAATTATCTCATGTTCACATTTTCTTGCAGGGGTTCCCAAGTTTATCCTGATATCTGTACACGACTACAATCTTCCACCATTTCTTCTATCATCTGGATACTTCACAGGAAAAAGACAAGCTGAATCAGAGGTTCTCTCGAAGTACCCAAATTCAGGTAATATATAAAGAACTGATTTCCAAGCTTTGGGATTTTTTAATGTTAATGATAGTGCAGGTTAGTGCAGGTAAAATCTAAGAATTGATTCTTTAGCATTGTGATAATTTAATGTCAATAAAGTTCAGTAGTGAACTAAGCAATGTAGGAACCTCCAGGTTCCTTGTCTACTTGCTCACTTTGATTGTTGTCATACCTCCATGTTTCAAAATTTTCAGGAAATTGATAATTTTGAGAAAATATACTTTTATGGTTTTCCTCTCCAGTGTGCAGCTTGCTTCTCCTGGGGTGAAAACCTGAGTATTCCCACTAGCCGTGCAGCTATAGTTAGTACCCTGCAATTGCATTGATGGTGTAAAGGTCTACTATATTACGATATTCCTCATTTCCTTGCTGCAGGTGTTGTCTTAAGACCTGGTTTCATATATGGGAAGAGAAGGGTGGATGGCTTCGAGATTCCTTTGGATATTATTGGAGAACCAGTCGAGAGAATTCTTGCTGCATTAGAAAATTTCACTAAGCCTCTAAGTAACCTGCCTGCATCCGATCTACTTTTGGCTCCACCGGTTAGCGTTGATGACGTTGCCCTTGCCGTGGTTAATGCAGTGACTGATGATGACTTTTTTGGAGTTTTCACAATAGAACAAATTAAGGAAGCTGCCTCAAAAGTGAGAGTGTAATTACAGAGGGCTTGCTCAAAGTATGTCACGCGCATGTGGACCCTTGCCAAAATACTAACTCGAAAATCGTTTTCAATCTGATATGATGAAAATTCATATGGCTCTCAGAAATCTCCCTCTTGCAGACGTTTTCTCGATATAATTTTGTGCAAGAAACAGTTATTTAGCTCTATTACTTTGTCGCCTTCCTTTAAAAAAGTGATGGACTACTTTATCTTTGATAACGAAAAAAAGGGTTGGAAAAACTTCATACTGATAAACCAGAGAAAATATTGCAACAACCGGATCATCTACCTTGGCCTTTGCATAATGATGGCTTTCACATGCTTTAGTCTTTTACATCGCATGGTCAAGTGATCATGTCCGAGATGAAATTGTTAATCAACGTGAGAATTCGCTGCGGGCTGAAAGGTTGGACATTTGCCACGTTAACAAACCTATGGTAGCTTTTGCTTGCCGCAATAGGCAAGTGTTCCTAGAAAATAAGGGAATTTTAAGAGTCTTCTAGAAGTCTTTTAACCTGTTTAGTGACAAGACCGCCTGCCAGATCATACAAAATTTGCAAGTTTTGTCTGCATCTTTAATGGGCCATCTGTCGAAGACTATATTCATATGTCAATAGTAAAACTATTGGCCACCAAATATTTAGTCTAGTCAAATCCCTCAAGAATATGCGAATACCAAATGCCACTAAAGACACAAGCGGTGTTAATTATTTCTCTCCTTCTCTCTAAATCTTGCTAAATCTGTCTGACTCGGCAAAAGTGTGGCTTGGGAAAATTTTGTGGACATAACAATAGATATGGTTGTCACTCTCTTTCAGAAAAGCTCCCTTGAATTTTATCGACTTGAACAGGTAGAGAATACGTTAATATGGTTTTATCAACTTGAATTTTATTATATATTTTTTTAAAATCGAAAAATGTAGATATAATCAATATTTATTTGTATTGAAAGAAAAAACGATAAAAAGTTTTCTAAGTAATATAATGTTATGAAAAACAAATGATTCAATTTATTCAATGGCAAAAAGTAAACATCTCTCTCTCTCTCTCTCTATTATCAAATTATATACAATATTTATTATTTTCATATAAAGAATTACTTATAATTTGTTGAATAGTATCCATTGTTGAAATTACCTAAATAATTTGAAATAATTTGCTACAATAAAATATAAGAAGTAGGGGTTTCCAGAATTATATTAAATATGACAAGAAAATTATGGAAATATGCTGATGATACTATAAAATTTATGATATATATTATGATTCTTGCTTATTTAGTTACTTTCTTATTTATTGTATCCAGGAAAGAAGTGGTTACTGTAATACTTCTAACCTAAAAATTATGAACATAGTTTTTAGAGCATGTCCAATCGCATAGAACCCTACATTACAAATCTCATTTTTGAGGTTTTCAACGGATGGGAAGAGGCCCTTAACCTTTTTGGAGTCTTAGTTAAGGACCACAAAAATAATATTTTTATTTTTTTTTATATTGCTTTTAATGTTATGTTAGTTTAAATTTTTATATTTTGAAACTCATGAATAATATAAATAAATAGTAAGGACTTTTGTTTAAAAATCCTATTGATAATGTGAAAAGATTCTTACAAAAATGGGTTCTTAAATTATTGATATTGTATTTAGAGAATTTAAATGAGGTTTTTATGAATGGAGATACTCTTATTAACCATATAGTCTGAATTAAGGCTATAAACGAATTGTGTCAAGAAGATATAATATCTAAGCTTTAACTCAAGCTCGACCAGAAATTTTGAGGTCGAGTTGACTTCGAGTACTCAAACGTAATTCAATTAAGCTCAATTTATGTAAAATATATTTTATTCTAATTATAATAATGTTAATATTTATACTTAATTCAAGCTCTATTATGCTTATGAGCTCATCCAAACCAACACTATAAAGCTCAATATTTACTTAACTAAGTATTTAAGTAGCTCGATCTCAAACTCAATTCTACTCGAGTCAAGCTTGAGTAAAGATCGAGTTATTGAGTTGAACTTGAATAATTTAAAAGTAGTTTAATCTATTTGCATCCTTAAATGAGATGGTAGAACAAGCCCTAATACATTCGTTTTTGCTTCTTCTTTTTTTTGAAAATATTAAAAAAAAAAATCGAAACAATGTTATACAAAAGATAGAATGATAAGATATTAAATACATAAACTCCTAAGATCTAAATTCCAAAATTGAACAATCTCTTCTTACTCGTGCGATTGGAGACGCAAGAAGTGATTTAGAAGGCTCGGAATTAAGAGATGATGATGGCGAGTTGATGATATTTAACCAAACCATTTATCCAAATATATGATTTAGTTCGTGTGAGTCAATACATTTATGTTTTCTTCTAAGTCATGAATTTCTTTAAGCATATACTTCGTTGAATTGTGTCTTTTATATCCAGAATAATTGGAAAAGTATGAACCGATCGGGGACCTTCTGGAATAGTTTTAGGCTGAACTTAAATGAATGGATCAAGGCGAACGGGAAGAGGAGGAAAAACGATGAAACGAGATCGTGTCCATGGCATGTTAAATTCGTGTTCAATCTCTAGAGCATCTGGAATGAGAGAAATAGGGTTTTGTTTCGTGAAGGAAAGGGGATTTCTCTCCTACCTGAAGGAAATATTAAAGCATGAAGGGAAAAAGGAGCGGCAGTAGGTGGTGTGGCTAAGGATGATAAAGGAACGTGTAGCTGCTACGTCAGCAATAGAGGCGGAAATATGGCCAATATATTGGAGTATGGAGATGGCAGAAAGACATGGATGTGAGAATGTCGTTACAGAATTTGACTTCAATGGAAGCTATTAAAATAATCACAAACGTAGATGGAAATAATATGTTTTTACCTAATGTGATGATCTAAACAGAGGAAGAGGAATTGGAATCTGATTTGGATATCCAGGACGAGGAATGAGGAATGAAGCTGTGCATGAACTGGCTAAACATGCTCTTGAAACGAAGAAGAATGCTCAAGGATAGTCTCCCGAAGACGAGTTATTCGTTAAGGCAAATTTTGTTTTTTATGTTTTTGAAGACAGATTTTGCTTGTCAGAAGAATTGGATGTAGGAAACTGTGGCTTTTTATGCGAGCAGCTGCTCCTGTTGGATGTTTCCCTTTTCAAGTAAATCAAGTATAGGGGAAATTGTAAAAATTTTTCATCAAACGTTAAAGTTAATTATAAATTGATTTTCTAAATTTTCGTCGTGAATTTTCTAAACTTTCATAAATTAGTAAATAATTCTTATAATTCATATAAACTTCAATTTTAATACGTAAATATTCCATAAACTTTAATTTTAGTATATAAATACTTCTTAAATACTCCTCTTAAATTATAAAGTACCACCAAAAATCAAAACCGGAGGATTATATGAATTATTTTATTAATTTATCAAAGTTTAAAGATTAAAAATTTTATTTTGAAAGTTTAGAAAATCAATTCGCATCTAAATTAAAGTTTAAGAGGAAAGTGGTTTTTTTTTTTTAATTTTTTCTCGAAATATATTCATCGAAAAAGACAAATGATATTTATAAAATTTAATGACCGAAGTAGCCTTCGTCCGGCCCTTCAATCTTTAACCCCTAAGTCCAAACCTTATCAAGATACCGATCCGAGTTGACTACCTCGATGAATACGATACAAGGGGCCGAAACTTTATGAAGAGAGAGGAGCGTGGTGGGGCGTTCGCTTGCGTCCTTCAAAAGCTGGTAGGCCCACTTTGAAAGTTGCCAGGAAAGTGTAATTACCTTCACATTATGGGTTTTAAATGGTTTATATTATTAGTGTCTATTAGTGGGTCCATGTTTAAATCTTCATTTTTCAAATTTATTTAAGTTTAACTTTCAATCTTCTTTGATCTATACCTATATTCTTTAGGATGGAAAACAAATTTAGATATAATATTTGACTTTATCGAATTAACTATATTCACTAAAAACAGAAAAATATATTATTCAAAGGTCATGATTTATAATTTTGATTTGTCATATATGTTTTCACATTAGTAATGATACATACCTTCGAAGGCTAAGCGGGTAGTCTTGCTATACAAGATATTTATTCGGATCATATTCCATCGGATAGGTTCTAAGTAAATTAATAAGGTCACGAGATAGGTTTTAGATAATAATTTTTTTAGACTTGCTCTCATATGATAAGATACGAGTGTAATATAAGTGTATCGTATACCCATCTTAGAATCGATACTCTAAAGTAAACAAAATATAGATTTCAAGATATTTCATACATACGTTATAATAATAATTGAATAACATTAATAAATAAAAAATTAATACTATTGTAGTATTGTTCCTCTGTACCCCGCCCCCCCCCCCCCCCCCCCCCCCCCCCCCCCCGCGGGAAGGGTAGTTTAAAACATTTTCTCCTTTTGTACTATTTCATTTTTACATTACTTTCTTCCATTTTTGCTAACTCTAATTTAGTATGGTATTAAAAACATCTTAGTTCTTAATTTATCGTCTAATGTATTTTATTAGAGTTACTTAACATATGCTTTTTGCATTTTATATATAAAAATTTTATGATTTAATAAAAATCTTATTTTAATTAAATAATTTTGCATGATCCAATCAATTCCAATCACAAGAATATTCCCTATCTTTTTATAATTAAATATTCTCTATTTTACTTAGCAAAACTTTATATTATTACAATTAAATTGGATGCAATGTATGTCTATTAACTTAAAAAAAATTATATAATTACAAATTATATAAATAAAATAACCAAAATATCTTTGCTAATGCTACATTACTATTTATAGATGCAACATTAACATTTGTATGCTATGGCTATGTTAGTGCAAATATTATATTTTATCTTCAATGTGTGACATGGATATCCTATTAGTATCGTATTATAAAGATGCGATATTATTATAAATAATTAAGATGTGATAAAGTAATGGTATTTTGATAATACCTTTTTTATCTAATTTATATTTATATGATATTTATTAATTTTGATGGTAAACATGTAAATTTCTCAGACTAAATGTATTGTAAATATAAGAGCTTTCAAATTATTACTATTTGGTCCATTAGTGCAATTATATGTTTAATATTGATTATGCGTCTATACAATATTTCAAGAAGAAGGTAATTTTTTTTGTTTTTTAAAAGGTTTCATAGAAGCCTATACCTTGTAATTACATAAGACATGGTACATGGTGGATTTAAGATACTATATGATAAGTTTCGAGTACAAAAATTTTGAAACTTATACTTATAAAGTAGGATAAGGATAAGACGTCATATTCTACCTACTCATCTCTATTACCTTCTATATATACTATAAAAACTCATACTTATATAATGTATGTCTAAAATTAAAAAAAAAATTAATTAATAAATCGCTGAGATATAAATGAGATAGTTTGCAAGAAAAAAGATATTCAAGTTTGTATTAAGTTTTATGTTAATTTGAAATGTAGAATGGTATCACAATATGGTAGTTTATTTGTTGAATGTGGGAGAAGATTAGTTAGATTAAATAAAATATAAAACAAATAATAAATCTTGATAACACAGAGACTAGAAGCACTTGCCTTTGGTGTTACGGATATATTATAGGATATATATTACGGAACAACAAGAAAAAAAGTAAATATTCAAAAAGTCAACAAATTTGATGAAAGTAATATTGATAATAAAAGAAAAAAGAAAATAAAACTCACAATAATCGAGAAAAATTATAAATGAAATCATATAATGAAATTTTGGTAGTAGAAGGTTATCTTAGATAGAATTGGGGCTATCTAAATTAATGGGTGGTAAGTTTAAAACAGTGGGTTTTTTTTTTTTTTGTAAAATAAAACATTAAAAATCAAAATATTGGAAATACTTTTTTTAATATAATAGATAAATTATGAAAGCTTTTTATATTGCATTCTTAAAAGTTCATTACTTAACGGAATAAAATTGGAATATTTAAATAATAGTAATATATTCGTGGTAATCATAGTAGCAGCAACAATAACCATAAAAATAACAACAATAATAATAACAATGGCTACATATACAAATATTTATTTTTTGGTGATTTATATCAAAGAGGGGAAATTTAAATCCTATTTATCCCATTTAAAGAAGGATGTTCATAAAGTTCTATCACATACAAACATTTTCAATTCATATTAGTGAAAACAAAAACATGTATTATTGAAAAGGGACAACCAATGTCTACGTATGGTCAATTTTGATCAATGAATCCAATTCAAATAATAGAGTTTTATACGAATACGAGCTCTTTTCCAAAAAATATTACGGAAAATGGCTTATTTTAAAAAAATATATAGATATGGTATACTGAAGGTATATTAGGTAAATGCACCTTTAGTTACTGATTTTTTTACACCGAAGATGCATTTACCGCATACGACGCATACATTGTATATGCTTTCACTACACTAGCTATATAAACCCCAATCTGCGCGGTTAAAGCTTATTCTTGACTATATCAATTTCTACAATTTCTAAAATACAGAGAAAATTCGAGGAAACTCATAGTTAAAGTACCAGACCATTTCTTAATGTAAGTGTACATCTGAAATAGGTAACAATTTATAAGTTACAGGCATGTTATTTATTTGTTTATTTTATTAATAATCAACATTATGCAATTTTTTCAATAAAAAAATTGTTATGTTATTACGTAGATTTCGTAATCATAAATGTATTGTAAGTTGTATAAATTATTAATATTTCATGAAAATTTATTATATATTATTTAAATTTAGGAATGTTTTGTATTGCGGTACATAAGTTGTACAAATGTGGGTAAGAATAATGTTGGAATGTAAGTAGAAATTGTTTTGTGTGCTATTATATGTATCAATATCTGTGCTATTATATGTATCAATATCTGTTTTACTTTACTTATTTCAGTTGGACTTGCTTAAGAGTGTCAGACTGGCACTTGACTTCGTTGAGCAGTACAATGGCTTTATCTTATACTTACAATAGGAAGGTATACATGAGCCACTCCATATGGACTATGGCAAGGAGTAGGGACCACCTGCAGACGAGGAGATGTCAGCTCTTCGTGCACCACTTAGGGGTAGAGCTAGAGTTCAAAGAGGTAAGGCTCGAGCAGTGTGTTGTCAGGCAGACCTCGGTGATGATATCTCATCATATGCTCGTCATTTTGTGGACCTAGGGCATATTAGCTGGGGATATAATACATACCCTGAATCAAGTATTGCCTCCACTTTGAGAGTCGGATCTAACTCTAGGGTTGGATCTAACTCATATGATCTAACTCATATGTAACTTTCGAGTTCCGACAACATCTTGATCTTATAACTCCACTAACTCCTAAAAAATGACGTTCCACCCCCATATAATCACTCATAGGTGAGGGCGTCACTCAGCTGCATTCGGGCCATTTAGACGACCTAGTTCCTCTTAGGGAACTTAAGCTTAACCATCAATTACCTGGGCCTACTTAAACACACGATAGATGTAAGCCATAAAGTTAAGCCAAGTGACTGTAGAATTGAACTTAGAACACAAGGTTTAAGACTATCGGTTAAAGGATCCGATCAAACTCAAATTATAAATTATGGAGAGAAATATTAGTAAAAACGACCCCGTAAACTTAAATTTAAGAAAATAAGTAATAAAATAGGAGATTATAAAATTTTCAAATTTTAAGCATAATAAGTACTAATTACCGAAAAGGCGAAAAATGTAATCTAATAACTAATAAATTACTAGAGATAAATTATATGTATACTAAAAATTTTAGAATGACCAAAATAATAATTAGAAATGTTCACATGTACCCCACATGTATTTACGTGTAAATAAAAATACGCGAAATTATCTAAATTGACAAAAAACTAAGTAAATAATTAAAGAAAATTATAAATTAAGTATGGAAAAATCAGAGAAAAATCAAAAGAGGATAGAATGATCCAAATCAGGTCGTGGCAGGTCAGGATTTACAAAATAAAAATTAGCCAATTAGAATTGGACAACATAAAAGCCAAAAATCAAGGAAATTGGGTAAAATCTTGTCTAATTAATGCATAATAATTACAAAAATCGTCTATAAATAGGGAAAAAATTTTCAGAACTTTTTTGGACAGTTTAGCATTAGAGAAAAATAGGAAAACTAAAAAAATCGAGAGAAAATCCAAAAAAAAAAAGAAAAGGAAACTGTGCAGATTTGAGTAGTGAGAGAAACCTACACCTCACCACCACCTGGGATCGAGCCACTACCACCACCACACCACTCTAGCCCCACCGTCTAGGCCGGCCGATAGTCTTGAACCGGGTTTGGACGGCCAGAAAATTTCGGACCGGTTAGTCTTTTAAATTTCCCGATTTTAAATAATTTTGTAAAATTAGTTATTTTGCCCAGAAAATTATGAAACTTATTATTCTGAGATTTTATTGTATGTAGATTTAGGGAAAAATAGTAATTTAGTTTAATTATGTCTGAAAATATAGGGTTTTTAACAAATTGTTCAAAACCGAGCACGATTAGAACGGAAAATAAATAGGCTTAGGAGTGTAGTTTGGAGCTCAATTTTTTTTTGTAGGATGCTCATATGATATAGAACAATGCTAAGAAGCCATTTTTTTAAAATTAATTTTTGAAATTTTTAAGTTAATTTTTAGCCCTAAAATGATGGAAAAATTGGATGATTTAGGGTTAATTAGGTGATTAAGATATTAATTACTGATTTAGATGATAATTAGATGTTTATAGACGTTAATTTCTGACGTGGAACCCTAATCCTAGCCTTTGGAGTATTAAGTATGGTTAATTTAGGAAATTAGGTGATCAATATAAGAAATTAGTAATATGTGAAATTGTAAATTAATAAATCTAAAAATATTTGGGTTATTTAGATAATATTATAATAGAAATCAGAAAAATAATAAATCTGAAATAACATTTAATTTTAAGTAAATGTCTCAAAATGTAAGATTTTCATACATCGGGAATAAATCTGATACCTCAATTAAGGTTAGCGCGTACCAAATAGTTTAGAATACCAAATTAAGACCCGATAGGATGTTTGGACACTCGAGCTTAATGTGAGTAATTTCACATTAGGATTTGAGCATATTTAAGGCTTAGGAATCAAAATTTAAAATCGAATTGAGGATTCGAACCCCGAAATAGAATACAACGAATCATTAGGACGTAATAGGTATACAAAAAAAATGAGTTAAAATATAACTTAGAATATAAATCCATAAAGTATAAGTACTAAAAAGACCTATTTGTATCATAGGATACTCAGAGACACATCAGCTTGCGATTAAGGGATCGAGCGATCGAGTAATTCCAAATAAGTTGGGTTATTGTTTATTGTAATAGAGTACTAGTTTTGTGATACTCGGAGACTTAGGCTTATATATGATTATGATTGTAAGTAGTTTACGCATGTATTTGATGTATCTCAATTTGGGTTGAATTTGTAATGTGAGTGATTTTATGACTGATTGAATTAGTATGAAATTGTTTGAACACTCTAAATGAAATTTAATCTTATTTGACCCTAATAATCGAAAATGTCATGCATTGTAACCCGTTAGGGGATCATAGGATTCTCCAACCAAATACCGACCCCTTCGAAAGGGATAGCATAAGATTGCAAAATGGTTCCTTCTTCATTCTTAGTCGAACTAAGTGATAGGAGAGGAGGTCGCAGCGAGGGTGAAGTCAGTAGTTCGAAGGTAGTCGCGGGAGAAACAAGGTCTCCATTGCACAAGCCTAGGTTTGGTTGTGAGCTACTGCATAACATGGAAACTCCTCAACTCGGATTGGAGAGGGTGAAATTTCTTTGATTTCACAACGGATCGGATTACGTTGTGCGATGACACTTGATTGTTGCATTGCATGAAAATAATTGCTTGATAACCCTGTTTGTGCTTGTATGCATTCATGAGTTTCTAATTCAAGTTACTGAGCTTTAGTTGCTCATACCCTTATAGATCCTTTTGTAGGTTCTGATTTCTAAATACTTCAAGTACTATGCCGCCCTACAATTACCCAGAGGTTAGTCCGTCTGAAGTTAGGGATGTGAGGATCAAGTTACTTAGTATAATATGTACCTAGAGTGACTATGTAATTAAGGATGAAAGATCGATAGTTATTATGTAATCTAATGAATTGTTATGTTTATGTAAAACTTCTTGGGAAGCTCTGTGGACTTATATATATAATTATACATGTTATTAGAAATTTGTCCTATTTATCATAATTGTAGTTTAATTGTTAATCGGACCGTTTATTTCAAAGCGAGGAGTCGTTGATATTTTGTGTAGATCATGTCTATGGTAGGCACTGTAAGGCTAGTTACTATCATAGAATGGTTTACACGGCGGGACTGTTGTGACTCTACGATTTCGGGGGGTAACAATAGACAGGGGTGTTCACTTCTTTCCTGTGTCGTGAGTACCTTTATACAATGTAAGCATCGGTAGATATGTTTAGTTTATTTTTCCATTGTATTGATATTGTTATTGATTTATTATAAATTTTGTGTATGTTCTGATTATTTGAAACATAATTCACTTTTCATCGTATAATACAATTCAATGCATTGTTTATTTATCATAATTTTATAATTTACAATTATTTTTTCTTTTATCCAACTCGTATAGTCATTGGATGATCATCCCATGCTCTTATTTTTTCTTCACTTGTTACATTTGTTGAGACGTTCCACAAGTTATGATTTTATATAATTGATTACTGTATCAAACTTTCCATTCAGTTTGCAAGTCAAGATTTGGAAGAATATTACTTTATCGTTTTGGACGAAAGAAAATTAGGAATGGAAATTGAACTGAAGATGTATCTATTACAATTTGAATTGAAAGCTCATTAAGTGAATGCATCTTTAGTTCAATTTTTACTAAAATAGGACACTGAAAATGTATTCATTACATATATTTTTGATGTAAAAAACATACATAACTGAATGTGTATCCGCTTGATATTTTTCAGTATATCATATTTATATATTTTTTTAAATGAGCCATTTTTTGTAATAATTTTTCAAAAAAATTTCACATATGTACAAAACTTCTAGTAACAATTCAAAAACTACGACCTAGACAATATCCATAGTTCTCAATCATTAAGCAGATCGCCAATCGCATGATTTAACGGTGGGCCACCCTCAAGAACCGTAGGAATTGTTAACTCCCATGGTTGGTTGATTAAGAAAGAAGAGGAGATATTATTTGATTTTTTGTCCTTAAAAAAGGGAATAATTTAAGAAAAAAAATATTGGGAAAAAAAGGAAAATTATTTATACAATCAATATAAAATTGTTGTGGAACTTACCACAAACCAATCTTGCGTGGACCTGTGCCAATTCTCCCATATGGGAAACTGCAAGTTAATAATTTTGGATCCATTCAGAATCGTGCCCTGATCTAGATTGACCTTACGCAAATAAATATAACTCCTGTAATTTTCAACCTTTAAATAATTTTCATTCAGTGCTTCATATAATTGATATATGTTATATTACTAAAGCTTCCATATGTATTATAGATATATTTTTGCTGAATATTTGTCAATATAATATATTATGTTAATTGATACCAGCGCAATCCCCATACAACTTTTACTTTATAATGAAGCTGTATTTTATACCTTTTGTTTCATCGATATATTAAAAATTACACGTGATTATTTACTAAATTGTACTTGTTTTAAAGAACTAATAAAAATACACCTATGGGGAGGAGGAATAAGAAATTCTTCTCTAAAGCAACTATCAAACTAGTTTTAAGTAGAATTTATACATAAGACAGGTTATAATAAGTTTCATAAATATTTTGTAATGTTAGTGACGGTGAATGACTGAGCAAGGAAAAATAAAATAGGGAGAATAAAACATGTAACATCTTTTGATATATCCAATTATATTGAATTGTTTTAGAATGCTAGTATTGGCGAGTTTTAACTATTTATAATTGTTTTTTTATTTAATTATTGATTTTTTCTTTCGTAAAAAAGTTTCTTGAATTAATTCATAATCCTATTAAAAAACCATTAAATTCAATATTTAGTTATATAATAAAAATTATTTGGTTTAATATAACATAAATATGGCATATTCTAGTAACAATTCAAAAACGTGTGTGGAAATTATTCCTTAATGCACAAATTAGCTTAAGTTTAAAGTAACGACATAAAAGTTAGCTAATGCCAAAAGTTTAAAGTCAATGCTTGGTCTGGTGCTTGGTCTTCTCATTTAAGTTTTCCCAATCCTTAACATTAGACTTCAACAGTTGGAAAAATTAGACTTAAACTATATACACACAAATGTATATATATATATATTGTTAGATTATGTGGAGTTAGTGAGACAAAAATCTAAAAATCCGAGTTTTTTTTAAATTCCTTTTATTTATATTTAGGTTTTGTGCATTAAAAAAACTATTAAAAAATTATAATAAATTAAGACCTGATTTTCTCATAAAAGGTAAAAGTAAAACCCCTAATAAAAGGCAAAAGTAAAACCCGCTATTAAAAAATCAAAATAAATCTCAAGACCTGATTTTCCAATAAAGGAAAAAGCAAAACCCTATTTTCACTTAAATTAGATCATACACCCAATTGAACACTACCCTCTGTCCAGAACGGAAAGAAGGAAAGAAATAAAGGGAATTTCACAATCTGCAATCCTCTTTCAATTTACTCATCTCATTCCAGCGGAGCCCGTCAGAAGAATAAGTTGAAGTTATCAGATTAGAACTTCAAGTCAATGCCCTGTTGGTTAAGGTAAGAAAGTTTTAGTTGAATGGAAAAAATAAACCTAGGTTTTAATTTGGATTTTCTGATCGGATTTTTTGATAGAAGTTTGTCAACGAAATTAGTAAAATTTGGGTTTCTATGAATTTTTAATGTTAGCATAGAAAAAATAAACTAGGTTTGCAAGAAAGATAATGGTTTGTTATAAAAAGAAATTAGAAGATCAACATATAAAGTCGCTATTTTTTTTTCCCTTTTCATTTTGTTAATATCAAGCAGATTTTTGTGTTTTTCTAACATAACCTAAAACGACACAAACTAAATCAACTGTTTTCCAGATCCTCTCATCGACTTTCAATGGCGCTGTTATATTAAGAATTATTGGGGCGAATTTTGTTCTTCAACATTGCATTGGAACAGTTCTCTTTTTACCAGTTCATTTAACTGTTTCATACTGATTGATCTAGTACCTTTTGATAACAATGGCACCAAGTATCCTAACGGAATTGGGTAATAAGAGTAGGCGAAAGCTTTTGCTCAACTTGAGAAAAAAAGGAGCCAAACTTGACAGCGCTGCTCGCAGAGTTTTTCCAGGATGTAAATTGTCAAATAATAAGTTTGGGAAGCGCGGTAAGTTGTACGGTTGCAGAGGAAAGTATATGAGTTGTGGAAACTGCTTCTATAAATCTGTTGCAAGATGTTATTCAAATTTTATGAAAAGTGGGATGCCACGACGTTTAATGTTTTATCAGGATGGTGAATGGACTGATTACCCTCAGGGTCTAATTGGAATGGTCAAAAAAGATCTTCAGATGAAGAAGGCCATTATTGAGGTTGATTTGGATGGGGATCGATTCTTATTGGATTTCCTTCACATGTTTCAACTTGATATGGAAACAGGTTTACATAAACCTATTGCTTGGATTGATGAGGCTGATAGTTGCTTTTTTCCTGAAATTTTTGTTGATGAGTGTTGCGAAGCTGATTGTAGATCATGCCGGGGCCCCAATTCTCAAGTTTGCATTCCATCACAAGAGGTGAAGTTGCATCTTGAAGTTGATATTAATGGAGTAAGTCAACCAAAATTGAAAGAATGCAGTGGGGAGTCGAATTTCATGGATAACCAATTGCAAGTTGGTCAAAATCTTGCGAATGAACATCTACTCATGGAAGTTGAGGATAGTTGCGATAAGGAACCATATATGGAAACAACTGAAATGGTCGGGATAAATCAACAAAAGACACCAAACTTGGTACCTAGAGATGAACTTATCGGGGAAAATTTGAATATTGATGATGTGAAGAGGATGTTTCTTGTTGGCATGTGTCCTATTGATTCTCTAGAAATAATTGATGTCTATCGTTGTTCAAGTGCTTCTATGGAAGCTCGATTCAAACTTTTTTTGAAGCAAGCTGAAATTACTAAGAATTATCGTGGAGATGCAAATGTTCGATTTGCATGGCTTGCTGCATCAAAAGCAATATTGCCTGCTCTTACTAATTATGGACTAGGCAATTGTGGAGCATCAATAATCAAGCCCTCATATGGCATTGGTGTTCATCTTGCTCCTGCAAGCCATTTAGACATCAGGTTATCTTATGCAATTGATTTTTTTTTTTTCTTCCCTTCTTCTGGTTTTGGTATAGAAATGCATTGATAGTGTAGTTGTAAAACTGTTTTGTATAAGATAATCATACATAGAGGTAGTTGATAGATAAGCATTCGTCACACTTTAATATCCATTTAAAAAATCAAATATATTTATAATTGTTTAAATCTAGTTTATCATATTTGATTAGATCTGATAATTTTTACTTAAAATATTATGAACAAATAATTGCATTCATTTTTTTTAACTATAATAATATATGACATGAGAAAAAAGATTGGTAATTTAACATATCATGAAGAAAGAATGGACGTTTTTGTTTGACATCTATATTTATGATTCTATAAGTGGACAATTGTGTAATATTAATTCTATTTTATCTAGTAAGTTGTACTGATGGATCAGATTTTCATTCTGATTTTTGGTTAGAACATAATTCTTTATTGAAGTTGTGGTGTTTGATTTCCTTATTGTTTATTTGTCTTTCATGAGATTCTCCTTTTAAACTACCAACCAAAACATTGTGTACCAACAAAAAGTAAAAAATGTGAAGACTAATAGCAAAAAGCTTTTCTTATTATTAGATGGGCTGTACATATCATTGCTTTCTGGTGAATGGCTGTACATTTTATTATTATTGTTATTATTATTATTATGCTGTTTTGACGGTCCTAATTTTTTTAACTTCTTAATTACATGGTCAAAAAAATTGAAATATTATCCTTTGGTTTGGTTGACAACTAGAAGTGGCTTTGGAGTTATCAATTGGTTATTTTTGACAACTTTGTGCTTTTGCTTTATAAAAAGGCTACTGTGGTTAGTAAAAGCTTTATCAATTTCATAGATGTATCACAAGATATATGTATGCTTACAAAGAAAAAGAGTTTGATTATTTTAAAATAGAAGATATCATTATATAGTTATATATAGCTGGTATGCACCCCTTCTAATGTAAAAGGTAACTTATGAAATGGAAAATCCAATCCTTAGCAAATTTACTTTAGACAAGAGTACTTGGTGATGAAAAATCCAATCTTTAGTAAATCTACTTTTTTTAGTGTCTTTTGTGGCAATCATGTGATGAGTAAGTTTGCCTTTAGTGATCTCATCATTGGATACTTCGTTGCTAAGTACTAGCTTTTTTAGGTTGTAACTTTGGTTACTTTTTCCCTTTTCTTTTCTTTTTAGGCCAATCTATTCTTACTTTAAAGGAACTTGTTGGAGGTATTGCAAAACTACATGTGATTTGCATAATTTGTTTACTAGATTATAGTTTGGTGAATTGCTTGTTATTGTAATTTATGGTTATTTTATCTTGATTATCATTGTTTTTTGCAATTTTCACTTATTCCTCTTAGCATTTTTCAACTCATAAAACTTGCATATTCTGTTTGGATTTGTTACTTTTATTTTTAAGTTTTTATTTATTAGCCTTATTTCTCAAAATATAACTTCATGATGCTTTGTGGTTTGACCTTCAGTGCATACCATAGTGATGTTGACGAAAATAGTATTCAACACGTTCTACTTTGTCGTGTAATAATGGGAAATATGGAACAAGTTGATGCTGGATCTAGACAGTTCCATTCACGCAGTGAGGATTTTGATAGTGGTGTGGATAATCTTCAAAGTCCGACACAATATGTAATCTGGAATATGAATATGACCACCCATATATATCCAGAATTTGTTGTTAGTTTCAAGATCCGAACCAATAATCAAGGTGAGAAGTTATTCCTTGAGAGTTTTTATTTTCTCATGTATATTTTTGCTAACATTGGTAATGTAGAAAAGTGCTATTTAAATCATGTCATCTGATCGATGGAATGTGCAAATTGGTGTTGAATCTCTTGATGTTCGAAAACCAATGCAATCTCAATCATTCGGCTCAAGCTTGAAGTTTGAAGACAAAGTTTAAAAGTTGTTGGGTTTAGGAACCATGGCTTCATCTTTATATGTGTGGATGACTCCTATGTCAGCTCTAGTGCCGTCAGAATGGATTCGTCAATTCAAATTCTTGCTCAATAAGTTGGGCAACCAAACCCATTACTTGCATTTTGAAGCTTTCAATACTTCCAACTTTTTTTTCTGTTTTTCTTTTTTTTAACTTTTTACAGGAAGTGATTTTGGTAATGAGAGTAGTTTTGCTAATTCAAGGATTGGTTTATCTTCTCGAGGGCATGTGCCTTTTCATTCATCTATGGTTGATTTGGTAAGAATAATAAATATTTTAGTCAGTTGAATAATATAGTTTTTTAAATACAAGAACATGTTTGAACATGGCATCTAGTATTATTGCAAATAATTCTCGGTGTATACTTGCTTCGAATAAGATAATTAATTTGAACATGGCATCTAGAATTATTGCACATAATTTTTCTATGTATACATGCTTCAAATAAGATAATTAATTTCTTTTTCTCGGTATTAAGCTTGTCCATGATATTCTATGGTGCATCTTTGGTATGATTTGGTGCAGCTGGTACAATTAACAGTTATTTAATAAGCTGGTTACATGGACTATTTATTTTGTGTTTGTGTGTGTGAGTTTTTTACTTTTATAAGAGATTGTCCAACAATACCTTTTGTTGATTGGCATGGATTCAATAAGTAATATTAGTAATATATTCATATCTAGCCGTAAACCAAAGAAATTTTTGTGCATACTTGATTATATATAATTGCTTTAGCCATCATTGAATTAAAGGCTTCCTTTACATCTTGAAAACACTATTCTTTGTGACAATTTATTTTTCTCTTTATAAATGATAATTATTGTGGTTTTATTTTGCAAATGGAGGATGAATTTTGTTGGTAACTATGTTATGGAAGCATGTATTAGTAAAAATCATTGCCTGAAATTTCAATTAAGTGCTTTTTATGCAACCACATAGGGATTGTGCACAAGTGTATTTTTTGTTTTTAATGTTTTTTAATTAATCACGCACAAAAATGCTTGCAAACTGCACTGTGTGGAAATTGTTGATAGTTTGCCCTTTTTCTGATTGCAGTTGAAGGTGCTTTAAAGCTTGTCGTATTCTTGAACAAATAAAGTTTAGATGTTAGATCATGCCTATATTGAGCTTGCTTCGGTAGTATGTGTTAATTTTCATGATATAGTGCAGTTGTACTTAATGTATAAAGTGGTTTAATGCTTTATTTATTTACTTGTACCAATGAACAAAAAAGAATGTTCTCAACTTCTATTTTATTTTTAATTTCTAGTGAGTTTTTCTTCTCTCAACAGTTTACTCGCCATTGTAACCGGTGACATCTTTTCTATCAGGAGAAGTATGACTGCCTTAATTCTGGTTTTGAGGAATCTCAGGAAAAAGTGCCTAATAGGGGCGTAAGTGTTCCGAAGATCCCTAAGTCCCCTTGGATGTCCATGCCTATGTTATTTGCAGCTATATCAGATAAAGTATCTTCAAGGGACATGGCTGTAATATATAGCCTTTGCAATCTACTCAAGGTATGCCCACTATTTGTTGTTGCAATCTGTTTTGTTTATATTAAAATGCACTCCTAACATTTATGAAAAACTTTGCTTTTGAGTTGTTTCCATTAGGTTAAGAAAATAAGCCGGGATGATTTTGTCAAGAAATTGAGACTTATCGTTGGTGATGATGTATTGAGATCTACTATAATTGGCCTTCAATCTCAGGTACAAAATTTTTGCATTATATCTGTGTTATTTGTACCCTCAAATAATTGGGCCTAGTCCATTGGATATGTTTAAAATCATGTAGTGTGTTTATTGTTGTCTTTATCCTTTGGGCCCTTAACAATTCCCTTCTATTTATATGAAAGTGGAAATCTTAATTGTATTTTTAAAATAATTTGTTAATTTAAAGAATTTCCTTTTGGTTTAACTACTAAGTATGTATAAAATTATCTTTGATTGATATGTGTTGTCCCTAAATCAACCTTATAGTTTTTTGTTATGTTTACATTTCTTTTTTTCTTTTCCTTTTCTTTCATGGTAATGAAACATAAATATTTCAATTTTTTCTCAGGATTCGTTGAAGCATCAAGTGATACCATTTGAGCGGAAAGGAGAGTGTTCAGGTGGCTCTTGATATGGAGTGAACAATTTGGAGCAATGCTACTTCCATGAATCAACATTTTTAGACAAGAGTCCTTAGTGGTATTGCAATGGGGTCAGTGGCTATGTCCATATAAATGTGTCGACATGAAGTGAATTATCCGTTTTGTTCTAGTTGCAAGGATTTAGAATAATATTTATAAATCCTTTAGAGTTTTCATCACGGTATAAATCCAGAAGTATAGTAGGCAAGCTTTTTTTCTTAGGTTGACTAGGTTTTTGACACTTTAGAATTTCATTTTTCTTGTACTGTGTCGAAAAATAGCATCTCATATTTGATAATCAATTGAAAACTTGCAGTTTCACTAGTGGAATTTTGGACCTCTGTTTATTGCGAGAAATCTTGCCCTGTTGTATGGTCTATATTGACTTGCTGCTTGGGATGATTTCCATTTTCGAGGTACACAACTTTGTTAATATTTGAATAGTTAGTTATACATAGATATTACGGCTTATAATTTTCTTTTGCTTGTTAATTATCTACATCCTAATCTGTGGATTTTGTAACGTGGACATGTATAGAAACAGAATTCACAACTTAACAATCTGTAGCTGAACTGATTCACTGGGATACTATCCTATGCAGCTGGATTTTGACCTTTCTATTATCTAGGTTTTGTCTTCCTTTGACTTTTGCAAATGAATATATTTTGAAGGATGGAATTTTTCTGTTTCTTTTTCTAACTTCTGCTTCTCTTTCTCCAATATTGACTTAATTTTGTTAACTAGCTGCTGCTTCAAAATATCAATTCTTCATTAGAGCTATGTCGGGATTTGCTCTTGTAGTCTTGTATATGTGCTGAAGTTTTTTGTTCTTTCGGTTCTGGTAAGATGATGAAATGCGTACTCTTGCCTCGCAAAATGTTCTTCAAATTTCATCAATGGAGTAAATTCAGATATCTGCATATGTAAGATCTCTTATCAACATTGCTATACTTTCTTGTGTTTTAGAGTTCACCTTCCAGTTCTTTATAAAATAATTTCTTGCGATGATATTCTGTATCCATGTTGAATGATGTTCATTCCATGCTATTACAAAAATTTACTTCCTGATTCAGTATACACGAAAACTGGATTTTCCATTTAAGTACTCCTAATCCATTCGACAACTTTACTGGCTAAACAGTTTTTCTTTAGGGAAATTTTCTTATTAGAGTTGCAAGAAGATTCAGTTTTGTTTCTAGCTTGTCGGTACTGATACCCAGAATTGGCTCTTCTCTTCTTTAAATAGCTTAAAAATGGTGCTGCACTGAAATTTGTAATCAAACTGATTTTGCAATTTGCCTATGCAGTAAGAAGTTAGATTTTGCCATCTAGAGAAGTGGGTTTTTTGTCGAAGTATATTAAAAGTCGAAGGGTGGATCTTTCTGGTCTTATTTCCAATGCTTAAGGATACTTGCTATAGCCTAAGAAAAATTGCCAAACATAGTAGTTTCAGAGACTCCGTAAAGGATGGACAAACATGGTCGAGTAATTTGCAGATTACTCTGGTTTAGCTAAATGGAAAGACAAACAAATAAACAAATAGTGGACTTGCCAAGATGGTTGTAACTTTATGATATAGATATCGATTTTTCTGGATGGTAGACTTTTTGATTCCCCTTATGGATACTAGTTGGCCTAGAAAAATAAGATAGCAGACTTATAATGTTGGAAATTTGGAATGTTAGCAGATCCGTTGGTTAATTAGAAAAACCATGTAACGAATAAGGAAAATAGATTTAATTACTTAAGAAAATAAATAAACAAATAACAGCTTATCGGTTACTACCAAGGCTACATTTCATAAATATTAATTAATTAATTAACTAAAAAGAAGAAATCTTAATTAATTATTGACATTTTTTATTCTTTTAACTACATCAGATAAGCAAATAAAATTAGTAGATTTATAGGTTTAGCAATGAAGATTGCATAACAAAGTTGTATGATCCGGAATTAACTAAAAGGAGTTGAATTGGTTACTTTAAAATTGAAACTTTTTGTAATTTAGTCAACTCCTTGATTACTTAAGTGTTAATGATGTGTAAAATAATATTCAATAATAAAAAAAAAGAAAAAAAGCTTTTGCAAATGAAAAGACAAGTAGGCAAAAATGCTATGAAGATTGCATAACAAAGTTGTATGATTCGGAATTAACTAAAAGGAGTTGAATTGGTTACTTTAAAATTGAAACTTTATGTAATTTAGTCAACTCCTTGATTACTTAAGTGTTAATGATGTGTAAAATAATATTCAATAATAAAAAAAAGAAAAAAAACTTTTGCAAATGAAAAGACAAGTAGGCAAAAATACTATAGTGTTTCAACCTTGTGTCTATTACACTCTTATAGCATTACTGTTGGGATTGGTATTCCGTATAGATGGTGTTGTACTATATCCAATATCAAATTAAATTTTGAGAGTTTACAAAACACAGTCAACCTTTGACCAAAAGCCCATTGCTTTGTCTTCCTAAGTTATTGCTCGAGCAAACATAGACTACAATATCTACAACTCTCTCAAAATATAAGAAAACTTTACATACAAAAATATTAATCGAACGAGGAACACAAAAGAATATCCTTGCTACATTTTGGCTTAAAAAGAACACAAGAAACAATAAGATATTCACTATTATAGATGTAGGGTCTAATTAAAGTGGTTATGTATGTGCTGCGTGAATGACACACTATACGTAGCTTTAAAGAAGTGAAGCGAGACTATTAACTAAAGGGATAATTAGGTGAAAATAAGACAAGAAGGAAGAACGGGTAATCTCAGTGTCTCGAATGCACAAGTGATAGATAAAGTAACCTTAGGGGACTTTGGACGTTCTCACTTTATAGCTTGAATGAATGAGATTAATTCTTCACCTAAATACTATTTGATCTTAGAGAGTATATTTTTTATAATGGAACACTTTTTTTCCGATCTTTCTCTAAGAGTTTTTAATGATAAGGAAATACTGGGTATTTACAGGTTTTTGGGCATGATAGCATTCATTGGATTATCTAGATGATCAACGGATGGAATGGAGCTTGCTCAATTTATTATTATTTAGAATGAGTTAACTAATGGGCCCTATGAGCCTGCTTGAGAAAGGTTGGAGGTAGACAAATCAATCAAACGATTCTTATTTCAAGCTTACCGAGTTAAATCTTTTTAAATCATCCCAATATGGATTGAACTTCTTAGACCTTGTCATCTAATCCAATAAGTCAAGTCTAAATAAATAATGGGTTTATCCCAATAACCAATATAACAATTTAATGTCTCTACAATTATGTTTCCATGAGTGAACTTAAATGATAATTGTGAGATAGAAATTATTTCTTTAGTGCTTGTTTTACTTCTTGTTATTCTCTTCGCATTTTCTAAAGTATAAATATATATTCTTCTAGTTCCCAACGGTTAGCTTCACATATGTTCTTCTTATCTTCGATCCATTGGAATAATTTGAAAATTCAAATCCAAAAATCTTGGAAGTAAACTTATAGTGCGGTTGAAAGCTTCCCTTGTATATTTGAATAAACTAGTTAAAGAGATACACAAATAACAGTTTAAATAATAATTATATATTTAACAAAAGCTAATGTAAAAATAATTTAATATCCTTTACAAAATTATATGAGCAACTTAAGGTCCTAAGAACGAATGACTTGTTATATATACACACACAAAAACATATTTTTATTATCAAATTATATATGTAAGGAATGACATAAAATGAATTACTGAATAGTATCCCATTTTAAAATTATTTAAACAATTTAGAATGTATAAAAAGTAAGAACTCATGAAGTTATATATTATTATATGATATGATACGATTAAAAAATAAAATTATGAAAATACATTTGTGATATAATAGAATGTTGGAATATAAGAAAGGAAAGAACCTCCAAACCTATATAGTATAATATAATTTGAAGACATAAATTATAGACATACATGAATGGTATCACGAATAGGTGAAAAATTTATGTTATTTCATATTAAGTATACAAAAACTGCAATCCATCATATAAACACCGACACCCTACCATATATAAGTATCGATTTTAATAGGGAAAAGTATAAAAATGTCCTTAACGTTTCACATTTTTATGAATTATTTTTTAACTTTTTATTTAGTTTATTTTAGTCCTCGATTTTTTCAAGTCATATCAAATAAGTCTTTTTGTTAACTCTGTTAAATTTTTTATTACTGTGGACATATGTCAGCATATAATTGGTTCACGTAAGTAAAAAAAATCCTTAATGTTTACTTGTATATATAAATCAGTTCTTAACATTTATTTGTACATATGATTGGTACTTAATATTTTTCATTTGGTTCATTTTAATCCTTAATATATCCACACATAACGGAAAAATTAATGAAGGGATTTTTTTGTGAATTTATCAAAACATTAAGGATTAAAATGGATTAAATGAAATGTTAAGAATTAATTTATATGTATAGGTAAACGTTAGGGACTTTTTTGTATTTTTTTCACTTTAATACAAAGGGCATGCCTTTTATATACAAATTAAAATAATCTTCAATAGTGATAAGATCAAAATGACAAAATGAAAAATATAAGTATTTTATGAATTAAATGATAAAATAGTCATATAAAATAAAAGCATTTTATATTCTAAGTCATGTATAAATATTATAAATTAAATATATCTCTATATAGTAGTGATTTGCTGTCTTCCATCATCTTAACTTTTTTCATAAAAAAACTAAATGATTCTTTAATTATCTCATTAGACTTTCATATGATAGCATTAAGTTACTTTTTTTGGCATTTGAATGTTAATGGACTAAATTACAATTGGTGATGAGTTGATCACAAGAGGGGAGTAATTGATGGCTTGGTCACCGTGCGCGGTGGTAGACTTGAAAAAATGCCCCCTATGGCCAAGTCAGTAAGGGTCCTTTGATGCTTAAGTTAGTAAAAGAAGGAAAAGAGAGAGAGTTGTGCGTCTGAAAGATTAAGGAAAGAGTTCTAATAGTTGGAGAACATTTGTACCTTTGGCTCCATGGCCTATTTATAAGGCATAGAGCTTACCTGCTTGAGACACATGGAAGGCCAAAATTGGCTTATACATGGTTGGTGTAGGAGATGCGTGCAAAGTACGGGAGAGGATATGCTTTGCCAGTTAGTGAATCTTAGGAAGGATGGTTGTCACATTTGTAGTGTGGGCAGCCATCACATTTAGTATGACTAGGTACGTAAGTTGTACTATAGATGTTAGATGCCATATAATGAAGAGAGAGAGAGAGAGAGAGAGAGAGAGAGAGAGAGAGAGAGAGAGAGAGAGGAGAGAGGTAGAGGCCCTAAAGTCTTCGAGCCATGGCTTGAGCACTTGGCATATGATTAAAGGTTAGGATTGGCATTGCACATCGAGCTTGGATTTGGTTGGCCCAAAGATAATGGGGTACTTGGGCCTTGAAGCTTAAGGGATTGGGCTTATAGAGGACATTGGCTAGAGTCTTCGAAGACTTAAGGAGGTTGAGATGGAAAGGTATTTAGGGTATGCCAGAATAGGCTGTACTAGTGTTGGATAAATCGAACAGATGCTCCATCAGGCAGGGTTTGAGGAGGTGTGCGCTTGACTTAGGTTGGAGTGAACCTATAAAGGGGGTCAAGCTAACCTAGTTGTTGAAGGCAGTGGAGCTCTCTGAGCTAGAGTAGTTACATAAGTAAAGTAGGTATAGAAACTTAGGCATAGGCCTTTAGAGCTTGGGCTCGGAATAGCTAATCAACAACAATGAACTCATTAGTATTAAGACAACGAGGAAAGTAGACTATTTAGAGTTCCAAAGGCTAAGGCTTAAGTTGCAATGGAGTGATCCTAAGGAGATAGGTGGTGAACCTAAGCTTGTCAGCCACAGATCGGGTGTTGCTGAGCGCTTGTACACGTTATGCAATGGTTGGCTTGACAAACTTGACCCTTAAGTTGATGTGATGGTTGATATGAACAAAGCAAACTTTAGGTTGTGATTTAATGATGGCATTTTAGACAGTGTGCACTACTTTAGAAACATGTATGGGGGCTTCATTAGCAATCTGAGTATTATGCAAATCTAGGTTGTTAGGCACTAAGTGAGGACACATGGGTAGCTAGAATTGAAATCCTTATTTGGGAGGGAAATGACAATACATGTGCCCCTTCTTCATCTATATAAAGGCCCTTTGAGGTTGTGGGTGGCACTCATTTATTCACTTTCACTTTCTTCCTTATTGATACTCTACCAAAATTTCTCTAGAAATCTCCTAGCCTTTTGTCAACACTGAACACAACCAAAATTCCCTTAACTTACGAAGCAAGCGTATGGTAGTTGACCAAAGTGGCTCGAAGTTCCAAGGTAATGTCTTAACTTTTGACGAGATCTTTGCTATGGTTTAAGATACTTATAGTGTGATGACCAATCTTACTCCTTCCCTCGGAGGAGCAAGGATGATGGTGAAATGTGGTCTTAGCATATGGGGAAGATGGCAACGATGGAGAGGCCCCAAGAGAGGCACGTCGATAATAGGCAGATGGAGAGTGAGTGAATGGCTATGCCCGATGGGCGAGAGTGCAAATGTTGTAGACTATATGTTGTATAAGCATAAAGACGAGGCATTCCCCTCTTTTTGGTATTTGTGGTACATTAAACTTAATTACAAAGAGGGACAACTGTAAACACCATATCTTTATCCTTCTAAAGGAAAGGGATTCTAAGAAAAAAGGTTACTAATGGTATCATTTGACATGGTATGTATGGCTATGAGTGGCTATGTGTGATGAGGTCGATGGTTGGGTCATGGAGAGACTCAGGAAAGGGGAGAAGGATGTGACGTCGAGTTGAGAGGTGATTTTGTCTATATTGAAGCTATTTGAGCTTAAGCTCCAGTTGCCCTCTGCAAGTTCTAGATTGAAGTGTTAAAGTACTTTAGGGTGTGCTCGGGTTCTCTACACCCGAATGCATGGATTCAACTTCTCGAGTTCGAGCCTATCTTTGTCTACCACTTGTAGAAGCCTACGACTTGACTCTTCAGACATTTTAAAGCCGAACACCAATGGTTAGATCTATTGCTAGGCATGAAGTCTAAAGTGGAGGGTTAGAAGGATAAATTTGTCTCAGTGAGATTGAGTAGAGACTTGCCTTTCCCCATTGAGTGGGCTCGGCCCATAAGTATGACGTTGATGGATTATATGGCCCTTGAGGATGATGATATGAGGGAAAAAATCCTTGATCATGCGTTTCGACTTAAGGGTGAGTTCAACATTAGCACCGTGTTTAGCAACTACGTCTACGCAAAATTATTGTTTGACGAGGAGATAGGTATTAGTTGGAGGCTTAGTTGAGGGGGGTGGCTAGGAGTTCGTCATTGTGTACTGTCGTTATGATGGGGGCTTGAGGCTGCTTGTCTAGGGTAGGTTTAGTTTTGATTTTCCTTTTGTGTTTTGTGTTACTAACTATATTTCTATGTTCATAAGCTTACAAATTTTGCACTAAGGACTTTTGGTGGTCTGTGGAAGAGGTCCATGAGAGGAGGCTCTACGAGCTTGGTAGGAAGAAGAAGAAGACCTGGGTCCAGGAGACGAGGACCTTGATTGTTGTTAGAGGGGGTGAGGATGCTCCTCCAAGGAAGAAGAGTAAGAAGGGTGCTATTGGCTCCTTAAAGGGAAAGAAGAGCAGAAAGGCCTAGGGGTGCCATTAGTTCCTAAAGTAATTGAGGCCGTGTCAATGAAGGTTTCCTTAGCTACTCTTGTGACATAGACTCTTGAGGGGCGCTTCGATGAGTTGACCCTAGTATCCGGTGGTGGCTCGAGTGGAGCTATTATAAATTTCTCTAATAAAGGCCTAGTGATGCTTAAGTTGTGCATCAAGGATGAGCTCCATTTATGATTGGGCAAAGGGTCATCAACAGTAGTAAGCCTTGGAGGAAACTCTGCTAAACTGTAGGGTAGAGGTGGTAGAGATTAACGACGAACCAATGCACTTGCTTGGTTATCGTCGTGGGAAGGAGCTGATCTAGGTACTTACGGATCTCGAGTTAGACATCATTGCGCTCTTCAAGGGCAAGACATATGTTAAGTCCATAGTGGTGCCATTAGGGAAGCTATGCGCGGTAAGGCTCGCATGTTGTTAGTCAGTGATTATGAGTCATCTCGTGTGACTAATAGTTTATTTGCTTGTGTACAGGCTACAATGATTTGCAACTTCACGTTTGCGTTCAATCGTAAGCTTTTAAGGTATGTATGTCCTACTTCTTTTGTTTTTTCTTTTTTCATAACTTCATGAATGCTTGGTATCTAACTTTGTTTGTGTTATAGGTGGTTCGTAAGTAGACTGCTCAAGTGGAGGTGTAGGTCTTTAAGCTTCTAAAGGAAGTCAAGGTTGAGAGGAAAAAGAACAAAGACCTCATCTGGACCTATGGTTACCTGGAAGAGTAGAACAAGAGGTTCGTTGGTGAGGTAGCTTGGGTGAAGAGTGAAGCTAAAGCAATAAAGAAAAGGGTGAAGGAGCTGACGGCTTTAGTGGATGCTTATGAGTACAAATTGATCGAATGAAGAGGAAGGTATGGAGGAGAGAAAAGGAGCTCAAGAAGGCTCAAGTTGGGTTCCAAGCTTAGGAGGCTGAGTTGAGAGAAGGTTGTGACTTGACCCTAGAGGTTGTGTAATGGATCTTTACGAAGATCATTGCGGGGCCCAACTTTAAAAGGGCAGCTACCGAAGTCAGGTTTGATGGAGGGAGAGTGGTATGAGCTAAAGTTTGTGAGAAGTACTGGGCTCTCGGCCTCAACTTCCTTCATTGGCAGGATGGGGCTATTGTTGAGTCTATTGAAGGTTTCGAGGAGTTCGTTATGGAGGGAAACCATGAAGATCTAGTCAGGGACTAGCAGGGGCTCTCTATAGTTGTTTTTGCCTTTTTCCCCTTCCTTTCGTTTTGTATATTTTTCTTTTTTTTTTCTTTTTTGTTTTATTGTACTCGGGGCTAGGATGTTGGTTCTTATAACCTTATAAATATGATTTTGATTAATGAAAGTATTTTTATGCATCTTGTGTTTTGTCTTCGTAGCATTATGTTATTTTAAGTTTATTTTCCCCTATTATTTGTTTTTCCAAGTGTTGGTGTAAGCTTGAGTGTTTGAGTGCTCATGGAACTATAGGGGTTTGGGTGTGCTTAGGTGGGTTACTTGAGTGCTTAAGACTTTTAGGTCATGTCTAGTGCTCAGTGTAGTAGTACTTCGACTAGGTCGTTTGTACTTCCTTGTATAGACTTGGTTTCATGAACTTTAATTAACATTTTGTTTGCAAGTGTTAGAGTGTACTTAGGAGAGTCATTCTATTGAAGAGTGCTGCATACATGCTTGTAGGCTTCATGACTAAGTCATGTTTGGTCTAGAGCACTAAGTTTTTATAGGTTGTCAAGGGGCTATTGACATACTATACAAACAAACTAGGCCAGTGTACTTGATCTAGAGCATTAATACTTTTAGATGTAAGTATTGCTAGGGCACCTGAGGTTGGAGATGTAAATCGATTTGATTTGCTCGAGGCTTAGGGCTCTCAAGTGTATAGATTGGTGAAAGTACTTGAGTGTCGAAGATGTACATCGATTTGATCATGTTTGAGGTCTTTCTTCCCTTTGTTGCCAATACTAGCGAGGTATTGGGTTTGAGGATGAAGATCGACCTAGAGATGAATGTTTGGCATAGACGAGCAATAAGAAAAGTAGATAAGTGTATAGGAACTCATCTTTCATTAATTCATGAATATTTACATGTATATTGAGCTTGTTATGATACTTTACACAAAATAAGGTCTTAAGTTGTTGCCATTCTACGTCATCAGGATGAGTTATTTATCTAAAGTCTCTAATCTATAGGATCCATTGCCTACTTCTTCCTTCACTCGCACACGATCCTCCTAATTTGGTGTGAGCTTTGCTTGCTCTTTGTGGGAGTCCATAGCCTTTAGCTTGCTCACACTAGGTCTTTAGGTTGAAATACCTTGTGCTTAACCTTCTTGTTGTAGTATCGAGCCACCCACTATTGATAAGCGGCTCTTTAAGCTTAAGTGACATTGCACACTTCGTCGATTATGTCGAGGCTCGCTTGCAAGGCTATGTTGTTAGTATCAGTATCGAAGTGTTGGACCCTTTTTGCCAGGAGCTTTAGCTTGATAGGTAAGACAGCTTTGGAGCTAAAGGCTAGTCGAAGGGGTGTCTTTCTAGTGGAAGTTCTGTGAGTAGTCTTATAGCCCTAAAGGATGTTGGGGAGCTTATCGGCCTACTTCTTCTCTATTCGTTCCATCTATTCTTCAAACTATCGAAGGCTATCTTGTTGATTGCTTTGACTTAGTAGTTAGACTAATGGTGGGCTAATGAGGTTAAGTGGAGTTTTATGTGGTGTTTCTAACATAATTCCCTGAACTTGGCGTTGTTGAACTACTTACGATTGTATGTGATCAAGGCGTAAGTTAATCTAAATTTGATGAGGATGTGGGTAAGGATAAAGCCTTAGACTAATTTAACTATAATACCAGCGATTGCCTAAGCTTCGACTTACTTGGTGAAGTAGTCTATGGCCACCAAGATGAATTAATTGTCCTTAGACACTTTGAGCAAAGTCTAAGGATGTCAAGACCCCACTGGGTAAATGGCCATAGGCTTGTCATGGGATAGAGGTTAGTGCTTGAGATGTAGTTGATGAGTGCATGTTTCTAACACTTATGACATTCATCTTCTTTCATCATTAGCTAGTATTAGTTGAGGCAAAGGGTTCACATGTAGAGTGCTTAAGCTTGGATGTAGGTGCTACAGACCCTAACATTCAACTCTTCAAGGGAGTGGGTGCCTTCCTTGACGTTGAGGCATTGAGGAAGTAGAACGATATGCTCAAAATAGTAGAGGATTTCATCAATGATGCTATAGTTTGCCGTGTTGTAGGCTAGCTTCCTAGCCTTACCTTTGTTTTCGGGTAGTGCCCCAATCTTAAGATAGTCAATGACCAAATCCATCCAGCAAGGCTCAATGGAAGAGTGTTGGATCTCTAGTACTTCTTGTTGTTGCTCTTTAATCATGCACTCAGGGACATACTATAGGAAGATTTGCTTGTCGCTCTTATAGGGTGGTGGGATAGCCATGGATGCAAGCTTTGATAATAGGTTTACTTTGGAATTCTCCACTTAGGAAATCTTGTTTATGCTCCATGAGGTGAAATCCAAGGCAAGATCTCATATTGCTCGAAGATAATTCGTCATGTTTCTCCCATTGCTACATATTTCCCTTTCATTTGTTATACCATGAGCATGGAGTCTGAGTAGATCTTTGCTTTCTCAACCTTGATATCTTTGGCAATCTTCATGCCAGCGGTGAGTGCTTCATGCTCGACCTCATTATTGTTTGTTAGAAATTCGAACTTGAGCGCGTATAGGACCTTAGTACCATAAGAACACTATAAAACAATGCCTGCTCAACTCCTCACCCACCACACCACCCCTTTACTTCCCACTTCAAGTGGAGGATCCATCGACATAGAGAGTCCATACTAGTATGCTAATCTCTATCGGTGCTTCATACTTTCCAGTGTATTAGGTGACAAAATCTATAAGGACCTATGCCTTAATAGCTTACCTTGGTCAGAATTGGACTCCATGAGTGCTAAGCTTTAGTGAATACTTAACAATATGGCTGAATGCATCAGGATTTTGTAGGATAGCCTGTAGTGGCTAGTCGGCAAGGACGATGATAGGATGAGCTTGGAAGTATAGCTTTAGTTTCCTTGTAGCAATGACTATGGCTAGGGCAAATTTCTCCACCCATGTGTACCAGGTCTTCGAGCCTTGCAACGTATGGTTAATGTAGTAAACTGACTTGTAATCTTGTCTATTTGCTCGAATAGGTACAGAAGATAGTGCTTAATTATTGATTGCTAGGTACAAATAGAGCTCTTTCCTTAGGATTGGTTTGGAGAACATAGGTGGGATGGCTAAGAACCACTTGAGCTAGTCAAAGGTAGTTCGACACTCTTTGGTCTAAGTAAATTTCGATGAGTTCTTCGGTAACTTAAAGAACTTAAAGCACTTGGTTTCACTTTGGGACAGAAAGCAATTGAGCGCGACGACTCTGCCAATGAGCTGTTGCACTTTTTAATAGTTTTTTTTTGGGGGGGGGGGGGGGACGGGGGGGGGGAGGGGGGTTTCATGTTGTGAATGACTTTGATCTTGTTTGAGTTGGCCTCAATGCTGTGCTCTGTGACTATCAAACTAAGGAACTTGCTTGAGGCTACCCCAAAGGCGCATTTTTGGGGATTCAGCTCTATTTGATATCTATAGTGTGTGTTTAACATCTCATGCAAGTCCTTGATGTAGTTAGCCTTATTTTTGCTCTTAACGATCATGTAATTGACATAGACTTCGACATCTCGTTCAAGTTGTAGCTTGAAGATTGTCATTGCTAACCTATGATATGTTGCCTTGACATTCTTAAGGTCGAAGGGCATGACTCTTTAGTAATACGTGCTGAAGCCGATGACAAAGGAAGTGTGCACTTCATCTTTGAGGGCCATACATATTTGATTGTAACCTGAATAAACATCAATGAAGCTGAGTACTGCATGGCTTGAAATCGAGTAGATGAGCTAATTGATCTTAGGAAGAGGGAAGCAGTTCTTTAAGCAAGCCTTGTTGAGGTTTGTGTAATCAATATACATATGCCACTTCTCATTGGACTTCTTGACTAATACTGTATTAACTAGCGAGGTTGGATAATGCTCCTCCCTTACAAATCCAGCTCGGAATAACTTTTGCACCTCCTATTGAATGGCAGCGCAAAGTGCCTTCTCTTCTATTTGAAAGGATGTATATTGGAGTCCATTTGAAGGTGGTGCATTGCTTCGGGGATGTTGATGATGCTTGGCATGTTCTTTGGGAATGAGGCAAAGACCTCAGCATTGAATCTAGAGAAGTCGACAAGCTAGTCTCTATTTGGCAAACATCAAAGTCCTTATCTGTGTTGTCTACTTGGGGCTGCTCTCGAGTTGAATTTCTTCAGTCTTCTTGGCAAGCTCTCCTTATAAGCCATGCGTTTCCTTTAACCCCTACTTGATGTACATTACCTAATCGCAGGATATGTTCTTGAGGTAAAGTGAATGTAAAAGCTTTTGGTTGCCTCAGGCTACACTAACCCCTGTAGGCATGGGGAGCTTCACCTTAAGGCATCGCTAATTAATGCACATGTCAAACTTGTTGATGCTGGTCTTCCTAATATGGCTCTAAATGGGGACTAATGATTAACAACAATGAAGTTAATCATCTATGAGGCAACATGCTAGTCATCACCTAGCTAAACAAGGATAAGGCCTTTAGTTGGTACAAATTTGCTATCGAAGACAGCTAACCTCTCTACTTATAGGCTTGTAAGGGCTCCTTAAGTTGATCCTTCATTTGTATATAAGCATGATAGAACATGATGTCCTTTAGGTTGCCCTTGTCAATAAACTTCTTAGGGACATCAAAGTGGCCTATCTCTACGTCGATGACAGTGGATCAATGTATTAGTACTTGATGCCCTCTCTATCTTTGATGGAGAATGAGATGACCAAGCTTCTTCTATCGGGACATCGAAGTAGCTTATCTCCATGTTAAGACCAAGCTTCTTTTGTCATGCTTATCACTCTCAAGCCTAGCATAGATGGCATCTTCTTGGACAACGTATTTCTCCTCCATCTTCATGAACTCATCCAAAGTCTCGAGGTGGTTAAGGGTGATGGCCTTGAATACTTGGAGCTTAACCTTTGTGTTAAGCTGCGGGACTTGGTACTTGGCTTAGTTGTAATGCTTCAGGTAAGCCCAAGTGTTTAGTTAAGCCTCTATTTGACATTGTAAAAAGTGGATAAGTCCTTGTATAACACTTTGCTACTGAGGAAGTGTTGTTAGAACTTGATGGTGAGCTTGTCAAAGGAGTAAATTGAGTTGTCTTAGAGGGTGTTAAACTATAACAATGCTACTTTCATCAAAGTGCCTAAGAAGACTTTGCACATGATGACATCAAAGAAGTTGTAGAGGCTCATTGTGGTGCAAAAAATGGATGAGATAGCCATCGAGATCACTTGTACCATCATAGCTATAGAGGTGCAAGATTCGAGCACCCCGTAGGAGAGTTTCCTCTAAGATAATGGGTGGGAATGGGCTTTGGCTCCTGCTTGATCTTGATAATCGAGCCGAGGATTCTGCTCTGTTCTGCTCGCACATGTTGGAGGCATGATGAATGTAGTCGTCCAACTCTTAGACGTTCATGTCCTCGAGTGATTTTTGAGAATAACTTGAAGGAAGCTTCTTAGGCACCTTGTTGGTGCCTGATTGCTTACCCAATGTGGGCGCTTTGCCATGGTTCATGTTTGGTCAATTACAAAGGTCCTTAGGTTGGTGCTGATTAGACTGAACACAATTACGTGACCATACTGGGTTTGGTAGAGGTGATGTAAAGCGTTTGTTTTACTTGCTCAATCGATCGGATGAGTTAATGGACGGGTCTTCATTGGGGATTTTGCCTTAAGCCTTTTGTAATGTGGTAACTTCCCTTTGTAGAGCGACGTTTCCCTCCTGGATCTTGTGATTTTCCTCCATCACTTGATAGAACATTGTCTTTAGTTAGATGAACTCTAAAGTTAGAGTATATTGTGGGCCATGTATGGTGGATAACCAACAAAGGTAGGTGCTAAATTGTAGTGAGTTGATTGTAGGAGAGGGGTGATTGGTGGTCCAATCGCTGTGCGCGGTAGTAGACATATAAGAAAGCTCCTTATAGCTAAACCGGTGAGGGCTCTTCAATGCTTAAGTTGACAAAGGAAGGAAAAGAGAGAGAGTTATGCATCTAAAAGATTGAGGAAAGAGTTTTGACTTTGTGGATCCTTTGTACCTTTGACTTCATGGCTTATTTATACGGCATGGAGTTTACTTGCTTGGGACATATGGTATACTAGGATTGGTTTGCATGCATTTAGTGTAGGAGATGCATGTGCATTACGGGACATGATAGGGCTTTTTGCTGGTTAGTAAACCTTGAGAATGGTGATTGTCATGTTCGTAGTGTGGGTGGCTATCATATTTAGGGCAGTTAGGTACATAAGCTATACTATAGATGTTGGATGGCATTTAATGAGAGAGAGAGAGAGAGAGAGAGAGAGAGAGAGAGAGAGAGAGAGAGAGAGAGAGAGAGAGAGAGAGAGAGAGAGAGAGAGAGAGCAATAGAGGAATTGAAGTCTCCAAGCCACTGGCCTATGCTCAATGGTTAAGCTTTGTATTACACATTATGCTTGGATCTAGGTGCCTTAAGGACAATAGGGTACTTGGGCCTTGAAGCCTGAGGGGTCAGGCCTATAAAGGACACTGACTAGAGTCTCTAAGGGCTTAAGGTGGTCGAGATAGAAAGGCGTTTGGGGTAGGACTGAGCAGGTTATGTTGGCATTGGGTAAATTGGATAAGATGTTTCCTTAGGCAAGGCTTAGGGGGTGTGCTCGGGCTCACTTGAGCAGGTTGCTTGACTTGGATTGAAGTAAACTTGCGAAGGGGTTGAGTTAACCGAGTTGCTAAAGGGAGTTGAGGTCTCTCGCCTGAAGTAGTGCTCTAGGGTGCCTGAGCAAGCGGAGACACTTGAGCTTAAGCCTATAGAGATTGGGGCTTGGGCATTTAGAGCTTGGGCCTAGAAGGGCTTATGAACAACAATGAAACGTAACATTTTTATTATTAATGACTCGCTTTTACTTTTATTATTATTATTTCAACGTTCAATTGTTCTCAATTCTAATTTGTATATTTTCATTTCCTATTTCATTTTAAGAAATTATTGTTACTTAAGTTCCCTTAAGGACAATAGACATATATGCATCTATATTTTCAAATTTTGTAATAATAAAATATTAATTCCTATTTCTATTGATTGTTTCTTGATTTTTCTTATTTTCAATTTTCATGCTTTTATTATTTCTTCTTTTAAAAAATTTTGGCCCCTCTAACTTTTTTTGAAACATAAAAATGTTGACATTATTAAATTTCCATAATAATAAAATATTGATTTATATCTTTATTGATAATCTTTTAATTGTTCTTTATTCTTATTTCCATTCTTTTTTTTTTTACCTTTTTATCTTAAGATTTTATTTTGCCAACTAAACGAGTGAAATTATTGCTTCTTCAAGTTTCCTTTAAGACATACGGATATTGACATTTTCAAATTTTTTTTTATAATAACGAGATGTAAATTTCTATCTGCATTAATAATCTATCTATAAATATTACATTAATTAATTTCTATAAATTAAACTTTCCATAAATCGAGAAACCATCCAAATTCTAGTCTTTCTTGTACCATTTATCTTGATACAATTTTTGTTCTATTAGTACTTCATATCATATTATTTTTAATTTTATTGTTAGTTGTTATTAATTTAGATTTCAAGATTTTATTACTTTTAATAATGTGTCTTACTTTAAAAAAAAAAATGAAAGAAAAAGGAAGGAAATGTTAATTTCCATACCCTTTAGTTATCTCTTTGTAAATTACAATGTTATAGCTTAAATATTTATACAAATTAAACAATCCATGACATATCCAACTTAAAATATATAAGGTGTTACAAATTTAGTGGGACCAACTTTCCCATATGGTAGCACTATATCCATAAATATGTTGAATTATTCTAAGTTTATTTTTATGCCTCATCACCGGAAAGGGCAATAAGATAGATATGCATAAGAAAAAATTTGTGGTACTTTTTGGGATTTAATAAATAATGACATACTTAAAATATGAAATATACAAAAAGATAAGCAAATGGAAAATAATTTATTAAATGTTGAATAGAAAGAAAATGATTATGCCAATGTACATTAATTATTATCTCCATTGATCATCTCTTTGTAAAGAATGAATTGATTGCTTCCTATAAATTAAACTTTCCATAAAATAAGAATTTATTCGAATTTTGAACCTTTTCTTTTATCCATTTATCTTTCAAAAAAAAAAAAAAAGGAAAAAAGGAAATTTGTATATTCCTTAGTTGTTTGTTTAAAAATGATACCTTGTAGTTAATAAATTTTTGTATATTTTTTCCCATAATTTTGATAAAATGAATAACTCATTACACATTTAACCTATAATAACGAGATGTAAGGAACTTTTTTTTTTTTTTGCCATAAAGGTGATATAGGGAGTTTGAATAATTTTCTTTTACCAACTTTGTCATATAATAGTACTATTGATATTTTGAATTATTATAAATTATTTATTTTATATCTCTTAATGTAATTGAAAATGATAATGAGGCTAATATGGATAAAGACAAAAGGTATTGTATACTATTTATAAAATACATGTGAGAAAATATGCAAGGTAGTAAAATTAGCAAAAGGGGGATAGAATGACGTTAAGTACCTCTAAATTACATTAATCCATACCTCCATTAATTATCTTTTTATGAAAATTATTAACATATTAGACTTTTTACAAAAGAAAATATCCAACTTCTGGCACTCTTACTCATTATTTGTAACTCATATATAGTAGTTTCACGTTTTAAATCGTTCCAAATTCTTTATTTTTATGTCTTTTTAATGTGATTTAAAGTGATAATAATACAAAAATTGATATTAAAAAATGTTATATACTTTTAAAGAAATGCATAGTGAGATACTTAAAATAGATAATATAAGAATATTCCAGTATGATTTCTAATAATTTATTGAATAGACCATATACAATACCAGTAAAGAGAAATTAAAAAGACATTAAATGCTCTCTATGTAAACCATAGTACAGCAATGTGAAGATGTATATATATATATATTTTAGAAACAATCTAATACTAATAAAAAAAGTCATAGGAAACGACATGGTGAACATAAAAATAATGGTAAAAACTGTAGAAATAGTGGTGTTAGTGGTAGTCGACAGTAGTATTGGTGTTCTGTGATGGTGGTATTAGCGGTCGGTGGCGATAGTGGTGGTGATTGTGTACGGTAGCAATGGTATTGGTGGTTTGTGGTTTTCCATAGTGGCTGTGGTAGTGGTTAATAGTAGAGGTGGTAGTGGGGTAGTCGGCGATGGTGTTGGTGTTTCGTGGTAGTTGGTGGTGGTTCAAGTGGTTATGGTGAGTATTGGCACTTGGCAGCGATTGGCCAATGGTGGTTATGGTTAAATTTACATAAGGTTATATTTTAGAAAAACCAAATTAGTTGGTACGGATATAATGATAGTGATGTCTTTATTAAGTAATATAAATCTTACTCATATAATACAATATGTATGTGGTGTATTTAATATATGTTTTATGCATGAGAATTGATATGTGATAATGTGGTTAATGAAAGGATAAAAAGAAGGAAAAGAAACTAAAATAAAAATTCAATAGGCATGAGAAGAATTAGAACAAGGATATTTTATTAGAAATTTGATTTTCTTCCTTTACATTATTAGTAACTAACATGATGTTTAATAAAAACCTAAATGGAAAAATAAAAACCCTAAATATCTGCAAATTTTATATGTGGACAAGTTGATGATTGGCCTTGTCCTTGTCTTGGGTCACCATCAGGGGGAGGTTATTGTTGTGGAGGTAGGAAGATACAACCAACTGATTGGTAGTATACCTACTAGTGTTGCCACATTTCCTCAATACGATGGCCTTATTGCTGCTGCTCCTCTTTAAGCTCTTAGAGATAGATCTTATACCCTCTTATTATTTCATACATCTCCTGTTTCCTTGTAGATTTAGCAATATCCCTCTCACACATTTCATTAATACACTAGTACATCTGTTGATGCTAAAAGGAACATCTGGGTTGGGGACCTCTTATTGACCGTATGCTTCTTCATGTCCAAACCTGGCCTGTTGACCTTGTCAATTGAGGAGTACATTAAGAGAAAGCTGATCATCTTCCTATTGTTGATGTTGTACTTGTGCTTGTTGCCGTTGTTGTTGCCTTTGTTTAACCTTATATCACTCGCCTCTCTTCATTCCTCTTGATGTGAAGCTTTTGCTTCAACATATCTAATTTGAATGGCTTCGCTCTATTGTTTGCGTAGCCATTTAAATTAATTCCTTCGGATGCAAACATGTGTGAGAGGAAGCGCTCGTATCCCTGTCAAGCTTGGTTTTTCATTTTCCTAGTTATTTTTATAAAATAGGCCTTCTTTTAAACTGATCAATACTAAACTCTACCTGTTTAATCTCGATTCTCGACTAGAGTTTAAAAAAAACTATTTTTTCAACTTGAAAAGATATTGGAGTTGCCACCCAATTGGAGTCGGGAAAAAGAGTTAACTTATAACCAATTGGATGTATTAGTTATAATTTAGCTACCGATTTATCGATTAAAAATCCAATTTATAAAATTACCTTTTGAAAATAAGAGATTTAAGTCCGAAGGCTAATTTATTAAATCTTAAACGAATACCATTTTTTAACTTTCCAAATTTAACTTCACTTTTCAAATATATTCTTCTTAATTTCTAAAACAGCTAATTATGATACACGTGACTAAATTGATCAATTTACACGAATATCTAAAAATGGAAAAAAAAAATAAAATTCCATATTTTGAGTCCCCCCGTGCTTATGTATGAGTGTTTATTTACTTACTATTCGAGATCAAACTTTTACACTTCGTTTACCGAAGATAAAGTGGGTTGATTAATTTTAATATTTGAAAAACATTTGGGTTTATGTTTTTATTGATTTTGACTTGTTTGGTAAAATTTTCTAAAGGGTTCTAAATTGGATTTTATTTTTGAAAACTCTAAAATGGTTGTAATTTTGAAAGAATCAGTATATTTTTATTTATTTTTGAAAATTCAATTTTCTAAGTGATAAAAAAAATTTTCATTATTTTTTATTTGTTTATTATTATTTATTTATTACTTTATCTATTTTTATTATGCTTACAATAAATAAATAAATAATAAACTATATATATTTTGATTTTTTCTCTTTTTCTTTGTCTTTTCTCCTTTTTATTTCGCTTTTTCTATTTACAAATACATTTACAAATTATAATAAATAATAAAAATGAAATAAATAAAATAAATTGACAAAATAAAAAAAATAAAACAGCCTAAATTAAATCACAAGCCGGACCAAATTAGGAAAGGGCACGAGTCGGACTGAGTACGTGGGTCTCGGGTTGGTCGGACTTCGGGTCAGTCATGGATTTGGGTCAGGATGAACAACTGATGGGAGGGGTGGATGTAAGCAGTTTCAAGCTGATTTTTAAATGGGTAAGGACAGTTTTGTGTTAATCTTATTGGAAAACAGGGGTTTAGCAAAGCGTTGCGGCTTAGTTTAGCCAGTAGCGGTGGTCGTCACAATGGTAGGTCGCTTGAGGAGTGGATGCGTATGTGTGGGTGTGATTCGATTGTGTGTGGGAGTGGCTGTGGTCTATGTGTATTGCGTGCACTGTGCGGTGGGGTGTTGGGTGTGGTTGTTTGCTGGCGGTGGGTTTGTGATTGGGCGTGTAAGGCAGCGTCTGGGGGGTATGTATGTGGTGGTGTGATGCGTGCAGTGTAGAGCGGGTTCTGGGTCGTGCGATTGTATGGATTTGATGGGGACGTTGGATTATGTTTTAGTATTGGGTTTCACCGTGCAATTTAAGTTGGTGAGAGTGCTTGGTGGTGGGGTTGTTGTTGTATGTGAAGGGGCTGTGTGGGTCGGTGTTTGATGGAGGACAGTAGGTCGTAGTTTCGAGAGAGTGGAATTGGTTCGGGTACAATTAGTGTCGGGTGGCCACTGTAAGATTGGGTCGTGGTGGAGTTGGGAATTGGCTTGTGATAGTTGATGGAATGGGGGTCGAATGGTTTGGGTTTCAGTGCCATAGGTTTGATGAAGGACGGTTGTTTGGTGGGTGGTTGTGACTGTGTATGGAAACAGAGTCGAGCCGAGAGTGTAAGAGAGAGAGATAGGCTAGTCGAGAGAGAGAGGATTGGATAGTGAGAGAGAGAGGGTTTTTTTTTTTTTTTTTTTTTTTGTCTTGTGTTTTTTCTTTTAAAATAAAAAATCTCCCTCTCCACCTTATGTTGTGTCTTTGTGAATGGACTTTTTTGAAAAACAAATTCCCCATTTTTTAATTGTTGTTTGTTTCTTTAAAAAGAAAGTGAAGGGAAGAAAAGGAAAGGGGAGAAGGAAAAAAGGAGGAAGGAAAATTTGTTGTAATGGTCCAATGATGGCTTGACATGTGGCTACACATAGAGCTCGAAAAAAAAAAGGATAAAAAGGCCTTTCTATGCCTCTAGCAAATCTTGAACCTTTGATCTCCAACCAAACCCAATGCCTTAGTTTTGTTGATCTATCGTTAAATCATTAGCCTGTGTCTTGTTCATATGTATGATTCAAATTGCACATATGGACTAGGTTGGTTTGAGCTAGATACAAATATAAGCCTAAGCCTAACATCTTTTTATTCAAAGTTAAATTAAATTAAAAATCTATTTTATCCAAGCAACTTAAAAGTTTATTATTTCTAAATTCCCTATTTTTTTAAAAAAATTTTCAGTGATTTTTCAAATTTCTTATATATATTTTTAGATTTTCTAATTTTTTCTAAATTTCTTATTTTTTATCTTTTTTTTCCTATTTTTTATTGTATTTTTCTAAAATCCCTATTTTTCTAAATTTCTTTATTTTTTAGGGGTTTTCTTTAATTTTCTATTTTTTCTAATTTTGAACTCTATAACCTAATCTAAAAAATAAAAAAAGGAGACAAAAATTAGGTATTTATAATCCCGGTTGACTATCTTTTTGTGTATGTATTTGCATCATGTAACGGCAAATGATTGTCTTAACATTGACTCATCTTCCACAAAGTATGGAGTTGATAAGCTACAAATCCTCTTTTGAAAAAAATGAAGTGTTAGCATGTGGAGTGACATAGTTGATAATTATATGATGGAGAAGTCGCGCTATGATGGGGAGATCACGGGACTTTAGATGCCTAAGATGTTGAGCGGTATTCTCCTCTTGACATATAGGTAGCCCGAATACTCGGACAAAAGCTCTTACAAAGTCCCATTTTTCAGACTTGAAGATTTCGCCGCCGTGAGGAAGCTGCAAGAATTCATTGATGTATTCTAGATGAACCATCAAATTTTGGCTAAACATATAAGTAGAGATATACTCGGCGTCGATATTTGTCACATTCCATAGCCCATCGTCATCACTTTCATAAACCAATTTAGTTGTCGCATTCGAATAGACTATGTAAACCAAGTCGGGATTTGTATTATTATTCAAGTCTAACAATCACTGGAGGCCAGTCTATTGATGCAGCTCTTGAAAGTTACCAACATCAAGCAACTCATCCCAATCGTACGACTGTATGACCATAACATTTTGCCAGCAAAATTTATGGTTGAACCAGTTACTCACTTCAATCGTTACAAGGTGTTCTCCATTGAATGCATGGGCATTGGTCAGAGCTAGTAGAGGGGGTGTAGGAGAACGAGATCTAGGACACTTATTCCTAAATTTACTTTGTCACTTATTTTTCTTAGATTGTGCGCAAGAGGAGGATTCCATGGTAATTTAGTTAGGTGGGGGTTTAGTAACTCAAAAAGTGAAATGGAGGATTTTGGAATGTGGGCACTTTTGATTTCGAACGTGGGAACTTTGTGAGTGGAGAATGGCCTTATATAGCCATTCTTTAGCCCATAACGTACCAACGTTGTCACTAACGTGGGCATGTTATGGCCCCCACGGACAAAAAAAGGACCATTAAGGCCACAACGTGCTAATATTGGTCACAATGTAGGATGTTGGGGCCTAAATGATTAAAAAAAATTAACGTTGAGGCTACAACATGCCCACAACATGCCGACGTTGTTGCTAACATGGGCATGTTGTGGCCCTAATGGTAAAAAAAGGACAGTTGTAGCCCCAACATGCCTCCGTCAGTGTTAACGTTGGCATGTTGTGGCCTTAATGGTAAAAAAAAAATTAATGTTAGGGCCACAACGTGCCAACGTTATTACCAACATTGGCATGTTCTAGGCATAAAGTGCCCACATTGTTTACAACATTGCTACATTGTCGCCCCAACGGGCAAAAAAGAAGACCACTGGGGCCCTAACATGCCTACATTGTGACGAATGTTCGCATGTTATGGCCCACATTGTGTCTGTGTTGAGTTCAACATGAGTACATTAGCATCTCATTGAAGTGAAGGCCAATTTGTAGCAATAGCGATGCTAGTGACTAGTCCCATAAATACTTGCGCCTTGATGTACATTGCTATTAGCTAATTAAAATTTTTATATATTGCCATGTTAGGACATTGTGAGAAAACAGCATTTGGAAATTTTTCATTGAAATACAAGGACAAAACGTTATGAAATGTCTCACGTGCAATAGTCATCTCACCAACAAGTGCAATAGAGGTATTGGTTACTTTTCATGACATTTGCAGTTACACTGATCTAAAGGAGAAAATAAGTAATGGTGCATGAAAAGAATGTTGTATCTATTATGAGATCGTTAAATAATGAGGAGACGGATAAAGATGAGCTCGAGGTAGTTAACTAGGTAATTTTGATATAGAAATAGAATTCGGTAGATGCTAGATAGTTATATACAAACCGACAAACAAGTGAAGATATTACTCTTGTACAAGGGCCCAATGTAGGGATGTTATGCTCAGTGTCCCTACGTTGGGGATAATGTCGGGACATTATGGGCTTAACGTATGGACGTTATTCCTAATGTCCCTACGTTAGCTTCTGGTAGCATGCCGTCTTCTTTGGCTTATAAATATGAGCTGCACTACAATGTTAGCTACATTCCTCTTAGCATTCTCTCTATTTATTTCCTAAGTTTGGTGGAATTTTTAGCCTCCATAATCTTTACTATCTAAACTTTTGTCTTTGTCTACATATGCTTAACAATGCAAAGAATAAGAAGTGGAAATCCTAATGACAACTTGCTGGCAATTAATGAATATGATGATTCATGGATTTTTAGTCAAGGGATTCCCAGTTAGGGGTATACACATTTGTTGAATACTGTCGAACAACCAGTTTTGGGGTATTCGACTTCTACCACTCCTTCTATTACTAATGTTAATATGGTTGGGATGTTTCTCCGCTTGTAATGCAGTGACCACCTTCAATGGTTAGTGGGAATGTGAATGACTACAAGGCTTTTGATGTGGTATGTGTCTTTTAGATTGTCTTCCATTAGTGAACATGAATTTACTTTTTTAGTTGGTGTAGATATTGATTGTGAAATAATTAACCGAAAATATTATAATTATATTTGTCCCGTTATGATTAGGAGGATTGCACATAAGACCCATCGCAAAGTTAGTTGTAGGAGGATCACTAAGCAATATTAGTTCTATCATAGCCAGGGGTTCATTTAGAAGATGGTGGAGGCAAACAAGTGATGTTTGGAATTATTTCTTCGTTATAACTAGAGAAGATGTTGCTAGGTGTATGACATGCAACAAACCTTTATCTAGAAAGTCTAAGTTTGGAATGGGCCACTTTACATGACATTTAAAGATACATCAAAAGAAAAATGAGCCATTGGTTAGAGTCTCAAATTCTCGATTGATAGGAACTTCGTCAACTACTGAGGAAAGAGATACACCATTTGTATTCAATTGGGAGGATCCATGAGAAACTCTCGTTCAGATGGTGGCAACCATCAGTGTATCATTCCACGTAGCGAGCCATGAAGAATTTGGAGAATGAGCATTAGGTTCATTGCAGCTCAAATATAAGCATGTAGGGCGGCAAACCCTGCAAAATGAAACGATTGAATCGTTTATACGTAAATGCGAACAGTTAAAGGTGCAGCTACATAGTCTTGAACCCAGGTAACATGAATCCCAATCTTTCCATCAAAATTATTTGGATTATTGTTGCTACAAAACTCTTATTGTTCTCAATGCCATTCATATTGTCATATAGTATGTCTTTTACATCGGATATATGGAAATCACCACTCATCAACATTGACGACAGTTATATGTGTGTTACGTCACACTGCATAGAAGAAAATTAGGTGGTGTAGAAGTGGATCATCTCATTTATGCTGTTCTCAGAAGCTCACATAGTTCTTGCAATTGCATCCAACATCTTGGACACAATTTAGACCTACAACATTCCTAGGTGGTTTAGCATCGCCTTTGATAATGCATCCGCAAATATAGTAGCGATATGACAGTTGAAATAGCAACCGAACCTGATTTGTGAAAAGGAGCTTTTCCATGTCCGTTGTGTATGCCACATTCTAAATCTTGCAATACAAGATGGCATAAACGCTTGTGGGATAGCGTATCACCTTATCAAGATCTGTTTTGCAATAAATTATATCCGTCATAACAAACAAAAACACTTGGAGTATACCAATTGTTGTCGGAATGAAAACCAAGAGTTACTCATCTCACCTTGTGATGTCATCATACGATGGAATTCTATATACAAGATATTAGACAAATAGTTAAAGGTCAGCAATTTGTATTACATAAAATCATTATTACATTCATTAGGTCTAACATTTATTTAGAGATAATTTATTTTTACCTTACAGTAATACTTTATACTGAACACTTTTTTAATTGGTAATATAAGTTTGGAAGGCCTTGACCATTTTTTACAACTCCTACATTTATCGAAAAGTAAGCCAAGAGCTCAAGCTTGGTTAAATTCATACGGCGGATTAGAAGAAAACAAGCAGCTTGTGCAAGTTGCTGAGTGCCTTCGTCCACCTAATGATGGTTCTATTGGGCTGTTATTATTCTATTAGCAATGTCGTACTCTTAAATCTTATCAATATTGTTTATACATTGGCAAACTTTACAGATGAATCATTACTCTTTCTTATCGTCGCGGCGATGAAGAATAAATTGCTTGCGTACTTTTACTCCTTTCCTCTCTTGTTTTATGTTGCTACAATGTTAGATCTACGTTATAAGTTTCACGGTTCTTATAATTTACTAGAGGAATTTTATCAAAACGTTGGTGTAGAAGATGCTATGGTTGAAGCTGTAAGGCTTAACACAGAACCTAAGAGCGCGCTCAAATTCCTATTCCTTTATTACAGGGGTAGAACACATCCTTTGTCTTAATTATCTCAATGTGATGTTCATACCAGTAGTTCTAATGCTACGGCTATGAAGAGGAGCAAGCAAATCGCTCAAATAAGCAGGAATTCAGGGACTACTAGTGACAATACCATTGAAACTTTCAGTGAACTACTGGTATACCAGGTCTAACACTTATGGGAAGATGAGGTTGATGTGGATGTCCTTAAGTGATGGGTAATAAAATCCCACATGATGCCTATCTTATCAATTATTGTAAGAGATGTTTGGAGGGCTTCGACTTTGACGGTGTTATCTGAATTAGCTTTTAGCTTAGGTAGGTGAGTCCTTAGCCTCCATTGCCTTCGGCTCAAAGCTAAAACTGTCGAAGCTGCTGTATGCCTCAAGGATTGGAGAGATGCTCAAAAGAGGAGACAAGGGGGTATAGAATCAATTTTTAGTAGTGAAGAAGATGAGGAAGCCATATGGTCATTCTAAGTAATGGAAAGGGGAAAGGAGATGCAATGGATTGATAGCAATGACGATGACGATGATGATAGCGATGAGTACTAATTGGAGTACATTTTGTTCCATTCTATTGCAAATATTAATTTTGCTTGATTGGCTCATTTGTACTTCCTTAACTTTGATCTACATCTTCTAACCATTAAATTCGTATTTAAGCCCATCTACTTATCATGTTAAGTCTTGGTCTCCTTGCGTTGAAGATGTGTTTTAGCTTTAGGCTTATGACCTTATCCTAGTCTTAGTGTACTTACTTTAAGTCAGGCCATATAATTTATGTTGTTTTGATCTAACGATCTAATTTCATATAATATTTACCTACTTTGATTCATGAACATAGTATCACTTAAATTAAATTTAAAATAGATTTGCCTAATTAAATTAGGTTTATTAATTTACTAAACCATTCATTTATATCTTACTCAAGCTCAACTTACTTATTCAAATTAAAATAAGTAGAGTAGTTAAATGAAATTGTATAAAGAAATTACAATAATTATTATCATTTTTTGTTTATTTAATATAATATTTAAAATTAAAAAATAGGTACATATTATACTTACTAGTATGATATAATTCCGGTAAAAAAAAAAAAATCAACTGATTAAACAAATAAACTATCATATCAAATAAACTTTTTGTCAATTTGATATAACTTTTAAAATGAAAAATTATATACAAGACATACTAACTATTATAATTGTAACAAAAAAAGTCAACTGATTAATGTATTAAATAAATAGATTAATACATCAAACATATTACTAAATTAATAATACTTAAAATACCATTTTTATTTATATTTCTAAAAAATAAGAGGCTTAACATGCTATCAATATGCTTTTGTATTCATGCTTAGACAACCTACTAACCTTATTGTGCTTGTATGCCCATACTTGCGTACTCGAGCCCAAGCTCACTTATGCTTGTGTTTGGACAGCCCAAAAAAATGTTTAATCATGCTTATGACGGATTTGGTATACACCAAATGCAAACTGCTGCTTTTGGTACTGAAAAGAAAAGGTTCACTATGAGAACCGGGAAAGGTTAAACAAATTGATTTTAATGTATATGTCATATCAGTATCAGTCCTCGCCGGTACGAATGAAACCATTGATGAACGTCGCAGACAAATTTTGTTTTAAACATTTTGAAAAGGCAACTAATTCAAACAAAAATATTAAAACCCTATATTAAAGCATTCTGTTATCTTTTACTAAAAGTGAAAGTTTTAGTTTTTTTTTTCCCTTTTCTATACTATAATAACTTAATAGTGAAATTTTCTATTTGAACTAAACAGCTTAACTTAAAATGATATTTTGTTTAATACATTTTACCTGTATCACAATAATATAATCTTCATTATTCATGTATATATAATTTATATATAAGTAAAATATAATCAAAGATTATTAGACTATTGTAGGAAGTTATGTTTAATACATTAAAATCTTTAAAACTTCCGTCACTCTATTGGAGTAAAAAATTTCACAAGTTTTGTCTCCGTATCTAAGTCTATAATTCTTGTTTAGTAACTGGCCGACAATAAGAAGATTGTACATATAAAAAATAATCTTGGTGCCTGATAAGGCGTCCACAGTCACTGCGCCTTTTCCCTTCACATCCACATGTCTACCATCACCAAGTCTAATGTTTGATGTATTATCCTTATTTAAGGTCTTGAAGTTTCTCAAGAGTGGTGACATGTGGTGAGTATAACCACTATCCATCATCCAAACGTTAGTGTCTTGAGTTGCAACCGTGCATTTCTCCGTAGTGACAGCTATAAAGAGCTTCTCCTCCTCAACTTCAGCAGCCTCTGTGACTTGACTAGGCTGATTTGATAATTTGCATTACTTGGTCAAACATTCGCCATTTCTCCAAATTGCTTGCAGGTTTTGCACTGAACTCCAAGGTCAAACCATTGATGATTTTCTCTATGATTTGTTTTCTTGCAATGAGAACATGGTAGAAATTTGCCTCTTTTGTATTTCCCTTCGAAACTCTAGTCATGTAAAATAATTTTTTCTACACATTAAACAACTTCCTTACTTAGAACGGCAACTTACTTAAAATCATTTATTGGACTAGATTATGGCTTCGAATAAATTATATGTTCTTTGTCTTTTTAATCGATTCATTTCTGATATACAAGTTCTTCATATGAAAAAAAACATAAAGTATACTTTGAATTTTGAAAGATAGATCAGACATCCAAACAATTTTTTGTAATAAGAGTTAGAAAGAAGAAGAGTGTTTTTAAAAAGTTATGGACAGAAAATACACAATAGTTTATTTATGAAAAGGCTTAGCCAACCTTGAGTTTATATCTTCGTTCCCTTTTATTGAGAAAATTGACACACAGCTAGACAAATACAAGATGCATACAAAATATCTAACTAATACAAAAGACTACCAAGAATCCTAATAATTTATCAGACAAAGTTTGCTTGACCCATGCATAAGATTCTTGACATCCGGCCTTAACATAAGTATGTAATATATATAGTAACATATAAGATTTTTTACATACAAAAATACTATAATACAGTAAAAACTTTATTTAAGGTTGCAATATTAAAGCTAGAAGGTTCCATATGTCTTTGTACAATGGTTTCTATCCCATGCATTATTTACATATTGACTCATGCAAGGGTAATAAATTATTCTTTGGAGAGCAATCAAAATCATCTTCATAATAATCTTGATCATAGCCGGTAAGATATTCTACCTCTATCCTATTAACTTCCTATTCATGTTGTAATAGTGCTTGCATTATTTGGGGTTTGGTCTCTTGATAATATCTACTGTAGTCCATGGTACTTCTGATTCAAAGTGTCCTGGCCAAATTTCCTTAAAAATATTGAGATTTGCAATGCATAACTTCTTTTGCAGTTCCCTATACTAGACATCATCTTCTTATATATCATAGACAGATTCATCAAGGAAAATGCAAGATGTAATTCGATCTTCATCCATTCTTAACAAAATTGTACTAAGACCTTTATGTTTAAAAGATATAATCTTGGGTTTTCTATGGACACTTTGTCTATCCATTCATATATGACTTGTTCCTAAATAAACATGGTTTTAAACCATCCTAACATTTCTATTAAGTGAGGAAGATGGTTTAAATATGGATTTCTTGTGTTTTTTTTTTTTTTTTTTTTTGCAAAAAGAAAAAGACTTCTAATGTTGGGATTTGGATAAGTATAGCGTAATGATGCATCAAATACCAATAAACCACTTAAGCTATTCTAGAAAACATGTTTCACGATTAAAATGAGAATATGAGGGTGAATGAATAGGTATTTTGGATATAACCTAAATGGTCTTAAGTTCAAATCCCAATATAATATGAAAACTAACAATTGATAATCTTAGATTTTCCTCTTTGACTCCTCATTAAATCTACTTCTCTTGTTAATTCTCTAAACTCGAGAGTTGTTATCTCTCAATACCTTCTTGGTCTGTAGGATAGTCTTGGCTGGTTGTACATTGCAACTATGAAGAGTTTGTTCATATCTCTTTGTTGAGGTCTCGAGAGAAAATTAACAACAAAATTCTTTTCTCCTTTGATATGCTTAACTTCTTAAGAGTATTTTGAGAACCATTCTTGCCATCTAGTTGTGGATGTGAAACGGTTTTCTGCTTAAATTGTAACATCTTTGGGAAAGAATTTATATCCATTTTTATCTTAAAATATACTCCCATAAGATGATACTCGAATTTTTGAATTGCATACTTGACACCAAGTATCTCCTTAAATGTTGAGTGACAATGGATTTCTGAATGTTTAAACCTACTACTCCTACATCCATAAATTTTCTTCCTTTTTCTCCTTGCACTATTAGAATGGCTCCCCAATACTTATCAATTGCATCTATCTGCAAGATTAAATCTCCTTTTGATGGTATATTTAAGGGTGTAACTTTCTGAAGTCTTTCTTTAAGAAATTTTATGACCTTAGCTTGCTGATTACCCCATGGTGGATGATCTTTTTTCAACATTTTTGACAGTATGGTAATATACTATGACATTTTTGAAATGAGATCATGGAGATAGTCAACTATCCCTAGGAATTGTTGAATTTGCTTAGTATTAAACTCATTTTCAAGAAACTTTGGCAATTCTTCTACAATGGATGGCTTAGGCTGATAGCAGCCATCTTTAATCTTCATGCCAAGAAACTCCATTTCACTCTTGGCAATCTTCATCTTCTTTTCTAATAACATGATCCCATATAATATCATTGTTTGATAAAACTTCTGTAGCAACTCGACATAGGATCCTTCGTCTGAATTGAAAAGCAGAATATCGTCTATATAGACAATAGCACTGTTCATGATGGGTTGGAATATCCTTATCATGGCCTTTTGGAACAGTTATGGTGTTATCTTGAGCCTATAAAGTAGTACTTTCCATTGGTAATGATAATTAGGTATATAAACCCCGTTTTGAGCCTATCTTTAAGATGGATGCTCAATTGCCAAAAACCTATTTTTATATTAAATTTTGAAAAGATTCTTACTTGGGCTATTTTTGAAACAGTATATTCCTATTGGGTATAGGAAAGTTATCATCCAAAAGAAAATGGTTGAGAGGTTGGTAGTTAATAACAAGCTTTAGCTTCTCTTAAGCTTGTTCTACTCGTTTATTCACATAAAAGGCTTTACAAGCCCATTATAAGTTTGATGCTTCTATCAATCCCTGTTGAAGAAGTTCTTGACACTCTTATTAAATAAGCTTTGTATGTTCAAGATTCATCTCTAAATTACTTGCTTTAATTGGATTGATATCTTCATTGTTTTTAAAATTGAGCTTTACAAAAATTTTGTCATTCTTCTACAATGGGTGATCACACTTCTGTAAAAAATCTGTATGATTTTCAATACATGCCTCTGCCTGTAGCCTTTCTGTGATTTCTAGAATAGACATTCTAGTGGTTGCATAGAACCATGGGATGTTAGTATAAGGTTTGTGATATATCTTATACTTTATCCCCTCCGGGTATATCTTCAGGTGTAGTAACCTAGATAGGATATCCCATCCAATTACAATGTCTTTATTAGGGAGAGGTGAACCTAAGATTGGAGTTATGATACAACATCTTTGAAAGAATTGGATCTTGATTGGCTTGCTCTTTAAATAGACTTTAAATTCTTTATTGGATGTTGTAACAAAGGTTATAGTGAATGGACTCTATAATTCTTTGGGTAATACATGAGGGTTTAGAATGCTCTCAATAGCCCTAGTATCAATGAATGCGATCACAAGAATTTGCTTGGCCTATTTAATTGTAAGAATATCAATGGGGACATAAGGAGTCCGAAGAATACTCGTCACATCTTCTTTCTAAAATGAGTTTTGAATGGAATAAGACTGATCTAGAGTTTAACTAATCAAGGTTAGAGGTTTCAGAGTAGACTTGAAGAGAAAACAATGTTTTTTCTAAGATCTCCTCAGCAGCTAAAAATAATGACTCAAGGTCATCTTCTTCACCAATCTGAATGTTCGTTTTCTTAGAAATCTCTTAGATCATTTTTTGGGTTCCTTTGTTCGGACACTGTTTGGCATAATGCCCAAACTTGTTATGTAGGAAGCATCGAGAAGGTTTCTTCCCTCTTCTAGTCTTTTTTCTAAAATGCATCACAACTCTTCTAAAATGTTTTCTTTTCTTAGAAGAGCATGTATATTACTTGTTGGAGTGCTTGCATTTGATAAATAGATCTGATCTCTTACACATTTTGTCAAGGATCTTCCTTCCGTGAATAAGATCTTTTATGATTTGCCTCTTATCATTCATGTCTTCTATGATAATGTGTAAGGTTTACTGTATGATGTGTCTCTAGGGTTGGGCATATGAAGAGGCATCACAATAAGACGATCCAAAAGAAACAAAAGAGAAATTAGTAAAGTTCGGGTAGCTACCGAATGGATATGATGCACTACTTGATTCTATTTGGCCTATAATTTGCTGGATACAACTCAGTGATCCGAACTGAAGGGTCACTTGGCACTACTCTTTACTAAAAGGAATAGATAAGAGTTTAAGGATAATAAGAACACTAAGATTGCTAAAAGGAAACGTGAATAATTTCTATATTGATTAAAAATTGATTGTTTGCATACAAACAAGTGGGGGTTTATATACCCATCTACTAAGGTTACTTTACATGCATGAAGAGACAAAAGGATATTCTTACAATTATATTATATAAAATATACTAAAAAGGGCACAAGAGACAAAGAATATTCAGTATGCAAAAGTAAGAATCATTCTAGAATATTATTTTAGAAGATACGTGTTACATGGTGTCTTGGTAGTAGAAATATGATACAAAGTAGACAAAAATAGAAGTGTTTGTAGTCAGGGGCTGACTTGATCTGAATCAGGTTGGAAGTCAATCAGCCCTGTAAAGTAGTCAGCTGAATGAGAGTTAGATGTCTGTGGTTGGTTCGAGAGCTCAGCTCGACTAGTATTAGGCTGTCTTCTGGAATAAAGCATCATTGCTGGGCAGGAGCAGATCTGATACACGAAAGGATTTGACAACCAGGTTAGTAGGAGATTAGTTTGGAATAGGAATTCTCATCTCAGTTATGGCTTTGAGCTAGTATTCTCCGTACGAGTCCTTAGAGTTCTCCAGCTCGGCTACGTATGATTGGTTCAGGGGGTTGATTCTTATCACCGTATTTCTCCAATAGGAATGTCAATAGGGTCTTAGTTCCTAGATTTGAAAATCCTTAATATTCCTTTAGCTAAGAGCTCTACAATACAGGATAAAAATGCCTATTTGAGAGAGTGATCTACTTTAAGCTGGTAAAATAACCAGACCGTTCTCTTGTAATGCAGGTTTAGGTCTTTCCTTTTGTAAGAACAACATTTTCTCTCAAAGAACTCCTTCCTTTTGATTTCCTTGAATCCCGAAGGTATCTTATAAGAAATAAATGCAAGATCTCGATTCTTTAACTAAAATTAGTTTGATTTAAGAAGTTGAGTTGATCTCTCTCAAATATTGTGTTTTACTAATCCTTTAAAATTACAGTAAATCTTGAGACAATTTCCACTAAGACTTCAATATGGTTGCGTTGAGATAAATACCTTATGGCCAACCATGTATGAAATTCTTGAAGTTGGTTGGGCCATTCAGAATAGGGGATATTGTCAATAGTGAAAATTAGAGTTCCTTTTGATGGCTTTCTTTTTGAGGTTGTTAGCCTATGCTTGGATGTTTTTGACCTTATATCTTCATCATCATTGCTTCTCACCATAGGTATTGGTAGATTCTCAGTAGATCCTTAGGAACTCTTTAGGCCAGGCGAGTATTGGCTTTCCTGACTTAAATCTTATTTAGATCCAACTGTTGAGAGATCATTGATTTTCTTTAATTCATCAATAGAATCTTCTTCTTGTGAAGAAGTGTTGAGTGTAACTCTTCTTATGTTTTGTTCATTGTCTGAGTAAGTTAATGCAATTTTAGGAACCATTTGTCCTTGATATTTCTGAAGGAAGGTTTTTATAAGATCACTTAATTCTCTTTTCTAGACTATATAAGACCCTGGTTTTAGACCTAGATCGTGCATATCATCATCACTTCCCAAGTTATGGATATCATATTGGTTACCAATTGATGAGGAATGGTTTGATTTTTGTCTCAAATTAAAGCTATCCTTGACTTTTCATTTCCTTCTCTTGGCTGCTTCCATCTCTATAATCTGATTTCTTAATTCTAAAATACTCTTCTTAGAAGATCTCTAGCTTCTTGCTAATATTGAGATGGAGGTCTTGTGAGGTTTTTGTATTTTAGTTTTGATAAAGGGGCCAAACTTAAAAGGTATTCCTTTCTACTCAGCCTCAAAATCTTAATCTAGGTCTTCAACTTTCTAATTTCCATTTCTTTTTGCTCCATAAACTCATTTAAAGTAAGTCTAACACTAGGAACAACTTTTCTTACTTCATTCAGCCATTTTTGAAGGACTACAATCAGTTCTGGATAATCATCCACTTTTCTTTTAACAATGCACAATCTCTATTGGATATTTTCAACATTTGATCCTATCTTCCTGAGTAGTCTATTTTGTGCTAAGGCATTGTTAGTTTGCCAATTTAATACAGCTTCTATAAACTTTAAATATAAGCTAAATAGTCATAGAATCGAACTTATTATACAAAATTTAGGGCGATCGGTTAAAGAATCCAATTAAATCTAAATTATAAATTAAAGTTAGAAATATCAGTAAAAGTGATCTCATAAGTTCGAATTTAAGAAAATAAGTAATAAAATAAGAGAATATGAAAATTTCAAATTTTAAGTATATTACTTGTTATTCATTGAAAGTGTTTAAAATGTATTTTGATAACTAATAAATCACTAAAGATAGATTATATGTATACTAAAAATCATAGAATAACCTAAATAATATTTAGAAGTATTTACTGATACCCCACATGTATTTATATGTAGGTAGAAATATGCGAAATTACCTAAATTTACTAGAAAATTGCTAAATAATTAAAGAAAATTATAAAAAAAATTAAGGAAAAATTAGAGAGATAGTGAATGATCCAGATCTAGTCGTGGCAGTAAGGGGAAAGGAAAGAAAATATTGAACAATAAAAAACAAACACGTAAAAAGCAAAAATAGAAGGAATATGGACCTTGTTTTGTTTTAATTAATGCACAACAATTCTTTTATGACCCTATAAATAATAAGAAAATTTTCAGAGTTCATTTGGTCAGTTGAGAGTTGAAGAAAATTGAGAGAACCAAAATTTGAGAGAGAAATTAAGGCTTAGGAAAATTTTACCCAAAACTGTACAATTAGTGAATTTAGGCCGATCCTACGAGCCACCACCACTTGGAATTGAATCACCACCACCAATCCACTCTACATTGACTGCTTGGATCGGTCGATACACCTGAACCAGTGTTGGAGGTCAAAAGGCTCGCAAACCACGTAAGTCTCAAATCTCCCCCGATTTTGCAAAATTCCTTAAAATTATTAATTATGCCTAGAAAATTATGAAATTTATTATTTTGATATTTTATTGTATGTAGATTTAGGGAAAAATAGTGATTAAGTTTAATCATGTCTGTAAATATAGTGTTATTAAAAAATTGGATAAAATCGAACATGTTTAGAAATAGAAATAAATAGGCTTAGGAGTATAGTTTGAAGCTCAATTTTTTTTTTCTATAGAATACTTAAGTGATGTAGAATAATGTTATGAAGCCATTTTTTTTAAAATTAATTTTCGAAAATTTTAAGTAGTTTTTTAGCCCTAAAATGATGAGAAAATAGGTAATTTTAGCTTAATTAATGATTAAATGATTAATTACTGATTTAAAAGGTAATTAGATGTTTAAAGATGTTAATCTCTGATATAGAAACATAATCCTAACATTTGGAGTGTTAATTGTAATTAATATCAGAATTATGTAGTAATTGTGAGTAATTTAGCAATATATGAAATTAGAATTTTAATAAATATGAAATAATAGGTTAAATTAGATAATATAATAATAATATCAGTACATATTAAAACTGGTACAAACATTAATTCTAGATAATTGGATCAAAATTGTAAAATCTCTCACATCAGGAGTAAACTCGATACACTAATTAGGATTAGAATGTACCAAGTAAGTTAGAATACTGAATTAAAACTTAAGATGATATTAGGATACTCGAGCTTGATGTGATTACTTTCACATTAGGGTTTAAAGCATATTTTAGGATTATTCGTAGTTGAAATTGAATTACAACTTGAATTGGAATCGGATTTAGAAACCGAACCCCGAACTAACGTAAGATGAATCGTTAGTAAATGATAGGTATATAAGGAAAATTGGGTTCAATCCTAACTTAGAATATGTATCATCTACGTATAAATACTAAAAAGAGTGTATTTATATTATTGGACATACGGAGACAAGTTAACTTGCGACAAGTGGTTAAGCCACTTAGGCTTCTAAGTAAGTTGGGTTTAATACTTCATTATATTTTAGAGTACTCGGAGACTTAGGTTTGTGTATGATTGTGATTGTAAGTAGTCTTATGCATGTGCTTATGTATATGATTTCGTGCTAAAATTTATGTTACATTTGATGATTGTTGTGATTGGAGTGGTGTGGAATTGTTTGGTCACCTTAAACTAAATATAATCTTAATTAACCTAAATACCCTAAAAGAGACATGCCTTGTAACCCTGTAAGGGATCATTAGGATTCTTATCTTTAAAAAAGATAACGCTGGATAGCAAATTGGTTTTTTCCTCATCCTTAACCGAACTAAGTGATAGGAGAGGAGGTCGCAGTGAGGATGAGGGCATTGGTTCGAAGGATAGTCTTAGGAGGAGTAGTGTCTCAATTGCATAAACTTGGGTTTGGTTGTGAGTTGTTGTATAACATGAAAACTCCTTAACCCCTATTAAAGTGGGTGGAATTACTCTGATTTCACAACGGATCAGATTACGTTGTGTGATGGCACTTATTTGTTGCATTTCATGAAAATAATTATTTGATAACCTTGATTGTACTTGTATACATTCATAAGTCTCTAATTCAACTTACTGAGCTGTAATTACTCATACTCGCATAGATTCTTTTGTAGGTCCTGACTTCTGATTTGTGTTGCTGCGGTATAATTACCTAGAGGTTAGATTTTATTTGAAGCTATGGGGAATGAGGATCTATTGGCAAAAGATCAAGTCTTATTTAGAGTCCTACTAGTATCCTTAGGATAAAGAACTGATATATGATATGTACATTAGTTAATTGCTATATTATGTAGGATCTCTTGGGAATCTTATGATAATGTGGATGTAATTATATATATATATATATGACTTAAGATTTTTCTTTTACTATAAATTTTGGCTAAAAATCTTAGTCGAACTATTTATTTCAAAGCGAGAAGTCGTCGACGCCTTGTGTAGATCATATCTATGATAGGTACTGTGAGGTCAGTTCCTGTTATAGGTTGGTTTACATGGCGGGGCTATTGCGACTCTACGACTTTGGGGCGTAATAGCTTCAACTACATTACTCTTCTTTTAGTTCCCTTGAGCATCCCTTTTAGTTGTTTTTTTGATCTTAAGGACATGATAGTAGTCTTCTATTTGATACTCTTGCAAAGCAGGAAAATTCTTATCTTCATCAGTAGGATTCATTATAAGGAAAGGTTTGCTAAGCTCTTTCCCTTTGGAAGATGATGTAGCTTGCTCTTTTGATGAATCTTTTCCTTCTTTTGAGGAATTCCTCATCAAGTTTTCTAAATATTCCTTAACTTCAATATCCCTTGAAGAAGTGGAATCAGTGTTTGAACTTTCTATTGCCATCTTTGGTTCTTTTGATGATGAAGCATCATCCTCTTTCCTCTTTTTATAAGGTAGTAAGTTCTTTGGAACCCATGACTTTTCATCATGTGAATTCCTCTTATTGTTGTATATCATTTCCTACTTAAAAGGTTCTGGTGATAGGTTGGTTTCTACTTGACTGGGTTCTGGTCTAATGTCAATTCTTTTCAATCTCCTATATATGTCATACAAAAATTGTTTTGGCTTTGATGTTTCAACCTCGTCTTTCTTTTTTCTTGGAGTAGTCTTCTTATCCTTTGGTAGCTATTGGTTCTTTCCTAGGTCTCCATAGGAGACCATGTATTGTCATCTACCATAATCTTCACCAAGAGGTCCTATGGTCAGGTCACCTTCTTAATATCTTTTCAAGTAGCTTATAGAAGATTTCTTCCTTTTGCTAGGACTTTCCTGAAAGTCCTCTAGAAAATGCTTATTAACATTGCAATCGTTATAGTGACATTTAGCATCAAAATAGCAATGGCCATTGAAGGGATCTTTAAAGAAATAATTAGGTCTTCTATGCTCATCAAAATGATTGATAATTTGTTGGAGCATTTTATCAGGCTTGGGAGTCTTAAAACTTTCAGTAGATTGGATGGTAAAGATAGTAGAGAAAATCGAAGGAGTTGGGTTCTCCTTCTATTACCCTCTATCAAATTTGATGGAGACAATTCCATCACTTTTCCTGGTGAATATGGGATTTGATGACTGGATAGGTATTGAGTTTTGCTGTTGTAGTTCATAATTTGTTACCTAGCTTTTTAGCAAGAGCTTTATCAGCTCTTCTCTTTTCGGTTACTTAGGTACATGCTTGCATGTGGGTGTATGGGTTGTATCCATTGAGATGATCAAAGCATCTCCTCCTTTATCTAGCAATGTTAAGTCCAATGCATGATTTTGGACTCTATACACCATTTGATAGTATAGAGTAATAACTATAGCTTTAGGAGTTTGTGGTGCTCCTACAATTTGGATCTAGACCTTTAGAGTTGTAAGCAACTTCAGATTAGCTAAGGTAATATTGTAATTTGGAAACAAGGTGGCTACAACTATTCCAATGTTAAGTGTGGTCTAAATTGTACCAATGCATACTTGCTAGTATTGTAAGTGCCTAATGTCTAATAGTGCCATCCTAGCCACTACCAGTAGTCCTTTTCTCCTATGGTAGGTTAAGGCTAACCTTACTGCTCTAAAGTAGAGATGGGTGTGTTTTTGAGATTGCCATTATCTAGGGAGCTTTGGAGGAATCTAGAGGGTTACCAAATGCTCCTTTTAAGTAGCTACAATATGACATTGGTCAAATCGGACAGACTGAATGTACTCTTTAACCTCTTTGGAGTGAGGTTTAATTAGAGATCTGAGAGATATGACTCTTGAGGGGCTTGCAAAAGCAGAGTATGGGTTTACAAGAGGCAAAAAGATATTGTCTATTTTTTCTGCACTAAGATATGAAACCTTATATAGATAATTTATCTTACTGGTGCTAGATGTTCTGGAAGGGGTATTATGGCTAAAGGTTGCTAAGATCTATGACGGACTATGGGTGAATATGTCAAGGGTAGAGGCAATGGTGGTGCTAACAGGGATGTTGTCTTCCACTTTATACTTAACTCTCCCCTCCTCTAAAAGAAAAGAAATTGTTTGGCTGAAATACCAAAGTTGTTTGTTCTTTCCAGTTTACATGAAATCCAAGCCATAGCTATGGATATTATATGTTCTTCTTGTTTTCAGTATAGCTACGAATATTATACGTTCTTCTTGTTCTTAGTAGTTGTATCTCATGTAAATTGGAACAAATGAGCCACTTTGCCTTTCTTTGCTCTACTTCTTGATGTGCATTTGTGAACCCAGTAGGTAAGAGCTGTGATATATCATAAGAATCTTCAAGAAATGATATTTTAGGTTTAAATATTTTTGGAACAGTAACCATCACCTTCTCCACAGTTCTTTTCTTTGCCAACTACTCACCTATAAGCTTGATTTGAATATGTAACACTAGGTCAAAAGTAATTAATAACAAAACCAATAAATATTAATGGACTCATCTGAACAACATAGTCCATAGATTTGTAGCTGATGTTAACATGTTATTCATTATTTGGTTTTATATTCCACTACTCAATATCTCCCCCAATTTATATGGGACTCTATTCACATAGGTTATCATAGATTAACAATCTCTATCACATTATTAACATACTCTTTCTTATCTTTGAATTCCTTCATTCTCAACAGCTTAAATTCCTTTCTTAAGTTAAAATGTTTCATTTTCCTTGTTTTGTCACTCCATTGGAACTTAACCTTCAATTTATATGAAGTCTCTTTTGCATATTAACGAGCAATGATTCTTAGAAAATTGTTTCATTAACTGCTAAAGTATACACAACAAGGCTTATAGGTTGTAGCTACTTCTTTAGAATGATACTTGATTTGATTGGGTGTTGGGCTTTCAGGTAATGGAGTTACTTCTTTACTAATTTCGGTAAACCCCAAAGATCAAATGACTCAACGTAAGTTTTCCTTTTAACAACCCAAACCAACTAGTTTTGGCTGATGGTGAAGGTCTAGAGTAGTTTGCCAAGCCATTATATTAGAACTCTTAAGTATTTAAGTTATATTTAGTAGTTTCTTCACTAGTTTTCTCTTACGTGGTCCTATAAAGATTAGAAACCACTTTGATACCAACTGTAGGAGTTATAATTTATGAAAGAGTAGGAGAGACTTAATATTAAAAATAGGGATTGACTGTTTATTATCATTTTACATATATATAGTTACCATTTTTTAAAGATAGTCGATACCAAATAAACATAGTTTTAGGAAGTTTGTCTACAAAGATTTCCTTATTTGCTACCATAAACTAAGGTAGACTATAATTCATTCACCAATTAATCTATTAATCACAAAATATGTAGGGAAAAAAAAGGAAAATTGATTCATAGCTTTGCATTAGCTATAAGAACCTTCATTAATTTATTAATATGTTTTTCTTAATTGTTAAGTCATTTTCTTGATGTTCATATTAATAAAATCAAACTATTTGGTAAGCTCAACTTCTTTTTTAATGAACTTAAGAGAATATTTACATATATAAGTTGACTAGCTAAACTTTTACAACTTGAGAAAAGTCTATAAAGTTTATTAATGTCCAAGCATACTTATAGAACTTTTTAATTCATAGGTACAAGTTAAAAAACTTCAGTGAATAGAATAATTCAAGCATGGACTACACCAATTACTTTGAGATTAAATCAAATTTCAATAAGTTGATGCCATGAATTGCCCTTTATATTGCTATTACTTCTTTGGTTTGTTGGTGATAGTATTTGGACATAATTTAGAGAGACAGAAAAGAACTTTACTTGAAGCTAATAGCAAAAAAGAAACTTTTTCCATTTGTCTTATGTTGTAGTTAAAAACAAAAATATATACCTCCTTAAGTTAAAGGATTTTCCTCCATATTTTAATGTCATCCAAAAAAGTAAGTGTCTGTAATCTTCTAAATATATTTTAAAGTTTAATTACATCAATATATGTCACATAATTTGCACATAATATCATAGTCACTATAGTTGTTATCAACATTTAATAAATGTAGTCAAGTTATTGTAGTGCAAGTGCACTTGTTGATCAGTATAATATAGTAGATTGAATATGATTTCATTCTATAGAGATTATAGACACTAGTGTTTCACCTTAATTCTGTTATCTAACCATCAAATTCAATTAAAGAACTAATTAAGAGTTACTAACTTTGATGAAATAATTAAATATATCTAAACAACTAAAGAAATTAGGATAAATCGTATAACCAAGAAAGAAAATTTATAATTTTGAACCTTGATAATGAATCCCCTTAAGAATTTCTATGCAATCAATAAATAAAGATCAATTTAGTCAATACTTCATTAGACTATGATAATTTTTTAAATCAAAATAGTATCTTATTTAAGATTACTAATTTCTAATCTAATCTTAAGTTGATTAATTGAAATATTTTCTTAATTAAAATCCCTTAATCACTTTAATGTTTGGTGAATTATACTATTAGTTTAACCCTATTCAGAACATTTTCGTTACCCTACTTCTAGGATTACGTGCAGCTTTCTCTAATTATGTTAGTTCTATTTACACATAGAATTTCTTAATCTCTATATATGAAATCATATACTTAAAATAACACATTGGTAACATTAATTCAAGAAAATAAAACATACATAATTGGATCTCAATTAAATAAAAGACTAATTAAATTAAACAAAATAAAGATTACATAATATCCTTAGGGTTCGACTAATCTAGATACTAAAAGATCTACTCTTCTAAAAGCATGTTTATGAAAGAAAAACAATGACGAATCAATAGAGACACCATAAACACTCTTTTTGATTTGAAATCTTTGCACTATGAAATATAGAATTTTGTCTTTTGTTGCCTTCTCAAGTCTAAGAGTTCTCTCAATTTGTATGTTAAAAGTGTGCCTTAAGGTAAGCCTCTTGCCTTTTATACTTCATGGAGAATTCAATAAAATTGGGCTCAACACAATCCTTAATTCTATTATGTTCGAGGTCATGTTGATCAAATCTTTTTAAATCCTTTTACGTTTATCCAAACCTTAGAAAAATCAACCAAAACGAAGTCGATAAAGTTATGTTGATTGGCTACGTCAATTAAAATAAGCAAAATCTAACATAAGAATGATTACACTTGCATCTAAGGACCCTAGAGTCATAAGACCCTGAATATAGTCGTGCTACTCTCCTATGTATCTCTTTGATTTCTTCACATCACTTGAACAGAGTCCATAATTCACTTTGGAATGTAGACAAGACCAACATAATTAAGTTTTATAATTGTATTAATCTTCAAAAGCTCATAATTTAATCATTTCAACTCGACATCAAGTGAACCTTGTACTCATTTCTTCCTTCTCTTCTCAAATACTCCTTTATGGCATGAAATAAAAATATTACTCAAATAAATACCAAAATTCATTAAAACACATGAAATCATCAGGAAAACTACAAAACTCATCAATAAATATATACAATTAGGCACCTAATATTAGTGTTATTAATAACTCCAAGTTTCGCCCTTAGGACTTCAAATGTTCCCTTCTATAATACCTATATAAATATGTTTGCTAGTTAATCTTTTGTTCCACAATGTAGCACTTAAATTTGCCTTTCTTTTTAAACTTCTCGTATGGTATGGTATTTAGCTTTGACATGGTTTATTTTCTTTAATGAAAAATGGGATCCTTTACCATTGCTATGGCTGATTTATTATCACAAAGGATTACAGTAGGCCCTTTTTTTTTTTTATACTTCAAGTCAATTCATATCTTTCTCATCCAAAGTAATAGAAGCAACTATGTATTCTACTCCCATGGTTGACCAAGCAATAGAGCTTTGCCTCTTAGAACAATAAACAATACTTGAGCTAAGTGCGAAGTAACATCCATCATGCTGACATTACTTAACCTTCATACCATGGAAGAAAGTTCCAAATACCTCCATCTTATGCCTTCACTTCTTGATTATTTACATTACTACCAGTCACTAGAACATTATCTACATGAATAAACACATCAAGAAGCTCTTGACCATTTCCTTAATATAAAACATTGCCTCATTTTAGCTTCTTTTGATCCCAAACTTCAAGAAAAAAAAATCATTAATTCTTGCATATCAAGCCATCAATGATTGGTTCAAGCCAATAGTTTGCTATTGTTTTAAATTTTAAATTTTTTATTACCATGTTAAAAAAAAAAATAACATCTCATATTTAACAATAGATTGAAATCTAGCAATTTCATTAGTAGAACCTTAGACCTTTATCTATTGAAAGAAATTTTGCCTTACTATATGCTCCAAATTGCTTTTTAGCTAAATTGGTTTTTATGAATCACTTTATCAGGATGATTTCTATTTTCAGGGTAGATAGATTTGTAAATATCAATATGGATATGTATAGATATTATTACCTATGAGTTTCTTATTATTAATATATATATCTTGATCTATGGATTCTGTAATGTGGACATATATCGAAATAGAATTCATGACTTATAGTTTGCAACTGTGATGATTTACTGGAATATTATTCCATGCAACTAGTTGGCAACCTTCTTTAAAATCTACTTTTATCTCCTTATGCTTCTCTCATAAATCTTTGATATCATTTTTCCTTTTTATGACATGCTTTATCCCACTTTCAACTCTTTTGTTCCTCTAGCTTGTACAAATCAATAGCTTTTAAAATATAGACTTTCCTTATTTCATTTTCTAACTTCTGCTTATCTTTCTCTAATATCAACTTTAATTTTGTTATTTAAGTTGTGTCTTCTTCTTTAGTCTTCAAACTTTTAGTTCTTCATTATAGATTGTTTTAGTCTTATATATGTACCAAAACCTTTTATTCTTTTGGTTTTAATAAGATGATGAAGCGCATATTCTTGCATCACACATTCTTTTTTTTTTTTTCAAATTACATCAAGATAAAGAGAAAAAAGTAGTAGCAGTGGGTCAAAATGACGTAGTTTAAATTCATGAGTGGTTGACAAAAAGAAGAAACTCTAGCTACATGAATTTGATGAGTAACATAATAAGGTATTTAAAATTCAATACCTTATAAGGAGAAAATGGTAGAAGTCACGCTCCTAAAGAAGGGAGTTCATAAGGCCAATGGCCAATGATTAAATTTGTACTTGGGTAGAAAGATCATGGATGATGGAAGGAAGGAGTTCCATCCCACTCAAATTAATGAGCATAGAGATAGGATGGACATTGTTAAGCTATATACATAAAATATAACACCTTTTGGGAAGCAATCCAAGATTTGTCAAATTTATTGTTTTACTTTATATTATTTTATTTTATCCTTTATTTCCTTTGGCTTTGCTTTGTTTTGATTCAAAATAAAAAAAAATAAAAAATAAAAAATAAAAATTCATATGTTACACGACCCTTTGACATGGGTCGTGTCATTGCAGCAGAGGGACGTGTTAGAAATAACATAACCAATAAACATCACCATGTGATGGTCGTGTCAACTTATCCTCATATCCCCAATTTTTGGATGAAAGATACACGACCCTTTAACATGCTTATGTCAAGGGTCATGTCAAGCAGCAACACAAATTATGAATTAGCATGAAAGTTACATGACCCATTTGACATGCCCATGTCAAAGGTAATGTTGAATTACAGATAAATCACTTACTTTTGGCTAGATGATACATAACCCTTAGACATGAGAATATCTAGGTTATGTCAATTTTAAATAAGGCATCGTGTAATTAAGCTTCACACATTAAGGAGTGAGACCCCATGTCTTAGCTCGTATCAACCTTTTACATAAAGAGTTAAGTGAGTTCTTTTTCACTTTTCACTTCACTCTCTGTTTCTTGCATGATCATCGACACACACACCATGCTTTCTCTTTCTTCTTAAATTTTATTGCTATTTTTGTATGAAAAACACTTAAATCAGACGAGGTTGCATTTCTTTAATCAACATAATAAGTATGTACTTTTTTTCTTCATTCTTTGTCTTTTTTTTTTTGTTTGATGCTAGGGTTTCGATTCTTGCATGTTCTCCCACTACAATTTAGGGCTTTCAATTTTTTTCGAAATCTATCTTGTTATGACTAAAATCATGTGTTCTATATTTATTTTTCATGTTAAAATTGAACACAATTCGAATACAGTCATCTTGTTTGAATTTGACGCTTTCTTGACATGATTTTTTGGCACGAGTATGCCGTGATGCTTCATGTGTTGTATCATGCTTTAAATGAATTTTCTAGTGTGTTTTAGTCTCAATTGTGTGTCTCTTATGCCTATTCTACATGATCTCTTTTATCTTAATACATTAAGGTTTTGGATTAGCAGTTCAATTTCTAGGGTTTTTCTTGTATCATTTCAAAATGTACAATCCTAAGTACCCCTTTCTTATAGAATAATAGCTGACAATTACTCAGGTCATATAGAAATTTTCTAAGGTGAGAATTTGTAGCCTAAATTGATTTAAGTAATGCTTTTGCTTTAGAGAATTTCATGTTTGTTTTTGCATTACCTATTGAGAGTTTGATATATTGTCTTATTTTACTCCCCATACATGCTTACTTTTGCTCATTGGTTTAAACTAAGTGTGAGGAAGCTATGTAATACTTATTTTCCTTATAGGAAACAATGGCTACGAAGCAATTGCAATAAAAACAACAAGCAAAGAAAAAGAATTAGAATGATGCTTCTACATCTTTCTCTCAACCACCTCAACTGCTAGCTATTTTACCTCCTCCCCAGCCCTCTATGTTACACTTCATCGATATTATTCACTTAGGTAGATATAACATGCTAAATGTAAAGGATCTCTCTCATTCTCTGTATCTCGATTGGGATGTTATCAGATAAATAAGAATGGAAGATGAGATACAAGAATTACTAAGTATTGGAGGATGGGAGAGGCTCTTCTCTTTGAGAGCCAAGGTCTATCACGAGTTGTCCTTAGAGTTTTTATCTACATACCATTTGGATAACGACAAGATATCTTGGGGTGCCTAGAACAACCTTCATTTTCAAATTAGATGGACTACTAATACTATCTCCATGGCTGAGTTGGGACTGTACATAGGGCCATATGATGCTGACTTTGTTTAGATCAAGGAGTTTTGTCAGTTACCATGTTCATTACCCGGGGAGTCATTCCCAAAACTTTTTATGTGAGTCTGGTAAGCAATGACTTGTACCAACGCAAGTTAAGTAAGGCCCCCCAACTTGCTAATCCTACATATAGAGTGATATATTGGTTGTTTTCTCAAAACATTAGCAGGAGATGAGCAAGCATAAGGGTAGTTTCCACCAATGACATTCTCTACTTTTACAACATCATTACAAAACATCTTATGAATCTTGTTGTAGCCTTGGCATTCTTCATCTTAAAGGTGATTGAAAAATGACCATTTAAGATATGTTATGGGTCTTATGTTACAGTAATGGTTGAGGCTATGGGTTTACTAAGAGATTCACCACTAATGAAGGAGATGAAGGTGATGGTGCCCCTAGCACATTTTATCAATGGCATTTGGTTCCTAAGGAGATTGGGGCGAGATTGTCTAAGGGGTTCACCGGAGGTAATTCAATTTCTATTAATGATATGAGAGATGAGATTGTGGCTTAAGGGGAGATGTTAGAGAATTGATAAAGTTAAATAAGTGATTGCTTAACTCTCAAAACCATTATGACAAGGATTTGGAAAGAATATATAGAAGGCAATATAGGTTGGAGCAATTTGTTGAATAAGTTGCTATTAAGTTATGACATATAGTTGGTTCCACTTAAAGATGTCGATCATGTCTTGAGAAATGTTGAGCAAAGTGATATAGGGGGTGAAGAGGAAGATGAAATGAAGGAAGCTAAAGAAGCTGATGAGGGAGATAGTATGCATAGGAGGAAGAGGAAGTGGAGGATGAGCAAGAGGAAGGGGAGCAAGGGGGTAATAATGATGAGGAGATGGAAATTGCAGGGGAGAATTAGGATGATGATTATGATGTTGCTAATGATTGATTTTCTTTTATTTTCTTACCTTTTCAGCTTATGGATGTACTTTGAAATCAAGGACTTAAGTGGCTTTGCTACTCTTTTATTTTCTACTTTTTTTTTTCTTTCATTATTCTTTGTTTTTAGTATCTTTTTAACATAGGTCCTGCAAATATTAACATGTATAGTAGTAGCTTTTGATAAACACTTAGAGTCAACTTTCTACAACCTAGGGGAGTCTGAGTTCCCTTTCCCTCATTTCTTCTTCCCTATTCTGTTTTCTTTGCTTGATTTTATTTTTTGTGCTTTATTTTTCCTCAATGTACGCTTTTAAGTATGGAAAAGGGATATGCAATTTGTTGTATTATTTAGGAAACTAATTTTTTTTTTGCCTTTTTTTTAGCATTTGACCCAATTAATTTGTTTAGTTAACTTGTAAGGAGATTAATACTTCTCTAAGTTACATTTGATTAACTGAACTTGATTAAATAATTGACCATTATTAATCTAATTATACTTTGTTTGAAAATTCCCTAAAATTTGTCCTTAGTAAACAAACAAACTAATGAAATTAGTCCTTTGAAGATTTCCTGAAAAAAAAAATAATAATGAAGTTGGAGGTTGAATAAAATGAAAAAAAAAAATCAATTTGAAATTAACTGAACTAAAATGAGTAAAAGTTCAATTGTAAGCATCGTTGACTTGAGTAATTAGGTATGGGAGGTGTCTCCTTAGTATAGAATAACACTTATCAAATTAGATGACGAGCTCAGGATTAGCAGTTAAAGGCTTGCTATACGGGAAAAGAGAAAAGCTTGTATAAGGTTAAGCTTAAATAAAGAAAGAATAAATTAAATAAATTGGAGCGGTAGATGGTTAAAAAGAGGAGTCTTAATACCTAACATCCTAAGGTTGTCTAGCTTGTGACTGACTGATAAATTGCTCCTTGCTAAATAAAATGGAAATTAAAAACAAAGTGCCCTCCAATAAAAATAATTACTAAGAGAATAATTAGAAGATGAGTGGATATACTATGTGTTTACTCTAAATTATGGTGCTTGGAGAGCTAGCAGAGAAGGTTGTATACATCTTAGTTAAATAGATAAAATGTTTATAACTTTTTTTCAACTGGTAAGATATTAAATTATTTTTGAGTATATATATCCCTAGTTAAATGATTCGGTTGAAATTTGATTTACATGGATTAACTAGTGAACTTTGATATTAAGTGTTCTTGGAACATTTTAAGATGGTTGAGCAAGAATGTGGAAATTGTTAAATGCTTTAAGGTATAATCTTTTGTGATCGAAAGTTGGTTGGGAGTTTATCTCTAAAAGTATATCCAGGTTAAAGTATAATTAACTAAGTATTGACTAGTCTCCTTAATAATGATGACTTAACCAAGTGTTTCTTGTCCTTATTTTTCTTTGGTTTATTTATTTGCTTGAAGACAAGTGAATGCTTAAGTGTGGGGAAGTTTGATAGGTCCTAAACTGTACATATTTGTTAAGGAATTTTCATAACTTTTCCACATGATTTTAGTGTATTTTTGAGATAATGCAGTATTAAATTGATTGAAATTTTAATTCTAGGGTTTGAATATGTTATTGGAGTGAAAAGGAAGAGACCATGATACAATAGCGAATCTCAAACCAAGAATGAGGCAATTGGGGTTCAAGTGGGTATGACAAACAGGAAGTAAAATGGGTAGGTTCAATTGTGAATGTGTATGGATATTACATACCAAGACACAAACACAATTAGTAGATGAGCTCGAAATAGGGTTTGATACGACTTACAAACACTAAATATTGTCAAGGTTTTAAATAAGAGGTTAGATGTGACTCACTAACTCACTCAAATGAAGAGTTTACCACAATCTTAAGAATAAGATTGATAAAAACACGAGGAAGATTAAAGAGTTTGATCAACACTTAATAATCCGGCAAAAGCAAGCTTTAAGAGCTCAATTATAACATTGCTTAAAAGAAGAAACTTCCAAGTGTAGGAATATTCTTTATTGTCTGATTGATTGTATGATTCTAATGATTTATAATGATTACGAATGTTACTATTTATAGTAAGTCCTAAACTCTAGTAGCAAAATTGTAAATAATGTACAAGGCCTTAATTCCTAAAGAATGGGCCTACATTTAAAAATAAGGAAAATATTCACAAGATTACAAAACTGTGCGTTTAATGGATGAAGTCAACATGTAGTCACTTAGCTAGTCCTAGAAGGAGCAAGATCCGAGCTAGGCGGAGTCACCAATTAGATTTTCGGGTTTAAGAAGAAGTCCTTGAGGTCTCATAATGCTCAGCCAAGACACTCGAAAGGTTAGCCCATAATTACCGAGTTCTAGAATTAGTTGGCATTAGTTTCTCTATGCCGTGTCGAATGGATCTTGGGCCTCTAACTCTTGACAATGTGACCTCTCGGTAACTCGATTGACAATAGATTTGTTGCTGAGTGGCTATTTTTCTCCCTCTCGTCCTTTTGGCATTTGCTCGACCTCGGCAAGAGTTGATTGACCTTAGCTTAGAGATAGTTACAGGTTGATTTCTATCAAATCATATCAAGTTTCACTCAATTTGGAGTTTGTTTGTAGAAGTTATGGGATTTGGAAATACAATACAGCTACTAGATACACCTATGTCAAAGACTTTACTTGTTTGTAATTGGAGAAACTGTGAACGAGAGATATACAGGCTTTGACACCACCATGTCATATAGTTGTGTAAGTTTCACAATTTATAGTGGGAATTTGACATAAATATTAACATGACCATGTCAACTGGTCTTGTACCTTTTATATGGAATTTCTAGAAATGGACATGTCCTTTTGACATGACCATGTTAAGGGTCATGTTATGATTAAAGATCCAATTTTCTTGATCTAGAGTGAAGAACTTTTCAAAGAGGAGCTAACATGACTTGAAATACGACTATTTTTGAGGATCATGTTGACATTAAAACTAGTGAATGCATATTATAAAAGGAAAAGAGGTGGGGCGGGGGGTGGGAAGGTTAGGGGTGGTTAAGGCCAAGGAAAATAACTCTTTCACTTCAAGATTGAGGAGATTTCACATTTGTCAAATGAGTTTCATTATTTTTACATAAAGATTGAGGAGATTTCACAATCATCAAATGAGTTTCATTATTTTTACATACTTTTTGTTGTAAGTTTTGTCTTTTATCATGATTGAAGCTTAATTTTCTTTGTATTTAGACTTGTGGAACCTAGAATTTTCACGTGACAATTTCTTTAATTGTTGAAATTCAATGAAATCTTTGATTTCTTGATTTAATTATGCATGCTTAATTATTATTTGATATTTCTAAAGTATCAAAGATTTGATATTAAGCATGAAGATTGAGAAATTTAATGTGTAATTAGAACTTAACATAATTGTTGGGTATTCCATTTATACTCAGAGATATAATACATGTCGTTAAATTTTTGTGATAATTCGTTGTTCATTAATGCAATATTAAAATATCTATTTGTGAAGAGATTCTAATAAGTATTATAACGTTAGGGTTAATATACTTGAGAAGAGTACTAACTTTAATTAAAAATTCTCTCGATATCATATTTCTCAATTAGTTTTTTGCTTGTCAAACTTTTCTCTTTGGCTCAGGTCGATGGATAGTCATCTATTATACTAGGAATATCAATAAACCTAATTATTGCAATATCAATGAATTAAAGATGGAATTGGATGAATTTTTGTTAACTTCACATGATGAATTTTGGGAGACGCAATGTCTAGATATGCATTTTGCCTTCGTGAAGTTGTTCTTTAATTTCATCACCTTTCAAATTTTGTTTAAGTCTTATAATTACTTTTAGTTTGTTCATTTAAGATTTTAATTTAGTTGTGCTCATCGAAATTTTTCGATTAGATAATAGAGTTTAAGTTAATATTAGTATTCGTAATCTTTGAGGGATTAGTTTGGACTCAGATTTACTTTATTATAATTTGATAGATGCACTTGCCTCCAATGAGTTTCTTCTTTGATGATGCTTATTTTTGAATGGTGAAGATTTTACCATGTTATATTTTCCACTTGAAGATAGTGAATCTTTGTGGCTTTAAGATTTACTGGTGGACTTTTACATCGTAGATGGAATGATTTTACTCTTTGGAGATCTTTAAATGATAACTTGTGATTAATAATATCTTATTGAAAAATGTAATTGGGAGAAAAATTTTGTTGTTGCATATATTATGCACTTAATCAAATAAATGATACTCTTTAGTTTATAACTTTAGTTTTTTATTTCTTTGTTTTTATAATAAAAGAGTCATTAGTCAAATTATTACTTTCACCTTCCTAAATATACATATAAATGTCCTTTTTAATTCTATAATACTACATATACTTACTATTGAAGGGGGGAAAATAGCTCTTATTTAATATATATTATACATAAATCTTTGTATATACTTACTTTATATAGATAATAAGTTTCTTCTTTCGATTTTGAAGCATGTTGTTATTTTATAGTCTTATGTGATAAAGTTGGAGATTTAAAGTGTTTATGTGTTGAAATATATACAAAACATTAAAGTAGATGATGACTTAATATCCGAAAGCAATTTACTTGTTATTCAAACCAATGTGATGAAAGATAATATGTAATTGCTTCTTCATTTTCTTCCTGAATTTATAGGTGCTAATAAACTTTTTTCCCTTATTTATTTCTTAGTTCCTTACTTTTCTTTTCCTTTACATTAGCAACACTTCACTACTTAATACTGCCTTTACATTTACTATAACTACTTATTACTAACTTCTTTTTCATTCACATTAACTACTCCACCACTATTAAGTATATTACTACCTCCCTTACTACTAATAAATTTCTTTTTCTATTCATATTAACTACTCCACCACTATTCTAGCCAAAAGGAGGAAAAAAAGCAAAACCCTCAACCATTGTTAAGTTTCTTATTTATTAATTTTATCATCCTATTACATCCTTACTTCCATAACGCTTGAGTTCTCCTTAAATAAAACATGACATACCAAGTGATAGAATTTACTAGCTACCTGAAGAAGGAAGAAAACAAGAAAAAAAAATTAGAAAACAACACTGTAATCAATAGCCAGCAAGTTAGATGAGAAAAGAGAGAATGATATTGTTTTAATAACTATCGTATTTACGATGCACTTAGATCACAAAATGAGAATCATGTATAAAGATACACATACACACACATATACATATATGTATGCACAGATAGATTTGTACAATGCAAAGTGATCTAGGTCAGGATTATGAATGGATATTTAGCATATGTGTATAGGTGTGAAAGTATGGATATAAGCATATGGGTATAATAAATATATGGTTCTATATTAGATGAATTAATGTATTAAAAGTGTATGGTATATGTATATAAAGGAAGATAGGTGGTAAAACTAAGGATGGGAATTGTATATGTACGATGAGGCTATGGTGAGGAGTAGGGTTTTGTGTTTAAGTAAAGGTATGTGGATGGAAATGTAAAGGTAATCTCTTGAGTAAGCTGCTCATATGAACCTCTCTCTCTCTATGTAAACTAAATACTTAGCTTTAAAATCCTCTTTTTCATTTTACCTATTATTAGTAACATCATGGGCCTTAATAGAATCTTCGGACCACATCTTAACTTTCCATAACCATTTGCAGCTATCCCCTTTAAGTGAGATTAGTTATTCCCACTAGTTGATGACCACCATTTTTCATCTTGAGCCTTCTTTTATATACATTTAGTATTGGAGCTTAGACTTAGTTTGTATCAATACTAACCCTATTAAGAATGTTCTTGTCCTCAAGGATAAAGTATGGAAATCAAAGGATGAATGCAAGCTTATCTATCCAAGTGATACTATCTACATCTTCACCATGTTATCGAACCAACATTTGTGAAATATCTTGACCATTTTGTACTAGAAAATGACTCCTTAATATTCTTTTTAGCTACCATTAGTCAAAGTCTAATGCCCTATGGAATTTGTCTAGAATGACAAGGGTAATACTATCTTTTCATAGAGTTTGCTTCTAGAATGAGACATAAAGACTAGATAAATTCTACATCCTTTTGGTAGTTTTAACTTACAAGCATTGGGCCAACTCACTCCACTACTTGATATGGACTACGGAACCATGGCCCTAACTTAGTACTCCCTTTCATCTTCATTTTATACTGTGACAATAAGCTTAACCATATAAAGACCTATTTCCTATTGATAGTTGAACATTTCAGCAATGTTTGTTTACTTCTTAACAATTACGTAATTGTGTGGCTCCTTAGTTTCGTTTCAATTGGGCTAGCACCTTGTTGCGAATAACTAAAACTTCTTGTAGCGAAACTGTTGCAACTTATTTATACATAGTCGTGGGAAGCAATAGGAGTGGTTGATCATTAATGATCTCAAATGGAGTTAAATGAGGAGTGAAAAGATATGTTGTAAGAGTATTGGGCCCACTATATCCACCTTGCACATGTCTTGGCTATCCCAAAGCACAACACCTCAAACAACATTCTAAACAACAATTAAGCACCTCCATTTTTTAATCTATTTTTGAGTGATAATAGGTGCTATAAAGCAAGCGAATCTCTCAAGATTTGAATAATTTGTGCCAAAATTTGCTAAGAAAGAGTGGATCTATATTGCTTATTGTAGAGCATGGTATTCTATACAAATAGACCACCCTCAAACAAATAATTTTATAGCTATCTATTCATATAGAAGTGTTTTCACAACTAAAAATGTTTGTATTTTCATAGTTGATATGCCACCACCAACACCACATTACATCCTCTGGACTCAAACATGCCCATGATAAAATCCATTGATAGATCCTTCTAAATGACCTCAGAATTTACAAATGAGCTAAGTAAATTGACACGGGCAAGGGTTTAGGTTTTTAATTGTTGGTACATCGCATAGGAGGCAACAAAACATACATATCTTGTGCATTCCTACCCAATACAAAGTTTGTATAAGTTTCTTATGTGTATAAACATAACCACATGACTTCCGTTCGAAGGGAATGAAACTTACTTAAAAATAACTTCAACTTACTTAGATGATGTCGAGATAACCAATCAATTAAAAGTATACCATTTACCAAATGAAATCCTGATCCTACATCTTTCCTTCTTCGAAGGAGATAGATTTTAGTGGTTAATTCTCCATTAATAAGCATCTCTCATCTAATTTATGACAAATTAGATTAGGTTGGGTTCAAAATCCCTACACACTTTATGTCTCCATGCATTCTAGAAAGTGCATTAGTAGCGCTATTCTCCTTCTTACGCTTATATATTATATTAAATTCATATCTGACCAATTTTGAAAGCTACTTTTGCTAATTGGCTGTGGCAATGCACTATTGCAATAAATATTTAGAATTTTTTTATTAGTTTAGACCATGAATCTCCATCCCAATGGATAAGGACACTAATGCTAAATTGAAAGCATTAAGGCCATTAACTATTTCTTGTACATTGACTTAGATAATGACTTTCCCCTAAAGCCTTGCAAAAAAAGAAGCAATAGGCCGATGTTGTTGCATTAACATGGCCCCAAGGATGCATTTAGATGAGTCACAATTAGTCTCAAAAAGCAAGTCAAAATTAGGCTTGACTAAAAAAAGGGCTTCCACTAATGCAAGATGGAATGTTAAAAACGAAATAAAGGCTTCATGGGATCGACGAAATCCATCTTTCTTCAAAAAGTTTGCTAAATTTTTCCCATAATCTTATATAAATTTCAAATTGTAGTTTAAGAGCCCAAGGAACCCCTTACTACCTTCACTAACACCAGTATGAGCCCAAGAATGCTTTATATTTCTATGGGTCGATCATATACCTTTGATTGAATTGACATGGCCGAGGTACTCCAAAGTTCTTTGGTTAAGAAAACACATTTACTTTGCAACAAATTGTTCCCTTTGAAACAACTCTAAGGTAACCTTGGTGCTATAAACATAAAACGCTATAAATCAACATGACATTGAAGAACACAAAAAAAAAATCCCTTACATAAAAAAAGGTTGTTAAACTTATGATTTTACCTAAAATCGCTAGAGAGTTTATAGAATTGGAACATAAAATTGAAATGTAAAAATGTAAGATTCTATAACTCATGTAAAATAACTTTGAAAAACTGTGGATTTGCTTATGATAGTTATTCAAAATTTGGAATATATGATGAAAATAAAAAAAATAAAGAGATTAAACTTTTTTCCCATAAAAAAAATTCTTAATATATGATATAACATGTATGGAGGAAGGACAAACAGAATCAACGATAAGCTTTATTTTTTTTTTTGAAAAAAAAAAAGAAATGAATATAGAGAGTTAAACATTTTAACTTATTTTAACTTATTGATGGTATAAACTAAAATATATAGTTTTATTTTGCTATTGGAGCTGAAATCTGGATGAAGACTATAAAAATAAAATAAGGGGCTAGGAGAAATAAAAAGAGGAAAAAATTTGGAATGAGATAGGGAAAATGATGTAATGTACTAATAATTGATCACTTGCAAAGGCCTAGTTGTATTTTTATTTTTTATTTTTTAACTCATTCAACTTAATATGCAAAATCGGTAAACTTGATAATAAACATAAGTTTCTATCAAGTTTACATGTAAACTTAATTAAAAACATAAATTTCCACTTAAAAATGATTTTGTACTCAAGTTAACTTAAAGAGGCTTGTAAAATCGTAAACTTTTGATATCGTATAGGTAGAATAATGATTTTGACATTTATGAATATAACTAAAACAAGTGATCCACAATTGCTGGGAAAGCAGTCCAAGCAGTTGTTGACCTAAAGGGCTTCACTAAGGATTCATAGTAGCTATGGTGAGTCTTAAAGGCAGTCTTGTGAACATCTTCTTCAATGACTTGATTTTGATGGTAGCTACCCCTTAAGTCAATTTTGGTAAATATAATCGCCTTATGTAATTCGTTAAGTAATGCATTGATCACTGGAACATGATATGTATCAAGAATAATGGCGCCATTTATGGTGTAATAATCTACACAAAAGTGCTAGGATATGTCTCTTTTCTTGATTAAGATAATTGAACTTGAAAATAGACTTGAATTGTCTTTGGAATAAGGTTGCTTTATGTCACTTACTATAGGAGTACTAACCAGTGCATATCATGCGCATTAACATGACGTTTGTATGATGCATAAGTGATGTATGGTGCTTGGTTATGAATTATGGTTGTGTTTTACATGTCATCTATTATTGAGTTATCTCCTTGTTAATTATGTGTTACCTTACCTTTATTTTACCCTTTTATTGTACTTATTTTGCTTTGTAAAGAACTAAGAGATTGGTGTTCTATTGATCTCAGGTACAAGTGAAGACCATGGATGTCGCCAACTTAGGGATTTTGGAAAGACTTTAAGAGCACTAGACATCAACTTTTTTAAGTTTTAAGATAGTAACTGTAGCTTATATATCAATATTGTGCCATTTTGCACCTTAGATGTGTTCTCATGAAAAAGGTGTATGTAAATCCCTTAAGACATTTTCATATGTCTTGAACTCATTTGAATAGGTTTGCTATGGTGGAGCTTAAACTATATGGAGACACGTTGTTAAGAGCTTAACGCTTACTATGAAGTTAGACAATTGACCCAGGAACTTAGAAGGTCTACAAAGAATGGTAGAAAGTTTAGTGCATTATTTAAGCTAAGTTAAAAGGTTGTATAAGGAGGTTAAAAAGTTTATAAAGTATGATATAATGTGAATCTATTGTACCTTATAAGTTAGAAAGTTATACTGAGAAGTTAGATTGTCCACAGAATGTTAACCTATTTGTTTTAGGTAAGTTAGAAGATTGCTTAGAGAACTTAGTAGGTTAGTGTTTAAGAGCCAAAAGATACAACCAAAACTCAGAACGTTTAGAATTGAACTTAGAAAGTAGACTTGCATAAGTAAAAGGCTAAAACCTAGAGCTAAAAGGTTCCGACTATGATATTAAATATGAAAAACTTTAGGCATACATGTGATATAGATTTTAATTATGGGTTAAGTTTCAAATGCTAAGTTATAAGTTATTAGTAAACTTGTCCTTACTTTAGGGATGGTGTAATGGCCTTCTTTTAGGTACCATGAATTCGTATTACTAGTGAAGGAGCATTAAAATGTTTGCTTAGAAAGCCTTGAAGGTAAGGTGTTAGAGTCTTACAAATTATGGGAGAAATGTATTTCAAAAAAATATTTGAAAATACTTTAAACTATTCAATTGCTATGTCATTATAAAAAGGGTGAAAAACTTAAAAAGCAAAGTTGTAATTAGAATTTTAATAACTTTTTTCTCATAAATCATCCTAATTTGAAAGGGGAAAAAATGTAGACCATAGAGAAAAATTTCCACCTTAAATTCATTTCTTTGACTTACATTTCCAAATAAGGGAAAATTTCGTAAATTTCACGATTTTCTTATACTTTTCTTCCTTTCCAACTCTTCCATTTATTCCAAACATAATGTTGAGAATCTTATTGATAAAGATACCTTAGTAGCATAAGCATGTAGTTTAGAGATATATGGCACCTTAATTAAGAGAAATCATTCTTTATTCAATAAGTATACGATAAATTATTTGCTGAAATATTTTAAGTGAGTTATCTTAAACAATATGAGAATTGCATAATACAGTGTACTCCTTTATGGTTTTAATGAGTCATTCAAATTCTTTAAATTTGTTTCGTTTCACCAAATATGTCATCTATGTGACATGTGGGATCAAAGATACAAATAGAAGAATTAAGCTCTTGAGAATATATAAGACTTAATTAAATTGTTACAAAAATTTAGAGGATTTAAGTGACTTAAACTAATAAAATTTTCACTTAAAACATAAATGACTTGTAATGAACTTATTATAATGCCCCAAAACCTTAGGGTTACAGCTTGCCATATGTCCCTATCTTGTAATGACATGTCAAACGTAAACAAATACTAAAATTTCCAAAATAATCCAATGAAATCTTCAAATAATTTTAATAAATTTTAATTCTTCAAATAAATCCAAACTAACTTCTAAATAAATTTTATAAAACTATAAACAAGAATTTTACTACTTTCAAAATAAACTTTAACTGTCATAACTCAAGTTATTTCCATAATAGAAACTTTAGTCACCATTCCCTATCCCAGTATACTCAACGACTGAATCCAAGCTCATCTAACTCTCTAACTTTCACTAAAGTATCTGTACTTGAAAAGTTAAAATGGAGCGAGTCAAAACTTAGTACAAAACACACATGAGCGTAGTACATATGGTTACAAATCACATGCATACATAATAATAATAACTAATGCAGTAAACAACATTTATTATTTTTTATTATGACCTAGCAACTAATATAGTCTTAGCATCTCAAGACTTGGGTAACTTATGATACCTAAACAAATATTATATATATCTATATATACATACACACACACACACACATAAGTATTGGTGTAGGTCCGACCTATCACCCAAATGACTCTTTCTAAAATCTAGTTAGGTCATCTTAATATGGAAATCCTGTTAGGCGAGTCGCATATGATCACTAAGTGCCTTAGCAACCCTCTTAGACCCTATAAAGAGGAGGTCGAAGTGAAACAAGTGCAAATAGCACACAATTAATAAGTCTAAGTTTAAGTTAATTTCAATTGATTACTACTTTAAACAAGTACAATAGTCATATATGTATCTTGTACCTGGATTTGAAGAGCTACTAAGACAACCACTTGTATCTAAACTAAGAGTACTTTCAAGGTCAATATCTGGTATAAAATATCAAAGACAATACTTAGAAACTACCTTCTAATATTTTCTTTTATGTCCTAACTCAGCTTTTCTATTTCTTACTTGAGTCTTGAGTTCAAATCATTGTTATCTAAGTTTTCAAAACCAATTTAAAGTCCTAAGATGGTTTAGATTAAATTAGATTACTACTTAGAAGGCTAGGAACAAAGAAAAGAAAGAATAAAGGAAGATACTAGTCAATGACTAAGAATCATGGCCGTAGAACTTGGCCATGGTTCCTTTTCTTGCACTAAAGAAAGTATACTGTCAGGGGTTACGACCGTAGACCTTGGTTATGATCCTCTCATCTAAAATTTATTTTCCTTCTCTATACACAAAACTTATTGCTATACCCTTAGGAAGACCACAGTTATGACCACACTCGTAGTCTTGGTTATGTTCCCCTTGAACGAATTTTTTCTGTCTCAATCACCACTCCCAATACTCCTAATAACATCATACACACTCCAGCAATTCATCTATCCTCTATACAATCAGATCAAACCTTTCCCTTAATCACAACAGTCTAAAATCAACACTATAATTCTTGATATATTGACATCAAACCTACTCTAGTCTAGGCTACAAATCAATATAAAGTTAAAGATTGAGAATTCTTACTCGATTTCCCATTAGATCAACACCTAAGACCCATTTCAATACCTTCACAATGTTGCAATACATGAAATCCATCATGTTTTTCACCCCTATCCATAGAAAAATGAATTCTTACAAATACACTAAGGTTAACATACCTTTTAATTGCACCTTTGAAGCGAATCTAGCTTCCTCCTGTGATTTTTGGCACTCAAAGATTCGAATTTTTGACTACAAGTTTAAAGATGATGAAAGGGGTTTCTACTAGTTAAGCAAGGGATTTAAAGAGTATTACAGTTAGGGTTTTCTTAATCATTTTTGTTAAGGGAAGGGTTTCCTATTCTTTTCATCAACTAAAATGCCATTAGTTAATTACACATAATATCAGCCCTTACTTAAGACTTTAATATTTTTTTTTCCCTTTTAAATTTTAAAATTATGGATTTTACACTTATACCTCTTGTTTCGGGCCATGTAAGAGAGGCAATCTTATGTGTATTTAGGTAAGCCAACGATGTATTAAATCATAAAAAATCTTATCAGTGTCCCATAGCACTCGTTAGTAGAGGTGTGCAAATGGATTAAACAAGTCAAACCGGCCCATCCCATTTTGGGCGGTGAGTTAAACGGGTCGAGTTTATTTGGCCTACTTTTAAACGGGCCAAAAAATCTTAGCTCTAACCCTTTTAAAATGTAGGTTAAACAAGTCGGCCTATAGGTTAAGGACATAAATATATTAAACGGGCCAATTCAAACCGATCCACTTTAGTCAATGAGTTAAATGGATTGGGCTTATTTGGCCCGCTTTTAAATTAGCTAAAAAACCTTGGCTCAAACCAGTTTAAAAAGTAGGTTTAATGGGCCGATTTGCAGGCCAAAATCCACTTGCATACCTCTACTCATTGGTGGTTTAAAAAAAAGAATGATATATCTGTTAATTGATTGTACCTAAGGTCTAGGATGGGATAAGTATTAGAAAGATTGAAAGTTTTTTTGGTTTTTCTAACTAGTATACGGGGACATAGATAATTCGGTTGTAAGTATAATATTTTGGCAAAAAGAACCATGCATATATGGTATGCAGAACTACATGTAAGGGGCCTATGTTTCACAGATGATCTTCGTCCACTTCATCCTGGCATAAACCGAGCTCGATAAGTGAGCTGATCAGTTTTTATTTTATGCATTGCAGCTGGGTAAAAGCAGAACCGATTAACGGTCGATTGTACTGTTCCTAACAATGGCAAACTTGATTCCACTGAACATTTCGGTGAGTCTGTTTTGTGTGTCTAAAAAGTAACAAAACCACACTCCAAGTCGTATTATTGACAACAATTGATTTAACATGCTTTTGTTTTATTTCTTAATTTCAGGAAGCTAACATTTTCCTCCGTTTCATTAATTATAGATTTTCCTTTTTCTTACCAACAACATTTTACAACTTAAAAGATAGAAGATTTGAACCATACCATTTTATTCCGTTAGGAGATTAATATTCATTCAATTAGGTTATAACGGCCTTAACCAACAAATCTTAGTGACACACTCTTTTTTAGGGAAACCACAATTGCTCTCTCTAAGGTTGATAATTCATATTATCGGGTTATGTCTCATTTCCATGCTTAAATGAGTTCAAGTTTGAAAAACCTTAACCTATAACACAACCCGCTTATTAATCATATATGAATACCTTAACCCGTGACTTACCATGTCTTATATTCGGGTTTGACCTATTTATAATCTCTCCTAATTGTATATTAGTTTGTTTAAAGTTACCTTTTAAGATGATGATTCTATATTGATTATTTATTGATAAAATTCTTTTATAATGCCTTATTTAATTAAGTATTTTCCCTATTTGAGGTATCACAAATACTATCCATATTGGAATATAATGTATACAAATAATTAATCAAACAAATTATTGCTTTTTTTTAGTAACAATTAATTATTAATTACTCATCAACTCTCTCAGGATCTAAATAATTTAGAAAAACAAGACTAATTTTTAATTGTGATGCTAATTATTATTTCATAACAATTATACTACTTTAAAGAACCTTGTTCGGAAAAGTTTATGATGGCAAACATCACAATCTAAATCCTCTAAATACTGATTCCGAGTTAGGCACATATTAAATTTATGCAAGCCTCACAATTTAGTCCTAATCCATTTAATTTAATTTGCTTTGTTTATTAAGTGTTATAAAACAATTCGTAAGAAAATGAAAAAGAAGATTTCCAACACATCTATGTAATTTTCTATGAGAGATCTTAAATAAAATCAATAACAATGGACTGGAGGATTAATTGGAGTAAGTTTAGCAATTCCTTATAAATTAAAAAAGATATAAATTTCTTAAAAGATGAAAATTTACTTGAGAAGAATATCTCGTGCGAATGTGGCTACCTAGATATGGAAGGAAGATAAAGGGGGAAGAAAGAATGAACTCTACTTATGACTTGATGTCATTTACTTTTTGCTTTTGATATTTCGTTTTTTTTTATACTATTGTTTTATATTATTGCATCAATAAGGAAAATAGGAAAAAATGACTAAAGAATGAAAATATAAATTTAATATTAAACGGATTGGTAGATCAAACCTGTAAGCTCCATAACTAGCCATTCGAGGTTTCGATTGGTTGAAAGACCCGATCGAGCCTAAATTATAAAGTAAAACTAGAAATATTAGTAAAATGATCCCGTAAGTTTGAATTTAAAAAAATAAGTAATAAAAAAAAAGAATATAAAAATTCTAAATTTTAAGTATATAACTCGTTATTTATTGAAAATGTATAAAATGTATTTCGATAATTAACGAATCGCTAAAGATAAATTATATGTATACTAAAAATCATAAAATAACCTAAATAATATTTAGAAATATTTATTTGTACTATATATGAATTTACATGTATGTAGAAATACGCGTAATTACTTAAAATACGCGAAATGTACTAAAATAATAAGAAATAATAAAAGAAAATTATTAAATTAATTAAGAAAAATTAGAAGGGTGTGGATTAATGCAAATATGGTCATGGCAGGTCAGAATCTGAAAAAAAAATTTAACCAATTAGAACTAAGCAACACAAAAGCAAAAAATCAAGGAAATGGGGCAATGACATGTCTAATTAATGCATATTAATTACCACAAATTCCTATAAATAGCAAAAAAAATTCAGAAGCGTATTTGGATAGTTAGAAATCAGAGAAAATTAAGGGGAGGTGAAAATTGAGAGAAAAACCAAAGAAAAAAAAAAGAAAAGAAAAATTGTGCAATTAGGGCCACAAAAGAGAACCTAGACCCGACGAGCAGCTGAGAGTGGACGGCTACCACCACCACACGGTGGTGGCAGCGCCTAGGTGGTCCGACACACCCATGGTCACCGACGGTGGTTGGAGCCACTCAAATCGGTGAGTTCGATTTCTAGCCCGATTTTGTATAATTTTGTAAAAATAGTAAATATTATTATAAAATTATGAATTTTGTTGTTCTTGAATATTTTTGTATTTATTTTTTAGGAAAAATATTATTTTGATGAAAATATGTCTTGTGATATAGGGTACTTAAGAAATCGTCCAAAGCTGAACATGTTTCGGTTTAGAAATAAATGACCTTAGGAGTGTAGTTTTGAACCCAAAATTTTTGTGTAAATTACTTAGATGATATAGAACAATGCTATGAAGCCTGTTTTTAAAAATTAATTTTCGAAAATTTTAGATAATTTTTAGGCCCTAAAATGAGGCATAAAATGGGTAATTTAGGGTTAATTAAGTAATTAAATGGTTAATTACTGATTTAGTGAATAAGTATGTGTTTTAGGATGTTGAAATCTAATGGAGTATGATACTTGTAGCATTTAGGGTGCTAGATGTAATTATTAGGTTAATTATGTAGTAAATAAGTAATATGGAAAAATAGTACATTTTAAGTTAATTTTGTAAATTATGGTAATTAGGTGTAAAATCTGATTTAGGATGAATTTAGACATTTTAAAATGATAATTGATGTTAGGAGATAGTAATTAGAGTGATAAAAATATTAGATGTGTATTATGTACATAATAAGTAATAGTACATAATACATAATTATTAGAAATATAATAAATAGAAAATATTAGAATAAAAAATTGATATTATGATAATAATAAAAATATACAATAAATTTGATAGGAAACTTGAATTTATGTAATTATGTGAAAAATATAAAAATTTCTCATATAGAGAGTAAATTCGGTACACTAATAAGGATTTAAGTGTACTAAGTAAAATAAAATACTAACTAGGGTTAATGATGATATTTAAGAGATCAGGAAGTAATGTGATTAATTTCACATTATGGGTTGAAACAAATTTCTAGGGTTGGAGTATAAAACACTACTTAAAAATCGAACTAAAACCTAATTTAGAAATCGATGCGAAAACTGAACCCGAACCTAACCCCAAATCTAGAATAATTGTAGAAGACTTAAGACTTAGATAATTAGGTATATTAAACCCTAAAAAAAAACATAACAATAAGCGTTATAGGATAAAATGAACCTATAATAGTTATATGAAAAACTGAAACCACGTTTGTGTTATAGGGATGATCGGCGATGGCCTGAGCAAGTTGGACCTCGAGTGAGTGAGCGATGAGTCGAGGTAAGTTGGGATTAATACGTTGCTGTATTTTGGAGGCTTAAAATTATGCTTGGTTATGCTTGTTAGATAGATGGATATGTGCATGTGCTTGATTATGAATGATGCTGTGATTCTATCTATTATCCTGGCTTGTATTGTATGATTTGTATGAAATGATTGATCATCCTAAACTGGACCTAATCAAATATACGACCTATAATCATAATCGGATCTACATGGCAACCCATTATGGGAACTTAGGACTCTCCGGTCAAATACCGATCCCTTCGAAAGAGATAGCGCGAGATTGTAAAATAGTCCCTTCTTCATCCTTAATCGAACTAAGTTACAGGAGAGGAGGTCGCGGCGAAGCTGAAGTCAATGGTTCAAAAGTAGTTGCGGGAGGAGCGAGATCTCCATTGCACAAGCCTGGGTTTGGTCGTGAGCTGTTACATTAATGGCAACTCCTCAACTTAGATTAGAGCGGGCGCAATTTTTTTAATCTCACGACGGGCCGGACAACGTTGTACGATGGCATTTGCTTGAACATATATTGTACTTAATAAGTTGGTTGATAACCTTGTTGTGTTTATGGTATAGTTTTAAGTCCTCCATCCTAATTTACCGAGCTGTGGTTGCTTACATCCCTATAGACATCGTGCAGGTGCTGGCTAAGAAGCGGCAAACAACTACTCTGAAGTTAGTAACAGCTGGATCCTAGGGAGTGAGGAAAAACATTTGAAGAACAGACATATATTTTTAAGGTTTAAGCTATTATCGTTGAAAATGCTAATTGTAATAATTGAATTCTATTATATATATATATATATCCTCACTTTCTTAGGTAAATGATTTATTTAAATTATAAATTATTTATTTCAAAGCGGGTTAGTCGTGGACGCCTTGTGTAGATCAGGTCTAAGATAGTGGTTGTAAAGCCAACTTCTATCTTAGGATGGTTTATATGACGGGGCTGTTACGACTCTGCCACTTCGGGGCGTGACAAAACCTAGACTTGTTTATGGGATCCGTTTATTTGAACAGGTTTGTAAACCGGTCTAGGACCTTAACATGAATCAAGACACGAATTTAACTGTATAAATGAGTCTGATCTGCTTATGTTTTGTATTGATTTTTCTATATACTAAATGGTTTAAATTGTATTGTCTTATATTAAGATCTATCGTGTTCGGATTCTAAATTACCAATCCTAGCCCTCTTGTTTCCCAATAATGATTTCAATAAATTATATTCTCGGAATACTAGTTAATAAGTTCGAAACAAAAACTTTTCATACTTTTGAAGTTTGATTGCCTTAAGCGAAATCCATAAAAACTTTCTTCTTTGAAGCGTTGATTATAGCACTTTTCATGCCTATTATCATCCTTACAATCAAACCGATAAAGTCACAACCACCAGACAACATAAAAAAATCACTATTGACTTGTTGACTCCTGTTCCCTAGCCCTTCCACTGCGAAATGCTCACTTTTCTTCTCCTCCTACCAACAATATATACAAATCCCTCCTTACAAGTTTATTTAATGAGAAAATTTTTATTTAGTGAGCAATAGGTAGTTTAGTTCAATTTATTTACAAATTTACTCTTTAGGGGTATATTTTGCCCTTAGTTAGTTATTGATAATAATATATCTCTTACTATATAAGTGTGTTAGGTTGGTTACTATACTCTCTAAGTGTTCTTATATGCCTAACTGTTGATTATCTACGTTTAACAATTTATCTTGAGTATATCATTATATTTTAAAGATCCAATTTTGAATTTTCGATCCATACAATGCAATTTATATAAACTTTAGTTTATAACTAATTAAGGTAAGGCTTGTGTAAATTTTATCCTGAAAACAAACTTTATAGTATCACTTTGTTTAACTTGTGATCTTATCTTAAGATTTGCATTAAATTAGTATATATTTTGTAAAAACCCTAAATCTAGCAACTTGGAAAATGGAGATATCACACTCAATATGAATCCAAATTGAATAATCTAAAATGAACTTTTTGATGAACTTATTAACTATAATATGTTGGATTATGATAAAATCTACCTAATTTGAACACAATGAGTTAAAATTATATCATGCTATTTTATTATAGTATTATTGTCATTTACACATAATATCTTTTAACTTGTATTATAAAAATATAATCTTTATTATACAATAACAAATATACATATATTGGATTATCAATATAGCATATATAATACAAAGGATGGAAAATATTTACTTTAAAAGTTTTAACACTTATTGAATTTTCATAACAAAAGTCACAGAACTTTCAATTTGAGTAATCAAATGGGGATAGGGCGATTTAAACTTTGATTTATCTCATTTTTCTCTTCGAACATAAACGGCTAAACTAAGTACCATATTATGTTTATTACAGTCTCCATTATTAGTGTATATATATGGTATATAAAGTTAAACTATAATTAAAGATGATATTAGATTATTAATATGTTATTCGCAATTACTAAGTTATTCTCGTGATGTTCACAATGATATATTTGGATATATTTCCATAAAGCTATCAGGCAATCAACTTCCTTTTTAATGACCTAAAGAGAAGATTTAAAAGGGAAAAAAAAAAGAAAAAGAAAAAGAAAAACACGTTGACCAGCGAGTCTTTCACTACTTGAGACAAGTCTATGAAGGTTAGCGGGGTTCAAGTATAACTTACCAAGAACTTCACACTTCATAATTATAGGCTGAAAAATTTCAGCGAACAAAACGATTGAATCATGAAGTGCGATGAATACCTTGAGAGTGTATCAAATTTCGGTAAGCCGCTGCCATGGATTGGTCTATACATTGATGCTGCTTCGCTGGTTTGTGCTACACTTATGGTTGCGGATTTATTCAATGCTCTTCGGTAGGGGCAAGTATGGTGTCTTTGCAGGTACTTCTCACTCAATGCCGCTACCCTTGTGATAATAGGAGTGCCGACTAAACTTGCTGTAGATTTGAATACATCGACCAATGGACCAGTTGGCTAAATTAAGCACATCTGTCATGATCTGTTATTCCTTGTCTATCTTCACTCCCTCTCTAGGAAAAATGGGAAATACTCAATTAGCAACAAGCTTCATAGCCTTGTTCATTCTCATTATTACATTACAGTTATTGTGAACCTCGGCATACAACTAAGAATCGGTGTCATTTATGTGTTAATACGAGGACATATTCCAGTCCTGGTTTCCATGGACTATCTCTTGGTTTGTTTTTCGACAGCGATCGCACTTGCATCTATAAAGAATGAATTACGAGTTAAGTATGAAAAAAAAGCCTCAGGAAGCTTTGAATGACTTTTAGACAATTGGGACCGGAAGCGATTATAAGAGCTCAACTAGTCTGATCTTTGACATTCAATTATTTGTTGCATTGATAGGTCTTCTCGAGCTGTCTCCAAAGCTTATATTTGAGAATGCTATCAGGGATAACGAACGTTAAGGATGTTGGACCCAGTGGCTGGTTGAAATCAAACAGAGGCCGTTCTTTTTGTTCATTCATGATAACGAATGCAGGAAATTTGTCCATCATGCAAAAAATACTTGTGCGATTTTTTTTATTGTTGTTCAAATTACAATGAACGACATAGATCTTAATCTCTTATAACTTGTACTTTTGCAGGATCAACATCAATTCCTTTTTAATAGATGACAAACTTAAGAAACTTCCTTGAAGACATGTTTGAGAGGGTTTATGTGAACTTATATAGTTAACATTGTTCAAAAACCCTTTGTACATGAATCCTATGACCAAGTGTCGTTCTAAACTTGATGACTATGTCATTGACATAATTTTTCATGAAGTCATGCATCATATCATGAAATATAGTAGTTATTACCTTTTGATATGTAACATAAGCATTCTTAAGTCTCAATGGCATGATGGTATAATAAAAGTTTCCTATTGATATCCTAAAGGTAGTGCACTCGACATCTCTTGTTGTCATCTTGATTTGATTATAACCACTGAAATTGTCCATAAAGAAAAATAACCCATGCTCTATAGTTACATCTATCAAAGTATTGACATTTGGCAGAGGAAAGTCATCTTTAGGATAGCCCTTGTTAATATCTTGGAAGTCTACGCATAGTCTTACTTGTCCATTTTTGTTTCTTATATGAACAATGTTGGCACACTAAGTGGGATGGTCAATTGGCTTTATGAATTCAGCTCGTAATAATTTCTCTACTTTTTGTTTAATCTACACCTTGATCTTAGGACGAAAGACCCTTTATCCTTGCTTTATAGGTGTAACTCCTAAGGTAATATTCCATTTATGCACTATGAGGCTGGGATCTAGTCTTAGCATCTCTTCATACATCTATGGGAATACATCCCTGTATTCTTTCAATAATTCGACAATATAAAATTTTATTTCTTGTTGAAGACTCTTATTTATGAAGATTGGTTTATGTGACTCTTATGGTTATGCTAGACCTAATTCTTCTATTACCTCAACTTGAGGCTTCATTTGATCTTGTAGTTGTTATGAGGCAGATTGAACTTCTTGCACTGGTATAGGATTTAAAGAGGAGAAGTATACCTCCTTAGACCCCTTAAACCATCATAAGTGGTACACACGCCTTTCATCTTCTCTAATAAAACTTTTAATCTTATTAATTTGTTTATTTTTCTTTCTCCTTCTATGATAACCATGCATCTTTCTCTTCTTGTGTTGACCTTCCTGGACTTCTTCCCATATGGGCAAGGGAACACTGAATGGCTTGGCTATGGTTGTTTTCCTATCATCAACGAACTCATCAAAGAAAACAGATTCGGTGAAATATGACTTGCGTTGTTTAAAAAGATTCTTTATAACAAGAATATACACACCTTTCCCTTTTCAATGTCCTTTAATACATTAATGCAACATTGAAGGGACCAAGTTGTAATCATGTAGCCACTTTCTACCCATAAGCAAATGATACCGTATAGGTATATCGATCACATGAAAAGTAGTGATGCTATGAATAAGCCTGACTTTAAGTCAACGTTCACTTACCACATAAAGTCTATAGGAGCATGACTAAAGCCATTTATTGATATAGGTTTGTTGATCAAATGATAGAGATTGATCCCAGTAACGTTGAAGGTACTCATTGTCATTATATTTAAGGAAGAACTGTTATCGATGAACGTCCTCTTAACTAGGTAGACATTAAGAACACTCTCCACATATAATGGGCGATTATGATTAGGGTTCCTCACATACATATCTACTTCAATGAATAAGATGGCATTTTTGTACGCTTTAACCAATCTCTTTGTGGGTTACATTGCACTACACTCCGCATATTGACCCTTAAAGATTTGCATGAAGTGTAGTCATTACTACAAGTTTCGCCTTGATATCAAATCTCGATAATTAAAAAAAGTTTCTAAAATTTGCAATCTTTAACAATGACATAATAACAGGTAAACACTCATCTTCATGAACTTCAATAAATTTTCCTTTATTCTCATGATTCTTGGAGGCCTACGTGTCAATCACTTTAGTTGTGATGGGATCATGACTAATGGCATTGATAACACCTCTTTAGTTGTTATGAGCAAACAGTGGATATTGTTAACATCGTTGTTGTCTATAATCAACTCACCACATGTAACTCATTCATTAAATATTTTCTTTAATGTGAAGCAATCTTTCATTAGGTGACCAACACTTCAATGAAACCTATAATACTTTGGATCATTCTTTTCTTCATTCGTAAGGAGGCATTCAACCTTCGAAAGTTTAATATTTTCATCACATAACTTCTGGTCAAGCATCTAATGTACCTTAACCATTAAGCATGGATGTATCAATGATGGTTTGGTGCTGCTTATCATTTTTAGGTATCTTCACTCCCATTTGTGGCTCACCTTGAGCTACATTCACAAACGAGTGCACTTGTTGAATCTTCCAATTTCATTTCTTTGTTGCACCATTGAGTTATTGGTCCTTCGCACGTTTTCAACCAAGTAACAAAGGAAACCAATAAAAGATTCTCAAGATGGATTAGGTAACATTCCAAGAATGCAAATCTTGACCAGCTCCTTCTCATCATAAGTGTCTTATATGTCTAAAGAACATTCTCTAAAGCACTCAATATAGTCCATGACATCTTCCTTAAGCTTCTGACAAATCCTTCCCATGTCAGTGAGGATAACCCTTTCTTTAGTGGAGACAAACTTTTTCAAAGACATCTTACGCATTCCACCCCATGAGTTGACTAACCTTAGAGGGAGATTAATGTACTAAGTATAAGCCTTCTTTCTGAGAGATTTCAAAAACTCCTTAGATTTCAAAAACTCCTTCAATTTCAAGTCATCGTCTAATCCATACACCTCTAAGGTATCAATGAATTTCAACAAGTGCTCTATAGTACTCCCTTTCTTGCCATTAAATAACATGAATTTTAGACTTATGTGCAAATAATACGAGAGCTTCAATTCTAGCACACTTGTTGTGAATTTTGCTTATATTTCTCTCAAGTTCATGTTTAGACCTTCCTTATCATGAACAAGACCCTTTGATTAGTTGTTTTTGGCCTCACTAGCAGTGTAAGACTGAGGTTCATAGGTGTGAAATTCACAAGCACAAAGTTTACTGGAGCTAAATTCATATGAGTAAGGTGTATGGATTCAACGATCGTGACACATGGGATAGCATATGAAAATGATGAACCTTCAATCTAGATCCCTTAATTCCTTACTTTGGGTAGGGAATGCCATGTAGGTACGAGCTCCATTGTAGGAAGCTACTCCTTAACCCTAGAAGTGTCTTGTTCATTGATAGTAGAGGGATTGAGTGGTTGAAGAGCTTATGTACCATGTTGTTGCACTACATTAGAGGGATTCAAGGTAATTGCCCTTTGTTGTGTAATAGTGAAAGCGGCTAGAGCAGGTATGCACTAGGCGAATATTGCCCTAAGTTCATTCAAATTCGGGTTGCTCTCTCAAAGCTTATTGACTACTTGGGCATTGTTAAGGATACTTTCTTACATACCATCTCCTTGATTCATATGTAAGCTCTGCAATTAGGTGTTCGGTGTTTGGCTCATGAAATTTAGGACGATAGGTTAAGTTGTCGGATCCAGTCTAAATTTTATGCCAAAGTTAGGACTATTAGTAAAAGTGATCTCGTAAGTTCAAATTTAGGAAAATAAGTAATAAAATAATTAATTATTATAATATTGAATTATATGTAAATTTCCTATTATTTATCGGAAATGCATAAAACGAGTTTCGATAATTAACGAATTGATAGAGATAAATTATATGTATACTAAAAATCATAAAATAACATAAATAATATATAGAAATATTTATTTGTACCATATATGTATTATGTGTAAGTAAACATATGCAAAATTATTTTAAATACGCGAAATATGTTAAAATAATACTAAATAATTAAAGAAAATTCATAAATAATTAAGGAAAAATCAAGAAAATTATAAAAACATGTGAGCTTATCTAGATTTAGGGCATGACAACTTGGAATTGAAGAAATAAAAACAACCAATTAAATTAAGGCAACTAAAAAGTAAAAATGTAAGAGATGAAGGTTACTTGGCAAGGAAAAAAAGGAAGAAAAATCCCAAACCCAACTATAAATTTAGAAATCCACTTCCTGAACCTCATTTGGTTAGTTTAGAGTTCAACAAAAAATAAGGAAAAGTGAGAAGAGAGAAGAAAGAATTTTTACCAAAAATTAGAAATTTAGTATGTAATTAAGGCCTTAGAAGGGAACCAATACCCGACAACAACTTCGGAGTGGACGGTCACCACCACCACATGATGATGATAGCGCTTAGACTGGTTGACAAGGCCATAGTGGTTGGCGGTGGTCGAAGCCACCAACACCGGTGAGTTTGATCTTTCCTTTTGATTTTCTTATAAATATGTTTAATAAATTACGAAATTTGGTATTCTAAAGTTTTTAAGTATGCAGATTTAGGAAAAAAAATTATTTTAATGATTTTGTGTCAAAAATATACTATCTTTAAGAATTCCAACAAACCCGAGTCTTATTTAATTTAGAAATAAATGATCTTAGGAGTATAATTTTGACTTTAAAAATTTTGTGTAGACTATTTGTGATACACATTACAGTATCGTGAAGAGTTTTTCATAAAATTAATTTTCTAAATTTTATTTAATTCTTAGGCCCCAAAATCATGCATAAAAGGTAATTAGTGAGCTTAATTTTGTGATTTACAGTTAATTTATTGAAAATTATGATTTAGTATGTTATTAGACATCCTTAGATGTTAATTACTGATGTAGGATGATATTTGGGGAGTTAGAGTGTTAATTTTGTGTATTATGCATATTAGGTCATAACAAATTAATAATGAGTAAAAGTAAATAATTAGGTTAATTTTATGATTTAAGGTTAGTTTGGTTTATATTTTGATTAGGATGAATTTAGATATCTTGGAATGTTAGTTGATGATGAAATATGTAAATTATGGTACTAGAGATGTTAGATGTATGCTTTATATATAGATAAGTAATAATAGGTAATATGTGAAATATGAAGATTAAATAAGTGAAGAATATTAAGTTAAATTGATAATATTATAATAAAAGGAGAATATTATAAATCTGGTTTGAAAGGTTAATTTAAGAAATTATGTGAAAATTTGGGTTATTCTTACATCGGAAGCAAATTCAGTAGTTAAATTAGAATTATGGTGTACTGCATGGACTAGAGTGCTAGCTAGAGACCAAATATGATATTTATGATACCTAAGCATAAGGTGATTAATTTCACATTATGTTAATGAGATTTTAAGATTACATATAATACTTGTAGTTGGAATTGAATTAGAACTCAAATTGGAACTAGATTCGCAAAATGAAATCAAACCCAAACCTAAATTCAAAATAATTGTAAAAGACAAAACCCAAATGATTAGGTATAATAAAACCCTAAACTAAAGATAATAATAAGAATTTTAGAATAAACCTATCTATGATAGTTATGTTGAAACTGAAACAACGTTTATATTATAAGAATTATCAGTTATGACTTGTGTAAGTCGTACCTTAAATGAGCAAGCAGGGAGTCTAGGTAATTTGTGATTAATATGTTACTGTATTTCAAAGTACTAATTTGTAGTACTTAAAGACTTAAAATTGTACTTGGTTATGTTTGCTAGATAGTTGACTGTATGCATGCTTTCAATTGGAGGTGAATTTTGATAATTGGTGATAATAGTACCATCCTGTTCCTGGTTATTGCTATTCACAGGAGCAACAGGTCTTTTTCTTGGAGGTACCATCATGTAGATATCAAGTTTTCCCTCCCTAGTAGAGTTTCCTAAAATGTTGGGTTAAGGGTTCAAATGTGATGATCACATCTATGCGACATGTCTAGTTGGGTTACACGTAACTAAGGAAATGACTTGAATTACCCGTATGGGATGAAAAAGTGAGGTAGGATATAGAGGAAGAGTATTTAATTTCAGTAAAGCTCTAATATGTATTGTGGAGCAGCTCAATAGCATCAAACTCCATAACCAATGAAGAATGGGGTAGTGTTTTTGAAATATTTAAGTGTTTGATCTTTGAGGCAAGAATTTAGTAGAGCATCAGTGAGAGTTTTTTCTTGTTCAAATGAAGGAGTAAAGGGTGTATTTATAAGAAATGGCTATTGATCCCATTCGTTGGATCGTGATGGTGATCAATGGCTAAGATTAAACCCTTTTATTAATGGGTGTTAACTAGGTTTTTTCATGGGATTAGGCCTAATAAAGGCTTTATTATTTTTAGTGTAAACTAAACTGAGAAAGGTTAGATCGGACGAGCAAATCTAATTGGTTTTACTCTAAGTTTGCTTCCTTTGATCATCCCCAATCATACGTAGACGTAACTTTCTAGGCCCTATCACCTTAGCCCGAGGAGTTAAATCCACCTAATTTAATGGACTCACAACCCAATTTTAAATTTAACCTTCTACAACCTTTTGGGGTTATACTTTGGAAATAGCAACATATATACTCAACCGTGTTTTAACTAAAGTAGTGGATAAGATACCATATGAATTATGATTTGGGAAGAGACCCAATTTGTCTTATCTTAAAGTTTGGGACTGTGATGCTTACTTGAAGAGTGGATTCTCTAATGAGTTTACAACGAAATCTATTGAATGCACATTTATAGGATATCGAAAAGAAACAAAGGGATACTACTTTTACCTTCCAAGTGAGCATAAAGTGTTTATTACTCGATATGCTACATTCTTAGAGAGAGAGTTTATCTCTAAAGAAAGTAATGAGAGTAAAATAGATCTTAAAGAAATTCAAGATTCCACAAATGAGTTAGAACATAAACAATTGGATGTGGAATAATATCCACAAGTTCCTATGATGCTATAACCAAAGATTACTCGTAAAACATGAGAATCACATAAGACAACAAGAGTACATTGAAAACCCAAAAGGTTAGATCTACTTATGACACATCAAGAAGATATATTAACTTGTTGAGAATGATGAACCATTGACATATGATGAAGCAATTGCTTCACCAAATGCTTAGAGATGGCTAGAAGCCATGAGGTTAGAGATGGACTCCATGTATACTAACCATGTATGGGATTTGGCAAATGTATTGGTTTAGGTAAAAACATATAAGGTGCAAGTACGTTTTTTTTTTTAAAAAAAAGACTGACATTAATGGGAATGTAAGTACTTATAAAGCTAAGTTGGTAGTGAAAGGTTGCACTCAATGTCATGGAATTGACTATGATAGAATTTATTCACCAATAGAAATACTAAGGCTTAGTTAAGTAAGTGCCTCTCCATGAAAGACTCAAGATAAGCAACCTATATCTTAGGAATTAAGATATACCAAGATAGGTCAAAGAGACTGCTTGGACTAAGTCAAAGTACGTACATTGCCTATATCACATGGTGTACATCTTTCTAAGGTAATGTGCCCAAAAAACACAAGCAGAGAAGGATAAAATGGACATAGTACCATATTCCTCAACAATTGGGTCCATAATGTATCCCATGCATAGTTATCAAATTCATGACTCTATCTATGCGACTCTATCTATGCAACTCTATGAGTTTATAATTTTATGAGACTTTTTCGAGTTAACTAATGTATAAAATCATTTTCTTGTAAAAATTATATTTTTAACCGAATTTATTTATCAAAATTGATAAAAACTTACATTTTGAAATGAGTTTACCAATTCTACATACATGTGCTGAATGGGTCAAAAATAAATAAATATAAATATATATATATATAATTCAATTTCTATTATCACATTGACTATTAAAGCATCAAATCATCTTCCTTATTTTATTCCAATTTTTTTTTTCTCTTTCTCTTTCTCTCTCTCTCTAAGTTCCAGCTTTAATAGAAAAGTTCATAAGAAAAACTATATACTTGAGTTTATACCATTAACAACTTAAAATGAGTTGAAACATTTAGTTTTGTTCAATTCATTTGTTCTTTCAAACAAAATAATGGGGAAAAGAAATTAGTTTTAGCCTTACTTATCCTTATTTCATGAATGTTAGATTATTGATTAAGAATTTTTTTATGGAAAAAAAAATTAATTTTTTTATTTCTATCATGTATTTCAAGTTTTTTATAAATACTATAAATATATCTATTGTTTTTTGAAAGTTATTTTACAAACTTACGTTTCTATGTTTTGATTTTACCTTTAAATTTTATAGACTCTCTAGCAATTTTAAGTAAAATCATAAGTTTGATAGCCTTATTTCCATGATATGTACACAACTAGACATCGCTTATGCTATAAGCATAACGAGTAGATATCAGGTCAACCCAAGTAAGGGTCACTAAGCTACTATTAAGACCATTCTTAAGTATTTGAGAAGAACAAAGGATCTGTTCTTGGTTTATGAAGGAGATGAGAAACTAGTTGTTGGAGGATATACTGGCACAAGTTTCCAAACAAATCAAGATAATCTGAAATCACAGCAAAGTTAGTGTTTTACTTAAATAGTGGAGGTATATGTTAGAAAAGTACCAAATAAGAGACAGTGGCAAATTCTATAACATAGTTTGAGTACATTGCAACTTCTAAATTAGCTAAGGAAGCCGTTTAGATAAAAAAAAATAAATTTATCTTTGAGTTAGGATTGGTTCCAAGTATTGCAGATCCCATTATGCTATATTATGATTACAATGCAGCTATAGTTTAGGCTAAGGAATTAAGGTCTCACTAGAGGTCCAAACATGTCCTCCAGAAGTTATACATACTTAGAGAGATAGTTCAAAGGGGAGATTCATTGGTTTAAAGAGTAGCAATAGATGAAAATATCGTTAATTTACTCACAAAGGCCTTACCTTAACAGAAATATATGACTCATGTGAGGAGCTTAGAACTTATAGTCTATAATGCTTGGCAATAGTGCAAGTGGAAGCATTATAATTTGCATACAATGTACCAAGATACTTTTGATGTATTTATAAATATTATTTATAAAAGATGCGCATTTATTGTATTTATATATTTTTCTGCTCGTATATATTTTATAAAGTCCTATAAATAATTATAGTACGTATGAAATTATGAGAAAGGTATATTATTGGTAGAATTCTATAATACAATATTATCTAAAAGTTGTCCTTAGGTAGATAAATATTTAAAGGGAACATAGATATTTAGACTAACACATTACGTAACTAAGGTCATTCTCCTTAAATTGAGGGAAAGATATTTGAGTTATACAAGTGGGTGCTTATACATCGAACACGACCGGTTAATAGAGGACACTACATATTTAATATCATTAGTTCCTCCTCTATATGAATGAACATAAATAATCCCTAAATTTGAGACTTTCATATATCTTATAAATGGAATGCTGTGCTTTGATGCCATTAAATGCAATCTTTATCTAAATTATTAATAATATAATTATTGGGTATAAGATGAAATATAAAAATGATAGTGATGAGTCAAGATAGAATTCATTACTCTCTTAGATTAGGGAGTTGATATCTAAGGTTGCTTAATTAAGATAATAGTGATTTATAAGCTCATGGCCATAGCAAATTTCATTAAGTCTATTTTATCTCAAAAACTAAGTAAATTGTAACGCCCCGCCTTCTGGGTGTTTGCTTTAAAGTTTTTCTCAAACTCTTAGTACCTAAAGACAATTCGTTACTACCATCCTTGAGTTAAAGATAAGAAAAAACCTGTATCTACTCTTTTATTCCATAAATAACTACCTTCAAACAATTTCTCATTCAATATGACAAACAACAGCAAAAGCTTATACATTGGCAAGTCATGCTGAAAGTATCACAATTACATAATTCTATACAACATAGTAACTCTTCTACAAATATACGTATTTAGACTACCATGACTATATTAAACCTTTAGTGAAGTAACACCCATTACTTCTTAAAAAGCTTTCTTCGTATACTTAAGTCATATCGTGTAGTCAACAACTTCTCTTGAGAGCATTCTTTAGCTAAAGTTTTCGAAGTCTCCTTGTCACTCTGATACATTCTTCTATCTATTTATTCATAACCTAAAGATAAGAGAAACCTATTCTCTCAGCTACTGTAAGTTGAGTGAGAGTAGATAAATACATAACAACAAACATAACAAAATAGGCACATCATTCAAGTAGTTAGTCTAATTACGTTATCTTATAGTTTCCTAGTCAAATAATTCAAATGCGATAAGCGTATGCCATGCTCATGCATGTGAAATGCATTGATATCAATATCCTAAGTCAGCCTAGTAGCTCAACCTAGTTCAGTCGACTCAAATGAGCATCTAGATAATCAATCTAGGAATCTAGCAAACATTTTGACCTAGCAATAACCACATAAAGTGGTTAAAAAATCCAACATATAGTTAGTCCAGTAGATACAATGTCGTTTCTATATGCTTGAAAACCCAACTTTTACAAATAAAGTAGTTGACTTGATAAACCCAGTTTATCGTATGGAAACCAACCTAGTAATATGTTGATTTTTAGAAAACTTGACCCATAGGTCTTTTTCACGCCATGCCATGAATGCATTAAATCACTTGCCAAGCAAAATCCAGCAAATCTAAGCAAACTTATTCATCACTTATTACCCAGCTTTTACTTTGTAGTTTTGTCAATTTCAAGACCTTGATATCAGGTTCACTTAGGTAAATGTCTTAGGAGATAGAGTTAGTCTCTAGATTCTTTTCCAAGATAACACAAACCCCCTAGTAATACTTTATATGTTTAGTCTACCCCAGACTAGAAGGCAAGTTTGAAGTAGGCATCTTAGGATGGCCTGAAGTATATTTTAAGCTAAAGAAGGTAAGCTTTATCTCATAAGAAAAAATAAAAGAGCTTGAGAAGGCTCTTTGAAAAGTATAATCTATGGTCCCAAGTGGAATCTCTAGCATAACCCACTCTTTCTATGTCCTTTCTTTATAGGGCTTTTCTAAGACTTGAATATAAAAAAATGCATTCATCAATACTAACATAACAAGTAAGTTTAATATTATATTACTACTCAATCAGCAACAATTATAACAGCTAACTCTATATGGTTCATTGAATAGCACATCAACTTGAAATCAAGTTCAACCAAGCTAAAACATCACAGAGTATACAAAGTTAGGAGCAGACATAAGGCTACTCAAGCACACTCAAATATCCACTTACTTGAAACTCGGTTGCTCACTAACTAAGCTTGCTAACTTATTCTTTTTGGTGACTCCTCAATGTTTATCTCAATGTAGTACTTTGTTTTGAATTATAAATTATGAAATATTGCTAATTTACTCATCCATATAAGACTTAAGTTGGTTAGTTGTTAAGTTATTACTCTATGCCTTAGGTATTGGAAATTTAGAATGGTGATACGAGTTTATTTTACCTCTGTTACCTTTTAAGTTGTCCCTTGAGTTGAGATATCATTGCAATATTTAACTGGAGAGCTTCTGAGCTACTCTCTGAACCCCATGGCGTTGATATTCACTGTAAATTCAGCCTTTAAATCAATATCTAAGGTTGGTAGATCCCTAAAATTCTTCAATAAATACCCTCTGACACAACTTTTGAGTTCAGTCAGCTGCATAATTTCAAAGAATTTACCTTCTAAATTTTCCTCTGAGACCAGCAACTTCAAAGTTCTTTCTAATATTCCCTCTGACTTAGTTTCTAAGATTCCCTTGTTTTACCACTCATCCATAATCTTGCCTCTGATTTAGCTTCTAAGTGCATATCTGGTAGAACATTTTCCCTCAACTTCCTTTAAGTTATCTTCTGCATTCATGCAATTCTCTTATGATCAATTCATTGGTCCATTTCTTCTAACTCTAACTAAGACTAAACAAAGTAACACTTCAATCCATACTTCTCAGCTTAATTACATCCAAATTCCTCATATCACACATCATCATTCACCAATTCCTCAAATTTACACTTTCCTAAATTATACATTTAAGGTTATGTTGATTTCCCATACTCTTCCCTTCAAAATCCAATCCAACAACTCCAATATGCAATAAATACTCTACAAATCACCTAAACTCATAATCTAAGTGAGGTCCTTAGGAATAATATGTTAATTTTTTTCCAAAAACACCATTTTAGTCATAATTTAGGGCTTAAAAATTTATAAAAATTATTGGAAATAGTTTTGTAAGGAATCTTTTCATAGGAATTCAATATTAATATAGGGTAGTTTATAGAAAAATTTCAAAGGCGAAACTACATCATTAGTCCTATTCATTTCAATATCGAAAATTGTTCGATTTCTTAAAAATGTATATTGTAGCTATTAAATTTGTAGAAAATCATATTTTTCCTAGATTCTATACATGAAAATATATAGGAATAAATTTTTTCATAATTTTCTAGGTATGTTTCATGTATTTACAAAATTGGTCACCAATTGTTCCTCCACCATCCTCGGCTAGTCAGGGCGTAAGCCACTCGTTGTAGTGGTGGGCTCAATTCATGCCTGGAAATTCCCCACTCTAATGAACTATCTAACTCCCTAAATCACACATTGATTTTCATATTTTTACTAATTTTAGCCCTTTGATTCTTTTAACTCACTCTGATTTTTCCTAGATCATAACTTGCATGAACAAAATGTTGGAGTGTGTTTTTGGATTTTACAAAGCTATTTGATCATGAAATTGAATTTTCTTTCTCTCTCCTTACCATTCTAAGCTTAAGTAACATGTTTCTTTTTCCATGAAATTTCATCTCCAAGGCATCAATAGCTGTCCGTACAATTCCACAAGCCTACAATCTTAATCCCAATTGTTCCCTTATTTTTTTATAATTTCTTATTGATTTCTATTTATTTTTCTATGTTATTTTGGCCCAAAATGTAAATAATATGGTATTTTAACTAATTATGGATATACGAATATACTTAAAATTCTACACAACACATATGTATGTATTCCAGATGTTATTTTATGTCCCATAATAATTTTATTACGTATATAATTTATCTCTAAGGTATCATGATCATTTGAAACTCTAATTTCAAGTTTTCGATAATTACCAATTGTACCTGGTAAAAATACGTTTTATTGAGATTAAATATTATATACTTTATTTTGAGAAATTGATATTACTAATCTTATTTGTCTAACTTTTATAAACTTATACTAAAATTTGGTTTAATTCAAACAAAATTGTCCGAAGGCCCTAAATCATTTTGAATTATTTGTCTAACTTTTATAAACTTATACTAAAATTTGGTTCAATTCAAACAAAATTGTCCGAAGGCCCTAAATCATTTCGAATGCCCTAATTTGCATTGATATCAAATAGTTCAAGTACGGTCATTTGACTTAACCTATTTCTTAAGCTTCTTTTGATGAATTTACTTTATTGCTGCCTCTGCTATACTTCCCACGTGATATAGATTTGTAGAGGAATACACGAACCTAATATCATGCGTAACTAAAGGGGTGGGTCCAAGTCATAAGATGACTTGAAAAATAAATGATTATTGAAGGATGAGCAATAGTTCCCGCACACCAACGATGGATATGATGCACCAACGTTTTACGCGAGCTCGAGTCACACTTAATATGATACATAAGTATTACCAAAGAGCACTCGCCTCTAGTCCATGCTTAATAGACTCGATAATAGTAACTCAAGAGTAAGCAGAAAGGACACTTAGCTCAAGAGAGTAAGAAAGTTCAGTGTATTCTTAGTGTATTAATGTTGTGGCTATTACAATATGCAAGTATTTGTAGTACCCAATCGCGATAAGTCCTAAATTATAGAAAATTATAGAAAAGTATCCTTACTAGCTAAGGAAAAAGGAGAATAATTTACAAGGGAAGCAATGTAATCATGCTAAAAGAATATCTTTTATCAGAAAAGATAGTATGGATGTCAGAAAAGAATAGCGGGCATGTAATTTTACTCATTCTAGGTCTCAATAACATTGTGAGCTGAATAAGGTGGGCCTTGGTTAGGTCTAGTTGGTGTCGGTAGTTTGGCAGCTTTGATTGCTGGGATTAGATAAGGGTTGGCTTAAGGATGACTCTCATTAGGGTCGGCCTCGGATGGTCAGCTCCTGACAATTATAAGCTTAGCTTCGGTACTTTAGGGTTGGCTGTATCCTGATTTGGTGCTTCGGCTGGTGTATTACGGAGGGGTCAGCTCAGTATGTTGGCTAGTCACTTCAGTAGTTTCCTGAATGGTGTAGAGAGCAAAGTAGCTTGGTAGGTTAGACTAGGGTAAACACTGCTCTTTAGTGCTTAACTTACCTCGAACAGCTTGGCGAACCATCCCAGTGAGCCCTTGAGTTCGGGAGCGTATGATCAATCCTTAGTCCCTATCATTCCCTTTGGGTTATTTGAGATTTCGGATCAATCTAGTTTAGATCCATATTACTCGTCCTTGGGAGCATAAGGTTGGAGATCGGTAATGTTGAAGGAGTTTGAGACTTCATATCCTTCAAGTAGTTCGATCTTATAGATATTGGGATTAATCTTTTCAAGCACTTTGAAAGGTCTGTTGGATTTGGGAGACAACTTGCTTTTCCTTAAGTTTGGGAATTGTTCCTTATTGAGATGTATCTAAACCAAATCACCTAATTGAAACTCTCTCTTGCTCTATCCCCGGCCTTGCTTCTCAAGCTTAGTATTAATTCGACTCAATTGCTCTATAACCTTTTGGTGCATGACTTTAATAGCCTCAACTCTTTTTGTGGTTGGTTGGTCATCATCAAATCTCAACAAGGGTGCTTGGTCCATCGGGAGCTCAGGATTGAACCCATAAGTGACCTTGAATAGAGACATGCTTGTTACGCTGTGGGCGGTCCTATTGTAGGCAAACTCAATGATTGGCAAACATAAATCCCAATTAGCCATGTTTCGTCTAATAGCAAAGTTCCTACAGTTCTATTGACAACCTCAATCTATCAATCGATCTATGAATGGTAGGATATACTATACAATAGCTTGATTCCCATTCGTCTCCATAGTGTCCTCCAAAAGTGGCTCATAAACTTTAAGTCTTAGTTCGAACCAATAGTTTTAGGCACTCCATAAAGTTTGATCGCTTCCTACAAGAAAAGAAAAGAGATAGCCAAAGTGTCATTAGTTTTGGAACATGGCACGAAATGTGCCATCTTACTAAATCGATCTACAACTACCATGATGGAGTCCTTCCCTTGGGACGTCCTTGGCAATCCTAACATGAAGTCCATACTTAGCTCAGGCCACAGTTTAGTTGGGACATGCAAGGGTAGATAATGTCCTTACTCAGCTCGGCTCTTCGCCTTTCGGTAGGTCACAAACATTTCCAACAAGGATTATACATCTCTCATAATTTTTTACCAAAAGAATTTTGAGGATAGTACTCATGGGTTCAGCATTGGCTAAAGTGTCCTATCAATCCTCCTCCATGTACCACGCACACAAGTAATTCTGTCATGGAATAGGTTAGGATACATAGCTTCCTCTTCTTAAATAAGTATTCGTCCTCCTTCCTTCCTTCCTAACATCGGGCTTAGATAAGACCAAAATGTAGATCCTTAGCATACATACTCTTTATTGTTGAAAAATTAAAGTAGCCTTATTTGTAATTTGGTCAAGAGGGTACGTCGTCTCGATAGGGCGTCAACTATTACGTTGTTCTTCCCCTTCTTATATTTCATGACATAGGAAAAACCCTCTATGAACTTGATCCATTTGGCTTATCTCTAAGATAACTTAGGTTGGCTTTTTAAATATCTCAAGAATTCATGATTGATGTAGATTACAAACTCCTTAGGCAATAGATAGTGTTGCCATACCGTTAGGTTTCAAATTAAGGAGTAGAATTCCTTATTATGGATAAAATAGTTGAGTGTAGCTACCCAAAGTTTCTCATTAAAGTAAGCATTAAGTCCGCCTTCTTGCATCAGGACGGCACCTATGCCTAATCCGAATGTAGCACATTCTACTTCAAACATTTTGTCAAAGCTCAACAGA